>CM075977.1:79186183-79316183 GCA_038087875.1 Malacoraja senta | reverse complement strand
GAATTCCTTCTAAGAACACATAGAATCGTTAGAATATATAAAATAAAAACACAATTCAAAAGAAGCGACCGCCTTCCGTAATAATCTGGGTAACATTGCCAACCGCTCCGCCGGCCAACCGAACGTTATTTCAATATTGTACAATTCAAAGGACCATCATCCACTCAAATGATGGACGAGAGTGCAAGTATTTTTTTTTATCAATAATCAAACTGATTACTTTTTGAAAAGAATAATTTAATTTTCGAAGTTTGTCGAATACGCCTTACTTTAACGCAGCTGACGATGCAGATCTCGCGTCTTGGGCGTCCTTGGCTTTCAGGACATTAAAACAAGATCTTACTAGTTTTGTTTTAGATTTAAATTAAACTCCAGTCATAATGCAATAAATGAAATCCCCCCCTCCTCCCGAATTAAAAAAAAGCCAAACAAACGCCCACCCACACGAAGTACATCAAATGAACGCGGTGATATGGAAAGGAGGTAAAATTAGCAGATGCATAAAAGTTAATTGTCCATCCAGTTCCCAGGGTTCGGTTGGCCGGCGGAGCGGTTGGCAATGTCACCCAGATTGTTACGGAAGGCGGTCGCTTCTTTTGAGTTTTGTTTTCATTTTAATGCAATTTCTATTCTTGTGGTTTAAAAAAATTAACATTAGTCTGCGCTGGGTAAAGATCCGCGGGCACGTTGCCTGTTTCTGAAATAGTCTGTAAACTAATTGGCCTGAGATAAGGCTTCTTAAATGGACTGCTTTCTCCGTCAGATTAGCAATATTTAAAAAACGGGTTTAAAAAAATTGCGAATCTGTTCTTTGTTCATCTAGGTACCCCAAACCAGACTATTTTATTTCTTCCTTGGATTTTTTTTAAAAGATGGATTTTTAAACCATCTCTCGTACTCATAAGTAATAAGAGTTTTCTTTGACACAGCATTACCTCTTCCCTCCTTGTTTCACTAAAAACAAGGCAGCACCCCACCACCTCACCTCGCCCGCCCTAAGTTTTGACATCCTAGACAAGCCCGTGTTTTAAAAAAGACTGTCGTCCCTTTAAGGACGTGTTGCTATCCAAACAGCAGTAAACACATTACTGAGACATTGAACCTATGTCAATAGTCACTGCTGGAGTTAATCATGCCCCCGGCTGTGCGCAGGCGCGATGCCCGCCCGGGCTATAGTGAAATGTGATGGTGCTTGGAGACTGAGTTCAGAGGGAAACCGAGAGGGAGAGAGTCCAGACTCACCATCAGCCCCCATCGCAAAAAGTCTGCAATCCCGGCTCATCACACCTCCCAGCACCCGCCGTCCCCCTAAAACAAACCTTGCCTGGCGGAGTATGCAGTCGGCAGTCAGGGAGAAGTTGGAAAGTTATTCTTAACTCGCCTGAATGATGCGCTCCTGACGCTCTGGATTAAAACACAGTGACTTATTTAAGACGTGACTATTGCCCATCGCTGCAACAGTTGGAAAGTTTGGAATCCCCCGTGTTACCGGTAAGTATTGTGTTGTATATGTAGGTGAAGTGAAAAGGTGAAAGTCGGTGCAAGGAAATTCAATGCAATCGCCTTTGCAATGTATTGGATTTTCTCGAAATGTCAACGGTGCTGACAGTGGATGGGTATATATTCGGGATGGAAATCTACTTTGCACAGTTCCCATCTGGCTGTGTTGCCTTGTTACTCGCGATCTGTGTCTGCGTGTAATGTGTGGCGGGCGCGTATATACAGTGCAGCTCTGCCCTGAAGCATTAGCTCTTTCGCTTTCTTCGTCAAAGCCAGGAATTGATCAGCGCAGGAAACTAACAAAACAGTCCGGGATCGGGCCACACTTGTACAACGGCTATTAATTCTCTCTCTCTCTCGCTCGCTCCTGAAATCTGCGGAGAGGGGAAGAGAGAGAGAGTTGTAGCGGGCGCTGTGTGTGTGCATGTGCATGGGTGAGAGAGAGAGAGAGACGTGGGATCTGCCGATATAGACAAATTAATAGTAAAGACCAACAAGAAAGTGCCTTGGTTCATTAATTGATCATTGGTTGCAATTACGCCGAACCGAGGCTTCCATTTCCCAAAGAAAATCGGTTTTGTTATGTGTGTGTGTGTGTGTGTGTGGGTGTGGGTGTGGGTGTGTATGTGTATGTGTGTTAGCACCAATCCTAACAAGCCTTTTCAATCTCCACACACCTCAAAGTGCAACAAGCCCATTTGTTTCTTACTTTCTTGTAAGTTGGATTAGGAACGCCATTAGCCATAAACGTCCTCCCCCACCGCCATCTCCAATGTTTGCACAATTCATATTTTATGAAATATCATAACCATAGTGTCCACATTTGAATTCCAATTGTCAGCTACGTTCTTTCTGCTAAACGTGTTGACGAGTATTTTACCTCTATAACATTCCCAACCACCAGTCCCTGTTGGATTGCACAAACTGGGAACACTCTTGTCATTGTTAAAACAATTGGAATTGTTTTGCAAATTGCCCGTTTTTCTCACATTGTGTAAGTTTACGCGAATTTGAGCGCTTCGCTCGGGGGCGAGTTGACTGGGATCCTCGCGGTCCAAAGCAAAACCTGCCAGCGACCAAGTTAATGCGACCGTTCTGGAGATCCTTTGCCGCTGCCTTGGTCTGCTGCGGCATTGAGTTGGGATGGTGTCTTGAACCGGACTGGGAAGAGATGTTTCCTACAACCCCAGACCAGGGGTTGTAGGAAACATTGACAAGAGCAACGCTCTCATGACACTTACAACTACAACTCAGTTAATGGATGTTGCTGATGACAGGTTTTGTCTGTGAAATGCAATTTGTGTGATCATAATTATGAACTCTCTCCTAAAACCAACCGACATATTTTGCACCTTTCAATCCAGCTATGCTCCCATACCCCCAAATGAAGCAAAGACTGGGGTATAATGGTTTATAGGAAAACATTTGTGCACCGCACACCACACACGTCGCATTTGTTATAAAAACATGCAACACTGTTAACAATAACCACATTAGTCGTTTATGATAGGGAATCATAAATATAAATGCTGTTGACCTGCATCGTATATTTTATATGGCTGGATGTAGCACAGTGAAATGTAATTCCCAATTAACACGTTTGTACAATAACACTCGGATAGTGGCAGGTAAAGAGTGTGGTCGGCCTGTTGGCCTGCCCGTTACGCACCTCGACGGGGAGATGGTGAAATAGGAGAAGAGGGAATGTTTGTAAAGAACATTATATATGTAGCGTCTAGGTTGGTTTGTGTTGTTAAATGTCTTGTCGAGTATTAATTGTAAGAGATTTGACAGAATACACTCCGGGACGACTTTGGTTGCAAAATATTTGAGCAACACCCAAGAATTTATTTCCTTTATGATTTTTTCTTTAGTATAAGAGGGAAGCCAGGGAACTTGTAATGTGGGAACAGGAATATGAAGTACGGGGTTTGAGTACAGGAACAAGTGACAACCTTACAAGGGTCGAGATCTCAATGCGAGATTTCAGTGAATCCGCTTTGCTGTTTTACAGCTGTTTTGGGGGATTGTCAGCATAAAACGTCGACGGGGAGAACCTACTCTCCAGAGCACAATTTGCAATGAATTCTCCGTCTGGATTGTGTAGTAAAGTGAGGTATTTACTGTAACCCATTTAATGGAGGAACGGCTGTCTATTCTCCACTTCAACTAAAAACATCGGCGAATCAATTAATTGCCAATATATATTTGAATGTTAATAAGGAGATGTAACATAGCGCAAATGGTCGTGCGGTTAACACTAAAAATGGCGATGCATTAAATAAAACAATCTGGTATCGAAGAGAAAGTAAAATCTAACCGCATTTGGCTGCGGTTAGACTGAACCAGTATACTCTAACGATACTAACCTGGATGGTATGGTTGCTAATATCCTGCATTGCAATTTCAAGGGATGAACAACAAGCTCACACACCGTGAGCTGCTGAACAAAACAACCCCTTTTGGGGGACCACGTTGGTTTCCCATAAATATTTTGCACAATGCAGACTGGGGAGTTTTAACGTTCGATCGCTCCGGCCCTCGATTATAGAGGCCCAGAATGGAATATCTTATGCTAAGGTTTCCCACATACGAGCTGAATGGGCGTGCTTTTGGCGACGAGGTAAAACTAGCGTTTAGTGGAATATGGAGCATGTTTCTCGCTGCTTAAGGCAATAATGGCGAAGAATGTTAAGGTCGATGCATGTACTAAAGCATGATTCTTTGGGATGCAGACATTTCTTGCGAGGTGCCATGATTGCAGCTAGCAGCAGGCGGGTGAAAGCACTGGGCTGTGTGAGATTCTTTCTGGGAACATTCTTAAACAGGCTATTTAAGTGTAGCTTAAGTCCCCGGTGCTGTGAACTGAAACCACCAGTGGCATCTCTCTCTCTCAGACGCACGCTTACAAAAGCACTGTTTGACACACACACAAGCACACATATACAGATACACAGAGATACATACATACAAAATGCGTCACGCGTACACACTGAGGCACGCTGGCTTCCACACACGCGCGCACACACACATATACAAATATATATGCATATGCAAACATATACAATGCATGGTTAGGACGCAACAAAAAAGCTTATCACCACCTCGGTGCACGTGACAATAAATTAAACTAAATTAAACTAAATACAGACATGCACACGGGGTTACACATACGCACGCAAGCGTACACACACACACAAGTACACACACACACACACCGATATAACCCCTCATATATATCATTTCAGAGAAACATACACACATAAATTTAAACACCACAAACCTCACACGCTTACATGCACAATAACTGAAATATACACAGATGGAGACGTACATAACTCCCCTCTCCACCACACACACTCTGACCGACAACATACATCACCACGCACACACACCTCACTATCTATAGACAAAGACTGTCTCTATCTTGGCTGAGAAAGGGATCCGTGAGCTAAGACGTTGCACTTATCAACCTCTCACTTCCAGGCATTGATTCTGGCGCTAGGAGATGGCATTGGGACTCATTCCTAGAAAGGACACCAAGCAAAATATTCACATTTCAACAGGTTGATTTGGGGGAATGTATTTCAGATAAATATGGCGTTTACAAAAACGTGTCAATTAATCAAAGAAGTCCACGGGTAACTCGTGTAAAAGGACATCCAAAATGTACAATATCAAAATGAATTTCGCTCAAATCATTATTTACTCAAAGCACAAAGTGCTGGGGGTAACTCGGTCAGGACCCTTCAGGCTTGCTGAAGTCCTCGATTGTTTTATTAAAGCGGAATCAATGAAGTCTCCGCAAATGCAATGGGATCTGCAGTCTAAAAACTTGATTTAAACGCCTTTAAAAAATATCAATCGTCAATCGGCGTTTTATATATTTGGTTGATATAGTCTTGGAGGTTTGCGAATTGATAGAAGGTGGGGGGGGGGGCGGACAGTAATTCACCCCTCACCCACTCGCCTCTCAGCAACACGGGCGGTTTAGGGTAATCTGTATTGGGCTAGTTGACAGGTCGATGTAATCGGCTCGATCCTTTTAGGTCACTGAAGAGGAATTCGGTCTGAGCTCAAATTGAACACCCTGCGTTCACAAAGAGGGCAGATTTATATCGCGGGGCAGAGGACGAGTTGAAATAACAAAATAAAGCCTCGATTTTCCTGGCGGCATCTTCATCTAATAAACCGGCGTAAAGTTCTACTCTCATTGGGAGGGTTACTTTCAGCACAGATTTCTCTTTCCGCCATTTGAATATTCTCCAATTCTGTAAGCAGTTACAATCTGCTCTGAGAGAATCCTCCTAACTACTTTAAAAAAGGGCAGCAACATAAAGTGGGGTGGTGATAAAATTATAATTTCAATGTTTATCAGCGATAATGTAGTGATCATTTTTGATTGTAAATAAACGCGAACATAATTTCTTCAGTCTTCTGAAATATCACATTGGGGACATTTCAGAATTATCATATTCCGTTTACTACAATATCAGAACAAATATATTTTCCAAAACATTAGCAACTACCGCGATGTGATGACTATTTAAAAAATAGTTTTAAATTATTTAATTATTCAAATTCTTTCATTGATAACGCGGATGGTAACAAAGTAATGGGGCAGAGTAATTTTCTGCGATTTTTTATTGTAAAACACCAACATCAGGAACCTATAAGTATCTTACAAAGGGTGAGGAATTCTCTTTCGACTAAAACTAAATATGTTTCATTCTGCAGTCCAAAGCTGCCGAGAAGTAGGTTTGTTTAGCGCACGAGGCATTTGCTAGTTGCTCTCCCTCTCCCCACCCACCATCCTTCCACCCCCACCCCCCTCAATTATCTTGATGAACGAGTTGTTCTTGAAGGAAGAAAAATAAATAAGTCTGCTCGGATCCCATCAGCACGATTCCACAAAACTCCCACCGCCCGGGGTCCTGTCTCCGCGGTGACACTGTGTGCAACTTTTCTTCTTCTTTTTAACAGTTTCTGACTAACTTTGGGGGTGGGTCGGGTCGACAAAAGTGCACTTACAGAAGAAGTGACCGCGTAACATCAAAGATGTCATGAAAGAGACATGGGTGTCAGTGGCTACGTGTGAGAACTAACCCATTCTGCAGAGGGCTGTAGCGTTTTCACGGGACCGATGTAACGGGCGGGACGAGGGTTTGACCGGAGCGTTTTGCCACCGAGACCAAGGCGCCCCTACCTTCTACTAATCTCTTAACTTTTATTTACCTTGCTGGGTTTCGAAAATGTTCCATTTTATTTGCACTCGTATCATGTTTATTGACCGCTTCGATCACCTCGTAAAGTTAAAGTGCTTAAGACATTAGATCTCATCCCATTAAAAAAAGGAAGTAGTGTAGGGGATTGCACGGGCAACGCTCATCTGCAACTCAAACCCTGTCTGCCATCATCTGCAAGCTAATTTATTTATTTCGAAGATGCTGTCAAAGATGTAAAATCATCAGATTCTGGGGGAGCGATTTAATTGCAGACAGTCCAAAATGTATGTTACAAAGGCAAGGCCTTCGATGAAACGATACCTACGTTGCTGTATGTTTAGGGAACGGTGTTAGTTTAATTTCAGACTTTTGAATGTCTCAAACAGTGTAAAATTCCTCTCCATTGGGCATACACTGCACAAAAAGGTCTCTTGTCATTCTTGCGCTTTGATCCACTGTGAAAAAGCGATGCACAAAATACGAACGCGAATGAGTTTAGAACATTTTCTGACTTGAATGCACAGAGGTTTTCTTTACCCAGGGTAGGAGAATCAAGAACCAGAGGAAAGACAGGTTTAAGGTTAGAGGGGCGAGATTTAATAGGAACCCGATGGGCAACTTTCTCACTCGGAGGGTGGTGGGTATATGGAACGAGCTGCCAGGGGAGGTGGTAGGGGCAGGTACTATAACAGCATTTAGAAGAGACGTGGACAGGTGCATGTAGAGGAAATGGTTAGAGGAATATGGGCCAAACGCGGACAGGTGAGACTAGTGTATGGGGTATATTGGTCGGCATGGACGAGTAGGGCCGAAGGGCCTGTTTCTGTGACTCCATGACTCGATTTGACCCGTATATGGCTTAAGACTGACGCAAACGTCAGCGGGACAGGCAGCATCTCTGGTGAGAAGGTGACGTTTCTGGTCGAGACCCTTCTTCAGGCAATTTATGTCCTCTTGTGGTCCCATGGGCCAGTTCGCTGAAAGACTGAATTATTTTTATTTCTGTCTTTTCCAGACGTCGGCGGGTGCTCTTGCCCAGCCCCCCTGCTCCCGGAGTGCGCACCTTCCTAGAGAAATGGGAAGCAAGACTTTGCCTGCCCCAATCCCCCTTCATCCCCCGCTGCAGTTGACCAACTATTCCTTCTTGCAAGCTGTGAACACGTTTCCGTCGGCCGTGGATCATCTTCAGGGTCTGTACGGACTTAGCACGGTTCAAACCATGCACATGAACCAGTGGACACTGGGCTACCCGCACTTGCACGGAATCGCCAGGTCTACCTTCACAGAGATGGCGGCCGCTCAGCGGTTCATGGACGGACGTTTCCCGTTTCCAGCGCTGCCTTTCAGCACGCATGTCTTCCACCCAAAACAAGGGACAGTCGCTCACATCATCCCCTCCCTGCAGAAAGACCGGCCCCGCTTTGACTTTGCCAACTTGGCTCTGGCGGCCACACAGGAAGACCCGCCAAAGCCCGGAGACTTTCCCAAGCTGAGTCCCGGCATAGCAGCGTCGCACGGGGAAGTGGGGAAACTGACCCTGGACAGAAAACCTTCCAGGGGGAGACTACCGTCCAAGACCAAAAAGGAGTTCATCTGCAAATTCTGCGGGCGGCATTTTACCAAATCCTACAATCTTCTCATACACGAGAGGACCCACACGGACGAGAGACCTTACACTTGTGATATTTGCCACAAGGCATTCAGAAGACAAGATCACCTGCGGGACCACAGGTGAGTCACCACTCCTTGTCCATATCCACCAGAGGTGGGACTTGAACTAAGGCTAATCGACCTGGCAAATGTAAACGCATTGGTGGTTGGTGTCCAATAAATAGAAGGAGAGCACATCACAACGTATAGAAGCAATAGAACTGCAGATGCTGGTTAATATACAAAAGGACACAGAGTGCTGGAGTAACTCAGAAGGTCAGGCAACATCTTTGGAGAACATGGACAGGCAACGTTTAGGGTCAAGACCCTTCTTTAGACTTCGACTTTCTAAATGTTGCCTATCCACGTTCTCCAGAGATCTTGTCTGACCTGCTGAGTCCTTCCACAAATCATAAAGTGTCGGAGGTTCCCTTCCACTTGATATTCCTCCAGAGATGCTGCCTGGTCCGCTGTTTTAGAGTCATACAGCACGGAAACGGGCCATTCGCCCCTATTCGTCCATGCTAACCAAGTTGTCTCATCTAAGATAGTCCCACTTGCCCACACTGGAGCCATATCCCGCTAAACCTTCCGTATCCACGTACCTGTATCCTGAGCAATTCCTCCGGCACTTTGTGTTTTGCTCAAGATTCCAGTTTCTGTAGTAATCTGTGTCTCCAAATAGACCGGTAAATATTTAGCGTGTGGAAATATTAATGGAAATTAATTTAAGACTCTGTACACGGGATTTCACGGAGATCTCTGCTGAACCGCAGAGGTCAGTGAGAAGACGGTCCCCATAAAAGGGATTTGTTATAAAGAAAGGTTTTATTTCCCTGTTTAATTTATCCCAACATTGAATTATATTCCGATGCTTTTTTTTGTGACACAATGCTTTCAATTTTGGTTTTGCTTTTCATTTACATTTGTTGGCCCTGAGTTTTTGGTGCGTCTCAGAAATGCAAGCATTCGTGAACGTTTCACACCTCAATTTCCTCCAACCTCACTCCCCTTCCCTGCCTGAAACGGCGTTCCCTGGGCTGGACCCGCAGTGCCGGCGAAGTGGCAACGCGGCGCGGCGCTTGTCCGGCTGAAGGGGGAGCTGTGTGCGCGGCTGCCGCAACTCCCTCGCATCCGGAGGGTGGTCAGAATAGGAACTGCAGGAAGCCCGAGAATCATTGAGAGCAAATTCAAAACACAGCGAATGTAATCGACATATAAATTAACAGGCCATGGTGTGTGTATACGCGCGTGTGTGTGTGTGTGTGTGTGTGTGTGTGTGTGTGTGTGTGTGTGTGTGTGTGTGTGTGTGTGTGTGTGTGTGTGTGTGTGTGTGTGTGTGTGTGTGTGTGTGTGTGTGTGTGTGTGTGTGTGTGTGTGTGTGTGTGTGTGTGTGTGTGTGTGTGTGTGTGTGTGTGTGTGTGTGTATTTGTGTGCGTATGTGCGTGTGTTTTTCATACGTTCAGAAGTCATAGGTGCAAATTGAGGCCATTCAGCCCACTAAACTTCTCCGCCATTCAATCATGACTGGTCTATCTTTCCCTTTCAACCCCATTCTGCTGCCTTCTGCCCGTAACCCTTGACATCCTTACGAATCAAAAACCTGTCAATCTCTTTGAAAATACATAAGGACGGCCTCCACAGCCGTCACAGAATTCCACAGATTTACCATCCTCTAAAGATATTCCTCCTCATCTCCTTTCTAAAGGACACAGTCATTGTATTATGTGTGTGTATGTGTGTGTGCGTGTATGTATATGGACTCATTACTGAGAAATACCACTGCGTTGATTTGCAGATATATTCATTCCAAAGAAAAACCTTTCAAGTGCCAGGAGTGTGGAAAGGATTTTGTCAGTCAAGGACTTTAGCAGTGCACAAAACGTTACATATGCAGGTAAGGTCACAGAAAGTTTCCATACAATTTTGCGCCTGGAACGCATTGCGTGGTGGTAGTGGAGGCAGATACTATCAGGCGTTGAAGATCTTTTAGATAGGCATATGGAAGTGCAGGGAATAGAGATATATGGATCATGTACACGCAGATGAGATCAGTTTAACTTGGCATCGTGTTTGGCACAAGCATTGTGGGCCGAAGGGCCAGTTCCTGTTATGTACTGTTCTGTGTTTCTAATTTAACCTCCATTAAGTATAAAGAATAAAATTCTGACAAATCACAGGGGAAGTATTGTGGGTGATTTCAAGGGATGCGCGGTAGCGTTGGGACACTAGTTATTATGAGTCAATTCATTCTTGGAAATATATTAAATCAGTCGTTAATGTCTGATCAGTTTAGGTATATTTTTAAGGCAGCTATCTTCCAATGAACAGTTTTATGACCTACTTTAAAACGAAAAGTAAACTTAAATATGCCATGCACCATTGTTGGCTGCATGGGTGTAGGACGCCACTGTAACACGGGAGTTCAGAATGGTATGGGAAATAAATTTTGAGGAAGAGGAATTAATCCTTTGCTTACTTCAAATCTGAACAGAATCTCCTCACAAATGTCCCACGTGCGGAAGAACCTTTAATCAGAGAAGTAACCTGAAAACTCACCTTCTTACCCATACAGACATCAAGCCTTACAATTGTGAGCAGTGCGGCAAAGTGTTCCGGCGCAACTGTGACCTGCGGCGACATAGCCTAACCCATACACCCCGGGCAGAATATTGAGCGAGTCGACAGCCAAGCCACTCCGCGTTACTTGAATTTGCTGTGAATACCTGTACAAAAATAAATGAATAAATAAATAGCCCCCGCCCCCAAAAAATACAAACAATAACCGCACTCACGCAATTCAATTGTTTTATACCTGGTTACAGTTCGAAACAGAACTTTCAAAAATGTGTATATAAAATGTTTTTTTTACTGTTATATTTCCAATCAGCAAACGAGAAAAAAATGGAAAGCATGTGAATAATAAAAAAATAAATTTCTTTTATCATTAATTTATTTTTGTATTTCTTTCCGTCGGGGTGAAAGTTAGTTGTCATTATAAGCAGAAATCTACATTAAAATGAACACATTTATGCCCATATACCAAACTAAGGCGTTTTTAAATGAGAAAAGGGCGCTTATTTTGAAAAGATTTTTGGAATAATAACACATTTCATCTCTCATCCAATACATTCCACTGGGACGGATACATTTTCTTTCTCTTACGTAATTATATTGATCAAAACTTCTCATTCAGGATTGGTCGCAGCGAGCCGCCTTCTCAAACCAGCCACGTAGTTGTTTGGACGTAATTTGTTGGGAATGTATTGGGAAGAACGCGTCTAATTCACTGGTAATTTGAAGACGCGTTTCTTTACGAACACTTGAGTCTGGATTCAGAAGAAATGTTCTTTTATTCATGCATCTGCAGGCCCCAAAATAGACTACCAGTCAACGCGAAATTGTCCCGTGTTTTAATCCCCGATTCGGGTTATTCGGCATTTGCTGGGAATGTTCTAAACTGCAGGCCTCCAAATTCATTTCAGCCGTCTTGTTAATTTCTCCCCAAATGTTTCACGGGCTGGGGTAATAACGTGGGAGAATGCAATTTACTCTTACAGTCCGACTTCTGTGCTGGAGGCTGGGGTTAATGAAAGAAGCTTTATTTCAAATCTTAGGTTTTACTATTGTAGGCCGAAGATCATTGAAAAAAACCACACAAACGCGAACACCTGGACAAACAGCTTCCAACTTCATTGTCAGGGCTCCAAGAAAAACAATATCCACTATATCCTCTACCATTGCCAAATTAGCATTTTCTGTTTGGAAGGCCTTGATAGTTTGACTACTTTATGATTAACTTTCATTTGGAGTTCTGAATGCCCCTCATTTTATTGTAATTTCTTTACGAATCCAATTTTCAATCAGCGGTTAGGATTCTTTGCTACCTAGGCCGCGTGTGGTCAAAGTTAAACCAGCCCATTTTGATATTACAAATATATTTCTGATTAAGAAATTGCTTTAATGTTAGCGTTCACTTGTTTAAATAAATGCACGATCATAATTATCTATGGAAATCTAAATGCCTACATTTTAGCTTGAATTTTTATATATTTTACAAAACAGCCGTTCGGCCCCTCTGCTCTGTTTTGTTTACAACATCCCACAAATCTCCGACCACAATTACCTCTTCCCTTCCTTTCCCATATTAATAGTTCTTTGTGGTTTTATATACACGGGATCGTCGTTGTAACAGCCGACTAACCGCAGTTTCTGCAGATCATATAAGGACTGGGACTGTTGGGAATAATTACACCGAGATGGCTTCACATGAAAGGAGTAAATGGAAAAATCAACTTTCTCTAAGGGGCAACCTCTTGCAGAAGTTATAATGTAAATATGTTCGGCTTTGGGGACATGATACCATAATTGGTTTGAAGGCAACGAGATTGAG
Source organism: Malacoraja senta (assembly GCA_038087875.1). Classification (NCBI taxonomy): domain Eukaryota; kingdom Metazoa; phylum Chordata; class Chondrichthyes; order Rajiformes; family Rajidae; genus Malacoraja; species Malacoraja senta. The sequence goes on along the minus strand of CM075977.1, from coordinate 79,303,415 downwards.
TAGAGAAAAAGAGGTTCTTTATACTTTGGAGCGTTCAACTTCTTCATAAATCACTTCCTATCCCGAAATCAAAACAGTAGTGTTCGCTGTTTTAAATTACTGTGTATACAATATTCCTCAAATGTTAGGTTAACCATTTGATGACCCGCGCTCTCCGGTTAAAATGTTCACTCTACACAAAGGGTCCGAGGGCAGCCTATAAAATAGGTGAAAAGGTTAAGTCACAACCTTCACAAGTCTACAGGTGGTTAGGAAACACCTGTTGTCTTTGTGGGTTGTGTGTAGGGAGAGGGTGGCGCAGTAGCTGGAGTGAGTTTTTACTGTGATCGTAAGATGCATTCTCACATCATGCGTTGATATGGGAGGTAAGTTCATCATTCATCAGGGAAGTAGTGACTCTTTGCATTGAGTGTGATTGCGGCCTAAATGCTGGGGATGTTGACCTGAGAGGAGAGGCCGGCGTTGGTTCGTTTACCTTCCAGTGAGCACGGGAGGATTTTGCTGAGGGCATGGAACTGCGATTTGAAGTCAGCGTTGGTTGTATGTTGAAACAAATAACTGCAGATGCTGGTTTATACCAAAGATAAACACAAAGTACTGAAGTAACTCAGCGGGCCAAGCAGCATCTCTGGAAAAAAAAGGGTGGGTGAGGTTTTGGACCGGGATCCTTCTTCAGACATTCATGTTGTTGGGACCGGGCGCTTTCACCAATAATTTGAAGAGCAATAATTGATGCGTAGGATCGAACTGCAGATACTGGTTTACACCGAAGATAGACACAACATGCTGGTTTAACTCAGCGGGACAGGCAGCATCTCTGGATAGGAAGGAATGGGTGACGTTTCGGGTCGAGACCCTTCTTCAGACTGAATCGGGGAGAGGGAGATACCCTAACTCTCAGACTGATGAAGGGTCTCGAAACATCACCCATCAGTCTATCAGGCAATAATTAATGTTTTGTTCGTGGCTGAATAATATATATATTTTTTCCTTTTCCTTTCTGTCGTCAAACGGTCTTCCCATCTTAATCCTAAAATGTCGAAAGGCTTATTCTTGTAACATAACGGCCTTCTTCACATTTTATGGTTGATAGAAGGAGCCATTTTACAAGGATGTTGTCCCTTGTGAATGTAATCGTCACCCGCGCCCGGCTAGGTTACTTTATCCTATTCCAATTAACGTAATTTTAGTCCAATTATTAAATCGGGGGCTCAATGTACAAATTGTATATCTGGCTTTGTAGTGAGGCTGTTTGATAAGCTATTATGAAAAATAAGCTTGATAATTTTCCCGGAGAAGCAACGTATCCTAAATTTTAATTGTTAAAAAAATATATAATTATTTGCACTTTGGGAATAATTCCGCGAAATATTTGGATTGTGGCGGCTTTTAAATTGGGAATGCAGCCGACCCCTTGTTTTTATTCTGGGTTGTTTTGTGATCATTTTCGATCTAAATGGGTGGAGGGTGTGGAAGGTGACATTCGGATCAGAGATATTGAGGTGGTATGATTGCATCCCGATTACACAAACTTACAGCTTCACAAAACTAATCCCAAGACAATCGTTGCACACTGAGGCATAGATACATGTACGCAAAACATGTATGTATATTCCTTTATATACTGACACACACGCAATGTAAGGTTACTGCCATTAAAAACATAAAATATAAAGGGGATAGACACAAAAAGCTGTAGTAACTCAGCGGGACAGGCAGCATCTCTGAAGAGAAGTAATGGGTGACGTTTCGGGGTGAGACCCTTGTATTTAAAGGCGGTCGTGGAATCAACAGTACTGTTTTGATCCCACGATAAGAAATGGACTTGAACGTTTAAATTAAACGCTGTAACTGTAAGCCGCGAAGCAGAGAGGCCGTGTTCGGAACTATGCTAGGATTTAAGAATTACACGTCGTACATTGTACATATATGACACACGGCTATGTGCTTAAGATTGATTTGTCAGTCTTGTGCCATAAAATTATAACCGCCAACACTCGGCATTTTAAGTGACGAGGTGAAAACGCCAGGCCGATCAAAATCCATAACTTGCAATGGCAGAGAAGAGGAAACGACTCGTTCTCTTGTATCATTAGAGTCCTATATTTTTCTCTGGGCAAAGGACATATAGAAAATAAATGAATAAAACTGTAGTTGTGATGAATTGCGCAAAGTATTAATTTCCTTGCATTTGATTTGGTACAACATATCGCCAATTTGTCCCTAAACCCGCATGTAAGTTGGATTGCAATGTGTCCTTGTGATTTGGAAAGAAGATCAAACCAACATATACTTTTTAAACATGGGATGCCCAATATCTTTGACATATATTTTTAGAAGATGGGATGAATAGATTAATATTCTGATCCGTTAAATAAAATACGTTCTCAGAAACATAATCTGAATTAAGACAAATAACGCAATTGGAAATTGTAGCTAGAATTTAGAAATGTACCAACGGTTTTTATCGCTATTGTAAACTAACCAATTCTCTGGAAGTAATCATTGTAAACTACGCAAAAAAAAAATCGATTAAAATATAAACAGATTTTTTTTAAATAGTTTGAAGTGAATTTTATGAAACATAAGAGCTGTCTCATATTGCTGAAATATTAATGATATTGGCTAATTTTAGTGCCGTGAGAAACCTCGGGGGCATCGCATCGTTGTGAATGCAACGGCGTTAATATATTTGGCGTTGAAATACCAATGATGCAGAGTTGTCAAGAAGGCAAGAAGGTTGCGCCGTCAAGCAAGTGGGGTCAATGGTTAGAACTATTTACAGTTCGTGCGCCATAGAATCAGCAGCGTGCTCCAAAATGTCACAAGAGTGGGGGAATCGATGAAACTTTTTGAGAGTGACTTACCCCACGGACAGAGCATATTCGCCAAAACTACAACATGCCAAGTCTCAAAGCTGCCGCAAACCTTTAGTGAGATGACTTCGATGTCTTAAGTACGTTACACAGAGGAAACATGTATAGACAAACTTGTGTATAATGTGCCTGGCGTTTATCATTTGAGGACAAGTCACAGCAATTGTATTGTCAGTGTGCGACATGGTAAACAGATGGTGAAGGGGAGTTGACTGCAGTGAAATGGGTTTGTACGCCAGCGCTGAAGATCCATCCGGACATTCCCAATTTAAATCTACAGAAATGAATCCCTTATATCACAGACTGGTGCGCTCCATTTAAAACAGAATCTTAACCTAATAAAATGAGTAAGTCATTTCAGAACACAAGATCCCGCACTCAAGTCGTAGACAACGAAGGAAATGGTAATGTAACAATAAGATATGTGTCTCCATTAAAATCCCTTTATTCATATGTGATTCCTGAATATATAACTAGGTTGATTTCCTCCACCCTTCCCCACCCAGTTCTTTTTGAGTACATTTATCCAATTCTGTATCGAAAATATACATTCGTTCGTATAAAGAACGCCCTTCAATTTTATATTCTCCATGCAAAACGAAACACAGACACCATTTTATTTCGTAACGTCCTTGACATTGCATTTGCTATAATATTTATTTTTTGTAGGGGGGGGGGGGGGACACGGCAGAACCATGCGTCATCAGAATGTCAACAAGCCTTTTAAAACGACACCTCGTTGTGTAATGAAACGTAAATAGCATAATTATCGTAAGGATTAGTCTTTTTTTAACCAATGATTGGATTTAAATGTAATTGATATCATTGTCGGTGTTTAAATCACCCACTTTTAGTTTGCAAAGTAATATCATAAACTCAACAAAAGTTGAGTGTTAGCTCGATGCATATATTGCACAATCTCCGTGAAATAAATGAAGACTTAACCTTGATTTTATTTATTGGGTTGCCAGGGTCAGTGTCTTGTAATTGCGGCATTAATGGCGACATATTATGTTTGGCTGTCAATGTGCTTCAGTATCGTGGAATTACATTATAATGTAATCATTACATGCTAACAGTTAGTTCCTCTGGTTGAGTAGTAACAATCCTAAACACGTGAGTGATATTTTAGTATCCAAGGTTTCTACCCAAATCTTCGGGAGGGCCCCGGTAATTTTTTTTCGTGCAGTAAACGGGGTTACTTTTCAGGAAGAAGTTTGGATATTGCCACAGATGGAACGAGATGCGTCTTAGGAAAAGTTTGTAAAACAACTTCTGCAATGTGCTAGTTCAGAAAACTCAGATCAGCCGAGTTAATTGAAGACCGAAATAGCAATAAACGGGCGAAATAAATCAAGCGGGCCATAAATTGTGATAGAATTTTTAACGACACCTTGGAGTTCCAAATACGATTCGTCAGTTTTTATCATTGTTTTGATAGATTGTTCCCAATATCAGTCCCACCCACCAGCGAGCACGAGTATTTAAAAAGTCAGAGAGCAATGCAACGTTTTGAGTTCCCAAATGCATTTTACCTTAAATATATGATTCTGATTATTGTCATTCGCTTTCACTTTCTCTATCTCATTTTTTAAATCTTCGCTATTCTCCACCCTCTGCCGATGAAAAGGAGAAAAAAACATTCGAGACAGATCAGATTAAAACACTCTTATATTTACCAATATCTTGATTAATGCACGGAATACATTCACCGTCATGTCGAAGCTTTTCCAATATATTTTACTACAAATTATTGCAGTCCAAACGGTATCGATTAAGAAATAATGGATTTACATTTAATTCAACTGCTGTCCCGTTAAGGGGGTGGAGGTGGATGAGGATTTTCGAGAAGGGGTGAGATGTTGAGAGGCAGAATGGTTATCTGTATGTAACCAGTTTTTTGATGAACATATATAGTGGATCCCTATGATGATGGTTTCACCAAAGTTATGAAACCGCCACTATTTCTACATGTAGTACAAAAACTAGGGACCGTTCTCACAAAATCAGATACCACTGATTCCTCTTTCATCGAGTAAGAATTATTTTGTAAGTGTAATTGCTTTTAGAGATTGAATCATTAAAAGAAAACTAATATATATTCAAAATGTAAACTAATAGATGCCCAGAAATCAAAGTAAACGAAGACGCGGGAAAGGTTTGATACTTTGGAGCTGACTGCTGTCTTTAGTTTAATCGTAGTCCTCAAAAACATATCTTAAGAATCAAACACCCTCTGTGGAATGGCACCATTTTAGTTTATTTATTCTGTATTATTCATTATTTATTCTGTAATTAATCAGCGGACGCATTAATCTTAGTTGTGACAATGTTCCGTTACTTAAAAGTATATTGACGTTTGACTTAGATGACTTTATTAAAATAGTGCAATTGAGTCCCAGATAGAGGAAGTAACTGCATATTATTTGTGGCCTAGGCATGTGGCTTTGACTTCGTGAAGGCAGGATCTTACGTTTACGTTTAAATGTCATGTTCGATCCTTTGAAATGTTCTGAAGTTGTGTTTGTGAAACCCAACTTAATGGTCCCATTTCTAAAGCAGCACAGTGAAAGAAAAAACACCCTATTAACCAATTCGCCTTCCAATACAGCGTCGATAAAATCAGATTTAATGTGAACTCTCTTTAAGTCAAAGAGAATGAAGCATCTTTTTCCAAGTGTTCGCGCTTTGAAGAGGGCTTCAGAAGACCGCTATTCTGTTTGGCGGGGACGGAGAAACCCGAGAACCCATTACATGTAACTTGATTGTGGCGGACTGTGCAAAGCTTATGCAAAGAGGACTGGCGACTTCTAAAGCTGAAGTGAATCTTACTCACACGAATAGCTGTGACCGAAATATTTTGTGACATTGGCTAATCCTCGTCCGAGTGGATTTCGGGTGCAGAGGACATTAAACTGCCCGTCACCACCAATAAGCCATTACTGTCAGCAGCAAGCCCATGGATCCCATTTCTCAACTACGCCGTTTTTATTTCTGGGAAATTAACACTTGTTTATTTCCCTCTTAAATTTAGAACTAAGTAGGCGGGTCAACCAATCAGCACCGGGCTGTATGGGCATGGTTGATCCAAACAACCTTCAGACGTAAGTTTGCTTCCCAACCTTTCGACGTGACCTGTGGTTCTTGTCGGAGAAAGTGAAGTGGAGCCAAATATCTCACGGGTCACGGGACAAGAGTGAATATGTTCCTTTCCGCTCACGTCCAGCGCTGTCGGTCCTCTTACAACTTGGGAGTCAAGATTGTCACATATCCCGAAACGGAATAATTAAATACTTATTTACAGCAGCACGGCAAATATATAAACACAGGAATCAATAGACAGCATAATAAACAACACAAATAAGTTCAATGTATAGTGTAGGAAGAAAATGCGGATGCTGGTTTAAGCCGAGTTTAGTTGGAGTTCGTAGTCTTTAATAGCCTGATGGTTGTTGGGAAGAAGCTGATCCTGAACCTGGACGTTCCAGTTTTAAAGTTCCTAGACCTTCTTCCCGATGGCAGGAGTGAAATGAGAGCGTGGTGGTGTGATGATGTGGGCCTCTGATGATATTGGTTGCCTTTATGAGGTAGCGCCTTCTATAGATCACTTCGGTGGTGGGGTGGTCAGTACACGGGATGGACTGGGCAGTGTTCACCACTTTTTGCAAGCTTCTTCGCTCCTGGACGTTCGAGTTGCCGAACCAGGCCGTGATGCAACCAGTCAATGTGCTCCCTACCGTACACATGTAGAAGTTCAAAAGAGTATAGTGTGTCACATTCGATAATTAAACCACGGTCCAACCTTGAAGGATCTTATTTCGTGTATATTTTGGATGCACGTTCATTTGAACAAGTTTTAGAAACCAGATGGGAGATGTGCGTTAACACGGGTGCAATTCCGACAAAACACATTTCACGCATCGATCGAAGTTGCAGACTACAATGTGAAACGTCGATATAATTGGTTATTGAATATAATTACAAATCTGTACACATCTACTGGGTCCAGTTGATACCTGGCACTGGCAGCAACTGGAAGCGTTTCAGTGTACTCTAGCTCTGGATGTAGTACGCTGAAAAGGTCTAGGTAGAACATCATTCAGCACTGGACAATTTTATACTGGACATTTTTTACATTTTACAAGCCAATTAATCAAGCCAATTAACCTACAAACCTGTACGTCTTTGGACTGTGGGAGGAAACCACGGGGCGAACGTACAAACTCCACACATACAGCACCCGTCGGGATCGAACCCAGATCTCTGGTGCTGCATTTTGCTGTACGGCAGCAACTCTACCGCTGCGCCACCTTGACCGCCTCTAGATATTCGACTTTAGCGCATCCATTCCATTCTTAAAACAAAGTGCTGGCGGAACTCAGCGCCTCTGGCAGCATCTCTGGAGAGCAGAGATCAGCAAAGTTCCGGGTCGGGACTTTTCTTCAGAAGAAGGGTCCCGACACGAAACGTAACCTATCCTTTATCTCCGGAGATGCTGGCAGACCCGCTGAGTTACTCAAGCACGTTGTGCCTTTTTTTTTGTAAACCAGCATCTGCAGTTCATTGTCTCAACGTTCCGAAGAGTCCAACCCGAAACAGCATCTGTCCATTTAACGGCACAAAGCGCTGGAGTATCTCAACAGGTCAGGCAGCATTGATAAATTCTTGATTAGTTTGGCTGTCAGGGTCATGGGGAGGAGGCAGGAGAATGGGATTGAGAGGGAAAGATAGATCAGCTATGATTGAATGGCGGAGTGGACTTGACGGGGCAAATGGCCTAATTCTGCTCCTAGAACTAATGAACATAAACTTCCGAACTCTTGTGTCTCCATTCTATTCATGGTGATCATTGCCTGAACATCATCGAAACCCGTGATGTTCACAATTGTAAACATGTTGCAGTTGGGTTTCTGCCCCCAGATAGGAAAGCAACATATTTCTTGCGTGCTGCGGACCTGGCTCAATAAGAAGGTTAATCTAGTCTGGACAGTTGGGAACAACAGCCAGGCTGAACCCCTCACTGCGAGGTGATCGTCCTAGGTATCTTCTATAGTACGTGATATTAAACCAGATCCCCGTGTGTTCTCGTAGAGGATCGCTTGGCATGCCCGAGGAAGAGCAAGGATGTTGTCGCTGTTGCTCCGGGCCCTCAACCAACTGGTTGCTGATTGTAAACCCCTGCTCAAATTGACGGTGGCAATTCCAATAAATAACATACTGTACTAAATAGGAATTTCATTGTTCCGTTTGGGTACATATGACTATTCAACGCTAGACTCTCTCTCTCTTGACTCTTGAACCAGTGGCGGGGGAGATGCAGCGCGCAGAGGAGCTGCCTCGCAGTGCCAGAGACTCCGGTTCGACCCTGACCCCGGGTGCTGTCTGTGTGGAGTTTGCACGTTCATCCTGTCACCGCATGGGATTCCTCAGCTGCTCCGGTTTTCTCCCACATCCCAAAGTTTAATTGTCCTCTGTAGGTTACTCCTGCTGTGCAGGGAGTGGGTGAGAACGTGACATAACATGGAACTAGAGTGAATGTTTTGCGTGGATTCGGTGGGACGAAGGGGCTCTTTCTATGCTGTATCTCTAATCTAAGCTCTGCTTCAAGAGTAGTTTTACAAATTCGCAAAGGCGTTGTGCCATGGGATGAGAAAGACGACAAATAAATGTGCTATTCTCCCTATTAACGTGGGAATACATATTACATTTATATGTTACATATTTGGGTTGTCCAGTGAGAGACTGTCCATTAGATGGAAATGCTTTGCAACCATGGGGCCTACGGCATTGAGGTTTGAAACACATTAAAAAGCAGCCAAAGCGCGGTTGGCGCGTCTTTTACTGACCACTTTCTGGCGCTGTAACACTTGACGCGTTTTACATTTAAACTCATGTTGCCACCGATACCTAGATCAGTTTGTGACCGAATTTCACCCCTTTGTGCAGTGACAAGTAATGTTATTGAGCCGTGGGATCTTTGGGAACAAAAAAAATATCATCAAAGTTAATCTGAGAAAAAATAATTACAACATTTTACTTGTTGCGTGGACTCGGTGGGACGAATGGCCTGTTTCTATGCTGTAACTCATACGGTGTGGGAAATTTCAAACCGACCCCTTCACTCCTTGCATGTTATCTCACCGTAATGCACCCCGACTCAAGAGGTCAGCCATTTCAAGGGGGGGTGGAAAAATATATCATCTTTGTTTTCTATTGACTGATTTACGTTCCCTCCAACGACTTACATCGGGATTGCAGTCTCGTTTATAATTTAACGATTGAAATCAAACGACTTGTCTTTCAATAAAAGCAGTCAGGAAGGAAAAGCCTTTCACGCCTCCCCCCCCCCCCCCCCCCCCCCCCGTTTGATTAACAGTTTTTCTTTGCAGAACCAGGCAGATTGTGAAGAACAGCTGGAGGACGATGAAAATGTCCAAATCTAAACACAAAACGCTGGAGGAACTCAGCGGGTCAGGCAACATCTGTGGAGGGAACTGATGGACGACGTCTCGGGTCGGGTCCCTTCTTCTGAGTTTCTGGAGATTCCAGCATCTGCAATTCCTTGTGTCTACGAAGGTCCAAGTCTACTTCGCTGCTCCACCTCCGCCCATATATCTCAATGGGGATACACAAAATGCTGGAGTAACTCAGCGGGTCAAGTAGCATCTCTGGAGAAAATAAATATGTGACGTTTAGGGTCGAGGCCCTTCTTCAAACTGTTTAAAGAAGTCTGAAGAAGAGTCTTGACCCGAAATCTCACTTAGTCCTTTTCTCCGGAGTTGCTGCCTGACCTGCTGAGTTACTTCAGCATCTCGTGTTATCTGCGGTGTAAATCAGCATCTGCAGTTCCCCCTGTACATTTTGTCTGTTCCACCGCGAAATCTCCTCAAGGTATGCCTACTTTGAAGAAGTTCTCCCTCTCTCTCCGACGAGAGTTCTGCAAGTCTGAAGAAGGGTCTCGACCCGAAACATCACCTATCCATGTTCTCCAGAGATCCTGCCTGACCTGCATTTTGTGTCTACGATGTAAACCAGCATCTGCAGTTCCCCACATATCTCAATGGGCAACCAACCCATTGCCCTTCGCCCGAGCTATATAGATTTGGGGACATTGTTTTTGCACTATTATTGTCTATTTATTTGTCTGTTTTTGTAATAAATATTTACTGACTGTTTTGTGTAGGAAGGAACTGAAGATACTTGTTTACATGGACGATAGACACAAAATGCTGGATTAACTCTGCGGGTCAGGCAGCATCTCTGGAGAAAAGGAAGATCAGACCCTTCATCAGACTATTTTGTTGTTTATTATGGGGTTTACAGAGTACTATGTTTACATATATGTTGTGCTGCTGCAACTAAGAATTCCATCGTTCCGTTTCGGGATATATGACAACGAAACATACTTGACACTTGACTCTTGATTAGGCGGCGTTTCGGATCGGGGATCTTTTTTCAGACTGTAACTAAGTGTTACTGTAACTAAGACCTCAACACCTGGGATATTGGCCATGAAGATGATATTCATCCATCCAGTGAATTTTGAGGATTTTGTGGAGATAACATTGATGGAATTTTAAGTGCACTGAGGTGCTGCGATGGGTAGTCAAAGTACATGACAGGGTAGACATTTCTGTCGCCCAATAGATCATGGATATTGTGCGTCCAATACCACTTGAACAATGGTACTTCGTAGTTGGTGTTCCATATCTGCTGATATAGATTCAAATCATATTTTCTTTGAAAACTAGCACTGTACCAAGGGTATGGGGGAATTGGGGAAGACGGGATTAGTGTTCACAGAGCCGGGAAGTATACTTTAACGACGTATATAATAACATCTTATATGTAGCAGCAAGGGAATTATAGCTTCCAATGTAATTCCGCCCAACATTAAGACATTTGGACAGGTACATGGATAAGATAGGTTTAGAGGGATGTGGGCCATGCGCAGGCAGATGGGACTGGTGTAGATGGAGCATCTTGGTCAGCATGGGCAATTTGGACAGAAAATGGCTGTTTCCATGCAGTATGACTCTTAAGTACGAACGTCTGAAGTCTCACACCACCAGGTTCAGGAACAGTTACTTTCCCACAAGAAGGGTTTCGGCCCGAAACGTTGCCTATCTCCTTCGCTCCATAGATGCTGCTGCACCCACTGAGTTTCTCCAGCATTTTTGTGTACCTTCGATTTTCCAGCATCTGCAGTTCCTTCTTTAACACTTTCCCACAATCATCGGGTTCTTGAGCCAACCTACACAACTCTAATCGACAATGGAACCCTTCTTCGGACTGACCCGAAACGTCACATATTCCCTCGCTCCATAGATGCTGCCTCACCCGCTGAGTTTCTCCAGCATTTTTGTCTCCCTTCGGTTTTTCCAGCATCTGCAGTTCCTTCTTAAACACTAAATAAGGCTCATCTCTTGCACTGCCATGAACTTGTGTTTGTTTTTGCTCTGATATCTTTTTTTTCTGCATAGTCTTCTTTCTTTTTGAATTTTATACGTAATTGATGTATAATGTATGTATAATTTGTTTTGTGTGTTTGAGTCGACACTCACCAACTTCTACAGATGCACCAGAGAAAGCATTTTATCGGGATTCATCACAGCTTGGAGGATCAGACCATCACAACCTCTCCTCCATTGACTTCATTCATACCTCACGCTGCATCGGCAAGGCCAGCAGCGTAATTAAGGATGGCCACTCTTTCTTCTCCCGTCCCCCATCAGGCAAAAGCTGTAGAAGCGTGAAAACGCACACCTCCAGAATCAGGGAAAGTTTATTCCCAGCTGTTAGCAGGTAATTGAATCATCCTACCACAACCAGAGAGCGTGCTGAACTACCATCTACCTCATTGGTGACCCTCGGACCATCCTTAATCGGACTTTGCACCTTAAACGTCAATCCCGTATCATGTATCTATACACTGTAATGGCTACATTGTAATCGCGATTTGCCTTTCCGATGACTGGTTAGCATGCAAAAAAAGCTTTTCACTGTACCTCGGTACACGTGACAATAAACTAAACTGAAACTGAGTGATTAGAGAACATATAAGAAGGTCTTCTTATCGAGTCCACACACAAGATTAGAAGTTGTTTAGCCAGAGCCGAACACACTTCTCGGCATCTGCATACAATGGTGTCGGTCTTGTCGCTTCTTGTGTGTGGTGGTGGAAAGATTGGTGGAAACCGGGCCGCAACATGAACGCTCTTTCCTTGACCCCATAAGAAGGTGAGGAATAAGAATGAAGGATGATGGTCATTACGCATGGAAACAGACCCTTCGGTTACCGTGTTGTTGCTGGTCCTGACGAGCCTTGTTTCCTCTGAAAAATGGTTTCGACGTCGCCAGTCCGTTTTCTCCAGGTGTACAGTGTAGGAAGGAACTACAGATGCTGGTTTAAACCGAAGATAGACACAAAAGATGGAGTAACTCAGCGGGACAGGCAGCATCTCCGGGGAGAAGGAATGTGTGACGTTTCGGGTCGAGGCCCTTCTTCAGTCTGGCCCTTCTTCAAATCCTCACAGACTGGGTCTGAAGAAGGGTCTCGACCCGAAACATCACCCTTTGCTTCTCTCCAGAGATGCTGCCTGTCCCGCTGGGTTTCTCCAGATGTGCAGCCTGACCCATTGAGTTACTCCAGCACTTTATGTCCCTTTGTGTACATTTGTAATCTGGAGTTCTTTATTTCTGCCTATTATACTCACCATTTTTTTAAACCAGATCTTTCCTGTGTCATTTCAAGCATTCATGTAACTAACTACAGTACACACTTCTTAAGAATAGTGAATACCTGGCTCACCATCATTGCTTTTCGGATTGAAAATAAAATCCTTCCTGAAAACCCCGCAAAATCTCCCTCCAACCCTAAGCTTATAGATACCCCTGTTATGATAACTTTCTCACTATCTATTTCCTCCATGCACCTCATAATGTTATATCCCCCTAGTTCAGATCCTCTCCCAACCTTCTCCGCTGCTAAAGGAGCCGAGTCCAGTTTACCAGTTTCTTCTCATTCCTTAAATACGCTGTATTCCAACAACGTCCAGAAGCGGACATAATCTGTCGGAAGGAACTGCAGATGCTGGTTTACACCGAAGATAGACACAAAGTGCTGGAGTAACACATTGGGCCAGGCAGCATCTCTGGAGAATATGGATAGGTGACGTTTCGGGTCGAGACACTTCTTCAGACTGAACCAGAAACGTCACCTATCCATATTCTCCAGGGTTGCTGCCTGACCCGCTGAGTTACTCCAGCACTTTGTGTCTGACATCTAGACGCATCTCCTTTGAACCATTTCCAATATAATCACACCGTTCACTCCAGTGTGAGACGACCAGACAGTTTAAGCAGAGTGCTGCTGTGACCTTTAATACTTTGCCCGTGAAAGACTGGGGACAAGCGAATTCAGTTTACAAATTTCGAAAGGGAATCTGCTCTTTGCTTTTAGAGGATTCATTCACAAGGATTTGGAGGTGGACGCATTTTTTTTCTCCAAAGTAATAGTTCTTGGGGAGAACCGACACGCGTACGAAGCCCCTGCAGTCCCGTGTTGTGTTCTGTTTCTTAAAACTGGTTTCAGATTATTGCTAGGTTTGGTCAGTCTTATACCAGAGGTTATAAAATAAAGCGCTGGAGGAAGTCAGCGGCTTAGACAGCATCTGTGGAGGGAAATGGACAGACGACGTTTCGGGTCGAGATCCTTCTTCAGCGGTGTAGGAAGGAACTCCAGATGCTGGTTTGCACAGAAGATGCTGGAGTAATTCAGCCGGTCAGGCAGCATTTCTGGAGAAAAGGAATGGTCATCGTTTCGGGACCCTTCTTCTTTAATAGCCTGATGGTTGAAGGGAAGAAGTTGCCCCTGAACCTGGACGTTGCAGCTTTCAGGCTCCTTCCTATACCATCTTCCCGATAACATGCAAAACAAAGTTTTACCATGTTGTACCCCAGTACACGTTACAATAATGAGCCTAAAACTAAACCTCAAGGGTTAAGATCACCTTTCTTCCCACCTTGCCCCCCCCCCACCCCATCCCAACCATGTTTTCTTTAACGTAGCGAAAGGTTTCTGTGGAAAAGTTGCCGTTATTTCTACAGCTTATTTCTAAGTGTACAGCTTAGGCAGCGGAGTATCTCCAAACCACAACAGCCCGAAACAATTTGGCGGCTGAATCAAAAGTTTAAAAAAGCCACATCTGAATCTCTCCACGCAGCGGTTACTGTCCACTGTTTTCAACTGATCGGCATTTAGACTGATGTTGACAAGCGAGAATTTCCAAGTCACCTTAAGGGACGCACTGAGAACGGCATTGGGGAAATTATTTGCACAATGAACAATGCACATTGAAAACACTTTGGAGATTAGAGATGAGCAGAGGTCAAATAGACACAACTTGGAAATTAAATAAAAATAAAAACTTGTCCGTCAACCAACTGTAGCAACAAAGGTAAAAAGAAAAGAATCGCCTCATCCTTTATAATAACATTAATAAATATTAAAAGGGCTGGGTGATTGATGCACCAATCATTCGCTGCAAATAATGGCACAGTTGCGCAGCAGGTAGAGCTGCTGCCTCACATCGTGCGAGACGCGGGTTCGATCCCGACCTTGGGGGCTGTCTGTGTGGAGTTTGCACGTTCTCCCTGTGACCGCGTCGGTTTTCTCCGGGTGCTCTGGTTTCCTTCCACATCCCAAAGACGTGCGGGTTTGTAGGTTAATCGACCCTCTGTAAATTGCCCCGAGTGTGTAGGGAGTGGACGTGAAAGTGGTATAACAGAACTGTACGGGGTGATCGATAGTCGGCTTGGACATGGTGGGCTGAACATGATAAATATTTGATCTGAAAACAAAAATCGATCTGGGCTATTATCCTTAAGCAATTTATATTGAGTTATACTTTTAAATGTATTGATGTACGTATTTATTACTAGTAAATGTATCAGATTACTAAATAGTCATAGTCAACAGTAGTCATACAACACCGAAACAGGCCCTTGGGCTCAACTTGCCCATGCCGATCAAGATGCCTCAACTACGCTAGTCCAACCTGCTCACGTTATCCCTCTAAACCTTAGACACTCTGTTTAAAGAAAGGTTACATGCCTGACGAAGGGAGTCGACCCAAAACGTCACCTATTCCTTTTCTCCAGAGATGCTGCCTGACTCGCTGAGTTACTCCAGCATTTTGTGTCCATCTTCGGTGTAAACCGGCATCTGCAGTTCCTTCCCACACATTCCCTCTAAACCTTTCCTCTCTATGTATTTGTCCAATTTTATTTTAAAAAATGCTGTTATTGTACCTGTCTCAACCACCTTCTCTGGCAGGTGTATCCCGATGTCGGGAAAATCCATCCTTCTCCTGATCCACGCCTACAATCCCCGGGGAACAAGGAAACCCCAGTGATCTCTCACTCGCCTTCATTGACCCAACATCAGTTTATCAGCAAGTTGTAGAATGTCAAGATTTACAAAGACGTGGAAGGATTAGGGCACGACCCGAAGAGATTATCGTGGTTACTCTCGCCACACACTTTATGAGCATTTTCAAAATCAATCTGAAAAGTCCCGACCCGAAACGTCGCCTGCCCATTCCCTCCCAGATGCTGAGAAGGGTTTCGGCCCGAAACGTTGCCTATTTCCTTCGCTCCATAGATGCTGCTGCACCCGCTGAGTTTCTCCAGCATTTTTGTGTACCCTCCCAGATGCTGCCTGACTCGCTGAGTTAATCCACAGTTTGTATCTTTTGTTTGTAAATCAGTATCTACAGTTCCTTGTACCTATCCTCCACAGATGCTTCCTGATCTCCGTAGTTCCTCCAGCACTCGTTGTCCTTTTTTGTAACCAAGCATTTGCGGTTCCTTGTACCTCCCTCCATAGATACTGCCTGATCCTCCGAATTCCTCCAGCACTTTATGCATTTTTTTGGGGTTGGAATCCAGCATCTGCGGTTCCTTGCGCTTCACCCACAGATGCTGTCTAACCCGCTGGGCTCCTTCGGCTCTTTCTGTTTTTCTACACTAGCACCTGCAATCCCTTGTTACTTCCCTCCTCGGTTGCTGTCTGACCCGATGAGTCCAGGACATTGTGTTGTGCTCGAAATTCCAGCATCATGTCCGGCATAGACATTGTGGGCCGAAGGGCCGGTTCCTGTGCTGTGCTGTTCTGTGCTCCACGTTCTGTCTGCAGTCCTTTGCGTTTCCAGCATTTTATTTTTATTTTAGCTTGGTTTAACCGCGTATGCGGGAGGCTGATCTGACGCCACATCCTCTGTGATTTCACAATTGAAGGGAATCGGGTTCTTGATCAGCGGCGAGTGAACCGGAGTACTAACTAAACTGGCGTGTTATTTAGGCGCTTGCGTTGAAGCTTCATAATTAACATTTTAACCAGGTTTCGTAACTTATAATACCCATTAATTTTATGAAAGCCTGGAAAATTATGATGTAGATTGAAGAAACCTTGTTCTGTAGAGATGCTGCCTGACCGGCTGAGTTGCTCCACTATTTTGTGTTCCTTTTGTGTATTAGCCAGCATCTGCAGTTCTTTATTGCTGAATTACATGATGTGATTAGCAAAGTGTAGATGAATCCAAATAAAAACGAAATCACGAACAAAACTTCGCTGTCACTCATAATATGCTGGGTCACATTTTGGCTTCATCGCTGACCGAATCTCCAAAGCACTTAGGGTTATGAAGAGGCATCTCATTACTCAATCGGTGTGAATGGACAAGTCGGAAAATGGGCAGCTCCACAGCCCATGAGATTTGAAGCGATTGCCTGTAACTACAGTGATTTTAGTTTCGAAAAAAAAGTTTATTTAAACAAAAAGTAATTGTTCCAATATCATGCGATTATCACTGCTTCCAATTTCCCCTCAAACTCGCACGTCGCCTCAGTTTATTGATTGATTGAAGGATATAGCATGGAAACAGGCCCTTCGGCCCACCGAGTCCACGCCGACCATCGATTATCCGTTCGCATTAGTTCTGTTATCCCGCTTTCCCATCCACTCCCTACACACAGGGGCAATTTGCCGAGGTCAATTAAATTTCAATCCCGCACGTCTTCATCCAAATATACAGTAGCTACTGATTTGCCTAGTGAAGCTACTGATTTGCCTGGTTACTTATTGTGTAGGAAGACCTTTCATAGCTGGTTCACACCGAAGAAAGGCACAACGTTCTGGAGTAACTCAGCGGGTCAGGCAGTATCTCTGGATATAAAGGATGGGTGACGTTTCGGGTCGAGATCTTTCTTCAGACGCCTGAAGTGAAGAAGGGTCTCGACCCGAAACGTCACTTATTCCTTTTCTCCAGACATGCTGCCTGACCCGCTGAGTTACTCCAGAACTCCGTGTCAATCTTTAGTTACCTGTTCCCTATTTTGATAGCCTTTGGATCAAAACCCTGCAAGTCCCTACCAAGGGACATCGTGGAAATGTCTTCGTTGTAATAATCATTCCGACGAGGGCAGTTTGTGAATTGATATTTTACCGTTTTGAAGGCGCGATATAAAAGCAAATTATTTGTGTTATTACACATGAAATACCTTTAAATTAATTTGTCAAAATTATATTAATCTGTGCAGAATCAAGCATCTTCCTGATTATTCACACGCATGCCCACTGAATTAAAAATGTTACCAAAAGATAAAAGCAATTCAGTGCATTAGAGATTTTTTTTCTTTATTGCCAGATAATACAATGCATTTGGTGATAGGAAACATTCATGAGGTACAGTAATTTAGTTCCAAGTCACCAAGAAAATAAAGTGAAGGCCTGAAGCCCATGATTAACAAGGTTCAGAATTGGCACAAAGTTGATACAATGCAATCCCTCCGGATGAACACAGGAACACAATCAAAAAATTATATATTAGAACTCAGGAGGTGATTGTTGCTGACATTATCAGCAGCCATGAGTTGATGCTTGAGTCAACACCTCATTGTTTACTCTCCATCAACGTGAGATCTTTGTAAACCCTGTGGCCATATTCTAATTCACACTGTCATATCCACCTGTCTGCCCTCTGCTCTCTTATCTACATAGCCTTCGGTTAAGCCATACCTAAATTTTAACATTTTCATCCTTGTTCTCATTCAATTAAGTGCAGCACGGTTAAAGGCGGCACAGTGGCGCAGCGGTAGAGCTGCTGTCAGAGACCCTAGTTCGATCCTGACTACAGGTGCTGTTCTGTACGGAGTTTGTACATTCTCCCTGTGGTTCCTCAGGATGCTCCAGTTTCCTCCCGCACTCCAAACACGCACAGGTTTGTAGGTTAATTGGTTTCTGGAAATTGTAAATTGTAAATTGTTCCTAATATGTAGGATAGTGCTAGTGTACGGGGCGATTGCTGGTTCCACGCTGTATCTCTAAAGTAAAAAATGATATCTTTACATCTCTGTAGAAAAGCTTTACATCTCTGTAGAAAAGCAGTTGTGTTGAAGTCAAATTCAGCCTATTACTTACAAGCTCGTGGCTTTAACAATGTTTCTTGAATCTTACATATATCTTATCCTTTTTAAATGGTGTTTGGATAAATATTTTAGAAACAAGGAACTGCAGATGCTGGTTTACAAAAAAAGGCACAAAATGCTGGAGTGACTCAGGTCAGGTAGCATTCCTGGAGAACATGGATATGTGAAGTTTCAGGTTGGGATCCTTCTTTAAACTGATTGTGGGGGGATTGAGCTGGAAGAGGGGCAGGGTGGAGCATGGCAGGTAATAGGTGAACACAGGCAAGGTTTTTTTTGATAGGCATATGGTTGGATAAAGGCCAGAGATTAAAAGATTAAAACGATCAGCCATGATCGTATTGAATGGCGGTGCAGGCTCGAAGGGCCGAATGGCCTACTCCTGCACCTAATTTCTATGTATCTATGTATCTATGTATGAGACAAAAGGATTGAAGAGTTGCGAATTGTGAAGCCAGAGAATAGTATGGAAGGGGAGGGGAGACATAGGTGCTAGTATGAGTGTGCACGGGGGGGGGGGGGGGGGGGGGGGGGGGAGGGGGGGTTGTAGGCGGTTACCTGAAATTGGAGAATTCAATGTTCATATCGTATTGGTTTCTCATCCCTCTGAGATGCTTGCATTTGTCTTTTGAGACGACAGAACAGTGCACCTTAATGACTCCTCTTCCCTATACATTGCCTACATATATTCACTTGGTAAATCAGAGGTTATGTTTAGACAATGGCTCAAATCACATCTCCTTTTCTTAATACTTGAGGAATATTTTTAACAAATAACTAGACCAACTGGGACCCCTTGGTCCCCCAATGCAACCTGTTCCCCCAACGCAATATTCAACCACTCACCCATAGTCCCACAGGAGGCCTGGTTCCCCAATGCAACCCGTTCCCCAACGCAATATTCCACCACTCACCTGTTCCCCCATATTCCAGCACTCACCCATAGCCCCCAACTGTGCAGGGGTGTATCCCCAGCACTGCCTCTCCCTCCTCTTGCTTCGAGGACTTTAAAAAATAATGCAATTGCCCCCTCACTTTCCTGTTGAGCCAAAAACTTGCTGGAAGGACTGAGTGTTTCTCGATTGCATCTTTGTATGCAACTTTGTTGCAAGCTGGGCCAGCAAGGATTTAGCTGTTAAATTCTTCAAAAACTTGAAATTTTAAACTTAAAAATTATGAATAACTTGTGAAATATAACATCAATGTGAACAAAACCTTATAGGACCGACCGTGGGACAAAGGTGAGTAAGGTGGTGCAAAAATGTTGTGCTACTGTGTACCGATTTGGCGTGGGTCCCAGATCACATACGCATAGATAGATAGAAACAAGACGAGAGTTTTAGTAATATACTAGACTAAGTGGGACCCGTTGGGTCCCAGCTTCACACGGGAGGGCTGGTCCCCCAACGCAATATTCCACCTCTCCACCAATTCCAATACACACACACACACCCTCCACCTCACACTCACATACAGACTCACTCACACACATTCACATACACACAGACTCACACACATACACACACACATATACACTCATATACAAACTCACACACACACACTGACTCACACACCATATATATGACAGTAAACTTTTTTGAATCTACTCACATGGCTGAGCCCGGCCTTTCCTCTGTGGGGCTTCCGCAGTCAGCGGCACTTTCTGCACTTACCAGAAATTGCGCAATCAGCGTGACCTCAGCACTCACCGGAAATTACGCAATCAGCACGACCTGTCCACTAAGCGGAAGTCAGGAAATGAGCGGGACTTTTGGGCCAAACACAGTCGGACCTAATAAAGCATTTATTCCTTCCAAACAGTCGGACCTAATAAAGAATTTATTCCTTCCAAACACAGTCGGACATAATAAAGCATTGCAGTTTCAAGCAGCAGGCCAAACAACTCATGGCATTGTCATTTCATTTCCAATTAAGCATTGTACTTTCAAGCACAGGCAGGGCAACAGGCCAAACAACTCATGGCATTGTCATTTCATAGAAACATAGAAAATAGGTGCAGGAGTAGGCCCTTCGGCCCTTCGAGCCTGCACCGCCATTCAATATGATCATGGCTGATCATCCAACTCAGTATCCTGTACCTGCCTTCTCTCCATACCCCCTGATCCCTTTAGCCACAAGGGCCACATCTAACTCCCTCTTAAATATAGCCAATGAACTGGCCTCAACTACCTTCTGTGGCAGAGAGTTCCAGAGATTCACCACTATCTGTGTGAATTTTTTTTCTCATCTCGGTCCTAAAGGATTTCCCCTTGATCCTTAAACTGTGACCCCTTGTCCTGGACTTCCCCAACATCGGGAACAATCTTCCTGCATCTAGCCTGTCCAACCCCTTAAGAATTTTGTAAGTTTCTATAAGATCCCGCCTCAATCTTCTAAATTCTAGCAAGTACAAGCCGAGTCTATCCAGTCTTTCTTCATATGAAAGTCCTGACATCCCAGGAATCAGTCTGGTGAACCTTCTCTGTACTCCCTCTATGGCAAGAATGTCTTTCCTCAGATTTGGAGACCAAAACTGTACGCAATACTCCAGGTGTGGCCTCACCAAGACCCTGTACAACTGCAGTAGAACCTCCCTGCTCCTATACTCAATTCCTTTTGCTATGAATGCTAACATACCATTCGCTTTCTTCACTGCCTGCTGCACCTGCATACCTACTTTCAATGACTGGTGTACCATGACACTCAGGTCTCGTTGCATCTCCCCTTTTCCTAATCGGCCACCATTTCATTTCATTTCATTTCCAATTAAGCATTGCACTTTCAAGCACAGGCAGGGCAGCAGGCCAAACAACATGGCATTGTCATTAAGGGCTAACAAATCATTTATTGCAAGTACATTGCAGACTCACAGTTCAGTTGATTCACTGCTTAGAATGACAGTCGTGGCCTCACCCTCACGATCTTGCAGAGTGACTGACTCACGTCGAGGCATCCGGGGTTTTATAGTACCCCCCCCGGAAGGAGCGTTACCTTAATCGCGGTGATTGACAGTCGAGAGGACCAATCAGCTGATCTCAAACTTTTTAAAACAATCATAACTTTTTTATTTTGCATCGATGGGAAAAATCCTCGGGGCTGGCTCAGCGGAAGACTGAGTAAGATGGCCAAAAATAACAGCGATACAGGGTAGCATTTTTTCTAAACAATATACAGTGCAGACAGGACGTGGTCAAGATGAGACTTTTAATTATATAGATATTAGACGAAGTGGGACCCGTTGGGTCCCTGTCAGACAGGAGGCCTGGTTCCCCAACGCAACCCATTCCCCCATCGCAACATTCCACCACTCACCCATAGCCTCCATGGGAGGCCTGGTCCCCCAACGCAATCTGTTCCCCAACATAAGATTTCACCACTCCCCTGCCTCCTCCAGCACTGGACTTTAAAAAAATCCAATTGCACTTCCCCAGCACTTCCAATTCCACTGGCCCCTCCCCCTCCTGTGCTGGCAGGAGCAGGAGTAAAAGGCCTGTCTCACGAGTCTGCGGTCATTGGCGGCGAAACAGGAACTATCTACCGCTCCTGGGCCGCCAGAGACCGCGGGCTCGGTCAAACGCACAATTCCGGGGCTGTGCGCCGTTGTTCCCAACACCGCACGGTAACCCAACACTGTCCAAAAATATGTTCCTACCGCACAGCCGCCGCCAGTGGGGCACGAGTGCGGCACGGTCACTGATAATAATAATAATAATAATACATTTTATTGAAAGAAGTATATACAATTATGAGAGCCATAGATAGGGTAGACAGACAGAACCTTTGTCCAAGGGTGGAAATGTCATGATTGAGGGGGCATCCTTTTAAGCTGAAAAGGGCAAGTTTAAAGGAGATATGTGGGGCAAGTTTTATTACGCAGAGAATGGTGGGGAAATGCGCCGCCAGGGATGGTGGTGGAGGCAGATACGATAGCGGTTTAATAGGTTTTTAGATGGGCACATAGATATGTAAGGACAGGAGGGATATGCATTGTGTACAGGCAATGGAGATTAATTTATCTTGGCATTATGTTTGGCATGAATAGTGTGGGCCAAAAGGCATGTTCCTGTGCTTTACTGTTTTATGTTCGATGTCCTCCATTGAAACCTCTCATCATTTTGAAAATCTTGAATAATTTTCATCTTATCTTTTGTTCTCAGTACTGTGTCTTAGACTGAACACTTTTTCTTCACAGTTTCTGCCAACGTGGCTTAATTAGGAACTGCAAGACTAAGTTTCTGAGACTAAAATTATTTTGATTTATTTTCTCTGCACATGGAATGACCCAATCTTTTTTCACTTTTCAGCCACAAGAGCAATGTGAAAAAGTCAGAGCAAAGTGCAAATGTGATTCTGCATCCAAACAATTTACAGCTCTCTTTTGGATTTCTGTAAAAATCAGCAGTTTTAAAATTCATAACAAATCTACCCTGGCATCAATATTTATAACAATAAACAAAGCCAGACTTGTTTTGAAATTTAGCTTGTTTAGCATTATAACTTGTCAAACATTGAATTTTAAGTTGCCACTGATATGAACCAGATCCACCTAAGGAATTAACGCTTGCCCCAATTTTATTGCATTCCTATAGAGTATACAGATCTCTATTCACCATGTCCCGACTTAGCCTATATCGTAATTATTTTGCTCTTCTGACACTAAGCGCAGGAGCAACTTGGCAGGTCAAGCAGCATCACTGGAGAACATGGATAGGTGATGTTTTGGGTTGCGACTCTTTTTCAGACAGGAGAGGGGGAAGCCCAGGACCAGAGGCCATAGCCTCAGAATGAAAAGACGTAACTTTTAGAAAGGAGATGAGATCCAATTGAAACTTATCGAATAGTGAAGGGCGTGGATAGAGAGACTATGGAGAGGACGTTTCTACTAGTGGGAGAGTTTAGGACCAGAATAAAAGGACATACCTTTTAGAAAGGAGATGAGGAAGAATTTCTTTATGCCAATGCTGAGGCTCTTTAAGGCGCTGGTTAGGCTGCATTTGGAGTATTTGTGAGCAATTTTAGGCACCATATCTGTGGAAGGATGTGCTGGCTCTGGAGAGGGTCCAGAAGAGGTTTACAAGAATGATCCCAAGAATGAGTTAGTTAACATATGATGAGCATTTGACGGCACTGGGCGTGTACTCACTTGAGTTTAGAATGATGAGTGGGGAACTTGAAAGGCTTGGATAGAGTGGATGTGCAGAGGATGTTTCTACTAGTGGGAGAGTCTAGGACTAGAGGTCATAGCCTCAGAATTAAAGGACATTTCTTTTGGAAAGAGATGAGGAGAAATTTCTTCAGTCAGAGAGTGGTGAATCTGTGAAAATCTTTGCCACAGAAGGCTGTGGAGACCAAGTCAATGGATATTTTTAAGGCAGAGATAGATAGATTCTTGATTAGTACAGATGTCAGAGGTTATGGGGAGAAGGCAGAAGAATGGGGTTAGGAGGGAGAGGTTGATCAGCCATGATTGAATGGCGGAGTAGAATTGATGGGCCAAATGGTCTAATTCTGCTCCTATCACCTATGACCTTATTCATCAGAAAATTAAACCTGTCACATCATGCTTACCTTTGTATCACTTCTTGAAGGAAATCAATAGATCTGTACCAAATTTTTGCCCCATTAAGTATCACAACAGGGCACTTTAAACACAGTTTAGTTTATTGTCACGTGCACCGAGGTACAGTAAAAGTTTTTTGTTGCATGCTATCCAGTCATTGGAGACTATATACGATTACAATTGAGCCGACCATAGTGCACAGATAGAGAGAGGGTAAAGGGGATAGAGGAGATTAAGAAGCGCATAGTTAAAGTAAGAAATGCTGCTATTGGAGTCAGAGGTTTAAAAGAGTGGAGTGATTGCAATGAGTGATTGCAGATCCACTTCTGCGACCAGCACGCAGAGTCGCCAGGCTTTGTCATCATCTTGTTCAAATAGTCCATTGATTGAAATTGAGGAAAGCAAGATTGTGAATACCGGTTCTGAGAATAATATATATATATATATGGTTTAGGAAAGGCAGAGGAATTTATAAAATGGGCACTATGCCTGGTCAACTCTTTGAAAACATTTTTCTAATTTTGCTTCATTTTTCCTTTCAAATTGTTTTAAATAAACAAACTTTGACCTACTCTCTTTAGGCTGAATGTAATGATTCTTCATTTCCACAAACGACATTTGTGGTAGATCATACCTGTTGCCAATTAGTGAATTCATTTGATTTGTCTGATGTTCATATGTTCTTGGAGCAGAATAAGGCCATTCGGCCCACCAAGTCTACTCCGCCATTCAATCATAGTTGATCTATCTTTCCCTCTCAACCACATTCTCCTGCCTTCAACCCATAAACCCCTGACTCTTACTCATCAAAAATCTGTCAGTCTCTGCATTTAAAAATATCCCTTGACTTGGACTCCACAGCCACAATTCAAAAGATTCACCACCCTCTAACTAAGGAAATTCATTCTCCATTCCATGACGTGGTTGGTATGGTGTTCATCGTGGAGATGTCACAAGGTGCAAGAGTTTATTGACTTGCACTTCCTCTTCCTCTCTAGTCAGCCTTCATTATTCACACAGTCCTCAATAATTCAGGGATTCGACAATTCACTTCACAAGCATTGTTGCAGATGGTTCCAACACAGAAAATGCTTTCTTGGTCACCGTCCTTTCCAACTGACTCAAAGACTAGAGGGTAAGTTTAGTTTAGTTTAGTGATACAGCCTCGAAACAGGCCATTCGGCCCACCGAGTCCACACCGACCAGCGATCACCCATACACTAGCACTGTCCTACACGCTATGGACAATTAACAAATTTAACCAAAGATAAATGAACCTACAAACCTGTACATATTTGGAGTTTGGGAGGAAACTCCACTGGGGAAAATACACACTGTCACGGGGAGAATGTACAAACTCTGTACAGAGTATCAGACCCGGGACTCTGGTGCTATAAGGCAGTAACTCTACCATGCCACTGAGCTTTAAGGTGTGAGGGCAACATTTGAAGTTGTGCAGGGCACATTTTTTTTACATCGAGGGTGGTGGGTGCTTGGAATGCACTGTCAGGGGTGGTGATAGAGGTAAGTATGCTAGTGGCATGTAAGAGGTTATTAAAGAGTGCTGTCGGGGAGGATTTAAACTAATGTGGCAGGGGGATGGAAGCATGAGCAGAGAGACAGAGGGGTGTGAAATGAGGGTAGAAGCAATAGGTAGCAAGGTGAAAAGTAAAAGTGGCAGGCAGACAAATCCAGGGCAAAAATAAAAAAGGGCCACTTTTCAACATAATTGTATAAGGGGTAAGAGTGTTGTAAAAACAAGCCTGAAGGCTTCATGTCTCAATGCAAGGAACATTCGTAATAAGGTGGATGAGTTGAATGTGCAGATAGTTATTAATGAATATGATATAGTTGGGATCACGGAGACATGGCTCCAGGGTGACCAAGGCTGGGAGCTGAACATCCAGGGATATTCAATTTTCAGGAGGGATAGACAGAAAGGAAAATGAGGTGGGGTAGCGTTGCTGGTTAGAGAGGAGATTAACGCAATAGATAGGAAGGACATTAGCTTAGAGGATGTGGAATCGATAAGGGTAGAGCTGCGAAACACTAAGGGGCAGAAAACGCTAGTGGGAGTTGTGTACAGGCCACCTAACAGTAGTAGTGGAGTTGGGGATGGCATCAAACAGGAAATTAGAAATGCGTGCAACAAAGGTAAAACAGTTATAATGGGTGACTTCAATCTACATATAGATTGGGTGAATCAAATTGGCAGGGGTGCTGAGGAAGAGGATTTCTTGGAATATATGCGGGATAGTTTTCTAAACCAACATGTAGAGGAACCAACGAGAGAGCAGGCTATTCTAGACTGGGTATTGAGTAATGAGGAAGGGTTAGTTAGCAGTCTTGTTGTGCGTGGCCCCTTGGGCAAGAGTGACCATAATATGGTTGAGTTCTTCATTAGGATGGAGAGTGACATTGTTAATTCAGAAACAAGGGTTCTGAACTTAAAGAAAGGTAACTTTGAGGGTATGAGACGTGAATTGGCCAAGATAGACTGGCAATTGATTCTTAAAGGGTTGACGGTGGATATGCAATGGAAGGCATTTAAAGATTGCATGGATGAAATACAACAATTGTTCATCCCAGTTTGGCAAAAGAATAAATCAGGGAAGGTAGTGCATCCGTGGATAACAAGAGACATCAGGGATAGTATCAAAGCAAAAGATGAAGCATACAAATTAGCCAGAAAAAGCAGCCTACCAGAGGACTGGGAGAAATTCAGAGTCCAGCAGAGGAGGACAAAGGGCTTAATTAGGAAAGGGAAAATAGATTATGAAAGAAAACTGGCAGGGAACATAAAAACTGAAAGCAAAAGTTTTTATAGATATGTGAAGAGAAAAAGATTAGTTAAAACAAATGTAGGTCCCTATCAGTCAGAAACAGGTGAATTGATCATGGGGAACAAGGACATGGCAGACCAATTGAATAACTACTTTGGTTCTGTCTTCACTAAGGAAGACATAATCTGCCGGAAATAGCAGGGGACCGGGGGTCAAATGAGATGGAGGAACTGAGTGAAATCCAGTTTGCCGGGAAGTGGTGTTAGGTAAATTGAATAGATTAAAGGCCGATAAATCCCCAGGGCCAGATAGGCTGCATCCCAGAGTACTTAAGGAAGTAGCCCCAGAAATAGTGGATGTATTAGTGATAACTTTTCAAAACTCTTTAGATTCTGGAGTAGTTCCTGAGGATTGGAGGGTAACTAATGTAATCCCACTTTTTAAAAAGGGAGGGAGAGAGAAAACGGGGAATTACAGACCAGTTAGTCTAACATCGGTAGTGGGGAAAATGCTAGAGTCAGTTATTAAAGATGGGGTAGCAGCACATTTGGAAAGTGGTGAAATCATTGGACAAAGTCAGCATGGATTTATGAAAGGTAAATAATGTCTGACGAATCTTATAGAATTTTTCGAGGATGTAACTAGTAGAGTGGATAAGGGAGAACCAGTGGATGTGTTATATCTGGACTTTCATTGGCTTTTCAGAAGGTCCCACATAAGAGATTAGTATGCAAACTTAAAACACACGGTATTGGGGGTTCAGTATTGATGTGGATAGAGAACTGGCTGGCAGACAGGAAACAAAGAGTAGGAGTAAACGGGTCCTTTTCAGAATGGCAGGCAGTGACTAGTGGGGTACCGCAAGGCTCAGTGCTGGGACCCCAGCTATTTACAATATATATTAATGATTTGGATGAGGGAAATGAATGCAACATCTCCAAGTTTGCAGATGACACAAAGCTGGGGGGCAGTGTTAGCTGTGAGGAGGATGCTAGGAGGCTGCAAGGTGACACGGATAGGTTGGGTGAGTGGGAAAATGCATGGCAGATGCAGCATAATGTGGATAAATGTGAGGTTATCCACTTTGGTGGAAAAAACAGGAAAGTAGACTATTATCTGAATGGTGGCCGAATAGGAAAAGGGGAGATGCAACGAGACCTGGGTGTCATGGTACACCAGTCATTGAAAGTAGGTATGCAGGTGCAGCAGGCAGTGAAGAAAGCGAATGGTATGTTAGCATTCATAGCAAAAGGATTTGAGTATAAGAGCAGGAGGTTCTACTGCAGTTGTACAGGGTCTTGGTGAGACCACACCTGGAGTATTGCGTACAGTTTTGGTCTCCTAATCTGAGGAAAGACATTCTTGCCATAGAGGGAGTACATAGAAGGTTCACCAGACTGACTCCTGGGATGGCAGGACTTTCATATGAAGACTGGATAGACTCGGCTTGTACTCGCTAGAATTTAGAAGATTGAGGGGGGATCTTATAGAAACGTACAAAATTCTTAAGGGGATAGACAGGCTAGATGCAGGAAGATTGTTCCCGATGTTGGGGAAGTCCAGAACAAGGGGTCACAGTTTAAGGATAAGGGGGAAGTCTTTTAGGACCGAGATGAGAAAAACATTTTTCACACAGAGAGTGGTGAATCTGTGGTAGTTGAGGTCAGTTCATTGGCTATATTTAAGAGGGAGTTAGATGTGGCCCTTGTGGCTAAAGGGATCAGGGGGTATGGAGAGAAGGCCGGTACAGGATACTGAGTTGGATGATCAGCCATGATCATATTCAATGGCGGTGCAGGCTCAAAGGGCCGAATGGCCTACTCCTGCACCTATTTTCTATGTTTCTATGTTTCTAAATAGGCATGTGGATAAGCACAAAATGGAGAAATGTGGATCATTTGCAGATAAATAAGATTAATTTATCTTGGAATTGTGTTTGTCACAGACATTGGTTGTTGAAGGATCTGTTCCTGAATTTTACTGTTCAATGTTCTGTGTAGATGACTGTGCAGGCCATGATCGGTGTTAGGACACAAAATAAAATTAAATATAGATTGAAATCAAGATTTCACAGATAAAGATATGAGATTAATATGCATTATATGGATTACATAATTTTAACTGCGCCAAAACCACTAATGGATAACAGTAGATTTAAAAAATGTTAAGTCAATAAAAGTTGGGTAAGTTTTTCTGAACACTTTTATGAGGTGCACAGGCATGTTTTAAAATAATTATCAAAAATATTCAATAACTAAAACAAGTGTATGGCTGTGAATCCATTAAACGTTGAATGTAGTTTGACTTCCAAAATCTTTTTCAGTACACGGAAGACTGAGCAAATTATTGGAAGGACATTTTCGCTGATAAACACACTAGGTTAAGACTCCTAAGTATACCAGTAAATACATTTTGAATGAAGTAGAAATGAATAATTACATACGAGACTGAGCTACAGGGAGAGGTTGAGCAGCTTCGGACTTTACTTCTTGGAGCGCAGGATGATGAGGGGTGATTTTATAGAGGTGTATAAGATCATGAGAGGAATAGATAGGGTAAATACACAGAGTCTTTTGCCCAGAGTAGGGGAATCAAGAACCAGAAAACATAGGTTTAAGGTGGGGGGAGGGGAAGGAGGGGGGGGGGGAGGTAGAGAATATTTAATAGGGACCGTTAGGACAACAGCTTTACACAAACACAAAGGGTGGTAAATGTATGGAACCAGCTGCCAGAGGAGCTAGTTGAGACAGATATTACCACAATGCTTAAACAACTTTTTGATAGGTGCATGGATCGGATAGGTTTAGAGGGTTATGTGCCAAACACAGGCAGGTGGGACTAGTGTAGATGGGACATGTTGGTTAGCTTCGGGACGTTGGGCTACAGGGCCAGTTTCTACGCTGTATAACTCAATTACTCTATTTGAATGCATTGCCTGATTGCTCTGGTTCATAGAAATATTGCATATGTCATTATGCAAATAAAATCTTGTGGAAACTTGAGCTGTAACCTAACGAGCACAATTTGGGCACAATTTCCCAACTACGCTAAAAGCGGAAACTATACCCGTACACATCCCATTATATAACAACCAATGCATCTGTAACAGTACTTTACAGGGTTTTAAATCAGAGTGTGTGTACTGAGGCCATCAATATTTGAAAGACTTCATTAGTCACACTGTTTAGACTTTAAAGTAATATAAAATTCCTAATCAAAGGTTTACAGATCTAAAGAAATCACAAGGCACATAACTACTGATTTAAAATTTGCACAAAAATAAATTCGGGTCAAGATCATTACTTGCAGTATATTATATTACAGCAATTATAAACAGATCCAGTGCTTTTGGAGCTTGTGCTCTAGTCTTCCAGCTGTTAAAGAACATCTGGCACTGATAGAATTTAACTGTTCTCTTTATGTTTTTCAAACGTAACTGAGACTTCCAACTGCAACATTCTTTTTAAAGATTCTAAATACTGTTGATGTGTATGGTCTTCAAAAGGAAATGCTTAAATCTCTGCTTTGATATTTTAATCATCTTCTTACTTGCAATACACTCAGACTAAACTTGGAATTGCTTCCTAAGATTTGTACACAAACTTTATTGCAATAATATAACTTATTTTAGGTCTGCACATTCAGGGTGAATAGTTGATCAGGTATACTGCTTCACATCTGGCCACAAGCAATTGCCAAACTGATGTACAGTTTTAGCCATTTATTTCATGTCATCTATTGATTATAGAATCTAAATTGGGAATTCAACATGAAGGGATTTCAAAGATAGATTAATATTCTATTGCTCCAGTGGTTTTAATTATCTTAAGAGATACAGCGTGGAAACATGCCCTTCGGCCCACCGAGTCTTTGCCGACCAGCGATCATCCTTTACACTGGCACAATTGTCCCACACATGAGGGACAATTTAGAATTACAGAAGCCAATTAACCTAAAAACCTCAGTTCAGTTTAGTTTATTGCCATGTGTACCAAGGTACAGTGAAAAGCTTTTGTTGCGTGCTATCCAGTCAGCAGAAAGACAGTACATGATTACAATTGAGCCATTTACAGTGTACAGATACATGATAAGGGAATAACCGTTAGTGCAAGGTAAAGCCAGCAAAGTCCCTCCGGTGATCAGTCGGAGGGTCACCAAAGAGGTAGATAATAAATCTGCACATCTTTGGAGTGTGGGGGGAAAACAGAGCACCTGGAGAAAAGCCACGCGGTTACAGGGAGAACATACAAACTCTGTACAAACAACACCCAGAGACAGGATCGAACCTGGTCTCTGGTGCTCTAAGGCAGCAACTCTACAGCTGCACCACTGTGCCGCTCTTAGCCATCTATTCCATTATTCTGAGTCCGAACCTAAAATAAAATAATTAATTTGTTCAGGATCATTCATCACAAATGAAATAATTCATTAAATTCTCCATACAAATTAGACATGAACATTCTGGTGTAACTCATTGCACAAATGGAACATCTGTATGTCCAAATCACTTTTCGGGTTATAGTGGAGACACAAGGAACTGCGGATGCTGGTTTACAATAAACACAGACTTAAGTGCTGGAATAACTCAGAGGGTCAGGCAGCATCCCATGACAAAAAAAATGGATAGGTGATGTTTTGGGTTGGGAAGCTTCAGAATGAAGAAGGGCCCCAACCAGAAATATCACACATCCATGTTCACCAGAGAAACTGCCTGACCTGCTGTGATACTCCAGCACTGTGTTTTCAAAAATCTCAGGTTATACCGTTGTGGACATGGCAAATGATTATAGTATTTTCTTTGATTGGATAACAAGCAAATAAAAGCTTATCACTGTACCTCGGTACATGTGATAATAAACTAAACGCCCTTTCAGCTATGCTTAATGAAGTTGCTCTGTGAGCCAGCATAACTTGAAGGAATAATTGGTTTTCAATGCTCTAGGAATATATGAGAAATTGTTACTAGTAGGGCCAGCATCTTAAACTGAAGGTGCATCTACTCTGCTGTGAGATAGAGAATTCAAAACAATTTGACCGAGTGATGATCAAGGGAACAAAAGTGCATTCACATCTCAGTCAGTATTCTGTCAAGCACCTTACAGATGGTGGAGGCTTTGGAAATCAGGAGACAAGCGACACAAGATAACCAGCTTTGATTTGGTCTGGTATCCATATAATTTGTGTTAGAACTATTAATCTTTGGACAAGATGAAGGCAATCTTCCATGTAAGAATATCATTATTCTGCTGTTGGTACATATGACAATTAAACACCCTTGGGTCTCTCTTGTCTCTTGAGAGAATGATGATGGTTGGATAATAGTCTTGAATATAAAAATAGAGCCAAGAGTCAAGAGTGTTCATTGTCATATGTACCGAAACAGAACAATGAAATTCTTACTTGCAGAAATGTAACTGGTCTGTAAACGCAGTACTCATGAGATAACATAATAAACAAAAAAAGTACATTAAATAAAAAGCAAAACAAAACAAGACCTGAGCCTGAAGTCCCGAGTGCAACCAAGACAGTTCATAGTTCAAAATTTAGTTGGTGTTTGTAGTGTTCAATAGCCTGATGGTTGTTGGGAAGAACACAAAACAGCACAGCACAAGAACATGCCCTTCAGCCCACAATGTTTGTGTTGAACATGATGCCAAGCCCATCACTTATCTACCTGCACATGACCCATACCACTAACATATCTGCTTCAAGCACCACCCCCAGCAGCGCATTCTAAGCACTCACCACCCCGAGTATAAAACTTGTCCCGCACGTCTTTTAAACGTTGCCTCTCTTACTTTAAAGCTATGCCTTCTCGCATTTGGCTACCCTATCTCTGCCACTCATAATTTTATTAGGTCTCCCCGCGACCTCCAGAGAAAATAATCCAAGTTTCTCCAACCTCTCCCTGCAGCTATTACCCCGTAATCCAGGCATCATCTTGCTGAACCTAGAGGTCACGGTTTTTAGACCCCTATACCTTTTCCCCCTGACAAGTGTGGAATCGGAGTGTGGCTAGGGTGGTGTTGGTCCGTGATGACGTATGCTGCCTTTTTGAGGCAGCGCCTCCTATAGATCCCTTCGATTGATTGGGTTTTTATAATTTAACATAATTTTTCACGTGCTTTGAGGAGCACAAATGCGATTTGCCTGATTTCAAGCCAGGAAGCATTTGCAAGAGGAGAGGTAACTGCAATAGCAGAAGCACTGATTTTAAAAAATCACCTGGTATCTTGATTTCATCAATGTATCTAACCCTTTATTCTGTGTTTAATTCCAGTCTCTATTTATCACAGATTAACTACAACAATATTTTACTTGGCACCCTTGCAACTATTTTCTTGTACTTAAGAAACAGCTGCAACCCACTTGTAGTGGAGTTATAGTCAAATCTTTGTTTATTATCATCTTTTGTCCAAATGTGCATATGGCTATCCAAAGTTATTTAGAGGTTTAACAATCATCTGCAGCTCAATCAAAAACTCCTTCCCAAGAAACATTTTGAAGACTCTGGGTTAGATTTTCAACTGGATGTAAAACTTTAAAGGCCAATCTGTGTTATTTTATAAGTTACTGTTCTCAGCAAAACTGTAATTAGGTAACGAGCAAAGAAACACAGTCCTGGAGTTACTCAGAGGGTCAGGCAGCATCTCTGGAGAACATTGATAGGCTATATTTTGGGTGGGATCACTTCTTCAGACTGCTGAGTTACTCCAGCACTTTGTGCTTTTTGCTCAGGATTCTAGCATCTTCATTTCCTTGTGTCTACTGTAATTAGGTATTACCTATTCTTTGGCATATGGACACACTGATCTGATCTGTATTTATGACTTCAATATCCTGTTGTGCTGCAGCAATGCAAGAATGTCATTGTCCTATCTGGGACACATGACAATAAACTCTCTTGACTTGACTTGTATTTATATATGTATTCTGTCCTTCAGAATCTCCTCCAATATTCTAGATTTACCAGCACTGGATAGTCAGCACAGCTTTATGTGTTGGAAATCATGTCTCACAAATTTGATAAGAATTTTGTGAAGATGTCACCAAAATAATTGGTGGGCAGAGAACGTTGTCTATATGGACTTTAACAAAGCCTTTGACAAGGTCTCCCAAGGTTAGATTGATTGGGATTCAGGGTGAACTAGCCAACTAGATTCAAAATTGTGAAGGAAGAAACTGCAGATCCTGGTTTACACCATAGACACAAAATGCTGGAGTAACTCAGCAGATTAGGCAGCATCTCTGGAGCAAAGGAATGTGTGACATTTTGGGTCAAGACCCTTCTTTAGACTCAGAGTCAGGTGAGAGGGAAACTCGAGGTATGAAAAGGTATGAAAAGGATTGTTCTGTACCTTTTCATAACTCTAGTTTGTTTGTTATTTGTTTATATGCCTGCAAAGACATAGTAAGTAAGAATTTCATTGTTCTGTTCTCAGTGCATATGACAATTAAATGCTCTTGAGACCACATATGAAGTATTGTTCACAGTTCTGTTCAGCTTTTTAATAGAAAGGGGGCAGGAAAGTTGCACCAGAATGTTACCAGGAATTGAGGGCTTGAGCTATAAGAGAGGCTGGTTAGGCTGGGACTTATTTCCCTGGAGCACAGGAGTTGTTCATGAACAAAGAAATAAACTGAAGGCAATACTCAAAGTGGGCAGGAAGCTTGGAAATAACTCACGGCAGAGAAACAGCTACCCAGGGCAGTCTGTGAAGTTCTCCCAGTGCTCTTTGAACATTCCTCTGCAACCAACAAATCAAGAAGAGCTGATGAAAATGTAAAGGGAACATAAGGAAAAGGGAAGACAAACATAATTACTGATAGATCTTAGTTACCAGGATTCGAGGGCTTGAGTTACAAGGGTGTATCTATTGGGACTTTCTACACTGGAGTGCAGAAGGCTAAGGGGTGCCTTATGGAGGTATACAAAATCATGAGAGGTATAAAGTGAATGGTCACAGTCATTTCCCCAAGTGTGAGGAGTCCTGAACAAGAAGCCATAAGGTTTAAGGTGAGAGGGGAAATATTTAGATTTTTTTAATTTTCCATGCACAGAGTAATGATTCCAGAGGAAATCGTGGAAGCAAACACGATGTCTACATTTAAGAGACATTTAGCCAGGTACGTGGATAGGAAAGGTTAAAAGGGATATGGGCTAAATGCAGGCAAATGGAACTAGCTGTTATAAATCCTGGTTAGATTAGATAGGTTAGGCCAAAGGGCTTGTTTCCAAGCTGTATGACTATATGACAACTTGAAAGGTACTTGAAAGGGATTTACAACCTAGGAAGCAAATTTGAACCATATGCACTATCGTAATTTAGGAAACATAGCAAAGTCCCTAATTAGCAATGCCGAAATGATCACCTAATCTAATGAAATTAGAGCGCAGGAGGATGAGGGGTGATCTTATAGAGGTGCACAAAATCATGAGAAGAATAGACTGGATAAATGCAGTCTCTTGCCCAGAGCAGGGGAATCAAGAACCAGAGGACATAGGTTTAACATGAGGGGGGGAAGATTTAATAGGAACCTGAGCGGTAACTGTTTTTACACAAAGGGTGGTGGGTGTATGGAACGAGTTGCCGGAGAAGGTAGTTGAGGCAGGTACTATCACAATGTTTAACAAACATAGAGGGATATGGACTAAACACAGGCAGGTGGTACTAGTGTAGAAGGGGCATGGTGGTCAGTGTGGGTAAGTTGGGTCGAAGGACCTGTTTCCAAGCTGTATGATTCTATGACTCTAAATTGTTCGAGAGATAAAGTTGGCGGATTCAGCACAGGTAACTCCCCTGCTCTTTGAATTAGTGCAAATAAATCTGTTATATCTACCTTAGGGGACATGGCAGGTCTTGATTTGCCATCTCATACAGAAGACCACACCTCAAACAGGGTAGTACTCATTCAGAATTGCGCAAAAGTGTCAACCTAAAATGTTGTGCTCAAGGTAACTGGAGATGAAATATGAACCTGGAACCTTCTGACTTGCTGCTAAGAGAGCCACCAGCTGAGACAGCCAAGTTGAAGTTTAAATTTTATTCCACAATCTCGTGTAAACATTTAACTAATGCAAAGCAATGACCACCTTGACAGTGGTAAGATCCAATGTCGTGAGCCAGAATGATTTTTATGAATATCCCCATGACTGTTAAAACCATTCCTAGGTGATGTGCTAAGCTGTCAACAAGGTAGCAATAAACAAAGACCAAATGACAAGTGTATTTGCTTTATGGAAAATCTTGAACAGTTTTTGTGATTTCATTGACCATTCTTCTCCCCAATGCAATCCGAGCTTTGCACTTGATCAAATTACCTCTAGTTTTCATTACTCATGCTGAGTTCTGAAAATGCCATTCCTTAGGTCTACCTTGGAATACATATGTGTAATATAGTGGTCTACTATCTTACACCATTGTACGAAGTATCATTGTGTCTAATGTACAGTACACTGAACTGAATACAAGAAAGGAATTTCACTGTACTCAGGTACACGTGACAATAAAGTAATATTGAACCATCAAACCATTACTGTCTGGAACCTCAGTGTTGAAATCACTCATTACATTATTTTTATTGTCACGTTATTCTTCTAAATCACAAAACTATAGAACCAAATATAGACACAAAGTATTGGAGTAAATCAGCAGGTAGGGTTAGGGTTAGTTGTGAACAGAATTTCACACTCTGTTCACCTTGGCCAAGCCCATTTTGTAGAATTTGTATATTGTGTTTATGTTTACATATTTTGTAACTTGAATTTTGACAGCTGGATAGTTTGCTCACTCCTTAAACATTGATAAGGCGTAATATCCTTCCTATTCATGTGCCTGAGCTCTGTTGGTGAGGGATGAAATTCAGCCCCGTGCGGGGGATGGCATAGGGACTGACGATGTAGAGTCGCTGTGGATAGAATTGAGGAATTGTAGAGGTAAGAGTTATGTACAGGCCCCCAAACAGTAGCCTGGATATAGGGTGGAAGTTGCAGCAGTAGTTAAAATTGGCAGGTAACATAGGTAATGCCACTGTGGTTATGAAAGATTTAAACATGCAGGTGGACTGGGAAAATCAGGTTGGTTCTGGACCCCAAGAAAGGGAGTTGGTACAGTGCATCTGAGATGGATTCTTAGAGCAGCTTGTACTGGAGCCTTAGAGCAGCTTGTATTGTACAGAGAGAAAGCAATTCTGGATTCAGTGTTGTCTAATGAACCAGATTTAATAAGGGAACTCAAGGTAAAGGAACTGCTAGTAGGTATATTTACCATAATATGATAAATTTTAATCTGCAATTTGAGAGGTAGGAGGCTAAATCAGAAATGTCAATGTTGTGCAAATATGAGAGAGGAGCTGGCCAATGTCGACTGGAAAAGGATCCTAGCAGGAATGACTGTGAAACAGCTATGGCAGGATTTTCTGGGCATAATCCAGAAGATGCAGGATCATTTCATTCCAAAGAGGAAGAAAGATTCTAAGGGGAGTAAGAGGCAACCGTGGCTGACAAGGGAAGTTAGGGATGGAATAAAACTAAAAGAAAAGGTGCATAACATAGCAAAGGGTAGCGGGAAGCCAGAGGATTGGAAAACTTTCAAAGGACAACAGAAGGTAACAAAAAGGGCAATACGGGGTGAAAAGATGAAGTACGAGGATAAGCTGGCCAAGAATATAAAGAAGGATAGTAAAAGCTTCTTTAGGTATGTTAAAGTAAAGACAAATGTGGGTCCCTTGAAGGCACAAACAGGTAAAATTATTATGGGGAACAAGGAAATGGCAGAAGAGTTGAACAGGTACTTTGGTTCTATCTTCACTAAGGAAGACACAAACAATCTCCCAGATGTACTAGAGGACAGAGGATCTAGGAAGACAGAGCAAATGAAAGAAATTTGCATTAGGCGAGAAATAGTATTGGGTAGATGGATGGGACTGAAGGTTGATAAATCCCCAGGGCCCGATGGTCTGCATCCCAGGGTACTCAAGGAGGTGGCTGTAGAAATCGTGGACGCATTGGTGATCATTTTCTAATGTTCTATAGATTCAGGATCAGTTCCTGTGGATTGGAGGGTAGCTAATGTTATCCCACTTTTCAATAAAGGAGCGAGAGAGAAAACGGGGAATTATAGACCAGTTAGCTTGACATCGGTGGTGGGGAAGATGCTGGAGTCAATTATTAAAGAAGTAATAACAGCGCATTTGGATAGCAGTAAAAGGATTGGTCCAAGTCAGCATGGATTTATGAAGGGGAAATCCTGCTTGACTAATCTTCTGGAATTTTTTGAGGATGTGACAAGTAAAATGGATAAAGGAGAGCCAGTGGATGTAGTGTACCTGGACTTTCAGAAAGCCTTTGATAAGGTCCCACACAGGAGATTAGTGGGCAAAATTAGAGCACATGGTATTGGGGGCAGGGTATTGACATGGATAGAGAATTGGTTGGCAGACAGGAAACAAAGAGTAGGAATAAATGTCTCCCTGTCAGAATGGCAGGCAATGGCGAATGGAGTGCCGCAAGGCTCGGTGCTGGGACCGCAACTATTTACAATATATATTAATGATTTAGATGATGGAATTAAAAGTAACACTAGCAAATTTGCAGATGACACAAAGCTGGGTGGCTGTGTGAACTGCGAAGAGGATGCTAGGAGGTTGCAGGGCAACAGGTATAAGAGAGTTAGATAGAGCTCTAGGGGCTAGCGGAATAAAGGGATATGGGGAGAAGGCAGGCACGGGTTACTGATTGTGGAAGATCAGCCATGATCACAATGAATGGCGGTGCTGGCTCAAAGGGCCAAATAGCCTCCTCCTGCACCTATTTTCCATGTTTCTATGTGTAAAGAGTGCAAACTCACACAGGTTGAAACACAAGCATCTTTATTGTTCAGGTCATTAACTACTAAGCAGGTCATCACACGCTCACACTGCTACTCTGACTGGTAGACAGCGGGTAGGATCTTACACTGTGAATGTTATAATTAGGCAGAGTTATAATTACTAAGCATTCTGATTGGCTAACACGCTATAGCCAATCTACATCTCTTCTTCTAT
The DNA here is from genome assembly GCA_038087875.1 of Malacoraja senta. Taxonomy (NCBI): domain Eukaryota; kingdom Metazoa; phylum Chordata; class Chondrichthyes; order Rajiformes; family Rajidae; genus Malacoraja; species Malacoraja senta. The sequence continues at coordinate 79,264,665 of CM075977.1, read as the reverse complement.
AAATGAAAAGCCCGAGAGGCCCTGGGGTGAAACCGTAGGGAAAGACCGTCGCGGGGCTACCGGTGAACCGGTTACAAAAGGGGAAGGGGGAGCAGACCGATGCGGGGAGTGGTGGGGAACAGCAGCAGCAGGTACTGGAATGGCTGGAACAGCGATCACTTTAAAGTTCAGTGGAGGCGTGTCAGGACCCTGGAGTGCCGGATGTCGTTCCTTCACTGGAAGGAGGTGTTGACGGGTGTGTCTGTAGATGGCACCACCAACATCGACAAGGTAGGAACGTGGTTCCTTTGCGGGGCCATGGATGAACCCCAGTTTAGTATGTCCTTTGTCTGTCACTAGACGGACCGCTTGGTCTTGGATTAGTGGCTTAAGTGGCTTGCTGGATTTGTCGTAGGCATGTTTCTGCGCGTCTCGGTTGGATTGCACGCGCTTTTGAACTACAGCAGGGCTGAAAACTTTCGGCTTTAAGTGATCCTGTGTCACTGGCAGCGGAGGTCTTGTCCGGCAGGACATCAGTCGCTGGGCTGGAGAGCCTAGAACATTGTCTCTGGCGATATTTCTCAAGTTCAACAGGTCCAGGTAGACGTCAGATTTAGTCAGATAGGAGCGTTCCACGAGTTGTTTAGCGCTTCGAACAGCGCACACTGCTACTCTGACTGGTAGACAGCGGGTAGGATCTTACACTATGAATGTTATAATTAGGCGGGGTTATAATTACTAAGCATTCTGATTGGCTAACATGCTGTAACCAATCTACACTAAGCGACGATTCGGTAAGGACCCTTCTGCAGACTCGAGTATTAAGGGGCTGTCCCACTTGAGCGACCTAATCCGCGAGTTCTGGCGAGTTTGCCCTCGACTCATACTCGCAGCGTGGTCGACACAAGGTCCTAGGAGGTCTTTGTAACTCTCCTTCATGCTCGAGAGTAGTCCCCGCGTACTCGAGGCCTCAGCTAGGTCGCGGCGTATTTTTCAACATGTTGAAAAATGCCCGCGAGTAAAAAAAGGTCGCCATGGAAAAAATCTATACATTTTTTACTTGTAGGTTTAGTCGAAGTAGGTCGTAGTAGGTCGGCATGTTATTCATAGGTAATCGAGGGTAGTCTAAGGTAATCGAAGGTAGTCGCTGATAGTCTTCATCATAGTCGAAGGGAGGTCGAAGGAGATCGAAGGAGGTCGTCTTCACTCTCCACTATTTGGTGTCCAATTTTCCCAAAGCTAGTCGAAGCTAGTCTTCAACATGGTCGAAGGAGGTCTTATACATAGTCGAAGGAGTTTTTTCAAACGTTCCTAAACTCTTCTAAACTCACCAATTAGGTCGCCCAAGTGGGACAGCCCCTTTAGGTATTTTTGGATTAACTCAATTAAATACATTGTAATGTTTTCCATCCCATTTAACGAGATCATTCAGAGTCTGAGCAATGAAGTGTTATATAAACATAAGTAAGAAATGTTATTTTCTACTGCAACTTGTGGCCGCAGAATCTTGGGGTCAACTCTGTACAAAAGTTCTCAGGCACATGAATAGGAAGGATATTACGCCTTATAAATCTTTAAGGAGTGAGCAAACTATCCAGCTGTCAAAATTCAAGTTACAAAATATGTAAAAATAAACACAATATACAAATTCTACAAAATGGGCTTGGCTAAGGTGAACATAGTGTGAATTTTTTTTTCACAGCTACTCCTGCACAAGATGGTGAATGCAAATTAGAAACACTATCATGAGGAATGGGGAGGGGGCATTTACCAAGTTTGAGTACATGGCAAACAATTTCAAAAATAAGGTATCGTGGAATATACTTTCTGTGCACATGGACTGACCAAATGCACATTTCCCCCTTTGATATGTGGCTATCCCAGTACTACATTTTCTTTCCCTGGTTACTGCAGTTTATTTTTTGAAATTAGTGCAACTTCTGTTGTCCCCTATGTGTCCACCCTCTTGGAAAAAAAATTCTTGCCATCCTATCTGGCCATGGTCCAACGACAGCCCAGTTTTTTTTTGTGGTTTATGAGTAACTTTGCTGTATGAAGAAACACAGCTGTATCAAGTTAAACATTACTCTGATCAAAACATTAAAATACTTTATTATATAGAATTCAAGGAGAATGATAAGTGAAATCATAAATGTGTCTGCTTGAAGAAATCAAGAAAATTCCTACACTGAAGCAATCAACGGTGACTTTCATATTCAGAACGGATTTGAGAAATCTTGAGATGCATTTAAGAAGCCAACATTTGATTTTAACAATACTTTTACTGTGTGCTAATTATAAGTTCCGTCCAGTTGGTGAAAGAACTGTTTGAATGCCAAGAGGTTCAGCTGCACTCCAGATTCAGACTTTTTTGTTACACTGTTAATCTGGCACGTTTTAGCATTTATATAGTTGCTGCGAGCAGTTGCAGTTAAGTGAAACTAGGCTACTGTTGCACCAGTCCTTTAGAAGTTGAGATGAATTAAAGCTGTATGTCACCCCACCTTGAATAGATGTGCAATCGCAAAGGTGTATATATATATATATATATATATATATAACAAATCAATTCTACCACCCTGGCACAAAGTTGTCTACAATGAACTGACACTGACAAAAGAACTCCAGATGTGATTCTCTATGTCCAATTCATTTGTACATATCTGCATGTTCTAAGGTTTAGACTGGCATAAAGGTACATTTAATACAAATGAATAGTAATTTCATGGCAGTAATTTGATTGAACAATAAAGTATAAACCTATTCTTCTGTTTAACAAAGTTTACTTGTTCAGAGTTCGATAATTTTGGCAAGTGTTCAATTCATGCAATGTGAATGTTTACCAGGTGCAATAAGTGAGTTTGGTATTTCAATTGCGCATGGCCAGGTCACTCGAGATAAACATTCTCGGCAGCTGAGCTGCTTCGTGTATACAGACCTGTGTTTCATCCGTAGTCAGGATCTAACTGGGTCTCCGGCGCTGTTGAATTGCTACTGGAGTTAGCAACACTATTTCTCTCTTCTCCACTGGTCCATGCAGAAATCTCAGCAGTGACAATCTAATGAATCACGGTCCGGTCTCCCTCAGCCTGCGTGTATGGGTTCCATTCTCATTCGGGCTGCCCTTCCGGGTTATACAGGGTTATTATACTGTTTGCAGACTCTGGTTTCTTCTCCGCATCATATGACCACATAAAGCAAAGTGCTGGAGGAACTCAGCAGGCTTGGATCATCAATGGAGGGAAAAGGACAGACAGCATTTTGGGTTGTTTGTCTTTTTCTCCACACAGATGTTGCCTGCCCTGCTGAGTTCCTCCAACTCTTTGGTTTTTGCTCTTCAAGAGCCCAGCATCTGTAGTTTCAAGGGTCCTCATAAAACAGCATATTGTGCAGGATTTCAGTAACGATGACAGCAACTTGCAGTAATTGGTGACATTACTCTATTTTAGTACATCTCTGGTATCCACACAGAGGGTTAAATGCAGAAATCCAGTAGTTGCCGTCAATTAAACTCAGCTCCTTGATGGTGATAGTTGCAATCAAAGATTTGGTGAATTTATGTGAACAAATTGTTGCGTATTATTCTCACTGTAAAAGCCACTGCAAAGGTTATGCCTTGATGAATGAGGTGTAACTGAACTTTTATATGATATACTCAGCCATAAATGTCGCTAAATCTCTTTGGGGTTGGAGGAGAGCATGAAGTGGAAGGAGGATCATCCACTTGCTTAAGTAAAAACCAACAACACACATAGAAATAAGATTTTGCTACAATACTTTGTGATGTTAAAGGTCAAGTTGAAATACAGAATCTTAAAAATCATAATCAGTGGGTTGTTACTTCACACATGTGCAAATTGCCATAGTTTACATTGACCAGAGAATTTAATGTATACTTCAAAGGGAGGTTAAAAGGGATTTCAATTCACATGACACGTCACAAATATTGGGGGAAAAGAGCATTGTTCCTTTTAGGTATTACTTCAACTGGGTACGTACGGATCACTAGCCTCACAATTGAGATAGGGCATTTTTATTTTGAGGAAGTGCAGGGGTCAGTTGGAGCAAGTAGAAGTAACTTTGTGATATTGAAATATATTGCTATTCAGGCCCGTACAAAGCTTTTCAAAAAGGGGGGTGGCATGACAGGATTACAATCATGAGCGCGAAGCATGAAGTCCCTCGATGCCGGGGTCCAGGGCCCGCTTAAGGGCCCTGGAAGTTCAGGGGTTTTAGATGCTCTCTGATGCATTCTGAGCCATATTTTGGAACATTTTTGCACAAAATGTATGACCAATATTTCAGAAATTAACAGGAATCTGAGGTAGCTTTTTCACACAAAGGGTGGTGGATGTACGGAACGAGCTGCCAGAGGAGGTAGTTAAGGCTGGGACTATCCTAATGTTTTTAATTTTTTTATTTTAATTTTTTAAATTTTTATTTATTAGAAGTACATTACATTACAACTATCCTAATGTTTAAGAGAAATTTGGACACGTACATGGATAGGACAGGTTTAGATGGATATGGGCCAAACGCGTGTGAGTGCGACTAGTGTAGATGGGACATGTTGGTCGGTGTGGGCAAGTTGGGCTGAAGGGCCTGTTTCCACACTGCATCATTCTATGACTAAAAAGTTAAGAAGAACAATGCATGTCGATAAGTAGAGCAGATTTGAAAGGAGTAAAATGTAAAGGCAGAGAGAGGTTTATGGGTGGAAAGGATCATAGGAAAGGAGGGGGGGAGAGTGGGCTTGGGCAGATGGGTGAAGGGAAAATAGACACAAACTGCTGGAGTAACTCAGTTGGTCAGGCAGCATCTGCGGAGAATATGAATAGGTGACGTTTCACAGAGTGCTGGAGTAACTCAGCGGGGTCAGGCAGCATCTCTGGAGAACATAGATAGGTGACATGTCACAGAGTGCTGGAGTAACTCAGTGGGTCAGGCAGCATCTCTGGAGAAAAGGTATAGGTTATATTTCGGGTCAAGACCCTTCTTCAGTAATATTCATGATGTGATATGCATAGACATTCCTGAATGTTACCCAAACCATCGAGAGCTACTTTGGTACGGTGATTGCCCTCTCCTATAACGTATCTGCTGCCTTGGGTGATGCAGGACAGCACACAGCTTTGGGACACGGTGTGAAGCTGTTGCCTTCTGTCCCAGCCTGGCAAAAACCTGGATGGAGTGGATGTGGAGATGATGTTTCCACTAGTGGGAGAGTCTAGGACCAGTGGCCACAGCCTCAGAATGAAAAGAAATTCCTTTAGGAAGGAGATGAGCAGGAATTTCTTAGGTCACAGGGTGGTGAACTGTGGAATTCATTGCCACAGACAGCTGTGGAAGCCAAGTCAATGGACATTTTTCAGGAGGAGATTGATAGATTCCTGATTGATACGGGTGTCAGATGTACACAAAAATGCTGGAGAAACTCAGCGGGTGCAGCAGCATCTATGGAGCGAAGGAAATAGGCAATGTTTCAGGCCGAAACGTTGCCTATTTCCTTCGTCTGCAGTTCCTTCTTAAACACGGGTGTCAGATGTAATGGGGAGAAGGCAGGAGAATGGGTTTGAGAGGGAAAGATAGAGTCATAGAGTGATACAGTGTGGAAACAGGCCCTTCGGCCCACCATGTCCCATCTACACTTGTCCCACCTGCCCATGTTTGATCCATATCCCTCCAAACCTGTCCTATTCATGTACCTGTCTAACTGTTTCTTAAATGTTGCGATAGTCCCTGCCTCAACTACCTCCTATGGCAGCTTGTTCCATACACCTACCACCCTTTGTGTGAAAAATATACCCCTCAGATTCCTATTAAATCTTTTCCCCTTCACCTTAAATATATGTCCTCTGCTCCTCGATTCACCTACTCTGGGCAAAAGACTAAACCATATCTATTCAAATCATGATTTTATACACCTCTATTAGATCATCCCTCATCCTCCTGTGCTCTATGAAATAGAGTCCCAGCATACTCAACCTCTCCCTATAGCTCAGGCCCTCTAGTCCTGGCAACATCCTCGTAAATCTTCATTGTACCCTTTTCAGTTTGATGACATATTTCCTATAACTTGGTGTCCAGAACTGAATACAATACTCTGAATGAGGCCTCACCAACTTCTTAAGCAACTGCAACATGACCTCCCAACTTCTATACTCAGCCTGACCCGCTGAGCTACTCCAGCACTCTATGAAACGTCACAGAACAGGGCAAGATTAGCAAGTTTGCTGATGATACAGAAGTGAGTGGTTTTGCAGATAGTGAAGATGGTTGTGAAAGATTGCAGCAGGATCTGGATCAATTAGCCAGGTGGGCAGAGGAATGGTTGATGGTCGCATGGTTCCTTGAAGGTCGAGTCGCAGGTACATCAGGTGGTCAAAACGTATTTTGGCACTTTGGCCTTCATCAGTTTTGAGTATAGAAGTTGGGAGGTCATGTTGCAGTTGTATAAGACATTGGCGAGACCGCATTTAGAATATTGTGTTCAGTTCTGGGCACCACGTTATAGGAAAGATGTCAAACTGAAAAGAGTACAGAGATTCCCATCCCGGATCAGTCCAATCAGGGTTGTGTTGTCCGCAAACTTGAGAAGCTTGACAGAGGTGTCTGTGGGCTCATTGGTGTAGCGAGAGGAGAGGAGAGGGGAGAGTACGGTAAGGTAAGGGGGAGGTTAGGTAAGGGGGAGGTACAGCGAGACCTGGGTGTCCTTGTACACCGGTCACTGAAAGTTGGCGTGCAGGTACAGCAGGCAGTGAAGAAAGCTAATGGAATGTTGGCCTTCATAACAAGAGGATTTCAGTATAGGAGTAAAGAGGTTCTTCTGCAGTTGTATAGGGCTCTGGTGAGACCACATCTGGAGTATTGTGTACAATTTTGGTCTCCTAATTTGAGGAAGGACATCCTTGTGATTGAGGCAGTGCAGCGTAGGTTCACGAGATTGATCCCTGGGATGGCGGGACTGTCATATGAGGAAAGATTGAAAAGACTAGGCTTGTATTCACTGGAGTTTAGAAGGATGAGGGGGTATCTTATAGAAATATATAAAATTATAAAAGGACTGGACAAGCTAGATGCAGGAAAAATGTTCCCAATGTTGGGCGAGTCCAGAACCAGGGGCCACAGTCTTAGAATAAAGGGGAGGTCATTTAAGACTGAGGTGAGAAAAAACTTTTTCACCCAGAGAGTTGTGAATTTATGGCATTCCCTGCCACAGAGGGCAGTGGAGGCCAAATCACTGGATGGATTTAAGAGAGAGTTAGATAGAGCTCTAGGGGCTAGTGGAGTCAAGGGATATGGGGAGAAGGCAGGCACGGGTTATTGATAGGGGACGATCAGCCATGATCACAATGAATGGCGGTGCTGGCTCGAAGGGCCGAATGGCCTCCTCCTGAAGCAGGCAGGGACAGTACATGTTTGCAGGGACTGATTAAAATGAGTAATTGGGTGTGAAGTGGTGATTGGAGTGGGGTGGGTGTAAAAGGGCCCAGTATTTGCAGACTGAGGTAAGGCTGTGAGTGGGTGTGAAGTGTTGGTTGGGGTGGGAAAGGGTCCACTCTTTTCATACTGGAGTCTTGCCTTAAGTAGGTGTGAAGTGGTGAATGGGAAGGAGAGGGTACAGTGTCCTTTCTTTGCAGACTGGGGTCTGGCTGTGTTTGTTGGGGAGGGACCCTCCCCCCCCCCCTTGGGCAAGAGTGACCATAATATGGTTGAGTTCTTCATTAGGATGGAGAGTGACATTGTTAATTCAGAAACAACGGTTCTGAACTTAAAGAAAGGTAACTTTGAGGGTATGAGACGTGAATTGGCCAAGATTGACTGGCAATTAGTTCTAAAATGGTTGACGGTGGATATGCAATGGAAGGCATTTAACGACTGCATGGATAAACTACAAAAATTGTTCATCCCAGTTTGGCAAAAGAATAAATCAGGGAAGGTAGTGCATCCGTGGATAACAAGGGAAATCAGGGATAGTATCAAAGCAAAGGATGATGCGTACAAATTAGCCAGAAAAAGCAGCATACCAGAGGACTGGGAGAAATTCAGAGACCAGCAGAGGAGGACAAAGGGCTTAATTAGGAAAGGGAAAATAGATTATGAAAGAAAACTGGCAGGGAACATAAAAACTGACTGCAAAAGTTTTTATAGATATGTGAAGAGAAAGAGATTAGTTAAAACAAATGTAGGTCCCTTGTAGTCAGAAACAGGTGAATTGATCATGGGGAACAAGGATATGGCGGACCAATTGAATAACTACTTTGGTTCCGTCTTCACTAAGGAAGACATAAATAATCTACCGGAAATAGCAGGGGACCGTGGGTCAAAGGAGATGGAGGAACTGAGTGAAATCCAGGTTAGTCGGGAAGTGGTGTTGGGTAAATTGAATGGATTAAAGGCCGATAAATCACCAGGGCCAGATACGCTGCATCCCAGAGTACTTAAGGAAGTAGCTCCAGAAATAGTGGATGCATTAGTGATAATTTTTCAAAACTCTTTAGATTCTGGAGTAGTTCCTGAGGATTGGAGGGTAGCAAACGTAACCCCACTTTTTAAGAAGGGAGGGAGAGAGAAAACGGGGAATTACAGACCAGTTAGTCTAACATCGGTAGTGGGGAAACTGCTAGAGTCAGTTATTAAAGATGGGATAGCAGCACATTTGGAAAGTGGTGAAATCATTGGACAAAGTCAGCATGGATTTACGAAAGGTAAATCATGTCTGACGAATCTTATAGAATTTTTCGAGGATGTAACTAGTAGAGTGGATAGGGGAGAACCAGTGGATGTGTTGTATCTGGACTTTCAGAAGGCTTTCGACAAGGTCCCACATAAGAGATTAGTATACAAACTTAAAGCACACGGTATTGGGGGTTCAGTATTGATGTGGATAGAGAACTGGCTGGCAAACAGGAAGCAAAGAGTAGGAGTAAACGGGTCCTTTTCACAATGGCAGGCAGTGACTAGTGGGGTACCGCAAGGCTCAGTGCTGGGACCCCAGCTATTTACAATTTATATTAATGAGCTGGATGAGGGAATTGAAGGCAACATCTCCAAGTTTGCGGATGACACTAAACTGGGGGGCAGTGTTAGCTGTGAGGAGGATGCTAGGAGACTGCAAGGTGATTTGGATAGGCTGGGTGAGTGGGCAAATGTTTGGCAGATGCAGTATAATGTGGATAAATGTGAGGTTATCCACTTTGGTGGCAAAAACAGGAAAGCAGACTATTATCTAAATGGTGGCCGATTAGGAAAAGGGGAAATGCAGCGAGACCTGGGTGTCATGGTACACCAGTCATTGAAAGTAGGCATGCAGGTGCAGCAGGTAGTGAAGAAAGCGAATGGTATGTTAGCTTTCATAGCAAAAGGATTTGAGTATAGGAGCAGGGAGGTTCTGCTGCAGTTGTACAGGGTCTTGGTGAGACCACACCTGGAGCATTGCGTACAGTTTTGGTCTCCAAATCTGAGAAAGGACATTATAGCCATAGAGGGAGTGCAGAGAAGGTTCACCAGACTGATTCCTGGGATGTCAGGACTTTCATATGAAGAAAGACTGGATAGACTTGGCTTATACTCGCTAGAATTTAGGAGATTGAGAGGGGATCTTACAGAAACGTACAAAATTCTTATGGGGTTGGACAGGCTAGATGCAGGAAGATTGTTCCCGATGTTGGGGAAGTCCAGGACAAGGGGTCACAGCTTAAGGATAAGGGGGAAATCCTTTAAGACCGAGATGATAAAAAACTTTTTCACACAGAGAGTGGTGAATCTCTGGAACTCTCTGCCACAGAGGGTAGTTGAGGCCAGTTCATTGGCTATATTTAAGAGGGAGTTAGATGTGGCCCTTGTGGCTAAAGGGATCAGGGGGTATGGAGAGAAGGCAGGTACAGGATACTGAGTTGGATGATCAGCCATGATCATATTGAATGGCGGTGCAGGATCGAAGGGCCGAATGGCCTACTCCTGCACCTATTTTCTATGTAATTATGTATCTATGAGTACCAGGGTTACGTTTCTGATTTTCAAACCTGCAGTAAAACTCATTCAGGTCGTTCGTCAGCTGACGATTGTCCAAAGAGCAGGGGGCTTTCCTTTTATAGCTGGTGATTTCTTGCATGCCCTTCCAAACTGAAGAAGAGTCACTAGCTGAGAACTTGCTCCTCAACTCAGAGTACCTTTCCTTGGCAGCTCTGATTCCTCTTCTCAGCTCTTTAACGATTAGGCTATCTTTTAACTCTTTAACGATTAGGCTATCGGCTTGACGCATATTTGCCCCCCCCCCTGATCTCGGAAATGTTACATCAGTATATAATGTAGCTATGTTACAATACTTACCTTCAGCGGCGCTGCAATTCTGCCACTGGCCGTGTGCGCGATTTTGGCGCCTTTAAGGGGGGGGGCGGGGTTAAAACGCGGGTTTCTCCTACCTTGTCCTGTATTATATTTCGTTGGGAGTACAAGCGTTTGCTGAAAAATCGTTCCTACGGGCGTCTTGTGTATTTTTTATTTTTATTAAATCGACAATGTCAGCGCTGGAGTTATTTTAAAATCAGCTTCGAAAGCCGTCAACGCCGACAACGGGGACGGATTTCACACACGGGGCAGGTAAACAAAAGTAGTTTATTTTTTTGTATAAAAGTGCTTCTTAAGAAGCCTTTAATTCATATTTTTTATGCGAAACGGTGATTCTTTTCCCCGAACTAATGGCAGAATTTTTCATGCCGATACGGGGTTAAATTCACCGCAAATCAACGTTCCAAATGATCGCGTTCCAGAAAACCTCACTCGCAAGATGATTTAAATGGCCACTAATTTACATTCAATTCCTTCCATTTGGCCTGTAAATCCATGACAATGAGATTTAAAAATTATGTTATATTGTGAATTCTTGTGTGAATGTTATTTGGACACTTAGGCTATTTAAAAATGTTAATCTATTCTTAAGAAATTGATAGATGTTTAGATCTAGTAATTGAATTTTGTAATTAGCTACAATTAGGTAACTAACTAATTATATGCTTTAATTTCATGTCATCTAAGTAAGATTGTTTCATATTTGTTTCAGAATGTTTCAATCTATAATAACTGAAAATTTATTTCAGTTCCCTTAATTTTTAAGAAAGTTATGGGCTTTTGACTGTCCTCGATCACAGCTTTTGTGTTAAGTCAATGGAAAAGCAATAGGGAACAAAATGCTAATTTCCGAGTATGAAAATGGCCATAACTTTTTTAGTACTGAAGATATGGAAGTGAATTAGGTGTCAAATTAAACTTCTTTTTATGCTTTATCTGATGGGATAAATTGCGGACTTTATTTTTTAAATCTCAAAATTTTGTAACATTGCTATATAATGATCCCATTAAAATGTATATTTATGTCACAAACTATGGAATTCATATTTTTCAGTATTGTTATCAAGGAAAAGAAAGCAGTTCCAATTGTTTGATATTATTTGATATTGTTTAATATTATTCATATGGAGGAGAAAATATAATAGCTCTAAAACCTACCTTAATTTTGCAATCTCACTAAAGATAACCCCCCTTTCCCTCTCCCCTCCACCTCTCTCTCCCTCCCCATCTCTCTCTCCCCCTCCCCATTTCACATTCCCCCCTCTTTCACCTTCCTCCCTCCCACGCAGCGTTGGATGGCCCGCGGCGGTGGGGGGGGAGATGCGAGGGCCCGCGGGGGGGGCGAGGCGAGGGTCCGCGGCGGCGGGAGGGGTGGAGAGCCGAGGGTCCTCGACGAGGGAGGGGTGAGGAGAGGGTCTGGGGTGGAAGAAAGGCGCGGGCCCGGCAGGAGTGGGGGATGGCGTGGGCGGAATATGGCGTGGGCTCAGCGGGGGGGCGGGTGAGGTGAGGGTCCGCGGCGGGGGAGAGGCAAGGGTCCGCGGCGGGGGGTGGAAGAAAGACGTGGGCCCGGAGGGAGTGGGGGGTGGCGTGGGCGGAAAATGGCGTGGGCCCAGCGGGGGATGGGATGGTGCCGTGGGCCCGATGGCAGGAGAGGCGAAGGCCAGGCCTGAGCGGAGCGGCATCTGGTGTTGAGGTTACGGCCACTGCCAGCCGTCCCCGCTCCCTCCGGGCGATGGGAGAACGGTCTGCTGTTAGACCCCTCGGGGGTAGTTTGCTACCCAGGATAAAAACCAGACTCCCCCACCCGCAACGCAATATTCCACTACTTACCAGAGTAGACTCTAGGCATCCAGGCGATCGCTGACTGTGTGGACTGCAAAATGCGATCTGATCCCGCCCGAGCCCACTGCGCATGCGCGGAGAGACAGCGTAATTTTGCGACGCTACTATGTCACCGGCTTCGCCCAACTGCGCAGGCACGGATGGTTGCTTCCTTTTTACCCTCAAATCATCCAGCGGGCGGGAACCAGAATTTCAGGTAAACACTGATTGCGCTCCAAATTTTTTTTACCTCAGGAATTTTTCTTACTGTGGGGAAAAAAGGGGGGTGCGAGCGCACCCAACGGACACCCCCCCCTTCGGACGGCCATGGTATTCTTTCATTGCTGTTGAATCTATATCCCGTTTTTTTCCTCCCCATCTGCACTGAGGGAATATCTTCAGTAGTGGTTCAAGTCAGCAGCTCACTACCACCTTCCAGGGCAACCTGGAATGGGCAATAAATGCTGGTCTTTATTGCAAGCACATTAAGGGTTAACAAATCATCATTCATTGCAAGCACATTGCTGGCTAACAAATCATTTATGGCAAGCACATAAAGCACATAACCACATAAAGCACATTAAGGGTGGACTCACAGTTCAGTAGACTCACAGCAGATCACAGTTGTGGCCTCTCCCTCGCAATCTTCCAGAGTGACTGACTCGCTTCCAGGCATCCGGGGTTTTATAGTCCTGCCCCCCCGGAAGGGGCGTTACCTTCATCATGGTGATTGACAGGCAAAAGGACCAATCAGGTGATCTCAAGATTTTTTAAACATTCATAACTTTTTTATTTTTCATCGATCAGAAAAATCCTCGGGCCGCCTCAGCAGAGGAGGACTGTAAGTAAGATGGCCAAAAATCATAGCAATATATGGTAGCGTTTTTTCTAAAATCAATATACAGCGCAGATAGGAAGTGATCAAGATGAGACTTTTAGTTATATAGACAGATGGGCAAATGAAATTGACAAAATTGATTGGGAAGTCAAATTCACCGAATGCATTTGCAAAAGTTTGCTGGAATAATACATCATGGAAATAATTAGGGAACTGTTTAAATTTTCTATCAGATAGGATTAATTAGAAAGCTCGGTCTGAGATCCAAGAGCAATGATTCACCACTTGACTTTTCAATGTGATTTTGCAATGTACAACTTATGTCAGTGGGATGATTTAATCAGCACCACTTACTTGGATGGGTATTAGATCAAACACTAGTAAAGAAACCTGACACAATCCATAAAAATGTTCCGATTTAACCATGCCAAATCACCTTAAACGTTTACTCTCTCCATCACAGGGACTTTGTTGTTATATTGTGTAGTTCATAAAACTTACTACAGTTGTTTGGCTTTACTATTCTGTAAACATAGCACCAAGGAGACACGGATAGCGGGTGCATTGGAAGACCACTCCTTCACCTTTCTCTTCAAACAACACAACCTACTATCTTGGAAATACATTGCCATTCCTCCTCAACACTTGCCAAAAACTGGACATACTTTACTCAAAGTACTGGGCGATAACTTCATCTGAAGGAGAGCAGTGCCACAACAAGATGCTTATCACTACTTTAAGGTCAATAAGCGATGAACAGTAAAAGCTGGCCCTGTTGGTGAAAATAAGAATTGTTTTTTTTAAACCTGCATTTGTGCTTACTTGTGTGGGAATCCCAAATTTGCTGACATTTTGGCAGGTACACATAGGCCAATATTTGTTTTAGAATTTAAAACAATTTAGTTATCTGGACTGTGTTTCAGAACAATAACAAGCAATTACAAAAATTACTTACTTTTTAAAAAGATTTATTTACTTTACAAAAATGTTATGCGGCATAGCAGATGGTAATTGGAACAAAGACAGATGTCTGCAATGTATCTGCCAGATATATAAGGAAATAACTGAGGGTTGCCAAATCCTGATGCAAGTCTTACCAACCCTGCTTCAAATTATTATTATTAAATGCTATAACAGATCTGGAAGAATACATGACAGAACGATCATGAAGGGTTGTGAATTTTTCAGCACAATTCCATATCTGGTATGAGTTGCATTTCCTTGAGATTATAAATGTGTTTTGCTCAAGATTCCAGCACCTACATTTTAAGATGGCGCCAGAGGGTGGCGACTCTTTGCATGTTGGTCCCAGAGGAAGATCTGCTATCACCAGATACTATTGCTCTTTTAAATCTTTTTGCTACCTGTAAATCTAGCACCATTTCTATTTGCTCTACTACATTGGACTTTGTCCCTGGAAGTGCTGCCCTACTATACTGAGATTTATATTCAGCACTCTATACCTTTCCCTTTGTTCTCTCTTTTGTAAAGTTTGGCTTGATTGTATTTATGTACAATCTTCTCTGATTTGATTGGATAGCATGCAACATTTTTTTTTCCACTGCACCTTGGTACACATGACAGTAATAAACCTTAAACACTGTTGTGGGGAAGGAGCTTTAGATCCAGCGAGATTTGCGAAGACAGAGAATTGAGCAGATAAATTCATGCAGAGAAAGGGAAGGAAGCAGGATTCCCAGGGAAATTTTAATAATGGTTGGTAGACACAAAATGCTGGAGTAACTCAGCGGGATAGGCAGCATCTCTGGAGAGACCCAAAACGTCACCCATAGAGACCCAAAACATCACCCATTCCTTCTCTCCAGAGATGCTGCCTATCTCGCTGAGTTACTCCAGTATTTTGTGTCTACCTTTGATTTAAACCAGCATCTGCAGTTCTTTCCTACTCATACCTAGAAATTTTAATAATGGTCTCTTGAATACTATTATGTAGCAATGTTTTTACATCTGAAAGGCTTTTCTACTTAATTGGCTACAAAGTACAATGAGACATCCTGTACATTATATCTTGAAACTTTATAATGGTGTGTGTGTGGAAGGTACCGCCAGTATTATACAGAAAGGAGGAAACGAATGATAATTTGTTTTTAAAAGTTGGTATAATGCATATGTGGAGGTGAACATAAAACGGAGCATGTTTCATGCACTTTCACCACTGGTGGCAGAAGTTAATTGTTTGGAAAAAAGCTTATGTATCTTTCACAAGCTGATGGTTAGATAGGTGTATATATATCTGACTGTTGCTTGTCTTGTTTGGACTCTCTTGAGCTTTGAGTATTTTGAAACACAAGCATTCAGGCAAGTTAATCGTATCTCATCACAACTCTTATGGATTGTAGAAAGGCTTGAGTTGTGAAGTTGTCAAATATTTATTTTCATATTCTCGGGGGAGCACGGTAGCGCAGCGGTAGCGTTCCTGCCTCACGGCGTCAAAGACCCAGGTTCGATCCTGACTACGGGTGCTGTCTGTACGGAGTTCGTACGTTCTCCCCGTGACCGCGTGGGTTTTCCCCAGGTGCTCTGATTTCCTCCCACACGTATAGGTTTGTAAGTTAATTTACTTCTGTAAAAGATTGTAAAATGTCCCTAGTGTGTAGAATGCTGCGAGTGTATGGGCACAACTGGTCAGTGTGGACACGGTGGGCCGAAGGGCCTGATTCCACGCTGTATCTCTAACCTATAAACTAAAAATATGCACAATCACAATGAGGTACAGGTACAATGAAAATCTTGCTCTCTGTAGAATTCTAAATCTGACCCACTTTTGTAAATAGAACGATGTAGCCAATCGTGACTGATAGGATATTGACAGTGGCGAGAAAGATCAAATTTGTTCTTGATCATTATCAAGCATTAGTGCTAATGCATTTATTAGTCCGTGCCTGAATGTGATCCAGGCCTTCCTGGAACCAGACATAAATGCTTCATTATGAGAGGAGATGCAATGAAATACTCCAATCAATCATCAATGCATATCACACCTAGTGTCAGTGTGGCAGCTGTCTTGGAACAACTTGGCGAGGAATATGACTGATTTTTGGAACACAAAATCTTAGCATTGTGATGGTACAGAAGATCATCTTTGGGCATCAATCTATGCCAGCTCGTAAAAGAGCTATTTACAATCACATTCCTTCTAGCTCTTTCCCCATATCCAAACTGTTTCTCAAATGCTTATCAAGGTTTTTTTGAAAGCACAAAATGAATCTACATTGGGCCTTTATTTTTCAACAGATATAATTGTGCCGAGTAACAGCTTCTCCTCGCATCTCCCTTGTAACTTTGCCATAAACATTAAGTATGGTCATTAAAAAACAATTTGCTAATTGGAACAGCTTCCCTCTAGTTTCCAAATCTACTATATTCTGTTATCATATGTGTCTTTTTACAACTGCACACAAAAATGTGACAAATTTCAAATTCCTTCAAAAAAATGAACAAGCACTTTATTGGGTTCATGACTAACATAGTATCAACATCAAATATAAGAAAAGATAGCACATTGATGGCAAGTTCCTGAAAATAGCATCAGAATACACAAATACATTTTGTGTAACGGTTGTTGCGTGGTGTCCACCAGTGACCTGGTTGGCACAGTAAGTACACATATTTCTTATTCCTTTCTATGTTTATGAATACCACATGGAACAATAAAATTGCAAACACCATTTCCACTTCATTTACCTGATCATGTAGAATACTGCATCCATCTGAGTGGACACCGCAATGCGCGTTAGTCATCATACACACAAACATACGTTGCGGTGGACATTTTTAAAAATGTTTGTTTTGGTGTCCCAGAGAAAACCAAGCATTTTCACCGATGCGATCTATACGGTATATTACATTATGGATCTGAGCGACATCGATGGCCGATGATTCGTCAGATCGTTTGATTTGGGCTGATTTTTTTGTAAGTAAAATGTCTTCGTAACGGTCGTTGCGGAGCTTCCCATAGTTGACACGAAGGAATGAAGTTAGCGACTTGGTCCGTACAAAAGGTAAACAAGAGACAGTGTGTTGCCGAATTGAAGATTGGCTCAGTTTCTTAGTTTTGAAGACCAATTTATGTCAAAAAAAAAATTAAATAAAAAAGTCGGGAAATATATCGTAAACGGACGTTGCGTTTTTGACATTACGATATTTTTAATATATTATATTGCAATATAAGAAAAAATTAACTCACCCAAAGATCGCTACTACCATAGGATACCTCGTTGGGTGTTTGAAAAGCATTAGTTTGGAGCCTCCATGGTTTAACTTACGGAGGTACCGAACCCGACAAGGACGATTCCATCGGGTGGCGCCATTGAGTGTGGCAGCCTCACCAGCAGTTGTTCGTCCTTTCACCCTTTTTTGTTATTTTTAGTATGTCACTAAGTATGTTTTAAATATTTCTTAGTCTTTCTTATGTGGGGGAGGTGGGGGGGAAAAGGAGGAAACTGTTTCCCAGTCACTTATCTGGTCGAGATGCATCTTTTCTCCGAGTCACATCTTCGCTCCCCCCCTCACGGCCTGCCAACTGGATTGGCGTAGCCTTTCCTACCGGAGACCAGCCAGAGCTTCAGCAGCGGCGCAGCACTGAATTCCATCGCGGAGACGGACGATGCCCTATCGGGGATCGCCTGTGTTGAAGCTCCGGAGTGTTGGGCCTGCTGCTTTAACATCGTGAAGCTGTGGTTTGCAGAGCTTCTAGCCACGGGCGGCGCTGACTTTAACATCGCGGAGTCCTGGGATCTTTTGCCGAGGGTCGCCAGTGTTGGAGCTCCGCCCAGCTCGGCCTGTGGACTTCGGAAGCCGCGGTCTCCGGTAAGAAGCGGCCGATTCAGAAATTCCAAGCCGCTGAGTGTCTTCTTCCGTTCCGACGCCGGAGCTCCGATCATCCTGAACATCGGGCCGCCGTAACGGCGACTGCGGAGGGCTCAAAGGCCCCGACCACGGGTGAACAAGAGGAAGATGACTGAACTTTATTGCCTTCCCTCACAGTCAGAAACGTTGATTCCGCTGTGTGGGGATGTTTATGTTAAATCCTATCATGTATTGAGTTCTTTTTATTCGTATGGCTGTATGGTAACTAAAATCTTACTGTACAAATTGGTGCATGTGACAATAAATGTAACTTGAAGTTGAACTTGAAATAATGGACACCAAGCACAACAACCGTTACGGGATCTTTACTGTACTGTATTACCTTTATATCACTGTATTTTGCTCCTAATATAGATGAAGATATTTCCCTTGACCATTATCAAAATGTATATGTATGAGGGGCCATATGAAGTTTATTTATGAATTAAATATTCATGACTAAATGTGGCAGAGTTTTTAATGTCACACTTTTGTCCAAAATGGTGGGAAAACTATGAAAATTTGTCTATTATGAAAAAGGTTTTTGACTTTCGGTCTTGAAGTTATCTAAGTTATATCTGCTATTTATAAGGTTTCATATGATGGGTAGATTTTTGTTAAGAACAGTGTATTGGTGTCAAAAAGTTAATACTAATCTTGTTCGTCAAAAACTCTCCAGTATTGTAAAAATACACATATGGTTTATTATCATCACATGTACAGTGAAAAGCTTTGTTTTGCATACAATCCCAACAGACCAGATATACCATACAAAAACACAATAAGGCCAAGCTCAAGTACAAAAGGACCGTTCATAAGTCGGAGAACAAAGTGTAAAAAGCTGTTCCTGAGGTTGGTGATGCGCTTTCAAGCTTCTATATCTTCTGTGGAAGGGAGCATGGAGAAAGAGGAATGTCTAGGGTGGGAAAAAACTTTGATAATGTTGGGTTCTTTTCCGAGGCAGTATGAAGTGTAGATGGAGTCAATAGTGGGAGGACTGGTCTGTGAGATGAGTGGGTTATATCCACAATTCTTTGCAATTTCTTACGTTCTTGGGTAGAGCGATTCCCAAACCAAGCTGTGATGCAACTTTACAGTATGTTTTCTATGGTGCATGTAAGAGTCATCAGACATGCTGAATTTTCTCAGTATCCTCAGGAAGTAGAGACATTGATGTGCCTTCTAGTTGTTGCATCAATGTGATTGGTCCATGACATTTCATTGGTAATATTAATACCAAGGAACTTGAAGCTCTCAACCATTTTCACATTCTCAACATTGATGATAATCGGAGAATGTACTCCACCATGCTTCCTGAAGTCAATAAATAGCTCCTTCATCTTTGATGAAATTGAGGGAGAGATTATTGACCTGACACCATGTCACTAAGTTCTCCATCTCCTTCCTGTATTCCATCTCGTCATTGTTCGTGGTACAGCCCACCTCAGTGGTATCTCGTCTGTACATCTGTAGATGGAATTAGAGTTGAATTTGGCTGTACAGTTATGAATATAAAGGCAGTAGGTGACCAAGAATGTAACCTTATGGGGCACTGTGTTGAGAGTTATTGTGGAGGAGGTGTTCTCACCTATCATGGTTTATGGCGGTCTGTGGGTCAGAAAGGCGAGGATCCAATGGCAGAGGAGTGCAGCTGATGTTTAGGTCCAGGAATTTGGAGATGAGGTTAGATGGGATTATAATGTTGAAGGCAGAGCTAGAGTTGATAAATAGGAATATGGAGGAGTCCTTGCTAGGTATTCCAGAGGTTTAGGGCCAAGGAGATAGCATCTGCTGAGGACCTGTCGCAAACCATGGTGGATTAATGCCAGCTGGGAGGCTGGAGTTAATGTGCATCATCACTAGTCTCTCAAAGCATTTAATGATGGTGGAAGTCAGAGCCACTGGACATAGAACATAGAAAAATAGATGGTAGCTCTATGTTTTGATAGTGAGGCAGTGAGTTGACCAAGTCACTCTTTAGGTTGGAATTCTCCATCTACAGTCATTCTTGGTCTTTGTTTCGAGCAAGTGGAGCTCAACAGGGAGAACTGATTTATTAGCAGAAAGCAGATCATATTTGCCAAATGGTAATAAGCTTACTTGTCAGTGTTTCAATTCATGCCACAATTCATGTCATTTGGAATCAGTTATTAAGGTCAACCATTCTGCCTGCTTTGTGTCTGTAATTAAAACTCACTTTCCAAGATTCTTGTAGAAACAAGGAATGACAGAGACACAAAATGCTGGAGTAACTCAGAGGGTCAGGCCAGTATCTCTGGGGAGAAGAAATGGACTGAAGACTGTAGAAAGGATCTCGACCCAAACGTCACCCATTCCGTCTCTCCAGAGATGCTGCCTGACCCGCTGATTTAATCCAGCATTTTGTGTCTACCTTCAAGTTAAAGCAGCATCTGTAGTTCTTTCCTACACAAGGAATGGCAGATGCTGGTTTACAAAAATAAGAACGGTCTGAAGAAGGGTCCCGACCCAAAACATCACCTATCCAAGTTCTCAAGAGATGTTGCCTGACCACCCCCCCACCACCCCAAGATTCTTTCTTGAT
This sequence comes from Malacoraja senta, assembly GCA_038087875.1. Classification (NCBI taxonomy): domain Eukaryota; kingdom Metazoa; phylum Chordata; class Chondrichthyes; order Rajiformes; family Rajidae; genus Malacoraja; species Malacoraja senta. The sequence goes on along the minus strand of CM075977.1, from coordinate 79,244,245 downwards.
TCCTCATTACTGGCTCTGGATGTATGCTTCAATGAGCTTTCACCCGTTTTCCCATTTGTCGATGCATTTCTTTCAAAAATAAATTTAATTTTTCGCTCATTTGTGTGCTTCTTTGGTCATGCTTCAGTACGGCAACTGCACATCCATATTTGATAACACTTACGTTTCAGTAGTTCATATGCAGTGTCTGTTCAAAAAGTTTAAATGCCCTATTAAAAGTTTCCCGAATTCTCACATCTTTAAGATACTGAAATCTAAATGGGTAAATATTGCACAAAACCAGTTTAAAATATTTCCACGATTCAGTTTAATTCAGGGAAAAGGTGTGCCAGACCAAGTACAATCAAATCTTGTTACAACTTTAAATATATTCTCATTTATGCATTTTCTGACCATCGTGATTAAATGAACTTTGCACCAAGTCCTCTTCCTTTAGAGTAGATCTGAGGATCAATAGCAAAAATATATATGGACTTGGAGGTATATGGGCCAATCAGATTATATATTAATGATCTGGACGAGGGAATTGAATACAACATCTCCAAGTTTGCGGATCACACGAAGCTGGGGGGCAGGATTAGCTGTGAGGAGGATGCTAGGAGGCTGCAAGGTGACTTGGATAGGTTGGGTGAGTGGGCAAATGCATGGCAGATGCAGTATAATGTGGATAAATGTGAGGTTATCCACTTTGGTGGCAAAAACAGGAAAGTAGACTATTATCTGAATGGTGGCTGAATAGGAAAAGGGGAGATGCAATGAGACCTGGGTGTCATGGTACACCAGTCATTGAAAGTAGGCATGCAGGTGCAGCAAGCAGTGAAGAAAGCGAATGGTATGTTAGCATTCATAGCAAAAGGATTTGAGTATAAGAGCAGGGAGGTTCTACTGCAGTTGTACAGGGTCTTGGTGAGACCACACCTGGAGTATTGCATACAGTTTTGGTCTCCTAATCTGAGGAAATACATTCTTGCCATAGAGGGAGTACAGAGAAGGTTCACCAGACTGACCCCTGGGATGGCAGAACTTTCTTATGAAGAAAGACTGGATAGACTCAGCTTGTACTCGCTAGAATTTAGAAGATTGAGGGGGGATCTTATAGAAACTTACAACATTCTTAAGGGGTTGGACAGGCCAGATGCAGGAAGATTGTTCCCGATGTTGGGGAAGTCCAGAATAAGGGGTCACAGTTTAAGGATAAGGGGGAAGTCTTTTAGGACCGAGATGAGAAAAACATTTTTCACACGGAGAGTGGTGAATCTGTGGAATTCTCTGCCACAGAAGGTAGTTGAGGCCAGTTCATTGGCTATATTTAAGAGGGAGTTAGATGTGGCCCTTGTGGCTAAAGGGATCAGTGGGTATGGAGAGAAGGCAGGTACAGGATACTGAGTTGGATGATCAGCCATGATCATATTGAATGGTGGTGCAGGCTAGAAGGGCCGAATGGCCTACACCTGCACCTATTTTCTATGTTTCTATTAGCATGGTCAGCATGGACGAAGTAGGCCACCGGGCTCATTTCTGTGCTGTACAGCTCTATGACTCTGAACATCGACAACTTTTTCTTAAAAGTTTGCTGAAGAAACCTCTGCACATCTGACATTGCTTTAAGCCTCCTTGCAGTTTGTACATGAGCTGGTCAGAAAAAAAGCTATTCATGACAGCAATGAGGACACAAGAACTGCAGATGCTGGAATCTTGAACAAAAAGTGTGACATCATATATAAAACTGAAGTTAACTAATAAATTATTGCAACATGATTCAGATTAATCAAAAACCCTCACAGTGGCAGTACATGACAGCGAGAGATAGTTCATGAAGTTTGAGAAAATTTCATCAATGAACAAAATTCCTTGTGTTCCTATGCATTTTTTTTTACACTTTATGTTTGGTGTCCACCATAACAACCGTTACATGAAATTTTGAAAGTCATTTTATTCTGAAGCATGATAACCGATTTCTTCACGTTTGCTGTTTTTCAACATACAAATGTACTTTCTTGCTATAAACATGGAGTATGTGATCAAACGAGCAATATTCTTGTTATCATAATTTGATGGAAATATAGCTACTGCAAAATGCTGGTGTTACGTGTGTGATGGTGAACACCAAAAATATTCACTAATTTTGGCATGCAGCAGCTTTTACAGAATCTTGATATTAAGGTTATTTTCTTCTCATAATTTCATTATCTATTGAATTCTTCAAACAAGAACATTTTCAATCTCCTTGGGCAGTTATTTGGTCTTAATTTACCATTGTGGTGTAACGGTGGTTACTCTAAAATAGGGTGCACACCAAGAGTAACCACCATTACATTCTTTGAAATATGGCCATTCAGAGCACAATGCCAAATTCATCAAAAGTTTTGCTTATAACTGTGAAACATGCATCTCTGCAAAGGAACAAAATTGAAAATGTTTTGAATTATAATGAAATTAATGCAGAAATTGCCTCTTTATTTCATTGTGTCAAAGCATGTCACATTTTTGGTGTCCTAAAAATAGCTATTTTTGAGATAAACTGGTTGAATCAGGGAATTAATTTAATTCCTAACTTGATTTTATCTCTACTATCTCTTACACATTTGAGTAACAATCCCTGAAAAAAAGAACACCATACTACTTGAAACAGTGGAGATATGACATTTTTAATGTTCTGTGCTGAAATCTCTCCAGTATTGTAAAAATACAAAATGATGGAGTAACTCAGGGGGTCAGGCAGCATCAGTGGAGGGAATGGAAAGGCAACATTTGGGACCCTTCATAGAGTCATACAGCGTGGAAGCAGGCTCTTTGGCCCAAGTCGACCAACATGTCTCAGCTACACTTGTCCCACCTGCCTGCGCTTGGCCCATATCCCTATAAACCTGTCCTATCCATGTACCCGTTTAACTGTTTCTTAAACGTTGCGATAGACTCTGCCTCAACTACCTCCTCTGGCAGCTCGTTCCATACATCCACCACCCTTTGTGTGAAAAAGTTATCCCTCAGATTCCTATTAAATCTTTCCCCCCTCACCTTAAACCTATGTCCTCTGATTCTGAATTCTCCTACTCTGGGCAAGAGTCTGTGCATCTACCCGATCTATTCCTCTCATGGTTTTATACAGCTTTATAAGATCACGGGGACACACGTTCCCCCCCCCCCCCCATATGCTTTGAGAGGTGGGGGACAATCCCCCCCCCCCATCTTTTGTAACCCGGACTTTATCAGACGCTTTCTAAGGGCTGAATCGGCCCATTCGCGGGGCCTTTCATCGCCGGCGCAGCTTAAAATCAAACTGCTGCATCGAGGCTCCTGATGTTGAAGCCCCTGCCGGCCGATGAAAGGCCCACAATTCGGGGCGGACGAAGCTACTGTTGCTGGAGTTCGGAGTCGGTCACCAACCAGGTCAGCTTCCGATGTTACCGTCCACAGGGCTCACGGCCGAAGCCTGAAATTGTGCCCCCACCCCACCCATGTTTTGATAGCGATTTCAGTGCCTGCTTCCCATTATCCTGCACTCCAAGGAATAGAGATCCAGCCTGCTCAACCTCTCCCTCTAGCTCAGACCCTCGAGTCCCGGCAACATCCTCGTAAATAGTCTCTGTACCCCTTCTTCAGACTGATTTGTCCTCAATCCTTCCAAAACAAACCCAAAAGCAGATACTGGAAACCGGAGGTAAAATCAGAGGCTACACGCCAGGTTAGGCGGGCAACTGTGGAGAGGGGGAGAAGAGAGAGAGGGGGAGAGGCAGAGGAAGGGGGAGGGTTAATGGGAGGGAGATGGGAGTTACCTGGGCACGCAACGCAGAGAGTTGGCGGCGGGCTCGAGCGCCGGCCGCCGTTATGACGGCCGCTCGATTAACGGATCGCTCAAGCTCCCGTCGCCCCGCTTTCAGCAACGGTCCGTCGGAGATGACGCACCCTCCATTCTGCCACGCACAGAGCGGGGCAGAGAGGGACGACCCAGCCCGCAGTGCACGAAGTGCGCAGGCGCCGAGCGAGGACGCGTGGCCTCTCGGGATACTGGAGGAGAGCGGTCGTTGGTCCTCCTGCGGGGGCAGCGTCAGTGACAGGAGCAGGAAGATGTTGTTGGGGGAGGAAGCGGCGGCGGTCGCGGCGGTATTTCAACGTGTTGTCGGAACTAGACGCTAACTGTAGCCTGCCGCTGGTGCCCTGGTGCTCCCGATGACAGGTGATATCAGGCAGAGGTGCGTCTCTTGAGGAGAGGCCTTGTTCATTCTGCTCCTTGACCCCAGGGAGACCTGGTTTGACCCAGTGTCTGGCTAAGGGATGGGGCATCCATACCTCTGCGCTTTGTTTATCATGTTGCTGAAACAACGTTAATTTGATTATTTCTCTTGGCGACATTTCATACTGTGGGATAATAACCTCATTTTTTTCAAAATCTAACTTTCATACAGATAGTTTGACAAATACTGGCCGCAGTTCAGTGAAACCCATCCATTTGTTTTGCAACCAGTCTCTGCCCCAGTCAAAGTCAAGATACTTTCCTGTCTATGAGTTGCTGATCTTAACTTCCCTGGTTGATTTCCAGCTCTGTGAGAGAAGCCGGATGCTGGCAATATTTCCTTTCCAGGTGCCTCTGCCTGTTGCGTTCTAACTTGCGGAATCTAGCATATGGTTGTTGCAAGGGATACTGGACGAGGACACCAAGCACGCCACTAAATTTAAATAACATTTTATTGCGGCGAGTTAAAAGTAATAGATAACTAAATATCTAAAGAAGAAAATACACACGATGCGCCGGAACAAGTGTCCAATTCTGTTTTCAGATGGCACTCTCACGTTGTTTTCGGAGCCATTGAAAGGAAATTGTATGATTGTCTACTGAAAGAAGAAATGGTGATATTATATTATTAAAAGGCAAAATACAATTGGTTGTAGTTCAACTGCCAGGTTCTGCAGATATTGGCTGGCACTGCTTTTGGCATTGTGCACAAGTGAATAAACTGAGTTTTTATGCACCCTCCCCCTCTACCCAAACATACTGGCAACTATTGTCAGAAGGGCAGCTGACTTCCCTACCTCAAATTACTTTGAAATGGAGATCAGTTTTTGAATGACCTCCTTTATTGTAGGGCAAAGTATTTAACATTGAATTATACGGCCATCTCTTTGCAGTTGTGTTTGCTGTCCTTCGAAAACATTCAGAGCAAGCTGTTACATTCTCCTAGCTTTACTGAAATGTTATTATTCATATAAGATGTTGATTGTAGAGGGCATTGTGGCTGGGATGGTGGGGGTGGAGGTTGCACTCTTATTCACATCTCTTAATATCCAGAAAGGGATGATGACGAAGTGTCTTGGCCCGAGACATCACCCATTCCTTCTCTCCAGAGATACTGTTTGTCCCGCTGAGTTACTCCAGCATTTTGTGTCTATCTAAGGGACAATGACTGTTGAGTGGCCTTGGAATCGATTTGGAGCATGACTCTTGTCTATTTGTTTCATGACTCAATCTCAGGTTGCTGTGTCAATAAATAGGGAGTTTATGCAGAATTGTCCAATAGTTCCATAAGGACTAAGACCTGTTCTTCACTTCACTCTTTCACTATTTTATAATTAATTCTTCGCTATTTCCCAGTGAATGATAATTAATTTACACTATTATTTAATGCAAAATATTACTCAAGCACATTGTAGAATAACAGTGTAATGACATGCAATAAATATTTGGTGGCATGATTACATCAGCTCAAAATTGTTTCGTAATCAGGAAGGTGTTATTACCTGGGATAGATGTCTTAGTTAAGTTCCAGAGGTAATAGCCCATGATTTAAACAACTGCACAAGCAGTACTTTGAATTGAACATCATATCTTTAAAATTAGTTGTCTCTTGCACTGTTTTAGTTCAATGTTTTTGTTTTAAGAAACAAAATATAATAATTTACTTACATCTCTGAACTACATAGACTTGGGGGCTTGTTTGTCTTTGCACTATTATTGTTTGTTTTTATATATACCAAACTTTTTGTTGCTTATTATGGTATTTACAGAGTACTATGTTTACAAATCTGTGGTGCTGCTGCAAGTAAGAATTTCATTGTTCTATCTGGGACATATGGCAATGAATCACTCTTGACTCTTGACTATTAAACTTTGCAATTGTCGATTTACAGATATCCATATCCTTATAAGTATAAAACTCTGATCTTGTACGTGGATTTATGTATTTAATTGTTCATGTGCGATCACATCTTTACGAAAAAACAACGTGCTAACGGTAACATTTTTACATGTTCCGGTAGATATTTATCCCGTGATGTAAAAAAATCACCTTATCTGAAAAATTCATGCATTATTTCTCGAGTTATTAATCAAAATATTCAGAAATCTGAAAAAACTTTGGGGAAAAACTGCTTATTCCCTGTGCTTGCGGCTGTGACGTCACAATGGGATTATAGCCCTGCTCGCAACATTGTTGCTATCCAAGTACACCGAGTCCTGCTAGCCCTAGCAAGTGCAAATGCATTTTTTTAAGTCACAGTACACTGAGTTCTGCTAGCCCTAGCAAGTGCAAATGCATTTTTTTTTAGTCACAGTGCACTGAGTTCTGCTAGCTAGCAAGTGCAATTGCATTTTTTTTTAAAGTTTAAAAATGAGGGAGGGTGCATAAGGCGAAATGAGCAGCCCCTGGGCAGTTGTCGGCTATGGGTGAGTGATGGAATATTGCGTTGGGGAACAGGTTGCGTTGGGGGACCAGGCCTCCCGTGTGACAGGGACCCAATGGGTCCCACTTGGTCTAGTATAAACAATATTTAACAGAAAATCATGCTATTGTAGATCTGTTTCACAAACCATTTAAAATTCAGAATTCACCACAATTATTTAGACCTTTTGCTAACGAGAAGTACCTGAACAGTGACATAAAGAGTATACACCAGGTAAGTATGCAACTGGATTTCGAAATCTCCCCAAATGTTATGTGAACTCAGTTGGAATTGGAAATAAATGTATATTTCTTAGGTAGGAATGAATAGTTCTAGATCTCATTATTTTATATTTTTGTTATTCACAACAGCAGAAGATTTTCAGAATGTTGGAGTCTTACGTGACTCCGATCTTGATGAGTTATGTGAATCGTTACATCAAGAATCTGAAGCCATCTGATCTTCAGCTGTCTTTATGGGGAGGAGATGTGGTGCTCAGTAAACTGGAATTAAAACTTGATGTGCTGGAACAGGTACAGACTTTATTTCACTTGCAGTTTGAATGACTGTGACTGCTGCATGACACTAATAGGTGCTTGCACAATAGATTTTTGATTGAATATGTTAGACTGGCTGTTCACTGATGGTTGGAGTCTTTGATGGGAGGGTGGCACAGTGGCGTAATGGTGCTACCTTACAACGCCAGAGACCCGAGTTTGATCCTGACTATGGGTACTATCTGTACAGAGTTTGTACGATCTCCCTGTGACTGCATGGGCTTTCTCCGGGGTTTTCTCCCACATTCCAAGACGTGCAGGTTTGTAGGTTTATTGTCTTTTGTACATTGTTCCTCGTGTGCAGGACAGACCTAATGAATATCTGATTGTTGGTTGGCACAGACTCGGTGGGCCAAAAGGTCTGTTTCCACACTGTATCACTAAACTAAAATACTCATAGGTCTAGGAACATACTTGAAAATAAAATCTATACCATGTCAATTTATGGTGGGTTGAGCTTTAGTGACTTCCATCACTTTTAGGTAAATATTGAAATTAGATTACAGTTTAGTTAGTTATCAAAGCAATTTGAAATAAAGACTTTTCCATTTTCAATTTGTTATGGTAATGAAAGGTATGGCAGTGTTCCTGATGGGGAGGTGAGGAGGGGACATTGGTGTCCTGAGGGGAGTATGGGAACTGGAGGCCCTCGTGTGATTGATGAGCTCCACGTAAGCACTGGGCTTTTTGGCGCTCTTTTTAAACTGTTTTTCCCCTCTGAATGACCTTTCCCATGGGTTTCAGCCAATAAGCTCTTCTCCCTGCTTCTCTTTGATTTATGTACAAACTTCATACCCACTTTGAATATTGTCTTCAGATTCCTTCACTCCTGATTTTTCATCAGCACTGGTGTTGACAGATACAAGAAGAGAGATGCTGATGGGCAACCCACTGATAAATGACTTAAGGAGAAACCTCCTGGCTAGCAAACAAAAAAGGGGATGGTATCGGGAATGTGGCTGGGAATGATGCAGGGCATTTAAGAATGGCCATGAGAAATTGGTCAGAAAACGCACACGGTCACGGGGAGATCGTACAAACTCTGCACAGACAGCACCCATAGTCAGGATCGAACCTGGGTCTCTGGCGCTGTAAGGCAGCAACTTTACTGCTGCGCAACCGTGCCGCCTGTACTTCTTCACACTTTGCCACATAGGAACAAATGTTTAATAATGTTTATTTGAAGTCTGCAGGTACTAATAAGAAAAAAAAGTTGGCTCATTGTATTGAATTAGTTTTCAAAGACTCTAATTTGAAATGTTTCCAATGACTTAATTTGAAATGTGTTGCCTTTTCAGGAGTTGAAGTTACCATTCACCTTTTTGAGTGGACAAATTCATGAATTAAGGATTCATGTGCCATGGACAAAGCTGGGTTCCGAGCCTGTCGTTATAACCATAAATACCATGGAATGTATCCTAAAGCTAAAGGATGATGCGCATGTGAGTTTGCATTGGTTATTTATGTTCAGTGTTTATTGTTATCAAAGTGTGTACTATTTTCTGAATTCTTAAATTGCAATTTTTAAACTCTGCCAATTTCAAAGTATGGATGGACAAGAAGATCAATGAGGCTTATTGATTTATTGGCTGAGGAATATTACCAAATAACCAGCCAATTTATGAAAACTAATGTTACTTTTGATTTTTTAAATTAAGACATTTTGTTGAAATATGTGGAAATAAAGTAGATTAATATTGCGACAAAGTTAGGAAAATGTATAAACTCGGAATGGAGTCCTTAATAACAATAATTATCCATGTGTTCATGGAAGGAATATGTTAGTGAATTTAGGGATACACTGATAGTCTGGAACTTTTCTTGTCAGGAATATTGCATTGAAATTAGCGGAGATTTGTGGGACAAGTTTTTTTTATATGGAGGGTGACGGGTGCCTGCAATGCGCTTCCCGGGGTGGTGGTGGAGGCAGATACGATAGTGGCATTTTGGCTAGAACGTGGATATGCAGGAAATGGAGGGATATGGATCATGGATAAGGGCCACTTTTCAACATAATTGTATAAGGGGTAAGAGTGTTGTAAAGACAAGCCTGAAGGCTTTGTATCTTAATGCAAGGAGCATTCGTAATAAGGTGGATAGTTGAATGTGCAGATAGTTATTAATGAATATGATATAGTTGGGATCACGGAGACATGGCTCCAGGGTGACCAAGGCTGGGAGCGGAACATTCAGGGATATTCAATATTCAGGAGGGATAGACAGAAAGGAAAAGGAAGCGGGGTAGCGTTGCTGGTTAGAGAGGAGATTGACGCAATAGAAAGGAAGGACATTAGCTTGGAGGATGTGGAATCGATATGGGTAGAGCTGCGAAACACTAAGGGGCAGAAAACGCTAGTGGGAGTGGTGTACCGGCCACCTAACAGTAGTAGTGGAGTTGGGGATGGCATCAAACAGGAAATTAGAAACGCGTGCAACAAAGGTAAAACCATTATAATGGGTGACTTCAATCTACATATAGATTGGGTGAATCAAATTGGCAGGGGTGATGAGGAAGAGGATTTCTTGGAATGTATGCGGGATAGTTTTCTAAACCAACATGTAGAAGAACCAACGAGAGAGCAGGCTATTCTAGACTGGGTATTGAGTAATGAGGAAGGGTTAGTTAGCAGTCTTGTTGTGCGTGGCCCCTTGGGCAAGAGTGACCATAATATGGTTGAGTTCTTCAATAGGATGGAGAGTGACATTGTTAATTCAGAAACAAGGGTTCTGAACTTAAAGAAAGGTAACTTTGAGGGTATGAGACGTGAATTGGCCAAGATAGACTGGCAATTGATTCTTAAAGGGTTGACGGTGGATATGCAATGGAAGGCATTTAAAGACTGCATGGATGAACTACAACAAGTGTTCATCCCAGTTTGGCAAAATAATAAATCGGGGAAGGTAGTGCATCCGTGGATAACAAGGGAAATCACGGATAGTAACAAAACAAAAGAGGAAGCCTACAAATTAGCCAGAACAAGCAGCCTACCAGAGGACTGAGAGAAATTCAGAGTCCAGCAGAGGAGGACAAAAGGCTTAATTAGGAAAGGGAAAATAGATTATGAAAGAAAACTGGCAGGGAACATAAAAACTGACTGCAAAAGTTTTTATAGATATGTCAAGAGGAAAAGATTAGTTAAAACAAATGTAGGTCCCTTGCAGTCAGAAACAGGCAAATTGATCATGGGGAACAAGGACATGGCAGACCAATTGAATAATTACCTTGGTTCTGTCTTCACTAAGGAAGACATAAATAATCTGCCGGGGGTTAAATGAGATGGAGGAACTGAGTGAAATCCAGGTTAGCTGGGAAGTGGTGTTAGGTAAATTGAATGGATTAAAGGCCGATAAATCCCCAGGGCCGGATAAGTTGCATCCCAGAGTACTTAAGGAAGTAGCCGCAGAAATAGTGGATGCATTTGTGATAATTTTTCAAAACTCTTTAGATTCTGGAGTAGTTCCTGAGGACTGGAGGGTAGCTAATGTAACCCCACTTTTTAAAAAGGGAGGGAGAGAGAAAACAGGGAATTACAGACCAGTTAGTCTAACATCGGTGGCGGGGAAAATTCTGGAGTCAGTTATTAAAGATGGGATAGCAGCACATTTGGAAAGTGGTGAGTTCATTGGACAAAGTCAGCATGGATTTATGAAAGGTAAATCATGTCTGACGAATCTTATAGAATTTTTCGAGGATGTAACTAGTAGAGTGGATAAGGGAGAACCAGTGGATGTGTTATATCTGGACTTTCAGAAGGCTTTCGACAAGGTCCCACGTAAGAGATTAGCATACAAATTTAAAGCACATGGTATTGGCATGGTATAGAGAACTGGCTGGCAGACAGGAAGCAAAGAGTAGGAGTAAACGGGTCCTTTTCAGAATGGCAGGCAGTGACTAGTGGGGTACCGCAAGGCTCAGTGCTGGGACCCCAGCTATTTACAATATATATTAATGAACTGGATGAGGGAATTGAATGCAACATCTCCAAGTTTGCGGATGACACGAAGCTGGGGGGCAGTGTTAGCTGTGAGGAGGATGCTAGGAGGCTGCAAGGTGACTTGGATAGGTTGGGTGAGTGGGCAAAGGCATGGCAGATGCAGTATAATGTGGATAAATGTGAGGTTATCCACTTTGGTGGGAAAAACAGGAAAGTAGACTATTATCTGAATGGTGGCCGATTAGGAAAAGGGGAGATGCAACGAGACCTGGGTGTCATGGTACACCAGTCATTGAAAGTAGGAATGCAGGTGCAGCGGGCAGTGAAGAAAGCAAATGGTATGTTAGCATTCATAGCAAAAGCATTTGAGTATAAGAGCAGGGAGGTTCTACTGCAGTTGTACAGGATCTTGGTGAGACCACACCTGGAGTATTGCGTACAGTTTTGGTCTCCTAATCTGAGGAAAGACATTCTTGCCATAGAGGGAGTACAGAGAAGGTTCACCCGACTGATTCCTGGGATGGCAGGACTTTCATATGAGGAAAGACTGGATAGACTCGGCTTGTACACGTTGGAATTCAGAAGACTGAGGGGGGATCTTATAGAAACTTACAAAATTCTTAAGGGGTTGGACAGGCTAGATGCAGGAAGATTATTCCCGATGTTGGGGAAGTCCAGGACAAGGGGTCACAGTTTAAGGATAAAGGGGAAATCTTTTAGGACCGAGATGAGAAAAACATTTTTCACACAGAGAGTGGTGAATCTCTGGAATTCTCTGCCACAGAAGGTAGTTGAGGCCAGTTCATTGGCTATATTTAACAGGGAGTTAGATGTGGCCCTTGTGGCTAAAGGGATCAGGGGGTATGGAGAGAAGGCAGGGATGGGATACTGAGTTGGATGATCAGCCATGATCATATCAAATGGCGGTGCAGGCTCGAAGGGCCGAATGGCCTACTCCTGCACCTATTTTCTATGTTTCTATGTTTCTATGTGCAGGCAGTGAGATTAATTTATTTTTGCATTATGTTTAGCACCGACATTGTGGGCTAAAGGGCTTTTCCTGTGTAGTGCTGGTCTATGTTCTATGTATGGAATGATTCTACTGAACAGCATCAAAATACTTTGTTTTCTTGAGGTATTATTTGAAATCTAGATAGACTACAAATTAGAACAAGTGGAGTAAGAAATGAATTGAAATGTGCTTTTGAAAAGCTTTTTAAACTTAAATAATGTTGTTGTAGTAGTAATAGTCATATTGTGAATGATCAGTTGTCATATAAAATTTGGAAGTGAAAAACTGAATGCAGATAGATGCTTGTATGCCAGACTTTCCTTTAGAAATTACTGTCCTGAGCTACTTTCTACCCCATTGGAGATCCTCAGACCATCTTTGATCATACTTTACTGGACATTATCCTGCACTAAATGTTATTCACGATATTCGCATTATTATGTATTTGTACACTGTAGATGGCTTGATAGTAATCATGTACTGTCTTTCCGCTGACTGCTTAGTACAAATCAAAAGCTTTTCACTGTACCTTGGTACACATGACAATAAACTAAGCTGAACTCAAACTCATCAGCACTTGGGCTGCAGACACCATGAAGGGGAGAGAGGTTTTAGGAAAGCGAGTGGCTGACGGTAATAACAAATGAAAATTGTTGAAATATATACTTAGGTTAAACAGCATCTGTGAATATAGAAATGATTATTTGGGGTTGACAACCTTTCATCAGTGCCACAGATGGTCACCTGCTGAGTGCAAGCCAGTTACTTTCAATAATTGCTGCTGCAAAGAAGATTTTCATTGTACACGTACCTCATCGTAAGGGTTCAGTTTCTGAGAACTCTCTGTAAGCTAATTGCTCCGTAAATCGGAAACGTCTGTTTTCTGCAGCTACTCATATCGTACTGGTCTACCCACACTTGCTATAATGCTTTTTTATTTATTAACACTACACACAATCAAACTAATGGAATATATTAATGTTTCCAACCATTAGTTAGTACCATGAAACATTTTGTTATTATTAGGTTTAAATATATTTGGAAAATATTTGACAGAATTTGTCTAAATTCAGATTCTCCTAAGTAAGGTTATTTAAAACCTGTTTTTAAAAATCTAATGAGCTGGATGACGTCACAATGGCTCCCCTTGCTCACAGGAGCCCTTCCAGCCGTCGCCCCCCCCCCCCCACCCCCCCCCGGCTCTGGATTAAAGTAGCTGACGAGTTATGTTAAACCCCCCCCCCCTCGACTAACAGACATTTTGTCGCCTCTCGACTCGCTGTCGACTAGCACTCACCGGGCCGTACGCTCGCGCCTCTGCTCCGGTTTCCCGACAGAACCCGAGATGTTATGTTAACCCCCTCCCCGACTCACAGTTAATTTTTCGCCTCCCGACTCGCTGTCGACTTGCACTCGCCCTGCCGTCTGCAGTGCAGTGCCCAGCCCTGCCCACAGTCCAGCCGCTGAACACGACGTACGCTCGCGCTTCGGCTTGGGTTTTAGAACATGGTGGCGGCGGCCGTTATCGTCGCGCGGGCGCGGGGCAGCGCGATGGGAAGGTGGTCCTGGCGGCCATTACTCCCTCTGGGAGAGGCCGTCTATGGAGACCTGCGATTCCTCCTTTGATCGCAGGGACACGGGGAATCATGATGGATTTTTCTTGCTGGTGATCCCGATCCCACCTGGCGATCTCTTTGCCGTCACGGGGGTCGACCTCCTCTCCGTCTTCCCCGCCCGATCGTCTGTCACGCAGGTGGGTGGGCTTTCCCGTCGCGGAAGCCACGATCAGCCGGCTCTCCGCTGCTTTTGACCGGCTGCCCGCTCGCAGCAGCAGGGCCGCACGCTCAAAAGATGCCGCAAATCGGAAACCCCAGCTCCAAAAGGCAGCGGACACCCGGAAACCCCAGCTCCAAAAGGCAGCAAGCCTCCCCTGCCTCTGTGTCCCTCTCTGTGTCCCTCTCTGTGTCCCTCTCTGTGCCTCTGTGTCCCTCTCTCTCTATTCCCCTACGTCTCTAGCTGCGCCTGCGAGTTGGGGGCTATGCGTGAGTGGATAGGGCGGGGCATGGGGTAAAAGGAGTGAATGAATAATATTAATATAATATCAATTGTGGTGGTTAGTGTGTGTGTGAGAGGTTGGTTAGTGTGTGTGTGACGCCGCAGACCGCCCCCTCCCCTCGCAACCACGCGTTGAGGGGACGGGACCCAATGGGTCCCACTTGGTCTAGTTACAGTTTAAAAAAAAAAAAAATTCATGCAGTAAATAATGTAAAACTATATGCCACCCGTCAAGTGTGGTCTTTTGGAAAAGTTTTTTTTTAACGAAAGGAAATGTCTTTTGGGATTCTGAGTACTTCAGTGTGAAGGTGACTGTTTCAAGGCCAGATGTCCCAAGGGAAGCCCATTTTTTGGTGTAGCCAATTATAGATAAATATACAGGCAACAGAAATAGATTTGGAACATATGAGTTTGAACATTACAGAACCAGCGTTTGATGTTCTACCATGCAGATGGCTACTGGCATAAAGATCAGGTTTCCTTCTTGCAGAAAAATTTGAACTTGAATTTAGTGCTGCATATAGTGTTGGATCAAAGGTCAACAAAGTAGAAAACTCTTTAAAAACAAGTATTTGTTACAGATGTTTTAAAATTCTTGGTTCACGTTTGAGTTTGTAAAATTGCTTATGACGTTTGGACAAATTATCCTGTGGTATGCACATACCCAGAGGCCAATGATTGGGCCTTGCCAATGTTTGACTTCTTTACTCTTTCTTCTTTCCTTCCACTCTCTCCCATTCTTATTTTTTGGGAAGAAATCTCTTTTTTTCTGCATGGGACTTTGAAAACTATTCATATATTCTAGGAAAGATTTTTCTTTTAATTAACTGAATTTCAGAGCCTAACTTAAATTTCTAGCTTTTGGTGCTCTTAATTTCTTTCCCAATCCTATTTTGAACATACATTTTGGCTGAGAGCCAGAAATTTCATCAAGATTATTCTCTTCAGTTATTAAATTGTTGAATACTTAAAATAAAAATTAGCATGGTATAGTTGCGCATGGTGATTTAATAAAAAAATATTGATGAGTGAAGAAGTAACAGCTTGTACAGTGTGCTGAGATACTATTTGCAGTGTTGCTAAGGGCTATTTAAAAGCAGTATTAATGCTGGTGAATGCAAGGTTTTGGCACATCAAATATGCTGAGATCAAGTATAACATAGTACAGATGTAGTGAACAAAATCCCATTAAATTTTCCCCAATAATTTACAGAAATGTTCACTATAAGAAGATGTTGCGTTGTGAAGAAGACAAAAATAGGCTGCATAGGCATATAGATAGATGAAATAAGTGGGTACTGAGCCACCAAATGGAATACAATGTGCATAAATGCGTACTTGCTAATTTTGGCAGGAAAAATATAATAAAAAGGCAAGTTAACTAAATTGTGAGAGATTGCAGAGGACTGTTGAGATGGAAAAGGGTTCTGGTGTCTTTATACATGATTCACAAACGTTACAATGTGGGGATAGATCAAATAACAATGAAAGTTAACAGAATGTTATTGTTTATTGCTAGGAGAATTTACAAAGATGTTGCCAGGATGCGAGGGCCTGAGCTGTAGGGAGAGGTTGGGCAGGCTAGGACTACTCTTTGGAGCTCAAGAGGTTGGGGAGTGATCTGACGAGGTCGATGAGGGGAATAGATAAGGTGAATGTGTAGTCTTTTTTTCCCAGGGTAGGGGAATCAAAAACTAGAAGACAAATGCTTAAGGTGAGAGGGGAATGATTTAAATGGAACCCGAAGGGCAATTTTTTTCACACAGAGGATGGTGGGTATATGGAAGTAGCTGACAGATGAAGTAGTTGAGGCAGGTCGAATAATTACATTTAAAAATGACTTGACAGGGGATATGGATAGGAAAGGTTCAGAGGGATGTGGGCCAGGCACGAGAAAATGGGACTAGCGTGTTTGGGGCATTTTGGTCAGCATGGCCGAGTTGGGCCAAATAATCTATTTCCGTGCTGCATGATGCTATGACTCTACAAATCTATTACCAAAGTTAAGCTTCCGTTCAATACATTATTATATCTGGATTAACATACCGTATTGGTATAATTATATAAGGAAGGATGTTAAAGCATTCAGAACAGATCTATCAATTGAAATCAGGAATTGGGGGGGAGGGGGGTTAAAAAAATTACAATCTAGGCTTCTGCCTGTTGAAATGTAAAAGAATGAGAGGGGATTTGAATTAAATATTCAAGGTCCTGAAGGGTCTTGATAAAGTGGATGTGAAGATGATGTTTCCTTTTGCAGGTAATTCTCGAGGGCTCAACCACGTAAGGCAGAGATGAGTGGGATTTTTTTTCAGAACTTTGTAATTTATTGGAGCTCTCTTTGTAAGATACTGCGGGTAGGTGTGAATGCAGATTTGGCATAATTCAAAGTAATCATGATCTTATTAAATGAACGTCAAGCTAAAATGGCCTTCGGGTGCTGAATGGCCTACCCCCTGCTTCTAACTTGCACCAATGTATTCCATTGTTAATTTTTCTATTCTACAATCAGTGACCTTCGTAGCCTCCCAATGAGAGATTATCAAGAGTAATTGTAAATAGCTTTGTGATGTGATTCTATTGCTGGTTCTGACTTGGGGATTGATCAAAATCATATGTGGCGTCATTATGATTACTATAGTTACTATAGAAAAAATAGCAGGTTGTCATTACATTTAATTTCAGTCTGGTAATTAGTGATGTGTAGGAAGGAACTGCAGATGCTGGTTTATACCGAAGATAGACATAAAATGCTGGAGTAACTCAGCGGGACAGGTAGCATCTCTGGAAAGAAGGAATGGATGATGTTTCAGGTCGAGACCCTTCTTCAGATGAATTAGTAATGGTAGATTAAAAGATTTATGGCATTGAAGTTAAATTACTGGAGTAGAATTTTGCGACCTGTGCTAATGATGCACGGAAACAGATTTGAATCCCACCATGGTTGCTGAGGATTGACACAAAAAGCTGGAGTAACTCAGCGGGTCAGACAGCATCTCTGGAGAAAAGGAATCGGTGATGTTACGAGCAGATACCCTTCTTCAGACTGAGTTTTAGGGGAAAGGGAAAAATCGAGATATTGATGGTAATATAGAAAGAGATATAGAACAAATGATTGAAAGATATGCAAAAAAGTGACGATGATAAAGGAAACAGGCCATTGTTAGCTGTGGGCAGGTGGTTCAATTGGTTTCTATTCGGCATCTTTTTAACATATTATGGCCTGATTCTGCGCTTATAAGTTATGAAGATATGAACATAACATATAATGGCCTGATTCTGCTCTTATAAGTTATGAATATATGAACATGACAGATTGGACCATTGATCCGAGCTTGATACTCGTGTATTTGGGCTTCATGACCACCTAAACTAATTGAACCATATGATTCCCTGGTTGCAGGGGATTCTGGCATTTCTGGATCCGTATGCTCAATGTTTAGAAAAATGACAGGTGATCTCATTGAAACATACAAAATTCTTTGGTGACTAGACAGGCCTAACGTTTCCATTGGTTTGGGTATCTAGAATCGGGGTTTGTCCATTGTGGACAAATATAAAAAATAATTTTTCACCCAGTAATGAAACTTTGGAATTCTCTAACCAAGATGTCAGAAAGCACAGCCTACCTAAGGACTGTCCCGCTGAGTTACTCCAACTCTTTGTGTCTATCTAAAGACAAAGATTGATAGATCTGCAGACATTTAGATAATTGGGGCAATGGATTTGTGCAGAAAAATTGAATCGAGACAAAAAATCAACCAGGATCTTACTGAATGAAGGAGCAGGCATGAGGTGTCAATTCTTGATTTATTTTCTTATACTGTTATGGGTCTTCTATGGAATTTTTACTTTTTAATCTTTAATATGACTTGAAATATGTCATTGAAATCTTTTAGTTGTGGAACTGCATATTATTGCAAGTCGTCACAGATCTTGTATAAACGGGTATTCTGTAAAAATTATAATGTTCTGTTTGGAGGATGACCAGGGTTTTAAGGAAATTAGTTTGCCCTCTTGGGGACACATGAGATTACCGATGCTGGAATCTTGAGTAAATGGCATAATGCTGGAGGAATTCAGCAGGTCAAGCAGCATCTGTGGAGGCCAAGGAATGGTCGACGTCTTGGGTCAGGACAACTACATCAGGACAGTTTGGCTTGTTGGTCTAAAATTTGAAAGCAAACACTGTTGCATTATCTGCAGTAGTGACACCTGAACTTTTAATTGGCAGATTTTCCATAGTCTTTGGAGAAACTCATCTCAACAATTTACAGATTTTTAATTCTATTAAAAGCTGTTTTTTGACCAAGGTACCTTTGCCCTGATTTGCCTTTCAGGGCGGCACAGTGGCTCAGTGTTAGAGTTGCTGCCTTCCAGCATCGGAGACCCAGATTTGATCCTGACTACGGGTGCTGTCGGTACGGAGTTTTCTGTGACTGCGTGGGTTTTCTCAGGGTGCTTCGGTTTCCTCTCACATTCTAAAGACGTGCAGATTTGTTGGTTAGTTGGCTTCTGTAAATTGCCTCTGGTGTGTACGATGTGAAACTGGGATAACTTAGAACTAGTGTACAGGTGATGGTCGGTCGGCGCAGACTCGATGGGCCGAACGGCCTGCTTCCACGCTGTATCTCTAAAAAAAACAAGAAAGACAATTTGGTTGTGTAGTGAAATTTGTTGTGCTTAATATGTACAAACTGGCTATCTCACTTCTTGCATTGAAATTGCGACTATAATTTAAAAGCAATGTAGCTGTAAAGTGCTTTGGAATGTCTACAGGCTACATGGAATGACCTGAGGCCATGATAACTCCTATATAAATACGTCTTTCTTTCAGGTTCTGATCTTTCTATCACTATTTTCTTATAATACATACTTGTGTATAGATAATTGTGCTTAAATGCTTCATTACATGCTATTAACAGACCCCTATTTTCCACTTTAAAATATTTTTGATACCATAACTAAGGCTGAAATGTAACGAAGATTTAGATGAAGCTGCAGGAATAATATACATTAAACATGAAATAGATGGTGGTAGTTTCATAAAATACAGCTTGTTAAATTCTACCTTGAGACCACAGGGTCATACTTTTCTTTGGGCCTCCCCATTAAGGATACTCAGCCTTTGCAAAAATATTTCCTAATGTCTGACATTATTAATTTGATGGACAGACTATTTCCATAGGCAAATGTTCAAATGACTGTAAGAATTGGTTTTGTATCATTATTAACAATTGTGCAACCTTGGGCTTGTGCTGGATTATTCGGAAATATTTAGGAATGTTAATTAGTGATTTTTATTGCCAATAAATTATTCATGGTTTAGAGATACAGTGCGGAAACAGGTCCTTCGGCCCACTGCGTCCGTGCCGACCAGTGAACCCAATATTCCAGCAGTATCCTACACACTATGGGGAAATTCACAATTTTTACCAAAGTCAACCTCAAACCTGTACGTCTTTGGAGTGTGGGAGGAAACTAGATCACCCAGACAAAACCCAAGCAGTCACAAGGAGAACATATTAACTCCGTACAGACAGCACCCTTAGTCAGGATTGAACCCGGGTCTCTGGCACTGTAAGGCAGCAACTCTACTGCTGCGCCATTGGTTCATTGAGCTATTTTTCCTTTTTAAAATACAGATTATTAGAAATATTGCTAACATTTGAAACTTAAAATGAATCTTCTGCATTGCTGAATAAGTCTCTTGTTGGCTGAAGTTTTTGAAGAGCTTTGAGTTCAGATTCAATCCCACAACCTCAGCCTTTTTTCTTAGGGGCCTGTCCCACTTGGCGATTTTTTTCGGCGACTACCGGCGTCATATCAGTGTCGCCAAAAGAATTTGAACATTTCAAAATCCAGCGGCGACAAAAAAATGTTGCGACACTTGGAAAAAACACCAGCCCGTCAATACGTCATCACGCCGCATCACCGCCGCATCATGCCGCATCACGTCGCGTCACGCCACATCACTCCACAAATTTTTCGGTGACCTGATATATCAGTCAATGATGCCGGCAGTCGCTGAAAAAATCGCCAAGTGGGACAGGCCCTTAACTATCTAGCTCTCCTCTATTTAAATGTGTTGTAAACTAACTCACTGATGTCTAGTCCTATAACGGTGTCAAATAGTTGTTGCTAACACTTGTGTTAGATATCCTGGGAAGTTTTGGCACTTGTATTGTGATTGGTAAAGGCATTATATTGTGGTAATAATTAGAAAACAAGAAAGATTGCACCTGTCTAGCATTTCAAGACCTTGGGAACTCTCAAAGTACCTTACACCCAATCAAGTACTTTGAAGTGCAGGTGCTGTTGTGCTAAAGGAAATGGAACAGTGAAGGGATACAAGACGTGTAGATGGGAGCTTGATGGTTAGCACTGACATAGTGTGCTGGAAGCCCTGTTTCGTGCCGTTTGACTCAAACGAAAGATAACGCAAGTGAATGAAAAAGAAAACTTACAAACGATGCACACATCAAGTGTCTTTTCATTTTGACCTGGAGCAGAAGAAAGCTACAGATGAATAAAAGTTTGTGCATATTCCCCATCTAGAAGGGACTTTAAACTTGCTAAAAATTCAATGCATGCCTATAGCAGTATTATTATGGTTTGTGTAACTGCAAGACTTTGACTGCTAGATATTAAGAATGGAAAGGAAAATATTTAGCACTCTTTGTAGTAAATAAAGATGTGATTAATTGATTGAATGGTACAGCATGGAAACTGATCCTTTGGCTGACCATTGATCACACGTTCTCACTAGTTCTATATTATTTCACTTTAGTAAACAGATCTGTGGTGCCTGGAATATGATGATGTGAAATGATCATTCCAAAATATGTACTAATTTTTAATTTCTGAAACAAAAGGTTTGCCTAGTTTATTGTTTGATTTACGTTTGAATTTAAATCCCTTTTTTTCCACCTGTACAGTGGCTCAACTGTTAGAGCTGCTGTCTCATGGTGGCAGACACCTGAGTTCGATCCTGACCTCTGGAGCTATCTATAAGGAGTTTGCATGTTCTCCCTGTGACCACGTGGGTTTCCTCCGTGTGTTCTGGTTTCGTCCCACATTCCAAAGACACAGCTTTGTTGGTTAATTGACATCCGTATGTTTTTCGCAGTGTTTAGGGAATAGATATGAAAGTGGGATAGCAGTAAACTAGGGTAAACAGGTGATTGTTGCCAGTGGGGACTTTGTGGGCCGAAGGGTCTGTTTCCATGATGTATCTATTTAATCAATCAGAAATGGGTGTTCCAAATTGCTTTGATGTTTTTTAATTACAAGAGTTGTGATTGTGCAGAATGAAACTAATCTAAAAAATTTTGATGCCTAAAATGAGGATGATGGCATGGATGGTCTGAATTTTCTTCAGTCCAGTTTTCCTTTTTTCCCTGATTTGCTTATTATTGAGTGGGAGTGGAAGGGTAAATGGGATATGAAAGTTGTGAGAAAGACAGGAAAGTCAGGACAGTCCATCATTTGGTCAGTCTGAAGAAGGGTATCGGCCCTAAACGTTGCCTATTTCCTTCGCTCCATAGATGCTGCTGCACCCGCTGAGTTTCTCCAGCATTTTTGTGTACCTTCGATTTTCCAGCATCTGCAGTTCCTTCTTTATAACTAATTGGCATTTTGCTTTGTGTGAATCTTTCTCTGCAGTGCTGTCTCAGTATGTTTTGGTACACACATAGACTTTACACATGTGTATTTAAATCTAAACTATATTACTGAATAGTGACTATTTAGATTTGAACTTTCATCATTGATTCCCTGGTAGTCATACTGAAGAGTAGTGTTGGTGTTCGGATGGAGCTCGAGATGAGAGTACAGGGAGGGTGGGGATTTCCTACAGTGTCTTGAGGGGTTCTAAGAATTTTGATTTAGGTTATTCTAATAGCTTTCGTGTTTCATGCCAATGAGAAGATCTTATTGCATGATTGGCTTTTGAAAAAAGTCGGGATTCAAGTGTAATTTTAAATGTTATTACATAACCAAAAACTGGAAATTGGATACTCCCTGCAGGATAATAATTCTGAGAATATGTTGGTCTAATTCATGACGTACAAATTAGTATAACTTTCTTTAATATGGGATGGTTTTCAAACTATGTTTGAAGTGATTCAAGTTGTATAACTTGAGTGATTTATTTTTTTAAGGACTGGTATAATTCATAAATCTCTCACTTGAAGATTATTTTTTTTAATTTATTTTGCAATCTAGGAATCGTGGATGATAACTTCTTTGGATCCTGTCTTATTAATCCTATTGTTATAATTAGTTGACAATTTAATGTGTGTATATATATATATATATATACACAAACTATGGTGATCAAATCCTAACTTTGGTTTGTAAAATTCTTTTTGATATGCCAAATAGTGGCAGGAAGTGGCAGATCCGTCATTCAAATTTAGTGGCATACTTGGAAAAATTGTAGAAACATTTGAGAAATTTAATAAAACAGTACCCGCTGAGTTATTCTTATTTTTTTGTCAACCAGCATCTGCAGTTCCTTGTTTCTACACAAAGGTTTACTTTCATGTTGGTGCCTTCCCTCAAGTTTTGATTGTTTACTAAAAAATATTAAACTTATGATTGCTTCTTGTACTTTTCATACTATACAAATAGTGCTTCACTCTTATGTTTAAAAGTTCCCTTATTTAGATTTTATTTGTTTGTTTGAATCGACAAAACAGTCATATCTTAGCTGAGAAACCTAATTAAACAAATTGGAAAGGATGTTAGAATTCAAAATCGTGGGGTCAGTCTATGAAATAAATTCTCATTTTGGAATAACTACCAAGAGAAAAAAAAATGTTCTCTTGACATATGCTTTGCTTTAGCTGTTGAAAATACAATTTATATGCACCTGCATTGTTAAATTAAAACGTGAAGCAATCTGTACTGATTTAATATTCCTTTGTTTTCCGTATATGTGAATGGGAATGGATTGTATTACCATTTTTCATGACATAGGCTGCACCATTAATGATATGATGCCTTTTGAAGTAGTTAAAAATCACAAGGAGCTTCAGAGAGTAATATTGTTAGAAATTTCACACCAGGCTGCTTACAAACCCACAGTGCCCTCCATAAATTTGGGACAAAGACCCATCATTTATTTATTTGCCTCTATACTCCACAATTTAAGATTTGTAATAGAAAAAAATCACATGTGGTTAAAGTGCACATTTTCAGATTTTAATAAAGGCCGTTTTTATACATTTTGGTTTCACCATATAGAAATTACAGCAGTGTTTATACATAGCAGGGCTCTCACTTAACTTTTTTTCCATGTTGCCAGCCGGGCAACCTAGGCAGCTTTTTAGGTTGCCAAATGACAGTTTAGGTGGTCATTTAAGACGGTTTGCATGACGAGTGCGATAATGTGCTCGGACGAAGTGCGTAGTTACCAGCCGGAATTATGCTCAATGAAGCATTCATATATTATTTCTGCTTCAAATAAAGTCACAAACTAAACATATTCACCAATCAAGACATGACATATACCACAATGACATGCAACAAAATTATAATACAGTATCTCAACTCTTTTTACACATTGCAATTAATGCAATTTCTATTAGTTCTTTACACTTCCAAACAAAAATGTGGTTGGATTATTCAGTGTATGATCAACCTGTGTCAATAAATCATGGACCATGGTAACATATATGCTTAACCATGCACACTACAGATTGATGCAAGCATGTTTTCTGTGAAGGACCGAAAATTACCATGACATGGCCATAGCATGGGTCGTTGTTGCTATTGGCACAGAAACACTCGCTTCCCACATAATTTATCCAGAACAAAATATACAGGTTGCATGGAAATTTCTAAAGGCATTTTATGATAATAGCTGTTAAAACCGACTATACCCATCTGACAGGTTAAACATTACACTAACTGACAAGAGATGGCCAAAGGACATAACTGCAGCAAATGTTCTTTTGGTAACATGTTTAAAGATGTCAAAACGCCACATTACCGGACATTCAGATTAGATGTACGTGTTGTGAACAGCAATGAAGATACCCAGTTTGTACGCACCAGATTAAAAATTTTTTTATTGATAAACGCTGTTTCCATCATTCCCACTTCAGAACTAACATTAAAATTTCAACTAAAATATCTCCTGACCAAATTTGTGATGTATATTACCGACTGTAGAAGTAAAACCTGGATAAATCCAACGTATAGTTGTGAATGTTGCTCATTAAATAACTACAGTACTGATACTCCATATTAAGAGCATTGATTTGCCGTTAAAATGAATTCTGTAATAACGTGTCAACGGTAGCAGTGACAATCGAACACTGCGGTTTTAATGTTTCACGTGTTCACAATTTAATTAATCCATCTTTATGGACTAAAGCAAAGAATAACATTGGGAATTAAAACACATTTGATTGCATTCCGTTATCAAACATAGTCAATGTTCGCACTGAAGACATTTCCAGCACAATAGGGTCAGGGAAGGGGGGGGGGGGGTTGTGAAAGTGCGGGGTGGATGGGGGGGGGGGGGGGATTGAGAGGGCAATCGGTGCGGAATGGATGGATTGAGGCAGGTGAATTAGTACGTGTTGGTTGGAGTATGTAAAATTGTGAGGGGAGAGCACGGGGATGTTGGTGGTGTTGAATGGGGGGATCAGTACGGGATGAATGGGAGGATCAGTATAGGATGAATGGGGGTAGACAAAAATGCTGGAGAAACTCAGCGGGTGAGGCAGCATCTATGGAGCGAAGGAAATAGGCAATGTTTCGGGTCAAGACCCTTCTTCAGACTGTTCCCCCCATTCTTCTTGATGATTGTTTTTATTACAAATCTCAAATTGTGGAGTACAGAGGCAAATAAATAAATGATGGGTCTTTGTCCCAAACATTATGGGGGGCACCATAAGATCAGATGACCAATGGTTTTGTCAAGAGTCAGGAGTATTTTATTGTCATATGTGCTGAAATGAAACAATTAAATTCCTACTTACCGCAGCACAATAGATATGTAAACCATAATAAAGTACAAAACATTAAGTATATTAAAAAAACAATCAATAATAGTGCAAAGAGAAAAACAATGCTCTCAACTCGATGTAGTTCGGAGCTTGGTTGGAGGCTGTTGTGTTTAATAGCCTGATGAAGACAAAAACCTTGAGGAACAACTTAAGATGGTGAAGAGGCAGCAAAATTCAACGAGCGAATTTCATAACGTTTCTGCCTGTGCAATTGATCCCATGGCTGTCAATGAAGCAATGGAGTAGAGGTTTGGTGTGATACATAGATCTGAGCAGGTGGTCATACGGAAGGAGGTTGGGTGGAATTGGGCAGTGGAGGGACTTGAACAACATCAGCCTTGTTTGATGTGATGTCTAAATTCTCTTCAGAATCCATTTCTTAAGTATGTGATTCAGAATTAGATATGTGATTCTGACATTGATCCTATTTTTAAAGGCATTTTTGAACTCTCATATTTGAAGTTCTTTCATCACTACCCACTATGTATGGCAGCTTTATCAAGGAGAAATGCCTTAAGGTATTTATCAAAGGTATGAAGAAATCCAATTAATATATAAATACATAGACAATAGGTGCAGGAGTAGGCCATTCAGCCCTTCAAGCCAGCACCGCCATTCAATGTGATCATCCACAATCAGTACCCCGTTCCTGCCTTCTCCCCATTGAATAAATGAAAGAATGAATAAGTTTATTGGCCAAGTATTCACATACAAGGAATTAGCCTTGGTGCTCCACCCGCAAGTGACAACATGACATACAGTGACAGTTAGGAATGACACATAACACATTAAACATTAATAATAAAACATTATCGATTAAACATGTGAATTAAATAAAATACCAGAGCAAAAGAAGGTTACAGATTTTTGGTTATTGAGTAGAGCTACTACTCGTGGAAAACTTTTTATGTCTGGCTGTGGCAGCTTTGACAGTCCGGAGTCGCCTTCCAGAGGGAAGTGATTCAAAGAGTTTGTGGCCAGGGTGAGAGGGACCAGAGATGATCTTACCCGCTCGCAGCCTGGCCCTTGCAGTGTACAGTTCGTCAATGGAGGGAAGGTTGCAACCAATAACCTTCTCAGCTGATCGGATGATTCGCTGCAGCCTCCAGATGTCATGCTTGGTGGCTGAGCCAAACCAGACCATGATGGAGAAGGTGAGGACAGACTCTACAATGGCCGTATAGAATTGGACCATCATTGCCTGTGGCAGATTGTGCTTCCTCAGCTGCCACAGGAAGTACATCCTCTGTTGTGCCTTTTTGACTGTGGAGTCGATGGTGGCCCCCCCATTTAAGGTCCTTGGAGATGATGGTTCCCAGGAACTTAAAAGACTCCACAGATGTTACTGTGGTGTTGTTGATGGTGAGTGGGGTGAGGGGAGGGGGAGCTCAACAAACAAAATCCTTGCATAGGTCCCCTGGTGGTCTAGGTGCGGGAGGATGAAGTACAGGCCCAGGTTGGCTGCGTCATCCATAGATCTATTGGCCCGATATGCAAACTGCAGGGGGTCCAGCAGGGGGTTTGTGATATTTTTCAGCTTGGCCAGCACAAGCCTTTCAAGGGTCTTCATAACAACAGAGGTCAGTGTGACAGGCCTGTAGTCATTAAGACCAGTAATCCTTGCCTTTTTGGGTATAGGGAAATTAGTGGAGGCTTTGAAGCAGGCAGGGACAGTACAGGTTTGCAGGAACTCGTTGAAAATGTCATGTAGACCAGTGCCAGTTGTTCGGCACAGAGCTTGAGCGTAGAGGGGGAAACATTGTCCGGTCCTGGAGATTTCCGCTAGCCCCAAGAGCTCTATTTAACTCTCTTTTGAATGCATCCAGTGAATTGGCCTCCACTGCCTTCTGAGGCAGAGAATTCCACAAATTCACAACTCTCTGGGTGAAAAAGTTTTTCCTCATCTCAGTTCTAAATGGCGTACCCTTTATTCTAAAACTAAGGCCCTGGTAGTGGACTTCCCCCAACATCGGGAACATGTTTCCTGCATCTAGCGTGTCCAATCCCTTAATAATTTTATATGTTTCTATAAGATCCCTTCTTATCCTTCTAAATACCAGTGAATACAAGCCCAGTCGCTCCATTCTTTCATCATATGACTGTCCCGCCATCCCGGGAATTAACCAAGTGAACTTACGCTGCACTCCCTCAATAGCAAGAATGTCCTTCCTCAAATTAGGAGACCAAAACTGCACACAATACTCCAGGTGCACACAATACTGCAGGTCTCACCATGGCCCTGTACAACTGCAGAAGGACCTCTTTGCTCGTATACTTGACTCCTCTCATTATGAAGGCCAACATGCCATGAGCTTTCTCCACTGCCCGTTAATGCAACAAATAAGGTGGAATTAGAAGAGGTGACCCACAAACTTTGTCGATGGATGTGTTTTAATGAACGTCTTAAAGGTAAGTAAAGAAAGGAGGTGATTTAGGGAGAATTTGATTGTGAAATGTTGGCAGCTGAAGCACTATCACTAATGATCAACAAAGGGGCAGATGCACATAAGCTGGAGCTTTCAAATCAGACTGAAAATGGATGCACTAGCATTAGAGATTACAAAGATATGGAAGGATGAAGTAATGCAAGGACTTAAGCATAAGGATCCTGAGTTTAGGCTTGGGATCCACGGGGTAGAGTGAAGTGGATCAGTGAGTGGACAGGATAAAGGATAAAATGGTAATTGGTTTATTCACATCCTCGAGTTCTTAGCCTAGTTCGAGGCCTAGTAGCGAATCAGTGAGGATGTTATTCAGTCTTATTTTTATTACATTGTTTATATTTTCTTCCCTTTGAGAGCTCACGGTCAGCCAATACATTATACTTGTTGACATTTGCTTGCCTTCTTAATTATTAAAGCTTGCCCTTTGTTTCCTTGAAAATTAAGCTGGAGACGACAGAGCTATTAACTGTTTCACTCGTGCACAAACTTGAAAATTTAATAAGAGAAATTGAAAGATTGAAGTATGGTGCTCAATTTTAAAAACCTTGATGTGTATGTGTGTGTACTTTTTCAGAACAGAAAAATGTGGTTTGACTTATAATAATTGGCATGGTTGTCACTTGCCATAGAAGAAAGCTTTCTCAAACATATGGTCAACTGAAAGAATAATAAACATTGGTATATTGTCAGATACATACCACACAGATTGAAAAATACCACATTGCTTCTTAAATTAGTAACATTTTAAAGAATTTACGCAATTTGTAATTTGAATATAATTGTTTAAACCTTTTCACACAACTCTGTGACAGTTATAATTTCCAGCCTGCTTTAAAAGATTTTGTCACATGTTGTAAACAGCCTTGGGGATGTGATATAAGTAGCAGAAAAAATAGCATTGTATGATGGGCCAAAATCAGAATTCTACCTGATAAAGCTGGTGCTTGAATAAATTGTTAAGCTGTTCAAAATATGGTGTTCTTGGAAATTTTTCTGAGCGCATTCTTATTTTAAGATGTAGAAAGGACGTTCCCAATCTTGCCACCATAGTTTTTCTCCATTGACTAATCTAATTTGTTAATTATCTTAAAATGAGCCTATGAAGAAAAGTATAGCCACAGACCAGTCTTTTATTGGTCTGCTGTCTAAGACCATGGTAACAGCAATTATCAAAGTAAAAACAGGATTTCTACAATAATAGAATTAAACTAGTTTTACAAATGATGTGAACTATCATAGATTACATTTGATGGTTAATTGTTTTCTGACAATAGTTTAGAGGCATTGTAATTTGAAGGTGTTTCAAATGCACCAGTGTTTCTCCTTAAACTCACCTGTATATATGTATACAGAGGATCGTAAGCCAATTTACCTGAAGATTGGTCCTTTTTTACCCGTTATTTGGTGCACATTGAGATCCAGGTTGAGATATTTTGTTAAAAATCAACATTTTAAATCATTTATAATTTACGGTCAATGTTTAAATGTCAGTCAGATAATCATCCACATTGCCGGAGCACTTTCATCTATTTCTAGGAACCATTTATTGTTATGCATTCTAAGCCTTTTATTGTGTTGATTGATCCTGAAGCAGGACTTGACTGACTGAATCCCTCAACCTTTCTGTCATTGAATAAACAGGATCTCTGATCCCAAGAGCACTGTTTAAGAGAATAAGCAACGTGATTAGAGTGAAGAAACCCATCTTTGTATGTTTAGTAGCAAGAGTTGCAGGTGCTTCTTTGTTAAGGTTTGTAAATTACTAATGACTCATTGTGTATGTCAGTAGATGTTCCAATAGTAGCAGTCCCATCGCTGAGTCACAATGCTGTTGGGTCAAGTCCCATCACAGTGATTTCAATACAAAATCTATCCTGCCCCTGCACTGCTGCTCTGAATGAGTGTTGTGCTGTCGGAAATTCCAGCTTTAAAAAATGGGACATTAAATTTGGATATTAACACATTCTATGGCAGTAAGCACTGGTCAGTACACAAGGTTCTCCCACGTGTACAGGCCAGAGTTTATTCAGCATCACTTCAGTGTTTAACCAACGTCATTGCAATGTAGGCGCAAGGAACCGCAGATGCTGGCTTACAAAAAAAGTGCTGCTATAAGTCAGCAGGTCAAGCAGTATCTCTGGAGAACATGGATAGGTGGCATTTTGGGTTGGTATTCTTTATTGAAATATATTTTCTGGTCACAATCACATGGGTATTTGTTGAAGCATGGTTATTTGTTGAACCCTAATGCAAATCAACAGTTGTATGTTTGAAACCATAACAGAGATTATACTTCAAAACAGACACCATTGGTTGATGAACTCATGGATATTTGCTACATAATGGAGTGCCATAGATTACATAAAACCCCAAATCTTGAACTTATTTGGTCTGGCAGCAAATGAAGGACCATTTAAAGGAAAGGATAACTTTTCCAAGAAATTGTCCATCTAATGGTTGGAGAGAACTGCAGATGATGGTTTGCACTGAAGATGGACACAAAATGCTGGAGTGAAGAAGGGTCTCAACCTGAAATGTCACATATTCATTTTCTCCAGAGATGCTGCCTGACCTGCTGAGTTACTCCAGCATTTTGTGTCTATGTAATGGTTGGAGAGGTTGGTTTACCTAGCAATGTATACCTATTAAATGTGATGAGCATTGATGAACCAGAACTTTTATTGTCACAATTGTTTATTCAAAAATTCAGGGATTTGGGATATGAGAACTATCTGTGAAAGGCAGAATGCCCTTTGTAAAGCCTAGTTTAGTTTAGTGATACAGCGCAGACACAGGATATTTGGCCCACTGAGTCTACACCGACCAGTGATCCTGTGCATTAACACTATCCTACACACTCTAGGTACAATTTACATTAATACCAAGCCCATTAACCTGCAAACCTGTACATCTTTGGAGTGTGGGAGGAAACCGAAGATTTCAGAGAAATCCCAAACGGTCACGGGGAGACCGTACGCACCCGTAGTCGGGATCAAACCCAGGTCTCTGGTGTTGTAAGTTCTGCAAGGCAGCAACTCTACCGCTGTGCCACCATGCCGCGATTGTGCTGACAAGGCATATTGTGTTCAGCTAAGAGTGGCTTCCTGTTTAAACAATGGAATTTTATAACATAGGTGACCACTTGGCTTATCTTGTCTACTTGGACTTTCTGAATGAGTTACCAATTAGTCTACTCCATCTTGAAACATTGCAATGTTTTACTTTTGATGATTCAAACCCCTCTTGGAAGTTATTATTGAATCATCTTCCACCACTCTTTCAGGCAATGTGTCCATGATCATAACAATTCACTCAGTGAAAGGGAGAAAAAACAGCTCCACCACTCCATCCACTCCAGATTTTTTGGCAATAATTAAAAATTGGTCTCTTCTGATTACAAATCCTCTGTCAGTGGAAACTGTTCTGACCCATCTAATGTTTCAAATGCTCTCTTGATTTTGATTACCTCTTGAATCTTTCACCTTCTCTAAAATCAACAATCCCAGTCTGTCCAAATAACAAAGGGTTCATCCTTGACCATGTAAAGGCCTTTCCAGCATGTGGTATCAGTGATGAACAGTAATTAATAAAAGTTCAAATTCCATTGGTTTTATTAGCAGCTTTAGGCTTTAAATCCGGTTAATATCAGTTTTGCTTTTTTTATTTTTTTAATTTTTTATTTTAAATAATTTTTTTAATAGAAGTACGGTAGATTACAGTAATGTACAACACGTATATATTAATACATTTTTTGTACCGCTTCACTTTTTTAAACTTTAAGAAAGAAAAAGAAAGAAGTAAGAAAAGTGAAGAAAGTGCGCAAAGGTTGTGAAGTGCAAAAGAGTGTTGGGAAAAGAAAGCCCCTTAGAAAAGAAGTTAGAGAAGGAAGTAAAGTTAGAAAATAGACCCTAGAAAAGAAAGAGAAAGAAAGAAGGAACAATCGCTCTATTATAACTCTTATAACATACTTCATAGAGAAGGAACTACCAACCAAGTCTGTTTTTATTTTACCTCCCATTACCAGGTCCAGATACCTTTTATTTATTTATTTGTTTTTCTAAATTACTATTGCACCTCATGCTTGTAATAGGTCCAAAAACGTAGACCACGTCTTTTGAAATTGGTCTACTTTGCCTACTAGGAGGAATCTCATCTCTTCCAGATGTAATGTTTCCAACATATTTGATGTCCACATTTTTATTGTTGGTGTGGGCGCATTTTTCCAGAATTTAAGTATAAGCTTTTTTCCCATTATTAGCCCATAATTGAGTAAATTCTTCTGATACACGTTTAATTCAGGAATACCTTCCGATATTCCAAAAATAATCCATTCTGGTTTTGGTACCAGTTTTATTTTGATTAATTTTGAAAAAATATCAAATATTTCAAACCAGAATTTTTGGATTTTTGTACAAAAAACAAAAGAATGTGCTATGGTAGCTTCTTGACATATACATTTATCACAGATTGGTGAGACGTTAGGAAAGATTTTATTTAGTTTGGTTTTTGAATAATATAATCTATGTAATGTTTTAAATTGGATAAGCGTATGTCGTACGTTGATCGAGCATTTATGCACCTGTAATAAATGATTATCCCAACTCTCTTTTGAAATTTTTATACCTAGATATTGTTCCCAATCTCTTCTAATTCCATCTGTTGTGGGTATTTCTATATTTAAGATGATATTATATAAGTATGATATTAAATTAACTGATTCCGCCTTTGTCTTCATTGCTTCATCTAGTAAGTCGGAAGGCATATTATAATAATCTTTTGTGTGTGTTTTCAAATAGTCACAGATTTGTAGATATTTAAAATATTGATTATTTTTCAAATTATATTTCAGTTGTAGTTGTTGGAATGATAGTAATTTTTCTAATTCATACAGATCTTCGAGCGTTTTGATTCCCATTCTTTCCCATTGTATAAATGATTTATCTATGATTGAAGGTTTAAACGATGGGTTATTGACTATTGGTATTAAGAGAGATAGGTTTCTTAATTTTAGATTCTGTTTTATTTGCTTCCATGTTCTAATAGTGCTATATATAATTGGATTTTTATTATAATTTTTATTATTCAAATTTATTGGAGAGAGAATAATCGCTCCTATATTATTCGGGGAGCAATCCCCTTTTTCCATTATAATCCAGTCCACCTGCTGGGCAGAATTGTCCAGCAGGTGAATCATATTTTTAATATTTACTGCCCAGTTATAATACATAAAGTTAGGGAGCGCTAGACCCCCCAACTCTTTTCGTTTGTTAAGGTGTGTTCTTTGTATTCTGTGGGATTTGTAATCCCATATAAAATTTGTAATGTCT
This sequence comes from Malacoraja senta, assembly GCA_038087875.1. Classification (NCBI taxonomy): domain Eukaryota; kingdom Metazoa; phylum Chordata; class Chondrichthyes; order Rajiformes; family Rajidae; genus Malacoraja; species Malacoraja senta. The sequence continues at coordinate 79,211,237 of CM075977.1, read as the reverse complement.
GAGTCCAGTTTTTTGAAAAACTTTTTTGGGAGATATATAGGTATTGATTGAAATAGGTAAAGGATTTGTGGTAAGAAAATCATTTTTATAGCATTTATCCTACCTATTAAGGACATCGGAAGTGTTTTCCAAAATTTAATCAAATTATTTAATTTCTTAAGTAGGGGATTATAATTAGCTTTAAACATATCATGGTAATTTCTAGTAATCTCAATTCCTAAATATTTGAATTTTTCCATAGCTATTTTAAATAAAATAAAAAAAAATAAAAAAAAATATCAGTTTTGCTGAGCAGCAATTAAAAATGATAGAAGAGAGACTTAAATTAACATAACACCTTTCGTGACCGTAGGACATACCAAAGTATTTTGCGTCCTTTGAAGTGCGTGGAACATAGACCAGTACATCACAGGAACAGGCTCTTTGGCCCACAATGTCTGTGCCAAACATGATACCAAGACCAACCTTTATCCGCTTGCGCATAATCCATATCCCTCCATGTGCTTATCAAAAAGTATTTTAAATGCTACTATTGTATCTACCTTTACCACACTCGTGATGGCATCTTTCAGGCACTCATCACCCTCTGTGTAAAATAAAATCTTGCCCTCACACCTCCTTTAAAATTTACACCTTCTGAATTATAATTTCTGTTCTAATTTAGGTAATTGGGCAGCCAACAAGTGCATAACGGCCTCACACAAGCAGCAATGTGTTGGAGATCAAATTAAGATACAAAGTGCTGGCGTAATTCTGTAGGTCAGGCACAATCTCTGGAGAATAATATAGGCAATTGGGCAGCCAATTTAAAGTGTTTGAGACACAAGGAACACAAAGATGCTGGAATCTTGAGCAAAGCGTTCAATATCACAATCCCATCCAAGCTCATCTCCAAACTTGTGGAACTTGGAGTTAGCACTTGCTTCTGCAACTGGATGCTCGGCTTCTGAACCAACATTCCACAATCTGTGAGGATAGGTGTCAAATCACCCTCGACAATAATCCTGAACACTGGTGCCCTGCAAGGATGCGTTCTCCAATAATGACGAGACGGAGTACAGGAAGGAGATTGAGAACCTTGTAATCTGGTGCCAAGACAACAACCTTTCCTTCAACGTCAGCAAGACAAAGGAGATTGGGATTGACTTCAGGAAGTGAAGCGGTACACACACTCCAGTATACATTGACGGTGCCAAAGTAGAGATCGTTGAAAGCTTCAAGTTCCTAGGAGTAAATATCACCAGCAACTTGTCCTGGACCAACCATATTGAACCAATGGCCATGAAAGCACACCAACACCTTTACTTCCTTAGAAGACTTAGGAAGTTCAGCATGTCCCAAACAACTCTCACCAACTTTTACAGATGCGCCTTGGAAAGCATTTTATCGGGATGCTTCATAGCATGGTTTGGGAAAGGTTTCATCCAAGACTGCAAGAAATTACAGAGAATTGTGGACGCAGCCCAGACCAACACGCAAACTAACTCCATCTACACTTCACTCTGCCCTAGCAAGGCTACCAGCATAATCAAGGACAGATCGCACCCCATCACTCCCTCTGCACCCCTCTCCCACCAGGCACGCGGTATAGAAGTGTAAAAACGCATAGTGATAATTTCTTCCCAGCTGTTATCAGGCAACTGAACGATCCTATCACTAACTTGGAGCCTCTCAGACTATCTTTAATCGGACATTACTGGACTTTGTGTTGCACTATACTTTAATCCCTTTATCCTGTATCAGTACACTGTTGATGGTTTGATTGTAATCATGTATAATATTTCTGCTGACTGGATAGCATGCAACCAAAAAGCGTTTCACTGTATCTCAGTGCACATGACAATAAACTGAACTAATCTAAACTAAACTGAATTGCATATTTTAACAAATGGAAGAACTGACTTGCCCACGTGATAATAGAATAATTAGAACACAAAAAGAAGCCATCTGCCTGTCGTCTATGCCAGATCCTAAAAGAGTAATGGCACAAGTCCCATTCCTGTATTCTTTCTCAATAACCCTGAAAATTGCTTGGGATTTGCTTAACTCTTTCCCCTCTCACCTTAAATGTATGTTCTCTCGTTCTGTGGGTAATAAAAGTCAATGGATCTACTCCATCTATTCCCCTCATGATCTTATACACCTCTATAAGATCGTTCCTCATCCTCCTACACTAAGTCCTAGCTTGCCCAACCTCTCCTGATTGCTCAGGCCCTCGAGTCTTGGCAACATCCTCTTAAGTCTTCTCTTCACTCTTTCCAGCTTATCAAATCTTTCCTTTAGCAGGGTGACCAAAAATGAACACAATGCTCCAAATATGGCCTCACCAACATCTTGCAAGTTGTATCTTTGGTTGCACTACAGCCCACATTTTTGGCATTATTATGGTGCTCTAGATTAGTTATTAATTTATTTCGTTTTTGATTATTATATATTTGTGTGTTGTTACCTTTATGGGCCTGTTAAGCTGCAGCAAGTATGAATTTAATTATTCTGTTGTCGGTACATATAACAATTAAAGAGAATTAAACACTTGAATCTTTGGACTCCCAAAAGTTTTCTTAAAAAATACTTTCGATGCTGAGCAGATATGATTGTGCATTTAAGTTTTGTACAAAATGACTTGTGTTTTATATTGTATTACTACCTAAAATTAGAATGGGAGGGATTTTCTGGTGGAGTGAAATTTTCTTTTTAAGAAGTGTTTCAAATAGTTGTTGACAAACTAGTACAACTAATTTCACAGCGTTTCAAAAGGTAGCAGAGCAGATTGCTGCATTGTCGTCTTCACTTGTTTCCAGCCGCACATATTTAACTTATTAATGAGGACCTGTGACTGATGCCAAGATGTTGCACATGCTGTGCCTGGGGTTTTGGTTTGCTGATGAAGACATCTGAAGGATTATAGTTTCTTTACAACTAAACCGGAAAAGATTTCAGAATAGGCAGGAACTGGAGTCCTGCCTTCTCCGCTTAACTCAATAAGAAACGTTTGGAAGATCTACTCTTTATTATTGGACTTTATTATAGTTGAACTTCCTTAACACAGCTGGAATAGTGCAAAGTTGATAAATGAATAACAGAAAATCTACTGCCACAGTATAGAGGGCCAGCAGAAAGTTTTTATTAAATTAATGGGCTTTTTAAAAGTGATGTTTCGATACTTCTAATGTATTGTGAGAAAGATGTGAGCCAGGACTGTTTAAAAAATAAAAAATAAAGGTAAAAAAATTGACATATTCGTAATATGTATGTCAGTATATTTATATGATAGTAACTGAAAAATACTGGGTAAATAGAGTCTTCAACAACAATAAGACCATCCCAACTTCACTGAAGATCTGCAGAGCAAATTTCCAATGTTTAAAAAAAATCCAAAGTTGACAATATATTCAGGTTTCTTTTTTCCTGTCACAGTACAATTTCTATTCCCAGGCAGAAGATACAAAAGCTTAAAGGAACTTGCATCAGATACTTCCCCACTGTTATCAGACCCTTGAATAGACATCTCATAAGCTAAGGATCTCCCAATCTACCTTGTTGCTTTCCTTACACTTTATTTTTATATCTACACTTTCTCTTTAGCTGTAACTCAACAATCTACACTTTTGTCTCCTTTCTCTTTATCCACTATCTGTTGTACTTGTGTGTGATTTGATTGTGGCATGATTTACCTGGATAGCAGGCAAAACAAAGTTTTTCTCGATATCTCGCACACGTGACAATAATAAACCGATACCAATATTTGCTTATTTTCAAATCTGGTTATATATTTTTGCTATTATTCACTGTGCACAAACTGTTAAACTCTAATTTAAGTGTGGAAACAATGTTAACTTTTAAGTATTACATGATAGTGATGTTAGTGGTAATGGCAAGAGAAAATCTATTGTGTCATTCAGAATTCCAAATTGATTTTGGAAAGCAGGACACATCGAATCAAAACTATATTTGATCCTGGCGTGGATTTGCAAGATTTTCAAAAATAAGGTGAAACAAATCCATTTCAGAGTAATTATTAATTTCAAATGCTGTTAGAATGGTTGTGGATGGGGTGTCTGTCATATGGCTTGCTATATCATAGATGGTGTTGAGCTTCTTGAGTGTTGTTGACGTTGAACTCACTTGGGTAAGTGGAGGATATTCCATCGGACCTTTCATATAAGCATTGTGGATGATGGACAGGATTTTGGGAGTTAGGAGGTTGGTTACTTACCACAGGAATCTGAGCCGCTGACCTGTTCTTGTAGCCAAATTTTATATATTGTTACTCCATTTCAATTTCTGGTCAATCATTATGTTTTCTGGTTATTACCATCACTGAGTCACACAGAATATTGATAGTGATGGTTATGTGATGGTTATGCCATTGAAGTTCAGGAGGTTATAGCTTGATTTTCTCTTGTTGGATCTGGACTTCATAAGTTATAGGAGCAGAATTAGGCAATTCGGCCCATCAAGTCTACTCTGCTGAAGATAGACATTAAATGCTGGAGTTACTCAGCCGGGCACGCAGAATCTCTGGAGAAGTCTGAAGAAGGGTCTCGACCCGAAACATCACCCATTCCTTCTCTCCATAGCTACTGCGACCAGGTTCCTGTCCCGCTGAGTTACTCCAGCATTTGTGGGTATCTTCGGTTTAAACCAGCATCTGCAGTTCCTTTCTACACATCAAGTATACTCTGCTGTTCAATCATAGACTTGCCACCTATTTGCTCTGAGCTAGATATTATTCAGGTCTTGCTACATTTGTTGGTGGACTACTTCACCTGAGGAGTTGTGAATGATGCTGAACATTGTGCAATCATGCTTCCTGACAAAATTGAGGAAAGATTCTTGGTGCGGGAGCTCAAGATGCTTGAGCCTAGGACACATCTCCGAGAAGCTCCTGCAGAGATGTCCTGTGGCTGAGGTGTTTGACTCCAGCCACCACAATGTTCTTCCGTGGTGCCAGGTATGATTCTAACCATAGAGGGACCCGCCCTGATTCGTATTGACTCCAGTTTAACAGCCTGCCACTGAGGCAGAGGGAGTTTAGAATGTCAGCCAACCCTTATTTATGGTGGCATCATTGAAGTGCTTCCCTGATTTTTTTAAGCAAGTAGAAATTTGAAGAAGCCTTTCACGTTGTATTTTATATTGTCTGCCACCATTAATGTGGTTTTGCATTTTAGCTACTGCGACCAGGTTTTTAACAAAAATTGTCATAAAGTCATACAGCACAGAAACAAGCCTATTGGCTTAATTTGCCCATGGCGACCAAGGTGCCCCATCTACACTAGTCCCACCTGCCTACATTTGGCCCATATCCCTTTAAATCTTTCTTATCCACGTACCTGTACAAATGTATTTTAAATGTTGTTATAATACCTGCCTCATCTACCTCCCCTGGTAGCTCCTTCCATTTAACCATCACTCTCTGAGAAAAAAAGTTGCCCCTCAGGTTCCTATTTAATCTTTCCTCTCTCACCTTAAACCTATGTCCACCGTCCCCTGGAAATGGAGAAACTTCTGACAGGGGTCAAAATGCTGGCTATTTCATCTGGCTGTGAAGGTCGAGAATGAGGGGTTTGCAGTCTCAGGATATGGCTAAAACATTTAGATGCGAGGAAAATTTTGTTCACTTGGATGGTGGTAAATGTATAGAATTCTTTACCGCAGTATTTGTTAAATACATTATAGAAGGAGATGAATTTCCCTGCACCGAAGGCATCAAAGGGTACAAGGAGACATAGGGAATATGTGATTGAGAGCAGGTTTGAAGTGTGAATTTTTCTTTCACTTGACAAGCCTACCATTCCAGGAATAAACCGTGTGAACCCTTAGTCTCAAGTATATCCTGCACTGAAAATTCCAGATGGCTGCTCACCAGGGCTGGATAATTGAAACAATCTAATACTCAAATCATCTTGCAGTGAAGGCTTCTGTACCATTGTAAGTGGGTGCTCAACATGCATGTTATATGCACCACCAGATTCAGGAACATCTTCTCCTCTATCAGGCTTCTTCGATAAGCGAGGGTACTGTCCGATTTATGTATAGTATTATCTGATTTGATTGGATAACATTCAAAACAAAGCTTTCCACTGTACCTTGGTACACGTGGCAATAATAAACCTAAACCTGAACCTAAACCCCAAAATGTTGAACCTCAGTGATTTGGATACAAAGGCATTCAGTTTCCTCTGAATAATATAACTTATTAAGCTTATTGGTAGGGATGAAAATTATTTTTACCAGGTCTCAGGACTTTTGTAAAACGTACTTGAAGGGGAATTATTTTCTACAATTTCCCAAAATGACTATTAGTCCCATAATTCTGCTCCCTTGAGCATTCTAATTTTGATTCATTTTGGCTTTGACTGCCAGAATCCAAAACATTGGAATTACCTCCCTTAACCTCTCCATGCCTCTTATTTATTATTGTTTTTTTAAGGGACTTCTTAAAATCTAATTATTTGTGCTTTTGAACCTGCCTGTGCTATAAATGTTGTTAACAGATTTAGTTAGTATCAGATTCCAATACTGGATATTAGATGAAGTAAAAAAAAAATCAGTGAAATAATTAATTTGTTTTGGTTTCCTTCATTCAAGTTATGCTTTCACATTTCAAGGTCTATAGCAAGCTTGATCTTCTCTGCACTAAGTTGCACTGTCCCCTTGACATCTGTAACTGTTGTGTTTGGAATGAGTGGTGCAGAATTTTACATTATTGGTACATCTTTGAAACTACTTCAGGCTGCAGTTACTTCATTGCCTTTCGATAGCTTTTACTTTAAACACAGATGTAATCTGTTGGGGGTTGACTTCGTTTATTTGGCTTTTCCTTGTTTGGTGACAATCACTGATAGATTGTGTTGTTCCTGATTGAGGTAACTATTCTTTCTAGTTAATGTGATCTGATGTCTATCTTAGTACTTTAGAAATGTGCCACAAACTCGAAGGATGAGCAGTCATTTGCCAGGAGTTTGCTTACTTTGGGAGATGTTTGCTGTTCTAAGAGGCAGACAAAGCATGTTGCTTCATGGGGAAGCTTCAATTAGCCCTGATGGAGGGGATGTAACTGATTTGTGTGAGCTGTTGGAGACTGTTTTGTAGACTGATCTGAGTGTGAATAGAGTTTCTAGCATTTTATTTAATTGGGCCACAATTTCAACTGGTCCAAATATGCTTTGGTCAAGAATCATTACCATTTTTGGTAAAACAGTATTCTTATTTATTTCTTCTATATGGGCACAGCAGTGGAGTTGCTGCCCTTCACGCCAGAGACCCGGGTTCAATCCTAACTATGGGTGATGTCTGTATGGAGTTTGCGTGTTCTCCTCGAGACCTCTATGGGTGTTCTCTGAGTACTCCTGTTTCCTCCCACACTAAAGACATAAGGGTTTGTCAGCAAATTGGCTTGGTAAAATTGTAAATTGTCCCGAGTGTGTGTAGGATAGAGTTAGTATGTGTGGATTGCTGGTCAGCGTGGACTCAGTGGGCCGAAGGGCCTGTTTCTGCATTGTATCTCTAAACTAAACTACAAATTTTTTAGTTAAGTAAAAAAAGGGATTTAGAGGACACGAAAGACAAAAGCATTTCTGTTAACCTCCAGCTAACACGTTGAATCATTTTTTAAATTTATTGAAAGAATGCTTTGATGATTTAAATATATTAAATACTTGCATATCTCTTTGGGGGAAGAATCATTTAATTCAATTATGGTTTGCATAATTTCAAGTTACTAAGAAGGTATGAGGCAGGAACTGGCTAATTGGTTCCTCGAAGCAGCGCTGCCAGTCAGTAAGATCGTGGCTAGTCCAATCTTGCCCGCAACATCAATTTCATGCTCTCTTCCCACTCCACTTGACTCCCAGGTGGTTTAAATGATTGTGAAACTCTGCCTTGGAAATATCAGTGTCTGGCTTCACAGCCATCTGGGGTAGAGGATTCCGGAGATTCATGAACCTCTGAGAGTAGAAATTGTTCTTTGGCTCTCTCTGAAATATGCAACTCTCTCTTTTGAAACTCTGCCTATTAGTTGTAGAAACCTCCACAGGGGGGAACATCCTATCAGCATCTGCCAACAATCTTGTATGTTTCAATAAGATAATCTCTTGCTCTTTCAAAGCTGTCAACAGGTATCTGGTTGACTATTTTCAAACGTCAACCCTTTCTATCCAGGAATAGGTTTAGGTTTATTATTGTCACTTGTATCAAGGTACAGAGAAAAGCTTGGTTTTGCGTGCTATCCAAACAGATCAGATATGCAGTACATAATACAATCAAGTCAAGCTCAAGTACAAGAGATGGACCAAAGGCGATGATGCAAAGTGTAGAATATATTTCTCAGCATTGTACCAGATCAGTTCCATAGACCAAATAAGCCCAATGGCCGTAGAGGATAGAGGTGAATCAGACAGTATCCTAGCTTGTGGAAGGATTGTTTTGAAGCCTGATAACAGAGGGGAAGAGGCTGTTCCTGAGTCGGGTGGTGCGCTTTTTCTAGCTGCTGTATGAGAGCAGGGAGAAGAAGGAACGACTGGGGTGGGACGACTTTGAATATGTTGGCGGCTTTTCCGAGGTAGTATGAAGTGTAGGTGGGGTCAATGGGGGGGGGAGTCTATTCTGAGTGATGGGCTACATCTACAACTCACAGCAATTTCTTACTGTCTTGGGCAGAGTGGTTTCCAAACCCAAGTTGTGATGCAACCTGACAGTATGCTTTCTATGGTGCATCTGTGGAAGTTTATAAGAGTCATTGATAACATACCAAATTTCCTCAGTATCCTCGAGATGTAGAGGTGTTGGTGTGCCTTCTTGGTTGTCGCATCAATGTGGCTGCTCTGTGGTTGGTAATATCACCAAGGATTTGAAGCTCTCAACCATTTGTACTTCCACAGCATTGATGCTGATTGTACTCCACCATGCTTCCTTTGTCTTGCTGACATGCTGAGATTGAGGGAGAGGGTATTGTCTTGACACCATGTTACTAGGTTGTCAGTCTCCTTCCTCCACCCAGTCTCAGCATTGTTTGTGATTCGGCTCATCACAGTGGTATCCTAGTAAATCTCTACGCTACACCCATTTCAACTATATTATTCCTTAAATATGATCAAATCAACACACAGTGCTCCAGGTGTGGCCTGCCAGCAGTTAATAAAATTGTACCGAAATGTACCTATTTTTATACAAATAAAAGCCACCATTCCATAAGCCTTTCTAAAAACAAATATTTCATGTACCAGGACCCTTGGATCCTTTTCAACCACAATATTTTGTGGTATCTCTCCATTTAAATAATGATTTACTTTTTTTGTCTTTCAAAATTGATAACCTATATTTTCGTATATCATACTCAATCTTGCCAACTTTATGCCCACTCACTCACTAAATGTCTTTGCACCTCTTTTTGTAGCCCCCTGACAGTTTCCTATTTTTGTACCATAAGTAAATTTGACTACAAATATTAATTGTGAGTGAAGTAGTTTATGAATGTCATCTGAACGACAGGTCATTATTAAAGTTTGTGTGCTAGGTAACATAAAAATAATGATCTTTAAGCTTAAATTCCAGGAGACTTTATTAATTCTATTAAAGTATTTATTTGTGCTAAAATGAGATGAGGTTGATGATAGTTCAGAAATAATTCAAAATTTTAATGTTTAATCAATCAGCGTTGTGCAAAAGTGAAGTGCAAGAGGTTGGATTTGGATGAGTTCTAACAGTGGGGGAAGGGTAGCAGTGGGAGAATGTCACAGTGATTATGAGAAGTGAGGCTATGTAAGGATCTGCAGGTGAGAATTAGATGGTGCCCAAGAGAACACTGGAACAACTAAAGTGGCAGACAAAATAGGCTGAGGCCTTACTCAAGGATAGACTATTTCTTAGTAGACTCTAAACTTATCCCATTTACCTATAATTCGCAATATCATAATATTATAATATCGGACCATGCTCCACTAACATTTATGATTAAACTAAACGGAATGACCGAGACACAGTCACAATGGAGACTTAACCCCCAAATCTTAAAAGAAAAGCTATGTAATGAATAGAAGATTAATATGTTTTTTGAGGCTAATGATAGCCCTGGAATCCATGCCTTCCTTCTTTGGGAAACATTTAAAGCATTTGTGCGAGGAGCATTAATCTCTTCCCAATCATTTCTTAACAAAGAGAATAGGGCCAAACAACAGACTTTGGAAATGGAAATAAGGCAATTAGACATAGAAAATGCAATAGCACCATCTATGGCAAAACACAATAAAATTGCAGTACTGAAATATAAGTTAAACAAGATATATTCAGACCAAGTTTTAAAACTATATCAACATACAAAACAATTAAACTTTGAATTTGGTGATAAACCACAAAAACTATTAGCGCGTCAACTTCGTAAACTGGACGGGGAAAAAACAATTTACAAAATTAGATCAGACAAGAGAGAAACATTAACACTGCCTAAAGATATTAATGATAGATTTTTACAATACTATCAAAAACTGCACTCATCTAAAACGACAGAACAATCAGCAGGAATGGAAACATTTCTACAGAAATGTAACCGTACATGTTTAGATCAGAAAGAGAGAGAATCACTAGATGCAGAAATTACGGTAAAAGACATCGAAGAGTCAATTAGATCTTTAAAAAATGGAAAGGCCGCAGGTCCTGATGGCCTAAGCTCTGAATTTTATTTAAAAATTTACGATCTGATTTCTCCACGCCTACAGACACTATACAAATACGCTTACACTCAACAGAAACTCCCAGAAACTCTAAATGAATCTACAATCATACTTATACCAAAATCGGATAAGGATCCTGAAGACCCAGGTTCATACAGAGCAATAGCTCTCTTAAATACTGATCAGAAAATATTAACCAAAATCCTATCTGATAGATTGAGCTTAGTGATTAACAAATTAATACACCCCGACCAAACAGGTTTTATTCCAAAACGTTACTCATTTTATAATTTGAGAAGACAATTCAATATTATATATGCAAATAGAATTCCTAATGCAGATCTAGCAATTATTTCGTTAGATGCTGAAAAAGCATTTGACCAGGTAGAATGGTCATATTTATTTTCGGTAATGGAAAAATTTCAACTGGCAGAGAAGTACTGTACATAGGTTAAATTGTTATACTCTAATCCAACAGCTAGAATATTAACAAACCAAATGTTATCAGCTAAATTTAATCTTTCTAGAGGTTGTAGACAAGGATGCTCACTATCCCCACTATTATTTGCTCTTGCAATTGAACCATTAGCAGAAAGCGTTAGAACCCATCCAGGAATACACGGGTACAACACTAGAGATACAAGGAATAACATTTCCTTATATGCAGATGATGTACTAATATATATTACAAAGTTAGAAACTAGTATTCCAAATCTATTAAATCTAATAACTCAATTTGGTCAGTTCTCAGGATATAGAATTAACTGGAATAAAAGTGAAATCATGCCAATAACAAAATTCAATTTAAATACATTACAACAATCCCCTTTTAAAATAGTTAAAGATAAACAAATATTTAGGAATCTACGTAACTAAGACATATACCTCTTTATTTAAACTAAATTTTCCATCCTTACTTAATAAATTACACAAGAATATTCAGTACTGGAAAACACTTCCCATTTCAATGCTTGGTAGAATTAATGCTATAAAAATGATCTTCTTACTGCAACTACTGTACCTATTTCAATTAATTCCGATATATACCCCCAAAAACTTTTTCAAAAAAGTCGATTCCATTGTTACAAGCTTTATTTGGGATTATAAGAATCATAGAATAAGTAAAATACATTTATGTAAGTCAAAGAGCAACGGAGGTTTGGCCTTGCCAAATTTCTTATTTTATTTTTGGGTAGTCCATATTAAAAACATGAATTTCTGGCTGGAAGAAATGGATCAACATCCAGATTGGTTAAGGATGGAAAAGGAAGACTGTTTACCTTTTGAAATTGGTTCGATTATATTTGCTCCCACAAAACTGCATAAAAAAACCTATAAGGAAAACCCTATAATACATAGTGGAATACGAATTTGGAAACAATAAAAAAAAGCTTTAAAACGGAATAATATACCACTTTGTCTTCCCATTGTAAATAATCCTTTATTCAAGCCATCCATACTGGATAAAGGTTTCATACAATGGAAAAAATATGGAATTAAAAAGATTGGACATCTTTATAGGAAAGGCATCTTTCTGTCATTTCAAGAGTTACAACAGAATCATGGACTACACTCAAATATTTTTTTGAGATATCTACAAATTAGAGATTATGTTAAATCTAATACACAAGTTTATAGGACTAGGGAACCAGAAATTCTTGATGAATGTTTGAATAAGCATCCTAACACTGAAAAATTAATAGCTTATATTTATAACACCCTCTTAAACCGATGGAACTATATAGACACACATGGGAAAATGAGTTAGGTCATCCTATGACGAAAGACATTTGGGACGAAAGTTTACAACATATACATCAATGCTCGTTAAATGCCAGACATGCTTTAATACAATTTAAAGTCTTACACAGATTACATTACTCCAAAATAAAACTAAATAGAATCTTCCCACATATTTCTCCTATCTGTGATAAATGCCTGCATCTAGAGGCCAATTTAACACATACTTTTTCAAATTGTATAAAAATAAAAAAATTCTGGACTGATATTTTTGAAATAATTTCTGAAGTTGTTAATACTAAATTGGATCCAGACTCAAAATTAATAATACTTTGGATATCAGAACAAAGTTTAACACTCACAACAAGCCAAAGAAACTTCCTCGACTACAGTATAATAACTGGGAAAAAATTAATATTAAAATTTTGCAAAGGCCCTATAACCCCCACAATTAAAATGTGGATTGTGGAAATGTCGGAGACCCTACATCTAGAAAGAATTAGACTTGTCTTAATGGACAAACAAGAACTTTTTGTTAAAATACGGGCTCCATTCATTAACTATTTGAAGGGATAGATTGGCCCAACACGAAAACCCAACTGAAGCTTGAACTCAGGATTAGATGTAAAATTATATTTCATAACCTACGAACTTATCTCCAATGACGTATTATAATTAATTCATTCCACCTCTTTTTAAAAAATATTTGTAATTCTTCTTTCTTTCTATCTCTCTTTTTCTACCTATATTAAAAAAAAACATTAGAAGCAGAATTAATCGACAATTGACAATGTTAATAATGTATGATTGATGTATATGAAAAGTTTTTTTTCTATTATAATATGTTACTATACTTTATAATATGTTTGCTTCTAATAAAAATATTGTAAAAAAAATAAAAAATAAAAAATAGGCTGAGGCTTGAGTGAGCAGATGGGTTGAGGAGAACGATTTAATAATGGTGAAATTAGTTGTCACAGAGCCCTCCATAATGTTTGGGACAAAAACCCATCTATTATTTATTTGCCTCTGTACTCCACAATTTAAGATTTGTATTAGAAAAAAATCACATGTGGTTAAAGTGTACATTGTCAGATTTTAATAAAGGCCATTTTTATACATTTTGGTTTCGCCATGTAGAAATTACAGCAGTGTTTATACATAGTCCTCCCATTTCAGGGCACCATAATGTTTGGGACACAGCAATGTCATGTAAATGAAAGTAGTGATGTTTAGTATTTTATTGCATATCCTTTGCATGCAATGACAGCTTGAAGTCTGCGATTCATGGACATCACCAGTTGCTGGGTGTCTTCTCTGATGATGCTCTGCCAGGCCTGTATTGCAGCCATCTTTAACTTATGCTTGTTTTGGGGGCTAGTTCCCTTCAGTTTTCTCTTCAGCATATAAAAGGCATGCTCAATTGGGTTCAGATCGGGTGATTGACTTGGCCAGTCAAGAATTGACTTTTTTTTTGCTTTGAAAAACTCCTTTGTTGCTTTAGCAGTATGTTTGGGATCATTGTCTTGCTGTAGAATGAACAGCTGGCCAATGAATTTTGAGGCATTTGTTTGAACTTGAGCAGATAGGATGTGTCTATACACTTCAGAATTCATTATGCTACAACCATCAGCAGTTGTATCATCAATGAAGATAAGTGAGCCAGTACCTTCAGCAGCCATACATGCCAGGCCATAACACCCCCAACACCGTGTTTCACAGATGAGGTGGTATGCTTTGGATCTTGGGCAGTTCCTTCTCTCCTCCATACTTTGCTCTTGCCATCACTCTGATATAAATTAATCTTCGTCTCATCTGTCCACACGACCTTTTTTCCAGAACTGTGGTTGCTCTTTTAAGTACTTCTTGGCAAACTGACCTGGCCATCCTATTTTTGCGGCTAACCAGTGGTTTGCATCTTGCAGTGTAGCCTCTGTATTTCTGTTCATGGAGTCTTCTGCGGACAATGGTCATTGACAAATCGACACCTGACTCCTAAAGAGTGTTTCTGATCTGTCAGACAGGTTTTGGGGGATTTTTCTTTATAATAGAGAGAATTCTTCTGTCATCAGCTGTGGGGGTCTTCCTTGGCCTGCCAGTCCCTTTGCGATTAGTAAGCTCACCGGTGCTCTCTTTCTTTTTAATGATGTTCCAAACAGTTGATTTTGATAAGACTTAGTTTTGGCTGATGTCTCTAACAGTTTTATTCTTGTTTCTCAGTCTCATAATGACTTCTTTGACTTTAATTGGCACAACTTTGGTACTCATGTTGATAAACACCAATAAAAGTTTCTAAAGGTGATGGAAAGACTGGAGGAAAGACAAGGTGCTGAGAGCTCTCTTATACCTGCATTAAGGAGGCAATTATTATGCACCAGAGCAATTACAAACACCTGAGAAACCATGTGTCCCAAACATTATGGTGCCCTGAAATGGGGGGACCATGTATAAACACAGCTGTAATTTCTACATGGTGGAACCAAAATGTATAAAAATGGCCTTTAATATAATCTGGCAATGTGTACTTTAAGGACAAGTGATATTTTATATTACAAATCTCAAATAGTGGAGTACAGAGGCAAATAAATAAATGACGGGTCTTTGTCCCAAACATAATGGAGGGCACTGCATGCTACATCTGACATTGTGAGAATCATTTTGTAATGTGACAATATGGGATTACATCCCATGAAAGTGTCAGCTAATAACTTGTTTAACTATATGAATAAAATGGTTCAGATCTGGATGATTAGCTACTGCATAATCATGATCTTTCATTTGATTGTGGGAATGCCAGAATGGATCTTAACACCTCTGATGTTGAACATGGAGATATTATTTTACTCTCTTTTGGATAATCTGGCAGACAATTCGGACAAACATTAGGAGGGAAGTTATCCCTGGAGTCCTGGCTGGTATCCCTCAAGCAGCATCCCAAAGATGATAATATAGGCCTTCATACATACATGATGTGCATAAATTGGATGCGATGGTTACTTCATTACAGTAATACCTAGCTTCACTTCAAGGCTGTAAAGATAAGTTTTATCCTTTTTTTGCATTTTCTGACAGGCATATGAAAGGTGCAGTATAAATGTGAGTCTTTACTACTTACCTGTTCTTTCCTTTTTTAAGCCATCTATGTGCTTAATTTGAGTCATTTAACTTTATTGAGGTGGTGCATTATCTCTGACAAAGATTGGATCTTAATAAAAATGTATTTGATAGATGCATTTCATGTGCAGAACAGATCTTCACTTCATTGTGGGTGTGTGTATGCAGTGGAAACAACTGTTTTGTCATAAAGAGAAAAAAACGAATCCAGTTTAATTTGAAGGTTTTGGATGTCTATATAAACGCATCCAGATGTCTTAACCAGATTTGTTGCTGTTTTGTAGAATGATCATGAGAGCTGTGGCTCCAGTTCAACAACCCGTAGCACGACAGAGAGCGTAAAATCGTCAGCTAAAACTCGTCGCATCCATCAAGTAGCCCCTATTGACCCTGACTTACCTCCAGGTGAGTGATATATGAAGGGAGAGGGAACATAAGAGTTAAACAACATAGGTAAGACCACTTATAATGAAGAAAATATTAGTATAAGAAGCTGCAAATGTTAATGTTATGGTGATCAGCTTTGACTACTGGGCGTACTGAAGACATTTTATAGTCACATTGATCTGGCGTCTAAACCTTCCTTAGTGATATTCCTTTTTCCTTAACTGTGGCTTCCCCTCTAACACAATGGATAAACTACCAATTATGTCTCCACTCTTTCCTGCACTTCTGTCTCACCCTCTCCTATCCTATCTGAAGCAAGGATAGTGTACCCCTTGTCCTCACCTTTTACTCCACCTGCAACATGTTTTCCACTATCATTTCAGCCACCTTCAAGAAGATTCTACAACCAAACATGTCTTATGCTCCTCACATTCCACATTTCAAAGGAACCATTTATTTTGTGATTGTCTGCTTTGCTCTTTGCTCCTCCGCCTTCACCAACTATACCCTTGTATTGCCACTTTACAATGCAATTACAGGAAATGTATCACCTGCCCTTTCACATTTTCCTTTACTATCATCCTGGGACCTAAGCAATCTCATCCATTTGAAGAAGCAATTCAATTGACCTTCGAATTCAATATATTGCATTTGGAACAAATCATCTGGTGTCCTCTGCATTGGACTCTAAATGCAAGTTGGATGACTGATTTTTCTGAGCACATCTGTTGTGTCTGCAAGAGTGACCCCAAGCTTCCGGTTCGCCTGTTATTTTAATTTTTCACCCCACTTCTATCTGATTGCTCATTCGTTGACCTATTACAATTTACAATCTAAGCTCAAGGAACAGGTACATGGACAGGAAAGGTTTAGTAGGATATGGCCAAATGCAGGCAGGTAGGATTAGTGTAGATGGGGCATCTTGGTTGGTGTGGGCAAGTTGAGCCAAAGGGCCTGTTTCCATGCAGTCTGACTCTATAACAGCATGCCATCTTCCAATTGGGCACATTAAATCCCTTGGAACTCAAAATTAAATCCTGCAATTTCAGATAATTGTAATTCTGATGATAACCTATCAAACAAACAGTACTTTCAAGTGGAATTATTTAAGTTGAAGTATTTTGTTTTTTATTTCTTGCATAAACTGTAATGAATTCTGGAATTAGTAAACTGCATAAGAGTAATTTGCAGACTGAATAACATGTTTCAGTAGAAAGCTACCTCTCAGGGTCTCCTAAATAAGCATAGGCAAAAAAAGAACTCCTGTAATCCATCTTCTCGTTATACACATTGAAAACAGTTTTGGAGGACCTATTGCCAGGAAAGAGCAGTAAGCATTGACAGAATTTTTAAGCACTTCAATTCCTGGCGTCAATTAAATCAATTGTTTATGCATTGTTAGCTTTTGCAGAAGAGGTGCAAGACAAGGTTATTGTTAAAACTTTTGTTCAGAATCTGGCACTATTAACAGTCTTGATCTTCAGTGTATCATTCAAAATATTGCAATTTAAGTTGTCCAAAGTCACTATTTTGGTCAAGGTTAGTTTGTAAAATAGATCATAGTGCATTTGCTATCCACCACTACTAATATGCCAAATAGACTAATATGCACAATGTACATTTTATTCAAGATTGACACAAAAAGCTGGAGTAGCTCAGTGGGACAGGCAGCATCTCTGGAGAAAAGAGACCCTTCTTCTCGACCCGAACATTACCCATTCCTTCTCTCCAGAGATGCTGCCTGTCCCGCTGAGTTATTCCATTTGTTGTGTCCATCTTTGGTTTAAACCAGCATCAGCAGTTCCTTCCTGTACATTATATTAACCTCTGTTGTCAGACTCAGCATTTTGTTGTTTTGATCTTAATCTGTATTTACATATTTCTACCTTGATATAGAGACAGCATAGATTGGTATTTGGGAGATTTCATATTTTTAAGATTAGGCTTTTTTAGAATAAAAGCGCATTTATATCTTTCTTCTCCAGGAAATTGGTTATATTGGTGATATTGGCTCATTATTGTCATGTGTACTGAGATTATAAAAGCTTTAATTCGCTTGCTATCTGGACAAATCAGACCATATGTCAGGAAGTGCAAAGGTAAAATAAACAGAGTGTTTTTTGTCATGTGTCCCAGATGGAACAATGAAATTCTTACTTGCAGAATATAATGTTCCAACTACAGAGAGAGTGCGGATCAAAATAAAAGTGCAAGGTCTGCAATGAAGTAGATTGGAAGATCAGTAATTCATCCCTAGCGTATGGGAGATCAAGTCAGGAGAAGGATGACAGTGGGGAACAAGCGGTTCCAGAGCGGGTGGTGGTGGTGGTGGAGGAGGCTGGTTTGTGTGATGGTTTGGGTTGCATTCACAACTCTCTGCAATTTCTTGCTTGGCCAGAGTAGTAATGATACGAGCTGTGGTGCTTCCGGATAGGATGCTTGTTATGGTGCAGCTGTGGAAATTGTTAAAACTCTTTGAAGATCTGCTGAATTTCCTTAGTCTTCTGAGGAAGTCGAGATGTAGGTGTGACTCTTGGCTGCAGCATCAATGTGGTTGAACTCGGACAAATTGCTGGTGATATTTGCAGCTGGAAAGTTGAAGCAATCTTGATCACCTCCACTTCAGCACCATTGATGCACACTGAAGTATACCCCTCACCCCGCTTTCTGAAGTCGCCGACCAGCTCCTTTGTTTTGCTGACATTTGAGGAAAAGGTTGTTGCTTTGTCACCTTGCTACTGAGCATTTATCTACTTCCTGTATTCTATCTCGTCATTGTTTGTGATCCAGCCCACGACAATGGTGTCTTCTGCAAACATTTAAATGGTGTTAGAGCAGAATTTGGCTACACAATCATCTGTGTATAGGGAGCAGGGTAAAGAGCTGAGAACACAGCCTTGCTGGGTGTAGAGAATTATCATGGTGGATGTTCTGTTGCCTATCCTTACTGATTGCCGTCGATGGGTCAGGAGATTAAGGATCCAGTTGCAGAGTAGAGTGGTGAGATCTAGGTCCAGGAGTTTGGACATGGGTTCGGTTAGAATTATGACATTGAAGGCAGAGTTATAGTCAAATATGTGTGGGATGTCACTGTGCTGGTTATCCAAATGTTCTAGGGATAAATGTAGATCTAAGGAAATGGCATCTGCCATGTATCTTTTGAGGCGGCTGGCTAATTGCAGTGGATTAAGGCTATCTGGGAGGCTGGAGTTGACGTGCACCATGACCAGCCTCTCAAGGCACTTCACGATGAAGAGTTTCAGAGCCATTGGACAGTAGTAATTGAGGCATGCTACCTTGTTTTTTTTTGTACTGGATGATAGAAAATCGTACCTATTGTGGCGTCAGCTAATACACAGACCACTTATGGTCGAACCCTCGTCAGTAGCTACGAGGGCAGGCACGTGACATCACGGCCTAGGGGGAGTGTCCTGCTACTTAAGTTTATCTCACCTCGAGACCTGGGGAGTCAACAGGTAGCTGAGCCCGAGAGAACAACCTCGCTCAGCTACAGCAGCAATGATAATTACGTTAGCGGACCAACTTAACATGTAACACCTGAATAAAACGACTGTTTGAACCTGCCTGATGTCTGGCCTTATTCACCATGTATGGTGCCGCTACATTGTTGACCCCGACGATCCAAATTGAAATTTGGATTTCTCCTGACCCACGCAGTCTCGGGAGACCTGATGTCTGCAGCCGACTGCCCAGCCCTGCAGAACGACGCTGCCGCCAACCCGGCCCAATAGTAAGGTATGCCGCTACATTTGGGGCTGCTGCCGCTCCCCCACCCACTGCTGCTCACCGGAGCTGAGAAGACGCGGCCGCCGCCGCTCTCCCGCTCCCGGCAACGGACTAGCCCCGCATTCAACCCCCACACCGCTCCAGGCCTTGTGTGACGGCCGCCAAGCTCTCCCGCATGACCTGCCCGAAGCCGACCACCGGAGCAGAGAGGTTGTACCAGCCGCCGCTGCCCCACCAGCTGCTGCAGGAGCTGCGAGCGTAGCAGCCTCCTGCCCCCAGCATCACCGACGCACGCCCGACGGCCGCGGGAGCGAAGAGAGTACCTGCCCCTCTCCCGCTCCCGACAATGGACCATGGGCCGGCCTTGCACCGCGGACACGGCGCCAGGCCCTGCACTGCACCGGAACTCACTGCTCCAGGCCCTAGACCGGATCCGGCCTCACCGCGGCCACGGCTCCAGGCCTTGGACTGCACCGGGCCTCACCGCGGACACGGCTTCAGCCCCGGCACCGCAACAGGCCTCACCGCGGCCACGGCTCCATGCCCTGCACCGCACCTGGCCCCGCCGGCCACTGCCCAGGGCCTAGCCACCTGATAGGGCGGGCTTACCTGGGGTGACTGCCGAAGACGCCCTTCTGCTTCTCAGCGGCGCGGACTCCGAAGATTCTTGGGCGCTGGCTGCCTGTCCGGCCCAGCAGCGGGGTCTTCAATCGCTGGTGAAGGCCGCCTCAGCCGGACGTCAAAATGGCCACCGCGGCCTCCTGAAACAAGCGGCCGCCCGACTACAAAAATGGCCGCCGCTGCCGGCCGGAAGAGAAGCTCGAACTTCCCTGACCGCCGTCCACAGCGCCACCTTCCGGCCGGATGCTGTCACTGCAACCTGACCACCGGCAACAGCGCCACCGTCAGATCGACTGCCGTCACTGCAGCCTGACCGCCGTCCACAGCGCCACCTTCCGGCCGGATGCCGTCCCTGCAGCCTGACCACCGGCAACAGCGCCTCATTCAGGGCGGAGGCTGTCAGTGCAACTTCTGGTTTTCCAGCACAGCTTCCCATCCTGCACCATGGACACTGGACAATTTGAACTTACCACTTTGCACGTGATTGCTCACTGTAGTTTGTGTTGTTTCTTTTCGCTTTGTTTGCACTGTATCACCACGCCGGGTTCAGCAATCAGTTAGTTTATTTTATTTAGGGTTTTTTTCATCATTGTTGCTGACGTCTCCCAGCCGTTGCTGGGAGCCGTATTTGTCAGGACGCGATCCCATAGCTGGTCGAGGAGATGCGACTGTGTCTCTTCCGTCCGGCGGCTTTTGCATCGGTCTCCTTGCACCCCTCGGTACCTCGGGATCGCCCACGCGGAGCGTCGACTGCGCCCGCAGGCCCCTCCGTCCCGACCCACGCCCGGGGTGTCCCCGACCCACATGCAGGAGCCGCTCTCGACCATTCTATTCCTTCCTCTGGTTCTGAGGGGGGGGGATCCTGTGGCATCAGCTAATACACAGACCACTTATGGTCGAACCCTCGTCAGTAGCTACGAGGGCTGGCACGTGACGTCACAGCCTAGGGGGAGTGTCCTGCTACTTAAGTTTATCTCACCTCGAGACCTGAGGAGTCAACAGGTAGCTGAGCCCGAGAGAACAACCTCGCTCAGCTACAGCAGCAATGATAATTACGTTAGCAGACCAACTTAACATGTAACACCTGAATAAAACTACTGTTTGAACCTGCCTGATGTCTGGCCTTATTCACCACGTTTGGTGCCGCTACACTATTGGCTTTAAAAAAAATTCATCTTGCAAACTAGATGTTGCTGACAATGCTGGCATTTATTGTTCATCGTTAATTGCCTCTGAATAAAGCAATTGGTGGATTTGAATTACACACAAAAAAAGGGTATAAATAATAAGGACGGTAAATGTCTTAATCGGATGGTTTTTGTAGCAACTTGGTAGTTTCATGGTTACTGTTATTTAGACTAATTTTCTTAAAGTTCCAGATTTATTTAATTACATATGTTTAATTTCACAAGTTACCCAGGTGGATTCAAACTCTCGTCCTTGGGTGAGTGGTTCAGAGCTCTGGCTCATAGCCCAGTAGCTTCACCACTATGTTGCCGTTTACAGTGGAGTTTGCCTAGCTTTTTCACTGACTTCAATTTCCACTTCAATCTGTCTTAGTCTATTTCCTGTCCTTCCTCTCTTTCTCCAGATATCCCCAGATCTCTGCCAATCCCAAGCTACCCAAACCAAGCTCATCACACGCTCTTTTGCAATCTGTAATTTGTTTCATAATGCTTTCTGTCTCTTGTTGGTAGATATTCTCCCTTCGCTATTCCTCTCATTCTCATACTTTGCACATGCGGTAATTTCTTCCAGTTTTGACAAAATACATATCCAACACGTTAACTCATCTGTTTTCACCTATCGAGTATTTTTTGTTTTTGTTTTAATTCCCTTTGATATGGTTACAGTTCAGAAATGGAAACTATATTGAAAGCTCCCAAGATTTGCCTTCTGCGCCAGTTGTCATCCTTGGAGTTTTCATCCATTTCAAAGTGGAAAAAATTAGGTCAAGTATTAGAACATGTACATTGGGCCACACAGTCTGCCAACAGATGGCCAACGTTTTGAGGCACCAAGAGATCATTGGCTTGGCATACCAATGTGGAACCAAAAACACATGTTGCAATTTATATTTGACGGCTGAGAGGATTGGATACCTTGGTACATGGTTTTATTATCTTTCAAAGTGAGACCTATTCCTGCATACTTTGAATAAATTATAATTGGAATGATTTCTGACATTGAAACCACCATATTAGTAAGAGAACTCCTATTAAAATGATTGCTTGTCCCAATCAGCGCACATTTCTGGAACTGGGCAATGTTTTTTTGGCCCTTCAGATAAGTTTGCTGAATCTGGGTGGCCTTTCTGAAACGAGTACTTGAGATGCACCTGCGGGTATTTATGTCTCTTGATGGTATGCCTGTAGCGACAGATAGCTCCAACTGCTGTGGTGTCAGCTTTGAGTAATCTGGAAGAAGTGAATGGAGCTTAGAAGTGAAACTTGTTCCTCACACTTTGTGCAGATGAATGTTTTGAGCATTTAATTTGATTGTGTTCTTGTAACCCACGACAGCCGAGAAACAGTTATTTCCAATCCATGTCTCAAAAAGATAAAAAAGATAAAAAAAGACAGGGTCTGAAGAAGGGTCCTGACCCAAGATGTCATCTATCTATGTTATCCAAAGATGCTGCCTGACCTTATTAGTTACTCCAGCACTTTGTGTCCTTTTTGGTCAACCAGCATCTGCAGTTCCTTGTTTCCTCGAAAAGATCCTAGTTATTGAAATCGGAAAAATAATATAACGGATTTGAACTGAAATGCTACTGTAATATGCAATGCCAATTTTGTGACATATTTTGTTCGTATTGAAAGAGAACAGTATAGCCAAAATATGTGATGCATTGACAACCTCACTGCAAAGATTTAAGTTTCCAAATGTTTGGGTATTTCTTTTTGAAAGGAAAGTTTCCTTTGACTTACTAACTGTTATTCAATGTTTCATTGAAATGGTAGAGATATTGTAATATTGCTGGAAGGATAATTGTGACAAAAAATACCCTTATGCTTTCAGCTCCAACATCACAATATAAATTTGTTTTTTTCCCCATAATGAATGGGAAGACTGAAGCATGAAATACATTAAATGGGAAGAGTGGGTGGGAACAATTTCAAGAATAATATTCGCAAGGGGCTTCTATTGATGTGTCAAACCACAGAAGAAGTATTTTAGTATGTGAATAGAAAAGTTTTTAAAAAAAACTTCCTATTTTTGTAGTTACAAGGAACTGCAGATGCTGGTTTAGCAAAGAAAGACACAAAATGCTGGAGTAACTTGGTGGGTCAGGCAGCATCTCTGGGAACATGGAAAGGTCATGTTTCAGGTCGCGACCCTTTTTCAGACAGATTACACAGACAGAATCAGATGAAATGTCACCAATCCATGTTCTCCAGAGATGCTGCCCAACCCACTGATTTACTCCAGCATTTTGTTTCTTTCTATTTTTCTATCTGTTCTAACCACAAATTGTCTATTGGCTCAAGGTAAAGTGGAAGCAAATTATCAGAAATTTCAATTTTACATAGATAAATATTTGAAAGTGCTATCCATAGGTTGTATACTTTAGCTGTTTGCCCTAAGTTTATGTGCATTCTGAGCTGAGTCAGAAGGTCATGAGTTCAGGCCCCACTTAACCTTGGTTAGCAATGTAATGTAATATTCCAAGTGCCAGCTTTTGAATGAGCTGTTAAGCCAAGGTTCTGCCTTCCCTCTAAGATGGATGTAAAAGGTTGCATAGCACCGCATTCACCGCAACTGGTGAATTCTTCCAGCTGTTTATGTATTCATCCCTTAACTATTATTATTAAAACAATGGAACTTAATGGCAGATGGTGTTTAATTCAGATAAATGTAAGGTATTGCATTTTGGTAAGACAAGCCAGGGCAAGATGTCTACAGTAAATGGTAGGGCTCGGGGAGTGTTGTAGAACTGAGACTCCTTGGGGCGTAGAAGGTACATAGTTACTTCAAAGTGGCAACTCTGGTGGACAGTGATGAAGAAAGCGCTTGGCATAATTGTCATCTTCATTCAAGGTGATAGTACAAGAATTGGAATGTCATGTTTCAGCTGTACAAGACATTGGAAAGGCCACATTTGGAATGCTATGTGCAGTTCTAGTTGTTCTGTTATAGGACGGATATCATTACATTGGAAAGAGTGCAAAATAAGATTTACGAGTAAGTTATAAGGTCTGGAAGTTTGAATTATCAGGAGAGTCTGGATAGGTTTGGACCTTTTTCCTTGGAGTGTCGGAGACTGAAGGGTAACCCTCCCGAGGTATATAAAATTATAAAGGGCATCGATAAGGTGAATCTCCACAGTATTTTTCCCCGGGTAGGAAAGTCTAAAAGTAGAGGCATAGTTTAGTGAGAGGGTTTGAGTTTAGTTTATTATCATGTGCATCGAGGTATAGTGAAAAGCTTATGATGTGTGCTAACCAGTCAGCGGAAGGACAATACATGATTGCACTCAAGCCAACCATGGTGGACAAATACACGATAAAGGGAATAATGTGAATAACTGAGGCTGAGGCAATTTTTGACCCCATATCTGAGGAAGGATGTGCTGGCGCTGGTGAGGGTCCAGAGGAGGTTTACGAGAATGATCCCTGGTATGAGTGGGTGAATATATGATGAGCATTTGAGTGGGTGAACATATGATGAGCACTGAGCCTCTACTCGCTGGAATTTAGAAGGATGAGGGGGGGAACCTAATTGAAACTTATCGAATATTGAAAGGCCTGGATAGAGTGGATGTGGAGAGG
>CM075977.1:78785066-79185983 GCA_038087875.1 Malacoraja senta | reverse complement strand
TACAATATTTACTGAAGCCAATTAACCTAGAAACCTGTACGTCTTTGGAGTGTGCGAGTCTCTGTACAGATAGCACCCGTCGTCAGGATCGAACCTGGGTCTGTGGTGCTGTAAGGCAGCAATTTTACCACTGTGCCGCCCTGTTGGCCCATATCTGGCCCATATCCCTCTCGAAGTGACATGTTCAAGATATGTAATGTCATGAAACATAGATAGTATCTGTTTACCATGGTAGGGGTGACTGAAACCATATAACCATATAACCATATAACCATTACAGCACGGAAACAGGCCATCTCGTCCCTTCAAGTCCGTGCCGAACACTTTTTTTTATTTTTTTTTTTTTTTATTATTATTTTTATTTTTAATTTGTATTACTTCCCCCTAGTCCCATCTACCTGCACTCAGACCATAACCCTCCATTCCTTTCCCGTCCATATACCCATCCAATCTATTTTTAAAGGATAAAATCGAACCTGCCTACACCACTTCCACTGCAAGCTCATTCCACACAGCTACCACTCTCTGAGTAAAGAAGTTCCCCCTAATGTTACCCCTAAACTTCTGTCCCTTAATTCTCAAGTCATGTCCCCTTGTTTGAATCTTCCCTACTCTCAATGGGAAAAGCTTATCCAGGTCAACTCTGTCTAACCCGCTCATAATTTTAAAGACCTCTATCAAGTCCCCTCTTAACCTTCTGCGCTCCAAAGAATAAAGACCTAACTTGTTCAACCTTTCTCTGTAACTTAGATGCTGAAACACAGGCAACATTCTAGTAAATCTCCTCTGTACTCTCTCTATTTTGTTGAGATCCTTCCTATAATTAGGTGACCAAAATTGTACTCCATACTCCAGAATTGGCCTCACCAATGCCTTGTACAATTTTAACATTACATCCCAACTCCTATATTCAATGCTCTGATTTATAAAGGCCAGCACACCAAAAGCTTTCTTTACCACCCTATCTACATGAGATTCCACCTTCAGGGAACTATGCACAGTTATTCCTAGATCCCTCTGTTCAACTGCATTCCTCAATTCGCTACCATTTACCATGTACGTCCTATTTTGATTTGTCCTGCCGAGATGTAGCACCTCACATTTATCAGCATTAAACTCCATCTGCCATCTTTCAGCCCACTCTTCCAAATGGCCTAAATCTCTCTGTAGACTTTGAAAATCTACTTCATTATCCACAACACCACCTATCTTAGTATCATCTGCATACTAAGGGACAGAAGTTTAGGGGGAACATTAGGGGGAACTTCTTTACTCAGAGAGTGGTAGCTGTGTGGAATGAGCTTCCAGTGGAAGTGGTGGAGGCAGGTTCGATGTTATCCTTTAAAAATAGATTGGATGGGTATATGGACGGGAAAGGAATGGAGGGTTATGGTCTGAGTGCAGGTAGATGGGACTAGGGGGAAGTATTTTATTTTTAATTAAATAAAAAAAATAATAATAATAAAAAAAATTAAATGTTCGGCACGGACTTGAAGGGCCGAGATGGCCTGTTTCCATGCTGTTATGGTTATATGGTTATATGGTTATACTTACTAATCCAATTTTCCACACCATTATCCAGATCATTGATGTACATGACAAACAACAGTGGACCCAACACAGACCCCTGAGGCACCCCACTAGTCACCGGCCTCCAACCTGACAAACAGCCATCCACCATTACTCTCTGGCATCTCCCATTCAGCCACTGTTGAATCCATCTTGCTACTCCACCATTAATACCCAACAATTGAATCTTCTTAACCAACCTTCCATGAGGAACCTTGTCAAAGGCCTTACTGAAGTCCATATAGACAACATCCACTGCTTTACCCTCATCAATTTCCCTAGTAACCTCTTCGAAAAATTCAAGAAGATTAGTCAAACATGACCTTCCAGGCACAAATCCATGTTGACTGTTCCTAATCAGACCCTGCTTATCCAGATGCTTATATATATTATCTCTAAGTATCCTTTCCATTAATTTGCCCACCACTGACGTCAAACTAACAGGTCTATAATTGCTAGGTTTACTCTTAGAACCCTTTTTAAACAACGGAACAACATGCGCAGTACGCCAATCCTCCGGCACTATTCCCGTTTCTAATGACATTTGAAATATTTCTGTCATAGCCCCTGCTATTTCTACACTAACTTCCCTCAATGTCCTAGGGAATATTCTGTCAGGACCTGGAGACTTATCCGTTATCATCTTTTTCAAAAGTGTCCGCACCTCCTCTTCTTTGAATCTCACAGTTTCCATTGCTACTCTGCTTGTTTCCCTTACCTCACATAATTCCATATCCTTCTCCTTCGTGAATACCGAAGAAAAGAAATTGTTCAATATCTCCCCCATCTCTTTTGGCTCTGCAGATAGCTGTCCACTCTGACTCTCTAATGGACCAATTTTATTCCTTGTTATCCTTTTGCTATTAATATAGAAACCCTTTGGATTTACTTTCACCTTACTTGCCAAAGCAACCTCATACCTTCTTTTAGCTTTTCTAATTTATTTCTTAATATTCTTTTTACATTCTTTATACTCCTCAAGCACCTCATTTACTCCATGCTGCCTATAATTATTGTAGATCTCTCTCTTTTTCCGAATCAAGTGTCCAATTTCCCGTGAAAACCATGGCTCTTTCCAATTTTTACTATTTCCTTTCAACCGAACAGGGACATAAAGATTCTGTACTCTTAAAATTTCACCTTTAAATGTCCTCCATTTCTCTTCTACATCCTTCCCATAAAACAACATGTCCCAATTCACTCCTTTTAAATCCTTTCGCATCTCCTCAAAGTTAGCCTTTCTCCAATCAAAAATCTCAACCCTAGGTCCAGTTCTGACCCTCTCCATAATTATATTGAAACTAATGGTATTGTGATCACTGGACCCGAAGTGCTCCCCAACGCATACCTCCGCCACCTGCCCTGTCTCATTTCCTAACAGGAGGTCCAGCACTGCCCCTTCTCTAGTAGGTACCTCTATGTATTGCTGCAAAAAACTATCCTGCACACATTTTACAAACTCCAAACCATCCAGCCCTTTTACAGAATGTGTTTCCCAGTCTATGTGTGGAAAATTGAAATCTCCCACAATCACTACCTTGTGCTTACTACTAATATCTGCTATCTCCTTACATATTTGCTCTTCCAATTCTCGCTCCCTATTTGGCGGTCTATAATACACCCCTATAAGTGTTGCTACACCTTTCCCATTTCTCAGTTCCACCCAAATAGCCTCCCTAGACGAACCCTCTAATCTATCCTGCCAAAGCACTGCTGTAATATCTTCCTTGACAAGCAATGCAACATCCCCACCTCTTGCCCCTCCAATTCTATCACCCCTGAAGCAACAAAATCCTGGAATATTTAATTTCCAATCACAGCCCTCCTGCAACCATGTTTCACTGATCGCCACAACATCATACTTCCAGGTGTCAATCCAGGCTCTAAGCTCATCCACCTTTCTTACAATGCTCCTAGCATTAAAATATACACATTTAAGAAACCCACCACCACTTATTCTCTGTTTATTTTATTTTTCTTCTTTCTCCCCTACATTTTGGGTCCGAGTGCTTCCCTTCTCTGCCTCCTGCCTCCCACATTTTCTACTAGCTTTCTCTATTTGAGTCCCTCCCCCCAAACCGTTCTAGTTTAAAGTCTCCCCAGTAGCCTTTGCAAATCTCCCCGCCAGGATATTGGTCCCCCTCGGGTTCAAGTGCAACCCGTCCTTTCTGTACAGGTCACACCTTCCCCAAAAGAGGTCCCAATGATCCAGAAATTTGAATCCCTGCCCACTGCACCAGTTCCTCAGCCACGCATTTATCATCCACCTCATTCCATTCCTGCTCTCACTGTCGCGTGGCACAGGTAGTAATCCTGAGATTGTTACCTTTGCGGTCCTTCTCCTTAACTCTCCTCCCAACTCCCTAAATTCTCCTTTCAGGACCTCTTCTCTTTTTCTGCCTATGTCATTGGTACCTATATGTACCACAACCTCAGGCTCCTCTCCCTCCGATTTCAGGATATCTTGGACGCGTTCAGACACATCCCTGACCCTGGCACCAGGGAGGCAAACTACCATCCGGGTCTCCTGACTGCGTCCACAGAATCGCCTATCCGACCCCCTAACCATAGAGTCCCCTATTACTATTGCCCTCCTCTTCTTTTCCCTACCCTTCTGAGCAACAGGGCAGGTCTCTGTACCGGAGGCCTGGCCGCTGTCAGTACCCCAGGAAGGCTGTCCCCCCCCAATAGTACTCAAACAGGAGTACTTATTTTCAAGGTGTACAGCCACCGGGGTACTCACTAGTCCTTGCCTCTGCCCCTTGCCCTTCCTAACCGTGACCCACTTGTCTGCCTCCCGTGGTCTTGGAGTGGCCACCTCCCTATAACTCCTTTCTATGACCTCCTCACTCTCCCTGATCAGACAGAGGTCATCGAGCTGCTGCTCCAGGTTCCTAACACGGGGCATAAGTTAGGGCATAAGTTAGGGTTAGTGAAACACAGGGCATAAGTTAGGGTTAGTGAAATTTGCTTTGGAGATTGACAAAACAATATTTTCTTTTGTACTTCTAAGTTACTTTAACAAAAAATGTTACATCCATTGGTACTTGAAGGTTATCAGAATTAGCTATTGGATGTGGGACATTCTCATTCCGTACCATTGCAACAGTTCAAGGGAAGGCAATAAATAAATATGTTAATCAATCATTAAAATTGTTCATAGAACATAGAAAGGTACAGCACAAGAACAGTCCCTACGGCTCACGATATCTATGCTGAGTCCATCGCTTATCTACCTGCACATAACCCATATCGCTATATTCCCCAAAGCATATGCCTATCCAAAAGTCTTTTAAATGCCACGACGCATCTACTTCAACAACCACTGCCGGCATGCTCTAAACACTCACCACCCTCTTGGCTTGTACATCGCATTTAATCTTTATCCCTCTCACCTTAAAGCTATGCCCTCCAGTGTTTAATTTTTCCATCCTGAGAAAACAATCCTGACTGTCTGTTCTATCTACGCCTCTCATAATTTTAAATACTTCTATCGGGTCTCCCCGCAACCTCCAGCTTTCGTTTTTGAGTTTTGGAAATATTGGTTTTTTGGACAGCTGTTAGGAGTGGAACCCTTATGTAACCCGGGGCTGCCTGCCGATGAATGAGTAGGGATATGGAATCAATGCAGGCAAGTGGAATTACTATAGATAGGCATGAGGTCAGCATAGATGTAGCAGGCCTGTTTCCATGCAACTCCATGACTGTGTGATGCTTATTACCACAGTTAGTTAAATGAGAACATAGTGGTCAGAAGTTAAGTCTTTGGCATCAGTTTTTCCATTTAAGAGAGAGGGTTCATTGTGAAAGTATTTTTTAATCTCTGGTGTGCAGGGTTGAATATCTTGCGTTCTGTTATTGGCTTGTTAGAGTTTGAGCAAATTAAGGCACACCCGAGATTGTGAGAAATATAATATACCCAACTGGAATTAAATTGCTGGGGTTTAAGCCAAAGTCCATCCATGATTTGTAGATCCCCAATGTAGCTATCTTTGGTGTCCCTTAATTTTGCGTACCCTCCCTGCTTCAAGTGATCTTACTTCAACTAAAGCCCTTTAGCTACATTGTCTCTACCTTTTGGTTCAAGTCGAACAGACAACAAGGTTTTGGTTTTAGTTTTTAGTTTTAATTTAGTTTATTGTCATGTGTACTAAAAATCTTTTTGTTGTGTGCTAACCAGTCAGTGGACATATTATACATGATTACAATCGAGCCTTCCACAGTGTACAGATACATGATAAAGGGAATAACATTTTGTGCAAGATAAAGTCCAGTAAAGTCCAATAAAAGATAGTCCGATGGTCGTCAATGAGGTAGATAGTAGCTCAGGACTGCTCTCTAGTTGTTGGTAGGATGGTTCAGTTGCCTGATAGCAGCTGGGAAGAATGTCTCTGAATCTGGAGAAATCTGAAGATGGCTTTTTGCTTCCAATTCAAGCAATGAGCCTCTGAATGACACTTTTAGAACTCTTAACATTTTACTATTAACAACTGCCAAAATGAGATTCCATGCAAAATGAGCTTCTACGCAGTTTCTGCAATGGTGACCAAGAAAGGTACTTTTTTTGTGACGTTTTACACTGTTTAGTACAAAAATATAACAGGACAGGAATAATTTGGAGCAGTCTTAATCTAAATCCGACAGTAATTTTGAGATAATGGCATCGGGACGTGGTGAACCTTTGCGCACTTGTCCCAGAGGAGCATCTACTTTCATCCAATACATTTGTTCTGTACTTCAGTATTATTTGATTTGATTGAATCAACAACAAAGCTTTTCACTGTACCTCGGCACACGTGATAATAATAAGCCTAAAACCTAAACCTCAAATTCACCAGGTGAAGTGCATTTCAATTGCTATAATGAAGTAATGGCACATCACATCTCTCTACTAATGGTCCAGGAGACCCGTCAAGAACCTTTACACGTTCGTAATTCAAAACATTTCCATCGGTCGGTTTGCTTCTACTTTCCAGCTGAGAGTTTGCAAATGATTGCTGATGGGTTCCATTATGTCTATGATTCATGACTATTTGTCAAGAAGAATGAAGATCTTGTGATGCCGCAGGGTGCTATTATGGTCTAGTATTACTAGATTTTAAAACTTTCAAAAAGAAAACGTCATTGTTGTATATAGAACAGTCAGCTTGACTTTTGGCTTAGTCAGCACGATGATGCATTTGTCTCTGCTGTTTAATTAAGAGATAGTAACAATTAGATTTCCATGGAACCAGAAAGCAGAGATTGTTTAAATGGAGATACAAGAAATTTCAGATGCTGGAATCTTGAGCAAAACACAAACTGCTGGAGGAACTCAGCAGGCCAGGCAGCATCTGTGGAGGAAAGTGGATAAATGATGTTACGGGTCGCGACCCTTCTTCAGACCAGATAGGTTAAATTTAGCCATTTTACAATAAATGTATAATCATTTTTTTCACATTTATATTTACCATAAACCCCCGCAATAACAGGAGGGGGAAAGATGGTGTCCGTTATTACCGATTGTCCGCTATAACCAAGCGAGGGGGTAAAGTTTAACCGAAGGCTTGGAGGGAAGAAATGCAACGTTTATTTTGATCAAAAATATTTATTCAAATATTAAAATAATATATACAGTACAGTAAAAAAACAAAACAGAGCCCGTCACCATAACACACGACAAACTATTATACAACTATCTTACACTCCTTGTCAAGGATGCATTCAACCCCCTGCGGTGCCCAGCAGTCCTGGAAATCCCCCAGGGCGCCCGTGGACAGCGCGTAGTCCCTCTCTAACACCACCCGGGCACGGCCGTAACCCTGGAAAAGGAGCAAGCAGCCGGCTCGGGCTGAGCCCTCTTCCGCCTGGCGCCAGCTTGGCCAGTCTCAAGAGATGCGGCGTTATGGGGGAGGGTTAAACAAGCAGAAATTCACAGGCTGGGGAGTCACAGAGCGCCTGGCCCCATACACGATGCGCCAATGATGGGCCCAGTACACACGCCGCCTTCATGCTGCCTGCTCTCTCCGCTGCCACAACAGGAAGCACTCCGCGTGACGCCATCTCATTAGGTAACCTGCCGGAAGTGGGGGGCAGTGCTACGGGTGCACCGTCGTCTCAGTTCTCAGTCCGCTAGAACAAAAATACGCTATATCGAGGTCCGTTATTGCGAGGGTTACTGTACTTTTAATAGGCGGCAAGAAAAAAAATGTTGGCTGGCCCAAAACAATTTCTGAGTTGAATGATTGCTCAAACATATCTGGCACGAATTCTGACCTGAGCCTTTCATGCACATGTTCACTATTCTTTTTGCTACAATATCATTACAACTGATTAGCATTGTTAATTTATTTTTGGATTGACTCAACTGCTTTCTTTTAAAATGACATATTACAGTCTTGTTAATTTTTTTTCAAAGAGATCTGTCATGAATTTTTTCATGAATTTTTGCTCATCGTCCAATCTCATCAAACTATCAGTATTGTTCTCAGAGTGATAATTGTTCGCTCAAGAGCTGTCACAGGAAAGGATGTCATCAGAAGAGATCAATATATAATTAACTGTCTTTGTTAATCTCGGAAATTTATCGACTGTGTCATTTCTTGGATGAGGGTGGCAAAAAATATACTTTCATTAGCCAACCTTGTTGCTGTCAAATGGTGATCCAGGATTGTTGGAACAATTGTTGATTTATGAGGCTTTCTTGACAAAGCAGCAAAGATAATGACGTTGTGTCTTGAAAAATAAACTGGGGAAGAATAAGACTTTACAGTTTGAACTTTGTATCATTTGCCCTTTTTTCTTGTCAAGTTCACTTGTTAAGATAAAATGCAGGACATTTTGTGCCTGCAAAGTTGCTTCTTTACAAGGAAGCTTGTTGAATGTATTCCAAAACCGCCAATAACAGCACAAGCTTTTATATTACTTCCAATTGAGATGTATAATTTCTGCTTCAGCTTTCATTCTTCAACAGAGGATGTAACTGTAAATGATTGAGGTGCCCTGGGATAGTTAATTGTTTAAGCCTGTGAAGAATGTGGATCACTGAGCCATTTTGGCATTGCACTGAAGTAACACTGCACACTTTTTTCCTGGCTGTGCCTAAACTAAAATTAAACAGAGCAAGATATTTCCTTTTCAGTGATTTACAACAGATTTGGAATGAGTCATCTTAACGACCGGTGCTAATCGCCTGGACTGGACAAAGAGAACAACGTTTCTGTACTATTTCTAGAACCCTTGGTGCCTATCTTGGGACCTCAAATGAGGTTATAATTCGTCTTTTATATTTTAATTGAAGTGCTATATTATAATTGTCTGAGTTTGATACATTTTAAATTGAAAGGCCTTTGTGAGTCTGGCCCAACACCTGCCTCATTTCTATTTTATCTTAGGTCATTTTTTTTGTAGACGTTTTGTGCAGAATGCCAAAAACCATCGTCACAGTCCAGATTGAAATAGAATATAGACCAGTACAGTGCCTTAACAGGCCCTTCGGCCCACAATATCCATGCCGAACATGATGCCTTTTGTTGTGTTTGACGGTACACATTCCTCCATTTCCTGCATATCCACGGTACACATTCCTCCATTTCCTGGCTATCGTAGAGCCTCTTAAATGCCCCTGTTGCATCTGTTGCCATTCCTGGCAGCGTGTTTCAGGCACTCACAAAAAGCTTTTCCCTTAAACTTTCCCTCAACTTAAAGCTATACTCTCCAATCTTTGACATCTCCACCCTGGGATGAATGGGACTGGAACAGATCTGTGTAGAACTCCATTGATGTCGCAGACCTTCAGCCAGAATAACACCCTTCCACCACAACTCTTTTTATTTTGCTATGAGTTATGCAGTTTTGAATCTAAACATCCAAGTCACCATGGATTTCATGCATCTTAATCTTCTGGATCAGCAGACCATCAAGTAATTTATCAAATCTCTATTATACTAAAACTCTTCCAGTTGTTCTTAACATTCTAAATGTCTGTGTGCGCCAGGGTTGTGTTGGCTTTCTTTTAATCTTCTTAATTTGTATCTTCTTCTAAACGCTCGGCCACAGCCTTCCCATTTTCACACATTCTACTCACATTTTTTCCCTTGACGGGATAGACATCTTCCCGTCGCATTCCAACCTACATTTCCAAAGTTTTAAAAGTTTTAATCGTTTATTTCAAAAAATTAACTGCTTTTCAGTGGGAGACTCTTGCAGCACTTTCCATTGACGATGTCACAGTGCCATCTCACAGCCGTCCAATCACAATGACATCACAATGGGACAGGGATGGGAGATTGCAACCTTCACATGGTCCGCCCTGTTTCCACGAATGCAATCAACCTGGCGTGCACAATCAAATAAGATCAAAGAGAACAAGTTGTCCTCTCCCTCCCTCTCTAACCTCCTCCCTCTCTACCGCCTCCCCTGTGACGCTGCGTGCCCCCCCCTTACCCCTCAATCTCTACCCCCCTTCCTCTCCCTCTCTACCCCCTCCCCTACCCTCCCTCTCTACCCCTTCTCCCTCTCTACCCCCCCCTTCACCCTCTCTAGCCATGCCTGCGCAGTTGGGGGCTATGCGTGAGTGGATAGGGCGGGGGATGGGAGAAAAGGAGCGAATTAATAATATTAATATAATATCAAGGGGGGGTTAGTGTGTGTGTGACGCCGCAGGCCCCCCCCCCCCCGCAACCGCGTCTTGAGGGGACGGGACACAACTGGTCCCACTTGGTCTAGTATCTAACTAAAATCCATGTAGACACAGTGGCGCAGCGGTGGAGTTGATGCCTTACAGTGCCAGAGACCTGGGTTCGATCCTGATCACGGGTGCTGTCTATAGTTTGTACATTCTCACTGTGACCGTGTGGGTTTTCTCCGGGTGCTCCGGTTTCCTCGCACACTCCAAAGACGTACAGGTTTGTAGGTTAATTGGCCTAAGTAAAGAGTGTAAATTGTCCCTAGTGTGTAGGATAGTGCTAGTATATGGGGATTGCTGGTCGGCTGTGGACTCAGTGGCCTGAATGGCCTGTTTTTAAAAAATATATATATATTTATTAGAAGTACATTACATTACAACCAATTACATTAGTACTCGTCACATATATCTTATTACAATTAATGTACTCCGTTTATTTTTTACACTAATAAAGGGAAAGGATGAGATTGAGAGAAAGAAGAAAGTGAAGGAAAAAAGTGAAAGTGTAAAAAAACGTGACAAAAAAACAAAAAAAAAAAAAACAAAGACCCTATAAGAAAGAAATTAAAAACAAAACGAAAGAGTTACGAAATAGACCCTAAAAAAGAAGAAAAAAGAGAAAGAGGGAAAAGAGAAAAACAAATACTTTTTTGTAAGCATCACGCAAATGTAAGACACACTTTAATACAATTTAAAATTTTACATAGATTATATTATTCTAAAACTAAAATCAATAAAATGTTCCCAAATGTATCATCAATTTGTGATAAATGTCAATCTCAAGAAGCTACTACAGCGCACTCATTTGTTTTCTGTACAAAAATCCAAATATTTTGGATTGACATTTTTGAAATCTTTACAAAATTATTTAAAATAAAACTGATACCCAAAGCAGAATGGATTATCTTTGGAACAACGGAAGATAGTCCAGAACTAAATGTGTTCCAAAATAAATTAATAGACTATGGGTTAATAACTGGAAAAGAGTTAATCCTAAAATTCTGGAAAAACGCTCCAATACCAACTATAAACATGTGGATTTCAAATATGTTCGAAACATTACACCTAGAAGAGATAAGACTCCTCCTGGCAGGTAAACCAGATCACTTCCACCTGACGTGGTCTGCATTTATAGAATCATTACAACTATAGGGTGCAAAAGTACTAAAAAAACTGAGGTCAGGTAAGGGGATGAAAGTTGGAGAGTTGGTATGTCCCATTTGCGTGTTTCTCAAAATTAAACAACATTCACTGCCCTACTCTTATCGATCACCTTCTTTATCTCCTAAAAAAACTAAATCAAGTTCATGACTGTCACGATTGTCTACCCTTTCTATGCCTCTCATAATTTTATATACATGCCCACCACCGATGGTCCAGCACTTCCTTTAATCTGGACAAAATTATGAGAGAGCGCTTGAAATCCCCCCGGAAGTCCCCCTGAAAATGTGGTGCCAAGGCCAGGCGAGGCAGCTGATCTCGACCTCACCGGGATTTCGGCGGCCAGACTTCTAATCTGTGGATCAAATTTGCCCCCTGCAGCCATGGTTCTGAAACTCAGGCCCGGCCAGAGCCGGCTGTACCGTTCCCATAGCCGACTTCTGAGGCCGACCTTGCGAGCCAGTATCTCGGTCTAGGCGGACTGTTCTACTCCTCTAAGAGACCATGACCTCTGTTGGCCCGGCAGAATGGATAATCCGGCATGTATCTGGAACCAAGGGTGCTGGAAAATCGGTGGTACTTATATTGTCTCCCCTGGAATTTGAGAGTACAAATTAATTGAGCATTATAGACAGATCTATGAAATTTTACGAAAAAAGAATGGAGTTCTTAGTTTTACTATAAAAGGCATTGAGAATAAAAGTACTAAGGAAACTCTTGACATGGGTTGGATTTCAAGTACATTCAAGGACCTCTCTGGAGAATTGGGAAGTATGGACTGACACTCGTGCAGCAATGAGAAACTGCTGAACCATTAAATAGATAAGAAAGAGAGATGCCCTCTGTCTACCCATGTTAGATGTTTAGGTTCAGGTTTATTATTGTCACGAGTACCGAGGTACGGAGAAAAGTTTGGGTTTGCCCGCCATCCAGTCAAATCACATAATACTATAGATAGACACAAAGTGCTTGTG
This sequence comes from Malacoraja senta, assembly GCA_038087875.1. Lineage (NCBI taxonomy): Eukaryota > Metazoa > Chordata > Chondrichthyes > Rajiformes > Rajidae > Malacoraja > Malacoraja senta. The sequence goes on along the minus strand of CM075977.1, from coordinate 79,173,614 downwards.
TAACTGAACGGGTCAGGCAGCATCTCTGGAGAGAAAGGATGTGTGATGTTTCAGATCGGGTCTGGCGAAGGGTCCCGACCCGAAACGTCACCTGCCCTTTTCCCCCAGAGATGCTGCTTGACCTGCTGAGTTACTACAGCACTTTGTGTCTATCTTTGATGCATACCAGCATCTGTAGTTCCTTTCTATACATTATACTTTAATCTGATTAATAGTCCTAATCTCACAGCAGTAGCCCATGAAAATCGAGAGAATTCTTGCCAGCGACCAAACTAATATTTAGCCCCCAATGAACTTAATATAAAAGAAAACCAATTTTCTGGTCATTTTCACGCTTCTATTTTTTTGTTCCCAGCTGTGTACAAATTGGATGCCGTGTTTCCCATATTACAACAGTGTCTGTACTTCAAAAGTGTTCCTTTGGCTGCAAGCCTTGGTCATACCTCGTTGTTTGCAAACTTGTAAGCTGAAGTGAAGAAGCCTATGTTGTATTTGGCAAACCTAGTCATGCAGCAGCAGCATCTCGCACTTTCATTCACAGAATTGGTTCTTACTGACGGAGATGGGATACTGTGCATATTCTGCTACCTGCTTTAAACCATGAATGGCAAAAGCCTGCTCTGCTGACTTGTTGAAGTTGTGGTTAACTGAACACATTTTATTAGGTATATATTTTTAGGTATTTAGATTTACATATTTAATTTAAATATTTTAAAGAAAACTATGTGGTGGTCAAAAAAAGACACAAAGCGCTGGAGTAATTCAGTGGGTCAGTCAGCATCTCTGGAGAACCCATGGTTTGGTGATGTTTCGGATTGGGACCCGACCCTTCTTCAGACGGTGGTCCAAGAAACATTGTTCAAAAGAACTACCCGCTGTTAACTGTTGTCAACACACACCTCAATGATATGACAATTGTTCTGCCCAAGACTGCAAGAAATTGCAAAGAGTTGTGATCGCAGGCCAGTAAATCACCCAAAACAGGCCTGCCCTACCCATAAACTCCATCTGTACATCACGCTGCCTTGGGAAAGTACCCAACATAATCAAGGACCACTCACAGCCCGCTCATTCTCTCTTCTATCCCCCCTTGTCGGGCTGGAGATAAAAACGTTTGAAAGTGCATACCACCAGATTCAAGGCACAGCTTCTTCCCTGCTGTTATCCCACGCTTGAACAGACCTCTCATGATGCAAGGAAGTATTCCTAATCTCCCAATCTACTTTGATGCTGCCTTAACATGTTTTAACTGCACTTTCCCTGTAGCTGTAACACTATAATCTCCATTCTGTTATTTTTCTCTTTTACTTCTTTGTACTACCTCTTGTACTTTTATATGGTATAATTTGCCTGGATAGCATGTAAAACAGAGCATTTTGCTGTATCATATAGTTATACAGCACGGAAACAAGCCCTTTGGCCCAACTTGCCTATGCCGACGAAAATGCCCCATCTGCATTAGTCCCACCTGCCTGCATTTGGCCGATATCCCTCTTAACCTCTCCTATCCTCGCGCACGTGACATTAATAAACCAATTATCAATATCTACTTTATCCATCAGATGTTTAGCAGAGTTTTTGCTCTAATGTAAGGTTCAAGTCCGAATCTATCTGTCAAATATTAATCTTGTGAATGAGCAATCTCTTTAAAAGTGTATGCTTGCAGTTATGTGTGGAGCTTTCCATTGTCAGCAATTAAAATGTATACTGTAAATTTGCTGAATAAAGGGCGGCAAAGCAGCATAGGTGGTAAAGCTTCTGCGTCATGGTGCCTGAGACCAGGGTTTGATCCTGACATCGGGTGATGTCTGTGTGGAGTTTGCACGTTCTTCCTGTGACAGTGTTGGTTTCCTCCAGGTCTCCGGTTTCCTCCCACATCCCAAAGATGTGCGGGTTTGTACATTAATTGGCCTCTGTAAATTGCCCCTAGAGTGCAGAGAATGGATGTGAAAGTGGGATGACAGAACTAGTGTGAATGGGTGATCGATGGTCGACATGGTCTCGGTGGGGTGAACGGCCTGTTTCCATGCTGTATCAATAAACTAAACTAAATAAAACTATAAACAAAACAATTGTTGTCACTACTTCCCTAAATATTTAAATTAGCTCCAGGTAATAATTTTTAAACCTAGTTGATTTCAAACCTAGATGATAAAACAATATATCCAAAAGGATTGGCTCCGATCTCAACATGACGTTGAAACTTTATGTTGGTGTAATGTGGAAACTCCCGTGTATCAACTATTAAATTGTTCTTCTTAAGCACCTTATTTACATAAATATTTCATTAAGTTGAGGCTCACTTGCCATTTCAATATCTGCTCTATAGTTTTCAAAGATTTCCCAAAGGATTTAGTGTTGCCGAGAAGGCCAACGTCAAAATCCATACCATCTTGTTGCTCTGGAGAAGATGATGATGAGCTGGCTTTTTAAACAGCTGCAGCACTTGTGGTGAAATTGCTCCCAGGGTGCTGGGAGTTAAGAAGGTCTGGATTTGGGCCCAGAGAAGATGAAAAGAACAGTGATGCAATTCCAAGTCAAAATAGTGTGTGACTTGGAGGGAAACTTGCAATTGGTACTATTTTTACTGGAGGAATAACGGCACATATTCCGCTTGGGTAGCTTACAACCCAACTGTATGAATATTGAATTCTCCAATTTTAGGTACTTACAACACACTCCCCCTCTGCTTTATACCCCCGCAATCTCCTCTTGCCTCTCCTTTCTACCCCCCTTCCCCTGTGCCCCACCTGGATATGCACCTATTTCTCCTCTCCCCTTTTGCCTACATTCCTTCCAAAAGCTTCACAATTCATAACTCTTCTATCCTTTTGTTTCACACCTTGTATCTTTTCATTTCTGGCCTCTGTCTGCACGGAGTATGTACGTTCTCCCCGTGGTCTGCGTGGGCTTTCTCTGCAATCTCCAGTTTCTACCCACACTCCAAAGACATACAGGTTTGACAGATAATTGGCTTGGTATTATTATAAGTTGTCCCAAGTGCGTGTTGGATAGTGTTAATGTGCAGGGATCGCTGTTTGGCGTGGACTTGGTGGGCTGAAGGGTCTGTTTCCGCGATGTATCTCAAACTAAACTAAACAACTGTCTGCCTATCAAAAACCCTCCTCACCCATTTCAGCATATTTTTTACAGGGTTTTGTCCTCTTCCTGCTTTCTACCCCTCCCCCTCCCCCATAATCAGTCTGAAGAAGAGTCCTAAAACGTCACCTAACCATGTTCTCCAGCGATGCTGTTTGACCCGTGAAGTTACTCCAGTTTTTTGTGTTATCGTCTGTTTTCAAGTACTGATGCGCTTGTTCATGAAAAGAGGCCATGATTGTTTCAGAAACAACGTCAAGTTTAGTTTGGAGATACAGCATCGAAACAGACACTCGGCCCATTGAGTCCATGCCGACCAGCTTTCCCTGCCCACTAGCACTATCCTACACACCAAGAACAATTTACAATTTTTACCTAAGCCAATTAACCTACAAATCTGTGTGTCTTTGGAGTGTGGGAGCAATTTGGAGAATGTCCAAACTCCAGACAGACAGCACCCATTGTCAGGGTCGAACCAGGATCTTTGGCGCTGTAAGGCAGCAACTCTACCGCTATACCACCGTGCCGCCCAAATTATTTTGGGGATTATAGCAATCAATAAGCGAGTTCGGTATTCCGACTGCGCATGCCCAGGTCATAGGTCACTAGCTATTAAAAAAAGTCTTGGCAATGGTGGTGCTGCATTGTGTGCAGGCTTGCGTTTCGTCCGTGGTCAGGGTCGGGGTTGGGTCTCCGTCGCTGCGGGTGCTGTTGAGTTGCTGTTGGGCCATCCCTGTCCCCTCCCCAGTGTCCCGTCCCTATCCGGAGGTGTCCGGGGTGGCCCTGGGCTGGCGTGGCGGGCCCGGACTTGCAGCCGCTGGCTCCAGCTCAGCTCTGCCTGTCCCGCTGGGTTGGTCGGCAGCCCTCCACCTCCACCCCCCTCCCCTCAGTTTGACACCGAGATCCTGTTGAAGATAGGCAGCCGCCGGGCGACTCGGAGCGCTGCTGCTGGATTGTCCTGGTCGGAGAGAGAGTCTGCGGACGTGCCCCTGCCGGCCATGGACAAGCCGGGCGACCGCTTGAGCAGCAGCAACCTCCTCCCCCTCCCTTGCCCAGCCCCAAGCTCAGAGTCTGGGCCAGATCCAACTCCAGGTCGGGGCTGAAGGTGCCGGGCCGGAGGAGGCTGAGCCCAGGCTGGTGCTCTGGCGCAGGCGAGGCCGGGGCCCTCGCTCCTCCGCGGGGTTGTGAATGAAGTGACAGCGGGTAACGTAGGGGCAGAAGTTGGTGGTGTGCAAGGTACGGCTTATACTTGTGGGCGAACTGGCACTTGTCGCCGTAGCGGCCCATCGGTGAACGTGTTCCTCTGGAGTTGGAGCGGGGTTGGGCAGGAGTTGGCGCTGTCTGTGAGTTTTGTCGGTCTGGGGCCGCTAGTGTTGTCGGTCTGGGCTGTTGGTTGGCCTGGCAGGAGAGGCGAAAGTGAGCTGGGGTTGGCGCTGGGCCTAGGGGCCGGTGTCCTGTCGGTCTGGTCTCGAGTTGGGGGAGGGAGGGGGGACTAGGGATACCGGGGACATTCCAGTGCAGTTCGGTAGCACTTGTGGGTCTCCCTCCCCGCTCGATCTCCCCCTCCCCACCCCCCCGCCCGCCCGGTCTTTCCCGTCACCCCCCCGGACCCACACTATACTCACTGAATCTACAGCGCTTCGTATAATTTATAGTGTTTGACCTTTGACAAATCCCATGATTCCTTGTGTTTTTTGGAATACCGAACTTGCTTATTCTATAAATAGTGCACACTGCAGCCAAGGTGTACTGGTGGTGGAGGTGTAAGTATTATAGCACTGGTTAGCACGCAACAAAAGCTTTTCACTGTGCCTCAGTACACATGACAATAATCTAAAACTGAACTGTATTTGGGCTGGTGAAATGAGTGTAGCGATGAAGACATTACTTTGACCTGCATAATGTGAGGTTCTTGGGTGTTGTTGGAATTGTACTTCTGCAGGCAATCCATTGTATTCCATTGCAATTGTGACCTAACGTTTTTGTACATGGGAGAATGGGAAAGGGAAATTCAGGAGATGAGTTCCTCATGTTTAGCTTGTGATTTGAACTTGTAGTCTCTGTTTGTGTGTGGCTGGTTCAGCCATTATGTTGAAGCCATCATAGCTACTATTCCACCACAGTGGCACAGCTGGTTGAGCTACTGCCTCACACTGTGACGTCCCGGGTTCGATCCTGATCTCAGGTGCTGTCTGTGTGTGGAGTTTGCACGTTCTCTCTGTGACCGCGTGGGTTTTCTACGGGTGCTCCGGTTTCCTAGACGTGAGGGTTTGCAGGTTGATTGGCTGCCGTAAATTACCCTGAGGGTTTTGGGATCCATGTAATCCATGTAGATCAGCAAAAATCATCAAAACTTAAATCACGACTTGTGGAAGGTGACAAACTCAAAACATGTATTCCACTGGTTCAATAGTACTTTATTTAGATGTAGAAATTTAGATTTAGATTAGATTTGATTCCGTCATTTAGATGTGAAAAGTGAAAAACACTGTTGCAGCTCACAAAGTGCATACAGTTTTTTTTCATGAAGAGCCCTCCAAAAGTTATTCTGTTCCTGCTGTGGTTTTAAGTTAATACTCTTTTCACTGGCGTGAATTCAGGAAATGGATCCGATGAGATTATTAACTGGGAAATGGTAATGTAGTCAGATGGAATAAATTTGGATGGGAATGATCAATAAAGACATAAATATGAAGGAGGTTTGTGCACATGTGTGACCTATGTTGGCCAAATTATCTGCTTAGCTAGTAATATGAGCTCTTGGATGCAAATATTTTGTACATTTTTGGCCAAGGTGGGTGATTTGTTTTGGAGCGTTTTTCATTCATGGCACTCAAATCGTTTATTACTGAGAAGCATTGCTGTTCCCAGTCACGTATAGCACTGCAGATTTCCTGGCTGTCTCTTATACTCAGTGTGTGGCAAATAGCTAACTCCCCAGGCTTCCTCCAATTTAACTTTAAGTGACAACGTACTCACTGAACCCTTGACTTACCTACCCAGCACAATATTCTGCTGGTCTGAGACAGTCATAAGGTTATACAAGCACAGAAACTGGCCTTTCAGCCCAAATCGTCCATGATGACCAATATGCCCCATCGAAGCTTGTCCCATTTGCCTGCAATTGTCCCATATCCCTCTGAACCTTTGGACAGACAGGTGACATTTTGAAACATCACCCATCTTTTTTCTCCAGAGATGCTGCCTGATCTGCCGAGTTATTCCAGCACTTTGTGACTATCTTTGGGATAAGCCAGCATCTGCAGATCTTTATAACCATATAACCATATAACCATAACAGCACGGAAACAGGCCATCTCGGCCCTTCAAGTCTGTGCCGAACATTTTTTTAATTTTTTTTTTTAATTAAAAATAAATACTTCCCCCTAGTCCCATCTACCTGCACTCAGACCATAACCCTCCATTCCTTTCCCGTCCATATACCCATCCAATCTATTTTTAAAGGATAACATCGAACCTGCCTCCACCACTTCCACTGGAAGCTCATTCCACACAGCTACCACTCTCTGAGTAAAGAAGTTCCCCCTAATGTTCCCCCTAAACTTCTGTCCCTTAATTCTCAAGTCATGTCCCCTTGTTTGAATCTTCCCTACTCTCAATGGGAAAAGCTTATCCACGTCCACTCTGTCTAACCCGCTCATAATTTTAAAGACCTCTATCAAGTCCCCTCTTAACCTTCTGCGCTCAAAAGAATAAAGACCTAACTTGTTCAACCTTTCTCTGTAACTTAGTTGCTGAAACCCAGGCAACATTCTAGTAAATCTCCTCTGTACTCTCTCTATTTTGTTGACATCCTTCCTATAATTAGGCGACCAAAATTGTACTCCATACTCCAGAATTGGCCTCACCAATGCCTTGTACAATTTTAACATTACATCCCAACTTCTATATTCAATGCTCTGATTTATAAAGGCCAGCACACCAAAAGCTTTCTTTACCACCCTATCTACATGAGATTCCACCTTCAGGGAACTATGCACAGTTATTCCTAGATCCCTCTGTTCAACTGCATTCCTCAATTCGCTACCATTTACCGTGTACGTCCTATTTTGATTTGTCCTGCCGAGATGTAGCACCTCACATTTGTCAGCATTAAACTCCATCTGCCATCTTTCAGCCCACTCTTCCAAATGGCCTAAATCTCTCTGTAGACTTTGAAAATCTACTTCATTATCCACAACACCACCTATCTTAGTATCATCTGCATACTTACTAATCCAATTTTCCACACCATCATCCAGATCATTGATGTACATGACAAACAAGAGTGGACCCAACACAGACCCCTGAGGCACCCCACTAGTCACCGGCCTCCAACCTGACAAACAGCCATCCACCATTACTCTCTGGCATCTCCCATTCAGCCACTGTTGAATCCATCTTGCTACTCCACCATTAATACCCAACAATTGAATCTTCTTAACCAACCTTCCATGAGGAACCTTGTCAAAGGCCTTACTGAAGTCCATATAGACAACATCCAGTGCTTTACCCTCATCAATTTCCCTAGTAACCTCTTCGAAAAATTCAAGAAGATTAGTCAAGCATGACCTTCCAGGCACAAATCCATGTTGACTGTTCCTAATCAGACCCTGCTTATCCAGATGCTTATATATATTATCTTTAAGTATCCTTTCCATTAATTTGCCCACCACTGACGTCAAGCTAACAGGTCTATAATTGCTAGGTTTACTCTTCGAACCCTTTTTAAACAACGGAACAACATGCGCAGTACGCCAATCCTCCGGCACTATTCCCGTTTCTAATGACATTTGAAATATTTCTGTCATAGCCCCTGCTATTTCTACACTAACTTCCCTCAATGTCCTAGGGAATATCCTGTCAGGACCTGGAGACTTATCCGTTTTCATATTTTTCAAAAGTGTCCGCACCTCCTCTTCTTTGAATCTCACAGTTTCCATTGCTACTCTGCTTGTTTCCCTTACCTCACATAATTCCATATCCTTCTCCTTCGTGAATACCGAAGAAAAGAAATTGTTCAATATGTCCCCCATCTCTTTTGGCTCTGCAGATAGCTGTCCACTCTGACTCTCTAATGGACCAATTTTATTCCTTGTTATCCTTTTGCTATTAATATAGCTGTAGAAACCCTTTGGATCTTTGTTTCTGCCCTCTAAAGTCTAAACCCTTCCTATCCCCAAACGTTGCACTAAACGTTATTCTTCACTAAACTATATTCCCTTTATTTGCACAAAACATTATTCCCTTTATCCTGTATCTGTACACTGTACATCTGGACGGCTTGATTGTAATCATGTATCGTCTTTTCACTAACTGGATAGCACGCAACAAAAAAGCATTTCACTGCACCTCAGTACACTTGACAATAAACTAAACTAAATTATCCATGTATCTGTCCAAGTGTCTTTTAAATGTTGTTATTGTATTTGCATGAAATATTTCTGGCAGCTCCCTCCTTAAACCCACCAACCTCTATGTGAAATAGTTGTCCCTCAGGTTTATATAAAATACTCCCTTTCTCACCTTAAACCTATTCCCTTGAGTTCTTGATTCCCAGACCATGGGGAAAATGACTGTGCATTCTCCCTATCACCAAGTCCCAATATTTCATCAGACCATGCATCTCATCATGGAGTCATACAGCGTGGAAACAAGCCCTTTGGCCAACTTGCCCACACTGACCAACATGTCCCATCTACACTAGTCCCACCTGCCTGCGTTTGGCCCATATCCCTCTAAACCTGTCCTTTCCATGTATCTGTCTAAATGTTTCTTAAAGGTTGTGATTGTACCTGTGCTGTTCTGTCTTTTATTTTTGTCCACATCATGACAGAGCATCACTGCCACGTTTTCAGAAAATGTATCCATGTATCTGTCCAAATGTATCTGAGAAAATGTAACATTTTTACATTGCCATTTAATTTTATGCCAACAACATAATATTGATGATGTGATATATGATGTATCATTCATCATTTCAATAAACAATGCTATCTTTTCTTCCAGGGGCTGTTCTGTTGGCCTCCGTGCAGGGAATTGCTGTCAATGTGGACCCAATCTTCTACACATGGCTTCTTCATCAGCCTCAGAAAGGGAATGTGAAACATCGACCACAGGTATTGAGATCATGTTGGAGTTCGTGTATGAAAGTTCCAGTATGTCTGAAGACGTTTCTCTCTGTGACTTTAAATACCAAAGTATTGTCAATCTCCAGTATAATTAAACATTAATTAAACATGAACAGTGAATCAATTTGATTTAGATTTTATGTGTATATATAAACATACTTATAAAACTCTGACCTTGGATGTGGATGTATTTGTGTTTTTGTGTGTGTATTTGTATGTTTTTCTGTGATTCACATCTTGAAAACACAAAGCGCTAACGGTGACAATTTTACATATTCCGATAGAGATTTACCTCATGATCTCGAAAATTGCCTCATCTGAAAATTTGAATCATAATTTGCCCGAATTTTTTAATTAAAATTGTTCACATCTGAGATATTTTTTAAAGCTAACGAGCTGATGACGTCACAATGGCTCTGCTCCTCGCGGCCAGCTGCACACAGTTTTCAAAGCGCAGCCTGTTGGGCACTGTTTTTGCACGAGCTACGAGTTACGTTAACTACCCTGCCCCCCCCAACTCGCAGTCATTTTGTCGCCTCCCACTCGCAGTCAACTCGCACTCGGCCGGCCGTACGCCCTGCTCCGCCCCGCCCAGCCACCTCCCCTCCCGCTTAGAAAACGTTGATTTTTTTTGTTCTTTAAAGATTTCATTGTAATAATTTTTAAAGTTTACATTTAATTTCGAAGACATTTTTTTTTCAGGTAATAATTATATTTGCTCCACAGACTTTTAGACTGCTTTTTTGAGAATTCTCTATTTATTTTAAAGAAGTCCGTTTTTAACCAATAATTCCTTTACAGTTTTAAAAGTTCGCGGTTATTTGCTCCGCAGATTTTGACAGCTTTTTTCCTCCTCCTCTCCTCCCCCCTCTCCCCCTCCTCCTCCTCTCTCCTCCCCCCTCTGCTCCCCCCTCGCCTCCCCCCTTTCCTCCCCTCTCTCCCCCCTTCTCCCCCTCTCCTCCCCCCTTCCCCCCCCCTCTCCCCCTCTCCCCCCCCTCTGTGTGTGTGGGAGGGGTGGTTAGTGTGTGTGTGACACCGCAGGCCGCCCCCCCCCCCCTGCAACCGCGTGTTGAGGGGACGGGACCCAACGGGTCCCCCTTGGTCTAGTATATATATATATATATATATATATATATATATATGTGTGTGTATGTATTACACACTTGTATGTGTATATACAGTACATATATACACACATATGAGTTTGGTTTAGTTAAAAATATGTATATGTGACAATACTGACTACTGAGTTTTGCAACAATGTTTTTTGCTGGCCTCTTTATGTTCATTCTCCCAAGATGGCACCAAATCTAGGTGACTCTTTGCCTGCTGGTCCCAGGAGTGGATCTGCTATCATTCATTACAATCGCTCCACTCTTTTAAACCTCTACTCCAACAGCAGCACTTCTTACTCTAACTGTGGTCTTCTTAATCTATCTTGTATCTGTACACTGTGGAAGGCTTGATTGTAATCATGATGTCTTTTCACTGACTGGGTAGTACGCAACAAAAAAAGCTTTTCACTGCACCTTAGTACATGTGACAATAATAAACTAAACTAAACTAGCCTTACGAAGGTCCTGGAATCTTGATTGTCCTGGCAGGCATGGCTCTACCAAATACAAATTTAAAGTAACTGAGCTGTTGGGAAGTTCGTATAAGAGCAAGAACTTATCACAATATCTTTTCTTTAGTTTATGCACTTGTGAAATGTGCTTGAATTGTTGATTAAATTATAAAAATCTGGGATTTCTCCCAATATCCTGGCACAACTTCAGTGAAGACTGGCAGAAAGGTAATTTATTCCATTTCTTCTGAGCTTCTAAGCAAGATCTGGAAAACATATGCATAATATGAGAGGCCATGTAAGCAATTAGAACACAACATTTGTGGATTTTTCCATTTTTTTCTTTCTGGTTGAAAGAAAATCTGGGATTTCTCCCAATATCCTGGCACAACTTGACTACAAATGTGAAAGAATGACTACAAATACTATTACTTTCATGAACTGATTCAAACTCTCTTCCGATGCATGAGGTAGTCATTTCTTCAAGAATTATCATCTTCCTTGTTTTACTTTTAGTACAGATTTGCCTGAATAGTTTGTGATAGATCATCTATAGTCATCGAACATCTGTTCCTAATAGCCCTGACTTCTGTAGTTTTTGCTTTTCCCTGCAAGCACAAACTGAATAACCCCTTTTTACAGGAGCTTTTGCTCCCTTTGGCCTTCCAATTATTACATTCATTACGTGATTCTGCCTTCAAGTGGAGAACCCAGCCAACAGAATAATTGGATAAAGACTCAAAATGTGGCTGGATATACCTGCCTTCTGTCTCTCAAATAGCATATCAGTCAATCTTAGCAGAAACTTAAGTTGCCTTACCTCTGTTTCTGACGCTGTAGTTAACAAGAGCTTCAGGTTCTCTGTTCTTTCCTAAATCATCGAGGTTGTGACCTTCTGAATCCTGCTTTTTTAACTCTTGGTTCCTATTCTGTTATCATCCACTTTGAAGACTCATGTTTTGCAAATCCAGAATCAATGTGACAACCTCTGAACTACAATTTTTCCAGCCTATGGTGCATTGGCCTTGAACCTGGACTCTTATTCCCCTTGCTTTCATCCACATCTTAATGCAGTAGCAGGAAAGACTCTGGAATCTATTATTTAGGAAATGTAGGACAGCGAGACAATGATCTTAGAATTGGGCAGAATCAATATGGCTTTATAAAAGGGATATCATATTTGATAAATGGAGGTTTTTTTTTAGAATGTAGCCAGCTTTTATTTAAGAAGGGGAGCAGGTATGTGAGGAAACTACAGGCTGCTGAGCCTTTCAACAATAGTGGGAAAGTCAATTCAAGTTTCTTGTCATATGTACAAGTAAGGTGAGGTACAAGTGCAACAAACTTCCTGTTTGAAGCAGCATCATAATTAGGGATAGGGGCCGCACAGTGACACAGCAGTAGAATTGCTGCCTTACAGCACCAGAGACTCTGGTTCGATCCTGACTACAGTTGCTGTCTCTGCTGTCTGTACGGATTTTGTCCGTTCTCCCTGTGACTGCATGGCTTTCCTCCGGGTGCTCCAGTTTCCTCCCACATTCCAAAGACATGCAGAATACAAAGTGCTGGAGTATCTCAGCGAGTCAAGCCGCATCTCTTGAGCACATGGATAGGTGACTTTTCGGGGCGGGACCCTTCTTCAGACTTGGAGATGGTCAGCAAGGCTTTGTACGTGGGAAATCACGTCTCGCAAATTTGATTTTATTTTTGAAAAGGTGACACACGTGATTGATGAGGGCAGCGACATTATTTACATGAACTTCAGAAAGCCTTTGATAAGATCCCACATGGTATGCTAATCCCAAACATTAGATCACCTTGGATCCATATTGCCTTGGTGGAAGGAGAGAGAGGGTGATGGTGGAGGTTGAGACTGGAGGCTTGTAACAAGTGGTGGGTTGAATCGCTGAAGGTTAACATGCAGGGAACAAGCAATTAGTCACGGAAATGGCAGATTGGCTTTCATTGCAACAGAGTTTGTGTTCGATGATAAATATATCTTGCTCTAATTATATAAGGCATGTGAATTTGCATCTGGGATATTGTGTACAATTCTGTTCTCTTTACTTAAAACATGACGTAATTGTGATAGAAGTCGTGCAGCAAAGTTCATCAAATTGATTCAAGCAATGGAGCTGTATATGAAAAAAGTTAGTAGACTGGACCTACAATTTCATGATTTCGAGGGATCGCAATGAACTGAGAGTTTAGTTTAATGTCACGTGTACTGAGGTACAGTGCAAAGCTTTTGTTGCGTGCTAACCAGTCAGCAGAAAGACAGAAAGAGTCTGAAGAAGGGTTTCGACCCGAAACGTTGCCTATTTCCTTCGCTCCATAGATGCTGCTGCACCCGCTGAGATTCTCCAGCATTTTTGTCCACCAGCAGAAAGACAATACAGGATTACAATCAAGCCATCCATAGTGTACAGATACACGATAAAGGGAATAACTAAGCATAGTTAAAGTAAGAAATGTTGCTGTCGGAGTAGAGATTTAAGAGTGAAGCGATTGTAATGTGTGATTGTAACACTTGAGTTGAGTTAAGTTTTGTTTATTGTCTCGTGTACCGAGGTACAGTGAAAAACTTTTATTGCATACTAACTAGTCAGCGGAAAGACAATACATGATTACAATTGAGCCTTCCACAGTGTACAGATGCATGATAAAGGGATTGACACTGTGCATGATTCTTATGAGGTTTAATGGAGAAGGTGGAATGATGATGTTTACTCTGGCTTTTAGAACTAACAGTCACAACCTGAAAACAAGATGTTGACCACACTGGGCAGAGATGAGAAGAGATGTCTTCTGCCAGGCAGTGGTGTATCTTTGGAATTTCTTGCCCAGATGGTCTGTGGAGGCTCATTCAATGACCATGTTCCAGATTAGAATTGAAAGTTTTTTTCAGGCACAAGGGATTTAAGGCATATAGTATTAGTGCAAGAATACGGCATTGAGGTTTAGAACCAGCTTTGATCTTACTGAATGATGAAGTAGATGGTATATTGGACAGTGAAGATTATTTTCTAAGGTTGCCACAGGACTCCAGATCAACTGGGAAAGCGGGCAAGGGAATGGCTGATGGAATTTATCTCAGACAAACTTGAAGTGATACATTGTGGATAGTTTAACCGGGCCAGGATATACATAGTAAATGGCAGGGCTCTGAGGAGTAATATTGAACAGCGAGGGTATGAGTGATGGATGGTCGGCATGGACTCAGTGAGCAGAAGGGCCATGATTCCATGCTTTATCTTTCAATCTATCAATCAATCAATCAAAAAGGTTAGCATAGTAATGCCAGAAAGAAGAGCCGCTCCTGCTTCCCAACATTAAAATTAATGTGTGGAAGAAACAAATATGATTTTGTTTAAGGAAATTAATACAGAGTTGCTGCTAAATGTGCTTATGTGGGAATATTGGCTCCAAATCTACTCATTTGGTTCTATTGGCTTCAGTGGAGTCAGATGTTTAGTAGTGAGTAGAACCAGTGGCTGCTGCTCTGGTATGTGTTGTGTAGTGATGGCCAAAGTCCAATTTTTTCCTTTGATCAATATTAAGAGATTAAGTTCCTGAGCAACACAAAATAACTTCCCTTAACGCCAAGTTGAGACTGCTCACATTGTGCATTAAGCTCTACTCTTGTCCACTGTTTTCCAAAGATAGACACATAGTGCTGGAGTAACTCAGAGGGTCAGGCAGCATCTCTGGAGAAAAAGTGTGGGTCACGTTTTGGGTTGGACTCATTTTCATATGTGTCTTAGCTTAGCTTGTACCACTTTAAGTAACATGTAGACATGCAAAATATTTTCCCAGCATGGAAGTGTCAAAAATTCAAGGGCATAGTTTAGTTTTGTTTTGTATACAGATACAGCGCGGAAACAGGCCCGTTGGCCCACTGAGTCAGTGGCGACCAGTGATCCTCGCACACTTACACTATCCCACACACAATTTTTACCAAGCCAATTAGCCTACAAACCTTTACGTCTTTGAAGTGTGGGAGGAAACCGGAGCTCCCGGAGAAAACCCACGCAGGTCACAGGGAGAATGTACAAACTCCGTACAGACAAGCACCCATAGTCAGGATCGAACCTGGGTCTCTGGCATTGTAAGGCAGCAACTCTACCGCTGCGCCACCGTGATTTAAGGTGAGAGAGTTGAACTGTAAAGGAGATGCGCAAGGCAAGTTTCTACACAGTGGGTGATGGGTGCCTGGAACGCATTGCGAGGGGTGGCGGTAGAGGTAGATACGTTAGTGACATTTAGTGAGGCATTTAGTCAGGGAGTTGGATATGCAGGGAATGGAGGGAATTGAATCATGTGCATGCAGAAGAGGGTTAGTTTATCTTGGTATCATGTTCGGCACACAGACTTTGTAGACTGAAGAGCCTGTTCCTGTGCTGTACTTTTCTATGTTCGATGTCATATTAAGTGTAATGCTGGCTTTTTTGTTGTACAATTTCAAGCTGAAATACCTTTTATGGAGGGACGATTGCTTAATTAGGGTTACTAGGTACCCACCATAAGACAGGATATTGAGCTGAAGCCCTGACATTTTCACTGAATAACTATTATCCATGCAACAGCACTGCTTGGAAAAGAGCAGGCACACTTGTGAATTGCTGCCCAACATTTTTCAATCCATCAGTCCCGAGAAAACAAAAATTGCTGCAAATAATTTAACTTATGCTCATAGGGCATTGTTACCACAAAATAGTTCACTCTGTTTCATTGTGCGAAACATTTTGATGAAGTGTTAAGTTATATAAATAGAAGTATTTCTCTGTATTCCTTTCCAAAACACATAGGCAGACCATCTGGTGCCTTAATATATACCAGAATTGGTTCTGTGAAACTATTGTCTTTGCAGCTCTCCATAATTAAAAGGATTGCACATTGTATAAAGATACATAGAGAAATTAATTTTCAAAAGGATTGGTATTGCATTTATTTTTTAACTTAATCTAATAAAATGTCCCAAGGGGATTCAGAAGAGAATTAAAAGACAAATATCTTTAAAAGACAAAAGACAAATATTGAACCATGAAGAAGGTTTAGTTTAATTTAGAGATACAGCATGGAAACAGGCCCTTCAGCCCACCGATTCCATGCCGACCCATGATCACCCGTACACTAGTTCTATCCTACACACTAGGGACAAGAAGTTCTATCCTACACGCTAGGGAACAGAAGCTAATTAACCTACAGTACAAGCCTGCACGTCTTTGGAATGTGGGCGGAAATCAGAGCACCCGGACAAAACGCGCTTGGTCACAGGGAGAACGTACAAACTCTGTACAGACAGCACCCGCAGTCAGGATTGAACTCAGGTCTCTGGAGCAGCAACTTTACTGCTACCACCACTTTGCTGCCCCCATTAAAATTAAAACACATGACCAAAAGCTTTGGGGAAAAAGTAGGCTTGAATAAGTGCTTTAGTAGCTGTGAGAAAGGTTGGCACTGAGGATTAGGGCTGCATCTTAACTCGAGAGAGGCTGGCATTTTTTGTCTGTGTCATGGATTTGAAACTAGTTGCAATTTATGGGATGAAACATTTTTCTGAATGTTTATAGTTTAGTTTAGAGATACAACGTGGAAACAGGCCAATGTGTATCTCTAAACCAAGTCCGCGATCACCCCGTACACTATCCTACACACTGGGGACAATTTACAATTGTTACTGAAGCTAATTAACCTACAAACTTGTACTTCTTTTGGAGTGTGGGAGAGAACTGGAGCACCCAGGGAAAACTCACGCGGTCACAGGGAGAACGTACAAACTCCGTATAGACAGCATCCGTAGTCAGGATTGAACCCGGGTCTCTGGAGCTGTAAAGCAACAACTCTACCCCTTCTGCCACTGTGCCATCCCTGTTAAAAGTAAAACACATGACCAAAAGCTTTGTGAAAAAGTAGGCTTTAATAAGTGCTTTAGTAGATGTGGGAGAGGTTGGAACAGAGGATTTGGACTGCATCTTAACTCGAGAGGTGGGCATTTTGTGGTCTGCATTGTGAATTGAAACTAGTCGAATGTTACGGAATGAAACATTTTTCTGAATTTTGGCTGCAAAGATCCCGTATGAAATAAATTTAGACAATGTCAGCTCGTTCCCAGAATGGATCTATAATGGAAAACAGCCCAATAATTGCACTAAATGGGCCATGTTAACCAAGGAGGCCATAAAATTGCTGAGAAGAAAAGTGCACACTGTCATATCAGATGAATCTTCCTGTGACTGATGACTAAGGCACATGTTAGAAGCAGAGGGAAGATATCTTTGTCTTGAGCTCTGATCGAGTTGAATGGATGAATTAGTCCTAATGCTGGGTATTTTCTCTTTACAGCCATCTGCAGGAACTGTTCAATTAGTCATGCCAACAACAAGGAAGAAAGAAGATGAGGTATCAGTTGGCAGCACACCTTTGGCAATGCAGCAGTCAAACCAGGCCTCGGAATATGCCAGTAGTCCTCTCAAGACAAAAACTGCAACAGGTATTTGGTTTTGGTTTTCCCTTAGTAAGTCACATGTGAAACAATCAGCTGTAGAAATGGCAAGATTTCCCCGGGTACTCCTATGACACTCCTATTGACCCAGGCCTAGGATATTACTTTCAAACGCATGAACTTAAAAACCCAGTCTGAAGAAGGTTCCCGAACTGAAATGTCATGTCCATGTTCTCCAGGGATGCTGCCTGACCAGCTGTTACTCAAGTGTTTTGAGTCTTTCCTTGTTAAACCAGCACTGCAGTTCTTTATTTCTACAAACTGAATAACAAAATTGCCTGGAATTTTTAATCTTCTTTGATGACATCTGGTCAGTCTGATTACTTGTATGTGGACGGTGTTGGAATTGGCAGCAAGTATAATTGAAAGGCTAGGAGACACAAGGAACTGCAGGTGTTGGAATCTGGAGGAAAACACAAATTGCTGGAGTGACTCAGCGGGTCAGGCAATATCTGTGGAGGGAATGGACTGTCCATTCTCTGCACAGATGCTGCCTGACCTGCTGGGTTATTCCAGCACTTATGGGCCTGTTCCACTAAGGCGACTTTTTAGGCGACTGTTAGGGACTAGTTTTAATGGAATTCACCTACGACACCTGGCGACAACCTACGATAGCAAACATTGTCGCCACTCTCGCCGAAAAAATGTCAACATGTTGAAAATGTTGCGGCAGTCGCCTGTAGTCGCCCAAAAAATCACCTAAGTGGGACAGGCCCATTAGTGTTTTATTGAAAGGCAACATCTGTGTTTCCAGTCAACAAGCAACATTATTGTTTCCTTATCCCCGAATCTTAATCCCTCGGCAGAAATGTCTAATTAAAAATATTTTGGTCACCTCCCCCAGTGGGAATAGAATATCATTGTGGGCTGCACAATGGCACAGTTGATAGAGCTGCTGCCTCACAGCAATAGAGACCCAGGTTTGATTCTGACCTTGGGTGCTGTCTGTGTGGAGTTTGCACGTTCTCCATGTGACTACATGGCTTTCCACCGGGTGCTCCAGTTTCCTGCCATCCCAAAGACTTGCGAGTTTATAGGTTAATTGGCCTCTGTAATTTACACCTAGTGTATAAGATGTGAATGAAAAAGTAGGATAACAGAACTACTGTAAAAAAAGACACGGGTGTCAGGGGTTATGGGGAGAAGGCAGGAGAATGGGGTTGAGAGGGAAAGATAGATTAGCAGAGTAGACATGATGGGCTGAATGGCCGGATTTTGCTATTATAACATGAATAGATCCCTATCCATGTTATCCAGGGATGCTACCTGACCCACTGAGTTACGCCAACACTTGTGTCTTTTTTTGTAAACCAGCATCTGCAGTTGCTTGTTTCTACATAAAACTAGCGTGAATGGTCGGCGTGGGGAGAAGGGCCTGTTTCCTTCCTGTATCTTTGAATCAATTCAATCAATCAATCTTTAGTGCAATGCAACTAACTGAGCTACCAAACATGCATAGTAAATTGGTGCTTATGCAGCTGCACTTGTCAAAGTTTGTATGTATGTTGCTGAATTTTAATCCCATTGCCAATGTTACTTTCTTTGTTGTAAGTCCTGTCAAAGTTTCAATTTCTCATATGGGTGATTTATTGTTTGTTTTTATGACATGTACTGGCATTTCATGGTTAAGTAAATGTGGTATTTTTTATCACTGGCTTCTATCAGACAGCGCACAGCACGCAAAGGTACATTATAAAATATTTGTTTGTGTAGCTGAGAAAGTAAGCTGTTTATATTGGAGGAGATTGTCACCTAAATATGTAGAATAATATATAACATAGGTATACCTCCATGGGAATATATCGCTAAATATTGAGGCATATTTTGTGAATATAAGAAGTAGCAATAGACTAATCAGCCCTTAGAGCCTGCTTCACTTTTGAATAAAATTATGACTATTCCAGTCTTGGCCTCAACTCCACTCTCCCACGCTATACACTTAACACTTTGAATCTCTGATAGAGTCATAGAGTGATACAGTGTTGAAACAGGCCCTTCGGCCCAACTCGTCCACACCGGCCAACAATATCCCAGCTACCTTAGTCCCACTTGCCTGCGCTTTGTCCATAACCCTCCAAACCTGTCCTATCCATGTACCTGTCCAACTGTTTCTTAAACGATGGGATAGTCCCAGCCTCAACTACCTCCTCTGGCAAGCTTGTTCCATACACCCACCACCCTCTGTGTGAAAAAAGTGACCCCTCGGATTCTTATTAAATCTTTTCCCCTTAAATTTGAACCTATGTCCTCTGGTCCTCGATTCCCCTACTCTGGTAAAAGACTCTGTGCATCTACCCGATCTATTCCTCTCATTATTTTATATACAGTGGCTTGCAAAAGTATTCATACCCCTTGAACTTTTCCACATTTTGTCATGTTACAACCACAAACGTAAATGTATTTTATTGGGATTTTATGTGATAGACCAACACAAAGTGGCGCATAATTGTGAAGTGGAAGGAAAATGATACATGGTTTTCAAATTTTTTACAAATAATTATGCACTCCGGCATTTTTCATCTATCTATTCATTTCTGAATTATGTAATTATCTTCTTGTGAGTTGAACTCACTTACTTGATTCCACTTCCATTCCTGTCCTACATTGAAGATTGACACAAAATTAGGAGTAACTCAGTGGGCCAGGCAGCATCTCTGAGTTGCTCCACCATTTTGTGTCTACCTTTGATGGAAACCAGCATCTGCAGTTCCTTCCTACACATCGTGTCCTGCATTGGTTGCTCTTGCTTTTGTTTCTCCTTTAGCTGATGTTAACATTGTTGAACATGGCACAATGAGATTTTCTGATTGTATGACGTGGCATTTATTTTTGGAAAATGACTCGCAGTTAGTGAGCTTTTAAAATGATTTTGAAGGCCAACTAAATTGATGGAAAGGTTTCACTGGAATCTCCGGACACTATGATGTCTTTATTTCTACACTGCAACTTTCAAAATATCAGCAGTTCAGTTTATTGTACTTTATCTATATGTTATGAAATTGAAGTGCATTTGCTATGTTTTGTTAATTAGATTGAATAGTACAAGTGAAAAGTTGAAGACATCCATCATTTTCCATTGTTCCGTTGCCGATACATATGACAATTAGATACTCTTGACACTTCCTTTGAACTAGAATGATGTCCATAATCTGTCAGTGCAACTTGAATCCATATATTCTTGACGATGCGAGATTTATGCCTGATAAAAATGCACGATTTAAGAGGTAGTTTAGTTTATTATTGTCACGTGTGCCGATGAAAAGTGAAAAGTTTTTGTTTGCGTGCTATCCAGTCAAAGAGGAGACAATACATGATTACAACCAAGCCGTCCACAGTGCACAGATAAAGGGTAAAGGTTACAGCATTTAGTGCAAGATAAAGTCTGATGTAGTCTGATTAAATAAAGTTCAAAGGACTCCTATGAGGGATACGGGAGGTCAGGACCGTACTGTAGCTGATGAGAGAACCTTTCAGTTGCCTGATAACAGCTGGGAAGAAACTGTCCCTAAATCTTAAAGTATGCGTTTTCAAACTAACTAACAACAGACATATAGATCATTGGGTATTTTCTGATTCCAGACTTTCTCATAAACTTATTTAATCACTATATTTCTGCATCAACTCAATTATTTTATTCATTAGACCTGAATTCTCTTCCACAAAATTATTTAATTTAGAAATTAAGCCCTAAAATAATGGTACAGACATGAATAGAAGCAGTAAACAAAAGCGATAAGGATCGAAGCAAGCATCAAAGCATGTAATTAAGTTTTGAGTAATTTCAAAATTAAAATAAAGAGCTATACTTTTTTACTTTACTTTAGAGATTACAGAGAAATTAGCCCTTCGGTCTACCAAGTCTGCGTAAACCAGAAATTAGCTCCGTACACCAGCACTATCCTACACACTAGGGACAATTCACAATTTTACCAAAGCCAATTAACCTACAAACATTTACGTCTTTGGAGTGTGGGAGTAAACTGGAGCATCCGGAGAAAACCCATGTGGTCACAAGGAGAACATACAAACTCTGTATATACAGCACCCGTAGTCAGGATTGAACCTGGGTCTTTGGCGTTGTAAGGCTGCGACTTTACCACTGTGCTTTTGTGCTGCCCTGTTTAAGCTATCTCACTGTCCAAAATCATTCCCTGAAATATTAGTAAAATAGACAATCATGAATGTAAAATTAAAGTGAAAAATGCAGAATATTGTGTCGGGTCAAATAACATCTGTGGAGAAAAAGCACAGGTAACATCTCAGCTCAATGCATGGTCATCAAAATGTAATCCCCTCAACAGTGAGAATGTATGGTCTGTTCCTAAAACTAGATAATTATAAATGGGCATTGACTGATCATTATGGAAGCAGTTGTACAATTTGTCGTAATCTGAGCACAAAGTAGTATAAACAGAATGATTGCTTTTCCAGAAAAATAATAAACTTCTCCCACTAATAATTACTGCATCGTGGTACAGATGTAAAACACTAAAGTATTTCCTGTTGTAATTGAACATGGCGTGAAGGTTTTAAAAATTGCTGTAATTATGACACCATCCGCTGGCGAAATTGGCATTGTGAAGAGACTGCAAGTTGATTTCCAAATTGATTTTAGTGCCAGTCGTACTTGGTTAAAAGCTTTTTGTATGTAATTCATGATGATGCAGCATGTTTAGTTCCTGAGCTAATCACATAAATGTTGCAAAATGAATGTGAAATCAATAAAATTAGTGACAACTTCATTCTCCTAGAGTGTGAGAATGGTTTCTATGGACACCAAAGCCATTAGTTGAATCTGTTGCATCTGTTTTTTGTTTACTGCTGCTCTTAGAACTATGCTGTCACTTAAGGATTTAATTTCCAAATGAGATAATTTTGCAGAACAGAATTTTTCCCAAATGAATTAAATATCTGATTTCACACAGAAACAAATTCATTAAATAATTTGAGTCATTAGAAGGGGGAGCAAGTTATTGATCTAGGAAGACCGCTAATTCCAGCTAATTGTACATACATTTGCAATTTCCAGCTTTCTCTCGCCTTCTACGATCTGAAGAAGGGTCCTAGCTCGAAACATCACCTATGTATACCCTCCACAGATGCTGCCTGACCCGCTGAGTTCTTCCAGCACTTTGTGTTTTGTTCAAGATTCCACCATCTGTAGTTCCTCATGTCTTCGGTTGCGATTGTCATGAGTTTAACTTGAAATGGTACATGTTGCTATCCTCTCTATGTGAAGTATGAACAGAAGTACAAAATAACCATGTATTCTACATCTCCACTTGTTAATCAAAACCAACAACTTTCCATAGTCTATGTCCTCTGAACAATTATTATTTCTGGGTACTTTTTCTGAAATTTGGAGGATTAATATTCATTTGCTTGGGAATTATTTGATGGGGAAGCTTATACCTCTTCAATTAATGCGAGGTGTTTCTACCGTAAAGGCGTTAATTAAGAAGCTGTTAATCGGTATTTTCCAATATCTTTGCACAGATTTTCAAACTACAGCGATATCGACTTTTGAAAATCACTTTCAAAGCACTTTTTTCACCTCCTCACTGACAATCTTACTGTAAAAGTGTAATGATGAAATATAGCAGAGGTATTTTTAATATACACATTTCAGCCATGACATTCCATATGAATTATGATTCCAAATATGCAAGGTTAAATAAAAACAATTAACAGTAGATCATAGTGGGCTGCTTGTCTAATTAGGTTCAAAATTATGTTTGCATTTGTGCAGCCAGGATGTTTAAAGCCAGTCCAGGGTAATAGTAGACAGCTGTAAGGGTACTTAATAGGAAGTGTTTTCCTAATTGATCTTTTTTCTCTTTACACCTCTTTTCTCCAAAATTACCCGCACTTCAAATGGACAGTTCTGACAGATTATATAACTGGAGAATATCAAAGCCAAATTTCTTCTTATCTCCATGCAGACAAATGGGCACTTTCCAAACATAGTTTGTGGATCGCAACCAGAGAAGCTGAGGTTTACTTCAAAGCTCGTTCTGGTTGTCCGTATTTTACCACCATCCACTCGTTAGAGTTCAGTAATCATTAATACATTTGACTGACAATAATCCATCTGTCTCGGGTTTACAATTTTCAATTGACCCTGACTCATCCATCACAAACGTTCAATATGACCTGATTTGGCAGATTTGATGGCTGTGAGAATGTGTCAGGATTAAGTGTTCCCGCCAGTCCTCAACATTGACGCTGGACCCTGTTGTCTCCTGGCACCAATGGAATGGGCAAGGAAATCTGCTGATAACTGCATATTATCTGTCAGCTGCTGAATCTGTTTTCTTGAAGGTTGAACACAAATTGGAGGTAGTGTGGGTTGCAATGAATGTAGTGAAAGTAGTGAGTGCAGTTAAGGGTAGCAATGAAAGTGGAGGACTTTAGGGTCGAAGTACAGTGCCAAACTAGGTTAGTGGCAGGAGATTAGACTGCAAACATGAGGAATAAGTCTATTTGAAGCTGTCCTCACTAATCTGATTGTTGCACATGAGAACCAGAGGACAAAGGTTTAAGGTGAAGGGGGAAAGATTTAATAGGAATCTGAGCAGTAACTTTTACACACAAAAGTTGGTGGGTGTATGGCACAAGCTGCCAGGGGATTTAGTTGAGACAGAGATTATTGCAACATTTCAGAAACAGACAGGTTCAAGGATAGGGCAGGTTTAGAGGGATATGGACCAAACACAGACAGGTGGGACTAGTGTAGATGGGACACGTTGATCGGTGTGGGCAAGTTGGGCCTGTTTCCACGCTGTATGATTCGATGACACTATGACTATGTTCGGCCCATGAAAGTATTGACAGGAGTTAACCACTGCGTAATCGCTGTACAGCTAATGTTCCAGCTTCATCTGGAGTATCGGATACAGTTCTGGTTGCTCCAATACAGGATGGATATGGAGGCTTTGGAGAGGGTACCGTAGACGTTTACCAGAAAGTGTCACCTATCCATGCTCTCCAGAGATGTTGCTTGACCCAATAGGTTACTCCAGTACCTTATGGCTTTTTAAAAAACTAGAATGCTGCCTGGATGAGAGTATATTAGCTATAAGGAGAGGTTGGACAAAGTTATCGACATTGCATTGCATTTACCACAGATTTACCCAATCCCTTACTGTACCAACATCTCTCTGCAATTTTCTGTCCTCATAACATAGCAATGTTACAACATTTTGAGATTTCAAAAATCAAGTCTGTAATTTATCCCATCAGATAAAGCACAAAAATAAGTTTAATTTGACACCTAATTCACTTTCATATCTTCAGTATTAAAAAAGTTATGGCCATTTTCATACTCGGAAATTAGCATCTTGTTCCCTATTGCTTTTCCATTAACTTAACACAAAAGCTGTGATCGAGGACAGTCAAAAGCCCATAACTTTCTTAAAAATTAAGAGAACTGAAAGAAATTTTCAGTTATTATAGATTGAAGCATTCTGAAACAAATATGAAACAATCTTACTTAGATGACATGAAATTAAAGCATATAATTAGTTAGTTACCTAATTGTAGCTAATTACAAAATTCAATTACTAGATCTAAACATCTATCAATTTCTTAAGAATAGATTAACATTTTTAAATAGCCTAAGTGTCCAAATAACATTCACACAAGAATTCACAATATAACATAATTTTTTTATCTCATTGTCATGGATTTACAGGCCAAATGGAAGAAATTGAATGTTTAATACCTGTAAATTAATGGGAATTTATATCATCTTGCGAGTGGGGATTTCTGGAACGCGATCATTTGGAACGTTCATTTGCGGTGAATTTAACCCCGTATTGGCATGAAAATTATTACCGTTAGTTCGGGGGAAAAAATCACCGTGTCGCATGTAAAAATGTGAATTAAAGGCCTCTTAAGGAGAACGTTTATACATAAAAATAAACCACTTTCGTTTACCTTTCCCATACGTGAAATCCGTCCCCGTTGTTGGCGTTGACGGCTTCAGAAGATGATTTTTAAATGATTCCAACGCTGAACTTGTCGGGAGATTTTTAAAACAAAATACTCAAAACGCCCCTCGGAACGATTCTTCCGCAAACGCTTGTACTCCAACAAAATATAATTCAGGACAAGGTAGGAGAAACCCGCGTTTTAACCCTGCCCCCCCCTTAAAGGCGCCAAAATCGCGCACACGGCCAGTGATAGAATTACAGCGCCGCTGAAGGCAAGTATTGTAACATACCTACATAACACAATTTACGATACCAGCAAAGTGTTTCAGCAAACTTGACTTATATGACTCTATTTGTTAATTGAAGTCATTTATAAATCTAACGAAAAGTTGTAATTTCAGTATAGATTCTCGGGGGATGCCATTAATTAAAGTGATTTTATGATGGTGGAAATGGCAAATTTTGCTAATTCATAAAGTAAATTTGGAGAGTCTAGGATCATAGGGTGCAGCCTCAGAATATAAGGATTTGCCTTTAGAATGGAGATGAGGAGGAATTTCTTGAGCCAGGGGTTGACGAATCTGTAGAATTCAATGCCACAGATGGCTGTGGAGGTCAGTTCATTGGGTATTTTTAAAGCCGAGATTGATAGCTTCTTGATTAATAAGGGTGTCAAAGGATACGAGGAGAAGGCAGGAGAATGCGGTTGAGAGGGAAAGATAGATCAACCAGGATTGAATGGAGAACAGATTCGAAGGGCCGAATGGCCTAATTCTGCTCCTATGGTCTGAATTGAATATTATATTGGAATTTTTTTCATGAAGAGTTCAAATTGTAAGGGAACAAAAATAACCTTATTGGCAGAGATGCTGCCCAGTGCTATTGAGATACTGGTATTCTGTGGGTTCATTTCAGTTTATTGGTAAGAATACCAATGCTCTTTACCTCATAAATGCTCTAGCTAAATGGTCTGAAATGCCGACTGTGGTCTTATTTAGGTAAATAGCTTACTATTCATTGTGTCCTGCTCTACATGATATGAATCCAGAAGTTACAGATTAATTCTCCTGTAGCATGTCTTGTCAAACAAAACTTAAGCCTCATTTAAGATAGATACAAAATGCTGAAGTACCTCAGCAGGTCAGGGAGCAACTCTGGAGAAAAGGAATAGGTGACTTTTTGGGTCGAGACCCTTCTTGAGACTGGGAGTTTTCGATGTAAACAGGCATCTGCAATTTCTTCCTGCACATTAAGCCTAATTTATTGATTTGAATGTGCGCATTGCTTTGTAATTTCTAAAATAAGAGAGCTGAGTAATTGTCTGACCATCCGACTGTTTAACCTGCCACGCAAACGTGGAAACCCTGGAGTTTGTCAGGAGTTAGCTGAAGCCATACTTGGAGGAACAAATGGCAGGGGAAAGGTGCTGGCTTTCATCCAGATCACATGTTCAGAGGAGCAAACCTATATACGAAGAAATTTGATTTCCTGGGAACGTACCGGAGGAGCAAAAGCAGGAGAAACAGCACCTTGTAGCAATATTTTTTTTGTTCGAAAAAGGCTACGCAATCACATCTGTCGAGACATTTAAAGCAGACTGGATCTCTTCAAAGTTTAGCCGTGGAACATCACCAGCCAAATGGCATCTGTCAATAGCAGTGTAATTGGAAGGGAATATTTCTGACCTAATAAATTCCCCTGTAACTCGTTTTATGAGCCTAAATTAATAATCAAAGGCTCCAATCTTTTAAATTGCTTATGTGGCAACCTAAAACAATCACTGCTCTACATTCTTAAAGAATTAAAAGCAAAAGTATGTTGGAAGTTGCGGTAAAACATGAAATCATTCAAATGACGGGGTCATTTGTTGGCCAAAAAGAATTGAAACTAATTATATCGCCCCAGTTTATGTTCGTGCAACCAAGCAGCCTAAGCTACCACTACTTTTGTGACCTAACGGGTTGAATTTTGCAACTATGGAGCTATGTGTTAATTTGCAGTGTAATATTAAAATACCTGAAGAACGTTGTTTCATATATTGGAGATACAAAGAACTGCAGATATAGTTTTTTTTTTTAAAGGACACAAAGTGCTGGAGTAACTCAGCGAGTCAGGCAGCGTCTCTGGAGAACATGGATAGGTGATGTTTTGGGTTGGGATGGATGACCACTAATAGATAATGTTTCACCCTGCCTCGACAAGGTCGTTAGCATAGTCAAGGACCAGTCTCATCCCAGTCACTCACTCTTCTCTCCTCTCCCATCAGTCACGACATAAAGAAGTTTGAGAATGCATACCTCCAAAATCAGGGCCATTTTCTTCCCTGCTGTTATCAAACCTCTGAACGGTCTTCTCATCAGCTCGAGTGCGGTTCTGAACTCCCATTTACCTCTTTGGAGACCTTTGAACTGTCGTTAATTGTCCTTCAAAGTTCTATCTTGCACACTTTATCCTTTATCTGTGCACTGTGGATGGCTTGATTGTATTCGTGTAAAGTCTTTTCTCTGACTGGATGGCACACAAACAAAAGCTTTTTCGCTGTACCTCGGTACATGTGACAATAATAAACTAAATTAATCTAAATCCCAGATCCCTTACCCAGATGCGGTGTTAATAAACTGTTCACTGTTGACATGTTTGATTAGTCAACTGCACAAATGATCAAACCTTTGCTCCAGGTATGAACTAAAGACGTAAATTCCAGAGTTGAGGTGAGTGTGACTCCACCTGATCTCAGGAGTGTGACTCCAAGCAATCATGGTAAATATAAAGTCAACGGGAAAAGGCTCCAATGGTTGGAATTTTAGTTTGCACAAAGGAAGATTTTTTTTATTATTGGAGGTCAATGATCCCAGCTTCAGGACGTAATTGTAAGAGTTTCTCAGGCTTCCTCAACGAGTTCTGCTGTCATAAGGGTCTGAATTGCATGTTTGCTGCTGATTCAATTTCTCATGCAGCAAGAGCTGGATAACATGCAGGCTTGTGAGATAAATGACGAGGACCATTCATGCCATAAAAGTACCATGAAATAGCCATCTCCAACAAGAGGTAGTCTAATGTATAAACCGTAGAAACAACGAACTGCAAATGCTGCTTCATGAAAATAGACACAAAAGAGCTGGAGCAACTTAGCAGGACGGGCAGCATCTCTAGAGAACATGGATAGGTGATGTTTCGGGTTGGGTCCCTTCTTCCAACTGGAAGGATCCTTTTTTCCCAGTCTGAAGAAAGGTTCCGACCCAAAAAGTCATTTATCCACATTCTCCAGAGCTGCTGCCCAACCTGTTTAGTTACTCCAACACTGTGCCTTTTTTCAGTCTAGTGTATAATAACTGCATACCTTGATTTCCAAATGATAATATTGTCACCGTGTCCCGACTCAAAAACATCTTAATTTCTTACATTTAGAATAATATTTAATAATATTTAACAAAGCTGTGGTGGTTTTATGCTTTTGTTTTTCTGAAATAATGGAGTAGAGGAAGCAAGAACCAGAAGATGTAGGTTTAAGGTAAGAGGGGAAAGATTTTAATTGGAACTTTTGAGGCACAACTTTTTCACATGCGGGTATATGGAACAAGCTGCCAGAGTGGGTAGTTGAGGCAGGTACTATGAGAACATTTACAGGTTTGGACAGGTACATGGATAGGAAAGGTTTAGCGGGATATGGGCCAAACACGGGCCGGTGTGACTTGTGTACATGGGCCATCTTGGTCGGCATGGGGAAGTTGGTGAAAGGCCCGTTTCTGTGCTGTATGGCTCTCTGACTCTAACGGATACTTGCATAGATTTTGATTATAATGGGCCATCCAATAAAACAAAGATATGAACCAGGAATGGGCCTTATGCCATTGTGTCATCTTGTAGTTGGGTGATGGCAGATATCTTTGTATGCTTTTTTTATTATTGCATATGTGGACCATATTTCACCACGTTTGGCCTGAAAATAGAGTAGAAAAACATGACAAATTGACTTTAGCATCAGTTATTGAGCCATAATAATAATTTGGTTCTTTTGGCATGAAATGGGAGTTCTTGATCCCAACATGTTATTGTTCTTCGAACCGCTGCAGTCTGTGCTTATCAAATAAAGTTATTAATTTTTAAATGTGTTGCTGAAGTTAATGTGAATTTATACGAACTTTACTGTTTACCCATTTCCACACTATTGTGGATTTTGAAAAAAAAACAACAATGGAAGAAAGCTGAAAAAAGAAAAGTTTGTCGAATTTGGTGGTGACAGTAATTTAATTTGAATTAGGGATGAAAGCAATGAAGCACTTATTTATGGAAGGAACTCTTTGTATATTGACTTGAAATTTGTAGTGTTTCAAGTGATTGTTTCTATGGGTTACACTGACACAAAAAACAAAACAATGCATGGCTGAAATCCGAAATGCAGGCAGAAACTGCTGGATATCCTCAGCATGTCCTCTGGAGAGAGAAATAGAGTTAAACCTGCAGGTCAGTCGTGGACCATCAAACTGAAATGTTGTTTCTGTGCCTCTCCCCACAGAGCTCGTCTCTCCTCTTGAGTATTTGCATTTTTTATTTCTGCTGAAATCTATACCCCTACTTTGGAAAGAAAATCCACTATAGAAACATATCTCAAACTCAGAGCATTGTTCTTTCTGGCAGTTCAGCCTACAATTACTTTGAATTGATTTTATGCTAAAAAAGCTGGAGTTGGCATTAATTATATTTAGGTGTGACTATCACATGTACCCAACAATACATTCACCCGTTAAGAACCTTGAGCACAGTGGTCACCTTGATTTCAGGGACCCTCACCTAGTTTTGTATATAACAAGAAATTAAATGTTTGTTATTGGAGTGTCTGTTTTCTGAACTCGTGTTAGACCTTTGCTTCTTATGCAAACAATTGGCCAATTCTCCCTGGAAAAATGTACCTTACCCTCGTGCTTGCTATTATCACTGTATAAATTGGCCACCAAACTCCATGGAAACAAACCCAGGGTTTTAAAATCTCTTTACAAAATTGCTGGACAATTTGCTTCATGCAAATGGCATTTTGCCTCAACCTCTCTGTTATTTGTAAAAACTTGCTGGATTTGCACATTAATCGCCCATTAAACTCATCACAGCTCATACTTGCCACTATAAGTACCTGTTTAACAATGTGATAATTGTTAGAAAGGGAATACATGAAGTGTTGAGTCTCATTTCTGCTTATTGTAAATTCTTGTTGGAGATTACAAGATATTTAATTTTTAATATTTTTTCCCCTGTTATTTCTGTCCCTGTTTTTCCTTCTCTCTTAACCCTGGTCAAATAAAGTGAATATTAACTTCTATTTGTATTTATCCACACTTCTATTTGGCTCAAAAACATGTAGACCCACACTGAACTTCTAAACAAATTCTAGAAGAAGGGTACCGATCAAAATGTTGCCTATCCATTCCCTCCAGCAATGCTGGCTGAACCGCTGAGTTTCCCCAGCACTTTGTGTTTTGTTTCATATCCCCTCCCTGCATAAAAATCTCTGAATGAGTTGTCAAGACAGGGTGACAGGGGAGAATCACAAACGGTGCCCTTGTTGAGACCATAAGGATAGCTGAGAAGGCTTGGTGATGTCATGTACATGCCAGATCACAGATTGGCAGGAATGGTGTGGACTTTGCAGATTGTGTAAGTTCGAGAGATATTAAGAAATTGCAGTGCAGAAATTGGGATGCATGCACAGATGACTTGCTATCCCCATTGAAATCCTTGATTCACAGGGAAAGATTTGCAGAGTGCCTAGTGTATGGCAGAATTGGCTCCAAATACTCTAACAAACTTGTATAGATGTACTGTAGAAAGTATCCTCACTGTTAGCATCAAAAGCCCCGAATGGTAATTCCAATGCACAGGATGCAGAGAGTGGCGGACCCGGCCCCTCCGTCCATCAAGGGCAGCCCTCCACTCCATCACAAGTTATAGGCGTAGAATTAGGCCATTCGGCCCATTTGAATCTACTCCACCATTCAATCATGACTGATCTCTGCCACCTTATCCCATTTTCCTGCCTTCTCCCCATAACCCTTGACACCCGTTCTAATCAAGAACATGTCTATCTCTGCCTTAAAAATATCCACTGACTTGGCCTCCACAGCCCTCTGTGGCAATGAGTTCCACAGATTAACTACCCTCTGACTAAAGAAGTTCCTCCGCACCTTTTTAAAAGAGGCCCACTTTAATTCTGAGGCTGTGACCTCTGGTCCTAGACTCTCCCACCAGTAGTAACATCCTTTCCACATCCACTCTATCTATGCCTTTCATTATTCTGTAGGTTTCAATGAAGTTCTCCCCCTCAACCTTCTAAATTCCAGCGAGTAGAGGCCCAGTGCTGTCAAACGCTCATTGTATCCTAACCCACTCATTCCTGGAATCATTCTTTTGTTAATGCATGAGGCGCTGGATACCATCATCAAGGATACCCACCATCCGGCCCATACCCTCTTCCAACTGTTACAGATCGGCATGAAGTACAGATGTCTGAAGCCACACGCCACCAGCTTTAGGAATAGCTACTTTTCTACAACCATCAAGTTTTAGATCTATGACATCTCTAACTCCATGACTAGACTTTAGAGATATGAGCCCAATAGCCCACTGAGTCGACGCCGACCAGCAATCCCCACACACTAGGGATGATTTACATTTTTACCAAAGCCAATTAACCTACAAACATGTACGAATTTGCCATGTGGGAGGAAACTGGAGCTTCCGGAGAAATCCCACGCAGTCACAGGGAGAAAGTACAAACTGTACAGACGGCACCGTTGTCAGGGTTGAACCTGGGTCTTGTGCACTGTAAGGCAGCAGCTCTACTGTTGCGCCATCGTGCTCTGCACTGAACTCGCCTGCAGAACCGTAATCTTACCTCAACAACTGAACTCTGCAGCTCACCAATTGCACTATTATGGACTTGTTCCGTTTCTAATTATGTTTTTGCACTCATGCATAATGAACTTATTTGTTTGGTTTTTATTTTACAACATTCACTATTTTTCCATAGTTACAAAATTTTGCGAGTATTAGCAGGTATATAAAACAACGGAGTAAAAATCGTCTTAAGTTTAGTACACGAGCCCTTGTGCTATTTAAACACGTCCAAATTGTAATCGTTTGATGGTGTATATACACGTTTTGACATCTGCCAGAACTTGTTCAATGTAGTAGGTGAGTAGGAGATGAAACTGAACACAGAATTTAGAATCCAATATCAAAGTTAAGGGCCAGTAAGATAATGAAAATGGGTTGGTTGACTATGGGTAACTATGGGGTAAATTCATCAACTCCTTGTTGTGCAATAAGATAGTAAGATTAAACGAGAACTTACCAGTTTGAAGTTTGATCTTTATTTTATGAGGAGTTACGTTGAGGGACTACGTGAAGAACCCGTCCACACCACACACGCGACAATCTTCAAAGCAGCGGAGTGAAATCACAGACAACAATTACTGAAGTATGATAGTAAGATACGTAAAGACTAGAACTACCAGCTTGATCTTTATAAGGGTGGGAGCGGAGGGCACGTTCTCGTTTAATCTTACTATTTTACTTCGGAGTCACGTGAGTGACTACGTGAAGATTTCAAAGCTCTGTGATTTCACACCATAGATTCAAATCCAAGCGCTCACTGCATTGATCGACTCTAAATGAGTAAAAGCAATCAACAATGCATAACCACAACATGAATGTAATCAGTTAATGGTTTTATTTATTACAACAATAATAACGCCCTTTATCATAATGGGGGATTTAATACTGAATCCAGCACGGCACCACCAAACAACCCGGGATCTTTAATCTTATTTTTGTGAAACATCTGTTCACTTGCCCATCCTACGGCCGCG
The DNA here is from genome assembly GCA_038087875.1 of Malacoraja senta. Taxonomy (NCBI): domain Eukaryota; kingdom Metazoa; phylum Chordata; class Chondrichthyes; order Rajiformes; family Rajidae; genus Malacoraja; species Malacoraja senta. Next base: position 79,140,516 of record CM075977.1, on the reverse strand, counting down.
ATGATAAGGTCTATTGGAACGTCCGAATCCCTGGCCGCCGATGTTGATGCCGCCCTGGTGGAATGAGATTTAAATTTATCACTATCAATACCTGCATAAATCAACACCCGTTTCAGCCATCTTGAAATAGTCTGTGTCGACACCTTCTTATGAGGTTTTTTATAGCTGACAAAAAAATGCTGATTCTGCACCTCTTAAGGTTCTGGTTGCTTCAATGTAACATCTTAGATATGCTACTACACATAGACGTGGATCCGTACGATACGCTGAAAAAAACAACTTACATCCTGTGAACCCAGGTCTACTCTGTTTAAGCAAATCATAGACATAGAATGTAATGGCATCTGCCCCTACTTTCATCCTGTCTATCCTTAACTTCTGTAATGTTTGCACTCTCTGTGCTGAAACTAATGCCATGAGCATAACTAACTTCATGGTAATTTTGGCCAATGACAGAGCTTCAATAGGCGTCCATTGACGCAGCAGCATAAGTACATCTTTTACATTCCATATTTCTGTATATCTAGGTCTAGGAGGCTTGGAGTTGAACATTCCCTTCATAAACCTACAGACCCAAGGATGTGATCCTATTGGATTTTGCTCTGATTCCCTGCATAAATATGCAGAGAGAGCACTCCGTGCAGTATTGATTACACTATAGCTTAAATTTAATTCAAAATAAAGAGTTGAAAGAAACTCTAACACATCTGAAATGTCTGCAGTGTGATATGCAATATTCTTTTGTGAACAGAACACCTCCCATTTCCTTATATAAGAAATGTACTGCTTCTGGGTACTATTCCTCCAGGCTGCTGCCATAACATCCACCGTACGCTCTGATAATCCTCTTCCAAGATATGGCCTTCTTAGAATCTGCAAATCAACAAACCAATACGATCATGTAAAGGATGTGGTTCATCAGTTACAGGGTGTACAAGCAGTTTTACCTGCTTTGGAATAACCATAAGGTTTTTTAAAATCATTTTTAACACCAGCGGGTACCATGGCTGCGTAGGCCAATCTGGCACCACCAAAATCCCCGAGGCCGAGTCCTGTTTAATTTTCTGTATACACCGATTAATTAGACAAAACGGAGGAAATACATACAGAAACATACCACCCCAATGTAGCGAGAAAGCATCCACCACTACTGCACTAGGATCAGGTTCCCATGACACATACTTAGGCAATTGGTGGTTAAGTCTTAATGCAAACAAGTCAATCTCTGGCATTCCAAATTGTGCCACAATATTCTCAAATATTTCATGATGCAACATCTATTCTGTATTATCATTGAATTTACGTGACCTTGTGTCTGCAACTATGTTGAATCTACCTGGTAGGTAGATTGCTGACAGCCAAATCTTTCTGGAAATACACCAGCTCCAGATTATATTTGCCAATCTATCACAAGATTCTGACTTGATACCACCCATATGATTTACATATGCTACAGCTGTAGTATTGTCAATCTGTACCTGAACATGCAATTTTTATCATATTAGAACAATAAGCTTTAAGCCCATAAAATGTTCCTAATAGCTCTAGGTAATTTATACCTTGATTTTCAAGCAAAGGTACTTCCTCCACATTCCATCTACCTCCACAGCTGGAGCACTTACATCAGTCTGTAGAACAACGGAAGGTGTTTCTACCAGCACTTGTCTGGAAGCATTAGAGACATTCTTAATCCACCATTTTAATTCCATAATAGACTCAATTGTCAATTGCATGGGCCTATCAAAATGCCCTGCATTAATCCTTAATGCTTGTACCTTAGCTCTCTGCAAATGCTGATAATGCAATGGTCCAAATTTTACAGCTGGAGAAGCAGCAATTAATTTGCCCAGCAAACATGCCTCTTGTCTAATTGAGGGCTGGTACTTGTTAATGAGCTTAATACAACCCTCAATTAACTGCAGCCTTTTATCTTTTGGCAAAGTGATTACCATGTTTAATTGTAAACCCCAGGTAATCAATTTTTGTGCTTGGTAATAGTTTAGATTTTTGTGGGTGAATAATGAATCCCATTTTCTCAGAAATGTACTTGACTCTTGACACTGATGCCTTTGATGTAACCAAAGTGTCCCCCACAATCAGAATATCATCCAAATAAGCCATTAATACATGGCCCTCAGCTCTTAACAGAGCTAAAATTGGTTTGAGTAATTTTGTAAATAACCTTGGAGCTGAAGTCAGCCCATTAGGCAATGCTTTAAACTGCCATAACTGACTCATTCATCTAAATTTTAGATATCTCTGATCATTACCATGCACAGCCACAGAATAATATGCATCTTGCACATCAATGCTTGCCATATAGCAGTTTCTTGTGACAAGCTGAATGGCGTTTGTAAATGCTTCCATTTTAAAATGTTTATACTGTACAAAAGGGTTAAGACTTGTCAGATCCAGAATAATTCTACATCCACCATCCTTTTTTGTTCTAGGAAAAATACTTGACACAAACTGATGGTGTTGTTCTACTGACTTTTCTATTACACCTTTTTTGCACAATATTTTCAATTCTGCCTGGATCTGCGTATTCTTTTCTTTTGAGAAAGTACGTGACCGGCTTGAAATATGCTGAGTAGGAGGATCCAAATGTGGATAGAACTCAATTCTAAATCCCACAATGCTGCATAGTATAAACGAATCATTTGTTATTAGTTGCCATTCTTTTAGGAAGAATTGTAATCTTCCTCCCACTTGTGAGTGTAAAACATTTGCTATGTTTCTTACCAGACCAGACCCACCTACCTCGGGGTTTGCCGCCGGCAAATGTTGTCCCCTCTTAGTAGGCACATTATAACCTCCACGCATCCCAGGTGCAGTACGCCAACACGTATACGGGAACGATCGACTTGTTCCTTCTCCAGCACCAGACATCTGTCTGTAGGGATACTGCCTTCGAATTGATCTGCTCAGCATCGGTGGTTTCATCATTCCCATGGTTTTTGCTTCTTCATTCAGGTCTTTTACCCTTTTTGCTAGATTCTCTCCAAAAAGCAGATTAGGCAGTTGTATATTGGATGGTTTACAGAGCCCTGCAAATTTAGGATGAATATTAGGTCTTATTGCACTCTTACGAATACAGTTTATTTCAAAGTGCGCACTACACATAAGTGCTAAGGCATCTTGTTGTGAAGCAGATACATGCTCTTCGTCCAACCCTCTGGCAAACGCCGTAATGCCTGACCCCAGCAATCTCAACACTCGTTGTAATTTTAATTCTTGTGAGCGTAATCCAATGCCCAAATAGCCCCATATTACATTATTCACCACTGGGACTGCTAACAGTGCACAATTCTCTGTGGTTTCATATTTTTTAACAGTCTCATCCATAGTTAATTCCTGGAGCTGATGGGAGAGCAGGTAATTTATAGTCATTGCTATTTCATCTCCCAAAGGTTCCCCTGTTAATCTGGGAATAGCAAACTTTTGTGCCAGCCCTGGTATTTTAAGCTCTGTTATCGGGCTCTGGTCCTCATATGATTCATCATCTGAATCTTGATGTTCCTCCTCCTGATGGGAAATTTCTGGCATCCCTGTTTCAGGTAAGTCTAGCCCTGGCTCTTCAATAGGCCTTCGCATAGTAAATTCTTTACCAGATTCCCCCTGCGCGGGCTCTCCTGTAGGCCCACGGATAGGCAGCCCTGTTTCAGGTGCTGCTGACGCTGGCTCACCTCTAGGCCAACGCTTATACTGTCTTTCTTCTGACATTCTTGGCGCTGGCATTTCTCTAGACCAACGCTTGTACTGCCTTTGTTCAGGCATTTCTGGCACTGGCTCTCTTGTAGGCCAACATATATTGCCTTTTTCCTGGCATTTCGGGCACTGGCTCTCCTGTAGGCCAACCTATGTATTGTCTTTGCGCCGACATTCCTGATAACTCTCCTGTAGGCCAACGCTGTGCCTGTCCCATCCAAGGCACTCCCTGCGCTGTCTCTCCCATAGGCCAACGCGGACTAAATTCCTCCTGAGGGGGCTCTTGATAAATCATCTTCCCCATAAGGAACTCTAAACTAGCGACCCTAGCAGCCATAACGTCTGACTGAGGAGGGTTTACCTCCGGGTCTGACTCATCGGAGTCTGCTGGTCGTACGGACTTTTGTCCTGCCTTGCGCCCCACCAGCATTACAACGGCACTTTCGACCGCAACAGGAGTTGATGGCCTCACTGCCACTGACTCCTCTAACTGACGCCCGCTACCCTCAGATACTTGGGGTTTACCTGCGGTACGTCTTTTTTCTCTACGCCCTCTCTCCATAATAACTTGTGTGGAGCTCCACCAACAAGTCTGACGAGAAAGGCGAACCTGGAAGCGAAAGTGAAAGCACTTACCTTCCGACTTTTACTTTACTCACTGCTTGGAGGTGCTTTGCTCCTCCACACACGGTCGCAACGCTATGCGTCTGACGATATGGCGCGTGTGTGGTCTGGACGGGTTCTTCACGTAGTCACTCACGTGACTCTGAAGTAAAATCACAGGCAGAGGCTCACAAACCAGAGGCTCACAAACCAGAACTCCATTCCACCGTTGACCAAGGCTCCACTGGGATGCAGGATCACTGAATATGCTGCTAATGTGGACTGACCGTGTTTCATTGGCATCGATTGCCTTTGAGCATTATCTTTTGGACAGAACAACATGAGATTATTCAGCTGCAAGTGATTTAATTGTACTTCTGCTGGTAGAGTCAAACTGGTTAATGTATCTGAAATGTTAATAGAACATTATAATTTTACACTCCAAGCCTTTTGCATGCTCACCGTTTGGATTAATAAAGATAAATGATTATGCTTGGCTATGATAAAGCTTGAAAGGCTCCAGTTAATTTAAATCTGACATTTGTAATAAATCTTATAATGACAATCATGTGTTTCTTCATTGAAACATCCAATTCTACATTGGCCATGGGTTGCAGCAGCTGCCAAAGGTTTTCATACAAATTTCCAAAGAGTAAGGTCAGCAGTTTAGTTTCAAACTTCTAGCATTTGGCACTTAGTCTGTTGAGATTTGTTGGATACTAGTGCACAAAAAACAAATTGCACACAGCTTTCAGATTGGTCTTCTGTTACCTTACATCACTTGTTTTGTTATACTCTGTGCATTAAATATTTAGGTCACGTCAAGAACTGCACACAAGGGTTTTGAAATTTTGCAACAGAAGTAACAGAAAAAGCTTTTTACATTTGTAATGGTACTGTAGAGGGTTTTCTTTCATTTGGCTGCCTTTGTCTTCACTGCAAAATTTATGAAAGGGAATTACATGATTGACCTTTCAAATTAAAGTGTATTTAGGTAAACATAAGGGGGGAAAAAACCTGTACGCAAGTGTTTTTCAAGAAAGGAATCGCAGTACTTTGATATTGGAGCACTTTAACTGCTATCTCCCCATCTCACCATAGTATAAAATCATGCTATATATGAATATAATCAAACCATATACAAATACAACAGGTTGTGCAAAGAGAAAAATAAGAGAATGCGGAATATAGTGTTGCAGTTACAGAGAAAGTGCACATTAAAAAGTGCAAGGTCCACAATGAGGTATGTTGGGAGATTGGGATGACACCCTACTTTATGGCAAGTGTCCAGTAGCTGATAACTTCCCCAAAGTCGGGGAAAAGCTATTTCTGAATAAGGTGGTACATGCGTTAATTTGAATGGTTTGCAATAATAGAATAGCTCCTCAGAATCATGATATGTTATTTTTTGTTTCATTTCCATTTTAGTACAATTGTGCTTATAGTTATGCCATTGTTCTTCAACTCATTTTTATCAAGGTAGAAACTGTCTTGCCTTGCTGGTACAGAATGAAGGGCAAGTGATGAGGGCTTGAGTAAGAAACAGTGCATTCAGACTCCTTCACTTTTTCCACATTTTGTTACGTTACAGCCTTATTCTAAAAAGGATTACATTCATTTTTTTATCATCAATCTACACACAATACCCCATAATAAAAAATGAAAACAGGTGTTTAGAAATTTTTGCAAAGTAATTAAAAATAAATAACTGAAATATCACATTTACATAAGTATTCAGACCCTTTACTCAGTACTTTGTTGAGGCACCTTTGGCAGCAATTACAACCTCAAGTCTTCTTGGGTATGATGCTACAAGCTTGGCACACCTGTATTTGGGTAATTTCTCCCATTCTTCTCGGCAGATCCTCTTAAGCTCTGTCAGGTTAGATGGGGAGAGTCGATGCACAGCTATTTTCAAGTCCCTCCAGAGATGTTCGATCGGGTTCAAGTCCGGGCTCTGGCTGGGCCACTCAAGGACATTCACAGACTAGTCACAAAGCCACTCCTGCATTGTCTTGGCTAGGTGCTTAGGGTCGTTGTCCTGTTGGAAGGTGAACCTCTGCCCCAATCTGAGGTCCAGAACGCTCTGGAGCAGGCTTTCATCAAGGATCTCTCAATACTTTGCTTTGTTCATCCTTCCCTCGATCCTGACAAGTCTCCCAGTTCCTGCCACTGAAAAACATCCCCACAGCATGATGCTGCCACCACCATGCTTCGCCGTATTGGCCAGGTGATGAGCGGTGCCTGGTTTCCTCCAGACGTGACGTTTGGCATTCAGGCCAAAGAGTTAAATCTTGGTTTCATCAGACCAGAGCACCAGAGAAAACAACCCTTTTGGCAAACTCCAAGTGGGCTGTCATGTACCTTTTACTGAGAAGTGGCTTCCGTCCGGCTAACTCTACCATAATGGCCTGATTGGTGGAGTGCTGTAGATATAGTTGTCCTTCCGGAAGGTACTCCCATCTCCACAGAGAAACTCTGGATCTCCGTCAGAGTGACCATCGGGTTCTTGGTCACCTCCCTGACCAAGGTCCTTCTCCCCCGATTGCTCAGTTTGGCCGAGTGGCCAGCTCTATGAAGAGTCCTGGTGGTTCCAAAGTTCTTCAATTTAAGAATGATGGAGGCCACCGTGCTTTTTGGGACCTGCAATACTGCGGAAATTGTTTTATACCCTTCCCCAGATTTGTGTCTCGACACAATCCTTTCTCGGAGGTCTACGGACAATTTATTCATGGCTTGGTTTTTTGCTCTGACATGCACTGTCAACTGTGAGACCTTATACGGACAGCTATGTGCCTTTCCAAATCATGTCCAATCAATTTAATTTACCAAGTCATAGAAACTCAAGGATAATCAATGGAAACAGGATGAACCTGAGCTCAATTTTGAGTGTCATAACAAAGGGTCTGAATACTTATGTAAATGTGATATTTCAGTTATTTCTTTTAAATTACTTTGCAACATTTTCTAAACACCTGTTTTCACTTCTTCATTCTGGGATATTGTGTGTAGATTGATGATAAAAAAAAAGAATTTAATCCATTTTAAAATAAGGCTGTAACGTAACAAAATGTGGAAAAAGTGAAGGGGTCCGAATACTTTCTGAATGCACTGTCGGTGTGCTTGTGAATTAAGCTGGATACATAGCCTTGAGGTTGTTAGATTTTGCTTAATTAGATTTTACACTTATTTAAAATGTAAAGACTGGAGTACAAATAACACCTTTCTTATTTTATTTTGTAAAGTATTTGTGTTTATTTATGGCAAATGGATGTTGTTTGCGAGGGGGAGCATTAATTGCTTTTTCTTAATTGTCCTCACCGCTAGTGAGCTTACTTATTGAGTGATTGCAGTGACTTTAGAGATACAGCGCGGAAACAGGTCCTTTGGCCCACCGAGTCCGCACTGACCATCGATCATCCTGTACACTAGCACTATCCTAGTACACACGAGGAATAATTCACAATTTTTACTCGTCAATTAACCTATAAAGCTGTATGTCTTTGGAGTGTGGGACGAAATCAGAACACCCAGAGAAAATCCACATGGTCATTGAGAATGTACAAACTCCTTACAGACAGAACCCGTAGTCATGATCGAACCCGGGTCTCTGGCGCTGTAAGGTAGCACCTCTACTGCTGCGGCACTGTGCCTTGCCATTGCTTCTGGTAAATGTGCTCCATCATGGCTGTTAAGCAGGGCGTTCTAGGATTCAAGGTATTGTATAGAAGTTGGGAGCTTATGTTACAGTTGTACAAGGTGTTGGTGAGGCGATTTATTTGGAGTATTATGTTCAGTTTTGGTAATTCTGCTATAGGAATGATATTGTTAAACTGGAAAGAGTGCCGAGAAGATTTACAAGGCTGTTGCTCGGACTTGAGGGCCTGAGCTATAGGGAGAGGTTGGGCAGGCTAGGACATTATTCGTTGGAACACAGGAGGCTGAGGGGTGATCTTATAGAGGTGTATAAGATCATGAGGGGAATAGATAGGGTAGATACACATAATCTTTCTGTAGGAGAATCAAGAACCAGAGGACATAGGTTTAAGGTTAGAGGGGAATTTTTTTTAAGGAATCTGAGGAGCAACATTTTCTCACAGTAGATGGTGGGAAAGTGGAATGAGATGCCAGAGGAGATAATTGAGGTAGATACTATAACAGCATTTAAAAGACATTTGGACAGGCACATGTACAAGAAATATTTAAAGGTATATGGGCCAAATGGGGGCAGGTGAGACTAGATTAGATGGGGCACCTTGGTTGAGATGGGCAAGCTGGGCCGAAGGGCCTATTTCCGTGCTGTATGACTATGACTATTTAAACGCTGAAATGATAAAAGAGTGGGCTGTATGGTGGCGCAGTGGTCGAGTTGCTGTTTTACAGCGCTAAAAACCCGGGTTCGATCCTGACTACGGGTGATACCTGAATGGAGTTTGTTTGTTCTCCTTGTGAACACGTGGGTTTTCTCCGGGTGATCCAATTTCCACCCACGCTCCATAGACATGCAGATCTGCAGGTTAGTTGGCTTTGGTAAAAATTGTAAATTGTCCCTAGTGTGTAGGATAGTGCTAGTGTTCAGGTGATCACTGGTTGGCGCGGACTCGGTGGGCCTAAGGCCTGTTTCCGCGCTGTATCTCTAAGTCTAATGGCAATGCATATCCAGGTTGAAATGTGTGTGGTTTGGCAGGAAATCTGCAGACGGTGTGTTCCCATCTGCATACGGTGTGTTCCCATCTGCATGATGTCTTTCCAGGTGGAAGAGGTCACAAGTTCAATCACTGCTACCAGAGTAACTGGAGCGTGTTATGTTGATGTGTCTCTGATTTGTGTTTTTGATTTGACCTGAATCACTGCACTGTCCACAGACCAACTTTTGGTGAAACATATGCTTCTACTCTTGTCAGCTGTAGTGAAATCTCAGCTGTTTCTCTGGTGTAATCTAAGCTTCTTATTGATGGCAGAAAAGCCACGTTAATTCGCTACAGATCTCCTTTGATCAAGAAGCTTATAAAAAGCAGTTTTTACCAAATTTAAATTAGAGTCATTGAGTCAGTCTTACAACGTGGAAACAGGCCCAACTTGACAACATCAGCCAACATGTCCCATCTACACTAGTCCCACCTGCCTGCGTTTGGCCCATATTCCTCCAAACCTGTCCTATCCATGTACTTGTCCGAATGTTTCTTAAACGTTGCGATCGTACTTACCTCAACTATCTCCTCTGGCAGCTCGTTCCATACACCTACCAACTTTTGTGTGAAAAAGTTACCCCTCAGCTTCCTAATAAATCTTTCCACCCTCACCTTAAACCTATGTCCTCTGGTTCTCGATTCCCTTGCACTGACTGTGCAGGAGACTGTGCGTTTAGCCGATCGATTCCTCTTATGATTTTATACACTCATGATTTTATACACAATTTGGCAGTTTAAAAAATACAATCAGCAGAACGTATTCTTGCACATCTTGTGAACAAAATTGATTTTTTTTTACCTTGAGTTGTGAATATCTTGCTTATTTTGATTTTGTATGTTATTAATTCTAATTCGTGTAAATAGTTGAATTGTAGCTTTAGGCTGAATCGTAGCCTGATATTCGTTTAAGTGTGGATCATGTGCTTTCCAGGGAGATCAAGAATAGATGGGATCTTGCATTGATATCAATGTGAAATTCAAGAGAGTCAGGAGTGGTTAATTGCCAGCAGAATAATAAAAGTTTTAGTTTAGTTTAGAGATACAGCGTGGTAACAGGCCCTTCGGCCCACCGAGTCCGCACCGACCAGCGATCCCCGCACATTAACACTATCCTACACACACTAGGGACAATTTACACTCTTTACTTAAGCCAATTAGCCTACGAACCTGTATGTTTTTGTAGTGTGGGAGGAAACCGAAGATCTCGGAGAAAACCCACGCGGTCACAGGGAGAACATACAAACTCTGTACAGACAGCACCTGTAGTCGGGATTAAACCCGGGTCTCCGGCGCTGCAATGCAGCAACTCTACCACTGTGCCTCCATGCCGCCCGTCTTACTGCAGTTAACAGGCCTGTTAATGCAATAACACACAGATAAATACATAGTAATCAATTATACAATAAATTAATAACTGTAATACTAGGTGACCATAATAGTGCAAAACCCAAGTTGGTAGCGCATAGACATAGTCCATAGAAGATCAAGTTGCTGAGGTAGTGTTAGTGTTGTGCAGCGTTCAAGACCGTGATTGTTGGAAAGAAGCTGTTCTTAAACATGGTAGTGACGGTTTTCAGGCTCGGAAGATACTCCTTCCCGAAGTTAAAATGAGAAATGAGAGTTTGGCCAGGGTGGTGTGGGACTTTGATGATATGGGCTGCCTTTTTGAAGCAGTGTCTCCTACAAATACCTCAGATGGTTGTGAGGTCAGTACCCATGATGGTCTGGGAAATGTCTACCACTAATTAATTTTTTTAAATGTTATTATTATTAATGCTCTTTGCCTGCATCTTGAAGAGTAGGTCAGACAGAGTGCTGATTCAGCTACTATTTAAGCCAGATATGTGATTCGTAAGTTCATAATTTATAGGAGCAAAATTAGGCCATTTGGCCCATCAAGTCTACTCTGCCATTCAATCATGGCTGATCTACCTTTCCCTTTCAATCCAATTATCCTGCCTTCTCCCCTAAACGCCTTTCACCGGTACTTTCACCAGTCTTCACCCTCTGACGAAAGGTCTGCGGGCGGCGGCGCTGAACTTTAACAACGGGAGCCTGGGATCTCTCGCCGAGATCGCCAGTGGTGGAGCTCCGGAAGACTGTTGGCTTCGGAAGCCGCAGTCTCGAGTAAGGAGGCGGCCGTTCCAGGTGTCCCAAGCAGCTGAGAGGGTTCTCCCGACACCGGAGCACCATCACCCGGCGAGAACGGCCTGGAACATCGGGCCTCCGTGAATAGGCCCGACTATGGGTGGACATGGGATGGGGACTGGACTTTGTGCCTTCCCCCACAGTGGGAAACATTGTGGGGGGATGTTTTTATGTTTTATGTTAAATTTTTCTTTAATGTTGTGTCTAATTTGTGCTGCATGGCAAGACAAATTTCACTACACCATTTGGTGTATGTGACAATAAATGTCCTTTGTCCTTTGTCCTTTTGTCCTAATCAAGAATCTGCCAATCTCCGCCTTAAAAAATATCCATTGACTTGGCCTCTTCAGCCATCTTTGGCAATGAATTCCACAGAGTTAGCACCCTCTGACGAAAGAAATTCCTCCTCTCCTCCTCTCGAAATGTATGTCCTTTTATTCTGAGGCTATGGGCTCTGGTCCTAGACTCTCCCACAAGTGGAAACATCCTCTCCACATCCATTCTATCCAGGCTGACATAAGAATTCTACAAAAGAAGATGCACAGCACCTCAGATGCTTTGTCAATTTGTCACCCTTCTCTGAGTTACTCAGCAAGTATTAAATAAAGATAATGATGACCTATTAATTCTCTTTCATTACCAGAATCAACCAGCTTAGCCTCTTGAAACCGTATAACCATTCAGTCATATCACAGTTGGCTTGTAGCTTTACTCCATTTATTTGCCTTGGTTCCATAATCATATAATTGTCTAACAGTTTGTTTGTTATTTGGTTGTATACACAGTACCACCCCAAACTGAATAATTTCAACACATAGACAATGAAGGTTCTGATTCTGCCATCATGCTGCTTGTCTGCTCTTTCAGCCTTGACCTGTAAGTGAAATTTTTGGCCCACTTCTGGCCAAGTACCAAGCACGTCCGGTTTCATCTCCTGAACAACGTGTGACTTATTTTTCTGCTCTCCTGCTGCCAAAACCCCAATCATTGCCTTAGCCACTTGCTTCTCAAATGTTTTTTTTAGTCATGCAGTGTGGAAACAGGCCCTTCAGCCTGCCCCAACCAACATGTCCCATCCACATTACTCCCACCTGCCCGCATTTGGCCCCTATCCCACTAAACCTATTCTATCCATGTAACTTCCGAAATGTTTCTTAAACATGGTGATAGTACCTGCCTCGACTACCTTCTCCAGCAGCTCGTTCCATTCACCCTTTGTGTAAAAAGGTTGCCCCTCAAGTTCCTATTAAATCCCACCCCTTATCTTAAACCTATATTTAAACCGTTTCCTTTGTTTATGTTCTCAAACTCAACCTGAACAGTGAACCTCATCATAAGATGCTGTCTTGATCTTTTCCGTGCTCTCCTACCTCAATCTCCCTGCACCTCACCTCTACTCCCAAATATTTAATTGAAGGCTCCTTTCCTCATTTCCATTCAGCTTTTTATAGCTAAGGTGCTCTAACTATGGCTCATGGACCAGTCGAGGATGGCAGCGGGCACTGGACAAAGGGTCAGATGCAAGAACTGGACATCTTCCCTACCACGCCCTCAGAGTCGGCTGTGAGAGGCGCAAAGGTTGTATTGTAGATGGCCCAGCAGCAGAGGGTTGATGGTTCGCAGGACTATTAGACGGAGGTGACGGCTGCAACAGGCCTTTATGTCCAGATGCAGTTGGGACTGTAATATGGTGCCAAAACCTGGCAACTATTGCATGTAGACTCAGTGGGCTGTTTCCATGGATTATGTACATTGTACTGATGTATGGCAATAATCTTCTGATCTATACGCAAAAATCTATTTCACTGTACCTTGGTACATGTGATAATAAAAGAACCATTTAACCATGTGCACAGTTGTGAATGATGGCTATTTGGCTCATGGTATTTACAGTGACTAAAAGACTTACAATTTCCTCTTGTTTCTTCTCTTTCTGTTTATCATAAATGTTTTAATTGCTGATCAACTCACCAGATGGGAGAGTTATGCTACGTTGAAACTTCTTTGTTACCAAATAACAGCAATCCATTGGCACATTGTACGATTGGAGTTCCTTGCCAAAGGTATAAGTACCTTGGAAGCTTCCAGTGAAGTAAATTAAATGACAACATAATTTTAAGGACGCATTTTTCTTTGCTTAATTAATAATCTAGAAATATAAAAACACATTTATTAAGAGGGTTTAATTGTCATATGTACCGATTTAGGGGGCGGCACAATGACGCAGCGGTAGAGTTGCTGCCTTACAGCGCCAGAGACACAAGTTCGATCCTGACTACGGGGGCTGTCTTGTGCAATGTTTGTGCGTTCTTCCTGTGACCGCGTGGGTTTTCTCTGGGTGCTCCGGTTTCCTCCTACACTACAAAGACGTACAGCTTTGTAGCTTAATTGGCTTCTGTAAAAAAAAAGTAATTTGTCCTTAGTGTGTAGGATAGTGCTAGTGTATGGGGTGATCGCTTGTGGGCTGAAGTGCCTCTTTTCACGCTGTATCTCTAAAGTCTAAACGGAATAATGAAATTCTTACTTGTCGCAGCGTAACAGGCCCTCAGATAATTCATAGATAAAATATAGAATTTAAGAAAATCAAGGATATTTAACATATAAAGAACAAATAAATTAAAAACCAATTCTCATGCAAAACAGGCGAAGTTCTTGGAGCAACCAAAGAAAGTCCACAGTTCATTGTTTGGTTAGTGTTTTGTTGCGTTCAAGAGCCTTTTGGAAAGAAGCTATTTTTCAACCTGGTGGCCAAGGTTTACAAATTCCTATACTTTCTTCTGGTAGGAAATAAATGAGAATGCAGCCAGGGTGGTGTGTGTCTTTGAAGATGCTGGCTGCCATTTTGAGGTAGCGCCACTTATTGATACCTTCAATGGTGGAAAGATCAATGCCCGTGATGGTGGCAGTGTTCATCACTTTTTGTAGTCTCATTCATTCCTGGGCATTTGAGTTGCCGACCCAGGGCATGAAGCAGTCATTAAGCTCTCTACCTTACAACTGCAGAAGTTCAAGAGAGTATTCGTCGACATATCAAATCTCCTCAATCATCTAAGGAAGTAGAGGTGGTGATGGGCATTCTTTATGATTGCTTCAATGTGCAGGGCCCATGAACTTGAATTGTTTACTCTCTCTTCTACCGACTTGTTGATGAAGACAGGTACGTGGATCCTCGGCTTTTCCCTTCTAAAGTCACCAATCAGCTAGGCTTGGTCTTGCTGAAGTTGAGAGCTAGGTTATTGTTCTGGCATCATTCAGTCGGATTAACAATCTCGCAACTATACTCTGACTCATCTATATAATTAAAACTCTGATCTTGACCACTTCCTGTTGCACTGCATATTGATTTTAGAAAAAACGCTACCACTTACGGCTGTGATTTTTGGCCATCTTACTCAAAGAGTCCCCCTCCGCTGCGCAGGACAAGAGGATTTTTCCCATTGATGAAAAATAAAAGACTTATTAATATTTTTTAAATGTTGAGATTCTCTCTCCTGTCAATCATGTCATGAAGGCCACGCCCCTTCCGGAGGGACTATAAAACCCGGAATTGCGGAGGTGCCTCAGTTCTCTGCAAGATGGGGGAGCGAGAGGTCGCGGCTCTCAGTCTGAGCTGTGAATAACACTGAACACATGTCTACTAAACTGTGAGTGGTTTTACTGACATGTGAGGGCCCTTAATGTGGTTTGAAAATGTAGTTTGGGAATGCAAAAGTGTTTTGGTTTGAAAATGCAAAAGTGTGTTTTGGTTTGAAAATGCAAAAGTGTGTTTTGGTTTGAAAATGCAAAAGTTGCCTTTGGTTTGAAAATGCTAAAGTTGCCTTTGGTTTGAAAATGGTACAGTTGCCTTTGGTTTGGTTTGAAAATGCTAAAGTTGCCTTTGGTTTGGTTTGAAAATGCTACAGTTGCCTTTGGTATGGTTTGAAAATGCTACAGTTGCCTTTGGTTTGGTTTGAAAATGCTACAGTTACCTTTGGTTTGAAAATGCTACAGTTGCCTTTGGTTTGGTTGGCAAATGCTACAGTTGCCTTTGGTTTGGTTTGAAAATGCTACAGTTGCCTTTGGTTTGGTTTGAAAATGCTACAGTTGCCTTTGGTTTGGTTTGTAAATGCTACAGTTGCCTTTGGTTTGGTTTGTAAATGCTACAGTTGCCTTTGGTTTGGTTTGAAAATGCTACAGTTGCCTTTGGTTTGGTTTGAAAATGCTACAGTTGCCTTTGGTTTGGTTTGAAATGCTACAGTTGCCTTTGGTTTGGTTTGAAAATGCTACAGTTGCCTTTGGTTTGGTTTGAAAATGCTACAGTTGCCTTTGGTTTGGTTTGAAAATGCTACAGTTGCCTTTGGTTTGGTTTGAAAATGCTACAGTTGCCTTTGGTTTGGTTTGAAAATGCTACAGTTGCCTTTGGTTTGGTTTGAAAATGCTACAGTTGCCTTTGGTTTAGTTTGAAAATGCTACAGTTGCCTTTGGTTTAGTTTGAAAATGCTACAGTTGCCTTTGGTTTGGTTTGAAAATGCTTCAGTTGCCTTTGGTTTGGTTTGGAAATGCTACAGTTGCCTTTAGTTTGGTTTCAAAATGCTACAGTTGCCTTTGGTTTGGTTTGAAAATGCTACAGTTGCCTTTGGTTTGGTTTGAAAATGCTAAAGTTGCCTTTGGTTTGGTTTGAAAATGCTACCGTTGCGTTTGGTTTGGTTTGAAAATGCTACAGTTGCCTTTGGTTTGGTTTGAAAATGCTACAGTTGCCTTTGGTTTGGTTTGAAAATGCTACAGTTGCCTTTGGTTTGGTTTGAAAATGCTACAGTTGCCTTTGGTTTGGTTTGAAAATGCTACAGTTGTCTTTGGTTTGGTTTGAAAATGCTACAGTTGCCTTTGGTTTGGTTTGGTTTGAAAATGCTACAGTTGCCTTTGGTTTGGTTTGAAAATGCTAATGTTGCCTTTGGTTTGAAAATGCTAACGTTGCCTTTGGTTTGGTTTGAAAATGCTAAAGTTGCCTTTGGTTTGGTTTGAAAATGCTAAAGTTGCCTTTGGTTTGGTTTGAAAATGCTAAAATTGCCTTGCCTAATTGAAGTTGCCTTGCCCAATTGAAGTTGCCTTGCCTAATTGAAGTTGCCTTGCCTAATTGAAGTTGCCTTGCCTAATTGAAGTTGCCTTGCCTAATTGAAGTTGCCTTGCCTAATTAAAGTTGCCGTGCCTAATTGAAGTTGCCGTGCCTAATTGAAGTTGCCGTGCATAATTGAAGTTGCCGTGCCTAATTGAAGTTGCCTTGCCTTCTATATATAATTAAAAGTCTAATCTTGACCACTTCCTGTTTGCGCTGTATATTGATTTTAGAAAAAACGCTACCACGTACGGCTGTGATTTTGGGCCATCTTACTCAGAGTCCTCCTCCGCTCATCAGGTGCCGAGGATTTTTCCCATCAATGAAAAATAAAAGAGTTATTAGTGTTTTAAAAATGTTGAGATTCTCTTTCCTGTCAATCACGCCATGAAGGCCACGCTCCTTCTGGTGGGAGGGGGGGGGAGGGACTATAAAACCCGGAAGTGTGGGCATGGCTCAGTCTCTGCAAGATGGGGGAGGGAGAGGTCACGATTCTCTTTCTTTAGTGGCCTTGCACCCTGCTTGAAATGGTATGAAACTGCATTTGAATTTGGTGTCCTTGCACTTTGCTTGACACGGTATGAAACTGCACTTGAATTTAGTGGCCTTGCACCCTGCTTGAAGTGGTAGGAAACTGCACTTGAATTTGATGGCCTTGCACCCTGCTTGAAGTGGCATGAAATTGCATTTGAATTTGGTGGCCTTGCACCCTGCTTGAAGTGGTATGAAACTGCACTTGAATTTGGTGGTCTTGCACCCTGCTTGAAGTGGTAGGAAACTGCACATGAATTTGGTGGTCTTGCACCCTGCTTGAAATGGTATGAAACTGCACTTGAATTTGGTGGCCTTGCACCCTGCTTGAAATGGAATTTCAAGGAATAGCCGTGAATCAACTGCCAGCCTACCAGCCGTGAGTGAGTGAGCTGCCAGCACAACAGGCTTGAGTGACTGAGCCACCAGCCCAAGAATCCTTTCGGCCCACAATGTCCATACTAGCTCTCTGGAAACCAGTCCCTTCAGCCCACAACACCCATACTAGTGCTCCAGAAAGCCCCCCCCCCCAACTGGCCACCAATATTGGAATTGGGGGAGAGGTGGAATATTGCGTTGGGGGACCAGCCCTCCCGTGTGAAGCTGGGACCCAACGGGTCCCACTTAGTCTAGTCATTGCCTATAATTATCTAACAAAGGTAGTGTGGTCGGTGAATTTAAAGATGGTGCTGGATCTGTGTCTGGCTGCACAGTCATGGGTATAGAGTGGGTAGTGGGGTCTCAGCACACAGCCCTGAGGATCTCCTGCACTGATGGTTATCAAGGAAGTAGTGTTGTTGCCCAGGGTTGTCGCCGAGGGAGGAAGGACGGAGCCGCGGCTCGAGAGGCTAACAGGGGCTAAGAGGTAGGCCACGCACTGCAAGGGAGCAGTGGACCAGACAGAAAGAGCGGACGGAATTACCACTAGACAGCCAAACCAGTAGGTAATTTACGGCTGGGGTAAGTACTTTCCCATTTATAGGAGGTAGGATTATATAAATAAGGGGTGTTTTAATACAGTAATCCGGGTAGGGGATTCTTAATAGGACCAGTTAATTACTTATATAAGATGGGCGGCCAGGAGATGTGCCAATACTGTGAGATGTGGGAAATTGTCGACACCATTGATGTAGATGATCCCTACAGCTGCAGTAAGTGTTTGAAGCTAGCGGAACTCGAGCTCCGCATTGATGAGCTGGAGACCCAACTTCATACGCTGCGGTGCATCAGGGAGGGGGAGTATTACCTGGATGTTTTGTGCCAGGGGATGGTCACACCGACCAGTTTAACTAATTCAGTAGTTAGTGAGCAGGGAAAGGAAGGTGTGGCCATAAGCGAGGCAGGTAGGGGGAACCAGGAGGAGATGCGGCAGGAGCCACAGCCCTTGTCCCTGACGAGCATGACCGAGGCTCTTACTCAATGTGAGGACGGGATCAGGGGCTGTGGGAGGGATGAGCAACCTGGCTGCAGCACCGTGGATCAGGGGGCCATTCAAGAGGGGGGAGTTAGAAGAAATGCCGTGGTGATAGGGGATAGTATTATTCGGGGGGTAGATAAGGTTCTCTGCGGCCAGCAGAACATGTCCCGAAGGCTGTGTTGCCTACCCGGTGCTAGGGTTAAGGATATCTCTGCGATGCTGGAGAGAAATTTGCAGAGCGAGGGGGAGGATCCAGTGGTCGTGGTCCATGTGGGGACCAATGACATAGGAAGGACGAGGAAGGAGGATCTGCTGAACGAGTTTGAGCAGTTAGGGAATAAATTAAAAAGCAGAACCTCGAGGGTACTGATCTCCGGATTGCTACCTGAGCCACGGGCCAAATCGGCGAGGGTACGAAAAATTAAAAAGCTGAATGCGTGGCTCAAAGACTGGTGTGGGAAAAATGGGTTTGGTTTCTTGGGCCACTGGCACCAGTACTGGGACAGGGGGGATCTGTTCTGTAAGGACGGACTTCACCTGAACGGTGCTGGGACTGGGGTCCTGGCAAATCATATAACTAGGGCAGTAGAGAGGTCTTTAAACTAAGTAGCGGGGGGGAGGTATCAAGGGGGGTAATAACGGCAGGGGTAGAGGAAATAGAGCAGGGTATCAGTGGGGAAACGGAAAATCAAAATGTGACAGGAGGATCCAGAATGTGTGAAGATAAAGCTCTAGATGTAAAAGGGGCAAAAACAGAAAGGAAGGGTAGTAAAAATCATCTGAAAGTGCTGTATCTAAATGCACGGAGTATTCGAAATAAGATAAATGAATTAACGGTGCAATTAAGTACATATAGTTATGATATCGTGGCCATTACGGAGACATGGCTGCAAGGGGATCAGGATTGGGAGTTAAATATAGAGGGGTACTCGACAATTAGAAAAGATAGACAGGAAAGAAAGGGAGGAGGGGTGGCCCTTTTAATAAGGGAGGGAATAACGGCAATAGAGAGGAAGGATATTGCGTTGAAGGATCAGGATAGTGAAACAGCTTGGGTACAGATAGAGAATAACAAGGGGAAAAAAACACTAGTGGGTGTAATTTATAGACCTCCAAATAGCTGTGACGCTGTTAGTCAGAACATAAATCTGCAAATAGTTGACGCATGTAAAAAGGGAACTGCTGTAATCATGGGGGACTTCAATTTTCATATTAATTGGGCAAACCAAACTGGGCAGGGTAGACTAGAGGAAGAGTTTATAGAATGTATTAGAGACGGGTTCCTAGAACAGTATGTCACAGAACCGACAAGGAGGGAGGCAATCTTGGATCTGGTCCTGTGTAATGAAGCAGGATTAATTAAAAATGTCATAGTTAGGGACTCGTTGGGAACAAGTGACCACAATATGGTCGAATTCCATATTCAAATAGAAGGGGAGCAGGTTGAAACTCAGGCTAGGGTACTTAGTCTAAATAAAGGGGATTATGAAGGTATGAGGACTGAGCTGATCAAAGTTGACTGGGATAGCAGACTCAAGAATAAGACGGTACATGAGCAGTGGTGTACGTTTAAGGATCTACTGTATAACCTTCAAGAAAAATTTATTCCTATGAAGAAAAAAAGGGGTAAGGGAAAGAACAGTCAGCCATGGCTCAGTAAAACTATAAAGGATAGTATTCGGTTGAAGGCAAGGGCATATAAGGTAGCTAGAGATAGTGGGAGGGTAGAGGATTGGGAAGCATTTAAAGGTCAGCAAAAAATAACTAAGAGATTAATTAAGACGGGGAAAATAGACTATGAAAGGAATTTAGCGAACAACATAAAAACTAATAGTAAGAGTTTTTATAGCTATATAAAAAGAAAAAGGGTGGCTAAGGTGAACGTTGGTCCATTGGAGGGTGAGACTGGAGAGTTGTTGGTGGGGAACATGGAAATGGCAAAGGCATTAAACGAGTATTTTGTATCAGTCTTCACCATAGAAGACACAAAAAATATTCCAACGCTGGATAAACAGGGGGCGGTAGGAATGGAGGAGCTAAATACTATTAAGATCACCAAGGAGGTGGTATTAGGGAAATTAATGAGACTGAAGGAGGATAAATCCCCTGGGCCTGATGGATTACATCCAAGGGTCTTGAGGGAGATAGCGGTGGGGATTGTGGATGCATTGGTGATAATTTTCCAAAACTCCCTGGAGGCAGGAACGGTCCCAGTGGATTGGAAAATGGCCAATGTAACACCTATATTTAAAAAAGGAAGTAAACAGAAGGCGGGTAACTATAGACCGGTTAGTCTAACATCGGTGGTGGGTAAAATGTTAGAGACAATTATTAAAGAAACACTAACGGGGCACTTGGATAAACATGACTTCATCGGACAGAACCAGCATGGTTTTGTGAAGGGGAAGTCCTGTTTAACGAATCTGCTCGAATTCTTTGAGGAAGTAACAACCCGGGTGGATAAAGGGGAACCGGTGGATGTGGTATACTTGGACTTCCAAAAGGCTTTTGACAAGGTGCCACATAAGAGACTATTGCTAAAAATAAAAAATTATGGGATTGGGGGTAATATATTAGCATGGGTAGAGGATTGGCTAACAAATAGGAAGCAGAGAGTGGGGATAAATGGTTCATACTCGGGATGGCAACCGGTAACTAGCGGGGTTCCGCAAGGGTCGGTGCTGGGACCCCAGTTGTTCACAATTTATATAAATGATTTGGAGGAGGGAACCAAGTGTAATATATCAAAATTTGCGGACGATACAAAAATGGGAGGAAAAGTAGGGGATGAGGAGGATAGGAAGAGTCTGCAAAAGGATATAGATAAGCTAGGTGAGTGGGCAACAACTTGGCAGATGAAATTTAATACTAATAAATGTGAAGTCATTCACTTTGGGAAAAAAAATGATAGGGCAAGTTATTTTCTAAATGAGGTGGAGCTGCGTTGTAATGCAACGCAAAGGGATCTAGGGGTAGTAGTACATGAATCACTAAAAGTTAGTATGCAGGTGCAGCAAGCAATCAGGAAGGCCAATGGAGTTTTGGCCTTTATTGCTAGGGGGATTGAGTATAAAAACACGGAGGTCTTGCTGCAGCTGTACACAGTATTAGTGAGACCACATTTGGAATACTGTGTACAGTTCTGGGGTCCATACTTAAGAAAGGATGTACTGGCCCTGGAGGCAGTGCAGCGAAGGTTTACAAGATTAATTCCTGCAATGAGGGGATTGACATATGAGGAAAGGTTAAGTAGGCTGGAACTCTACTCTTTGAGTTTAGAAGAATGAGAGGCGATCTCATTGAAACATATAAGATCGTGAGGGGCCTTGATCGGGTGGATGCACCGAGGATGTTCCCAATGATCGGGGAAACTAGAACTAGGGGACATAGTTGTAGAATAAGAGGGGGCTCTTTTAAAACTGAGATGAGGAAGAACTTCTTCACCCAGAGGGTGGTTAATTTATGGAATTCACTGCCCCAGGGAGCAGTGGAAGCAGAAACATTAAATATATTTAAGTCTAAAATAGATGGTTTTTTAGCTGCCAAGGGGATAAGGGGCTAAGGGGAGAGGGCAGGGATATGGACCTAGGTATGGTTAGTATAGTAAGACCTGAGTGATCTCCTGGACAAGTGTCGATCGCCTGGATTGGGGTCGGAGAGGAATTTCCCGGATTTTTTTCCCGAATTGGACCTGGGTTTTTATCCGTTTTTTTGCCTCCCCCAGGAGATCACGCGGTTCTTGGGGTGGAGAGGGGTGATAGCGATATAAAGGGGAGGGTAGTGTCTTGTGTTCTGTGTCTTGTGTCTACTGTTTGTGGGTAAGGGTGTCTGTTTAGTGTTCAGCCATGAGCGAATGGCGGTGCGGGCTCGATGGACCTGGTGGTCTACTCTCGCACCTACTTTCTATGTTTCTATGTTTTCCTACTGATTGTGGTCTGTTGATGAGGAAATCAAGGATCAAGTTGCATAGAGATACGCAGAGACACAGAAATAGAGAAAAATACTTTTATGAATTTTATTTTAACACGTTATTTGTGATCTCCTGGACAATATAAATTCCTCGGTCAATATTTCTGAAAGATTATACAGTAATTAGCACTTCTAGTAATTTCTGGTGGCGAGCTTGTGTGGAAATTGGCTGTTGCTTTTCCCATGTTAGTCGAGCTTTTTGCAGGTTCAGGTGACACAGAAGATTGGTAAGGACAGATGATAGATTTTGTATACATGTTGTTTAGCAAAACCCTTGACAAAGTCCTGATAGGATAATCTGTAAGGTTGGATTATTTGAGATCCAGGGGGAATAACCAACTAGTTTCAAAATTGGTTTAATGGAAGTAGATAGAGAGTGGTGGTGGATTTTATTCAGATTAGAGGCCTGTGACTAGTCGTGTCCTGTTGGGTTTAGTGCTGGGTCCACTGTTGTTTGCCTCTATATTAACCTTTCGGATGACTCTGTTGCTAACATGATTTGTAAGTTTGAGGGTAGAGTCTGACGGCATGGAAAACAGGCCCTTCGGCCCAACTTGCCAATGCAATGGCAGATGCAATTTCATTTGGACAAGTGTGAGATGTTGCCTCTTGGTAAGTAAAAGCAGGGCAGGACTTACATAGTAAATCACATGGTCCGTGGAGGTACAGGTACATATCCCCCGAAAGTGGCGAGCCTGGTAGACAAGGCAGGAGACAAGGTGTGTGATATGCTTGCCTTCGTAGGTCAGGGTACTGAGTATGGAATTCGGATGTCAGGATACAGCTGTATATGTTGTTGGTGAGATCATATTTGGACTATTGTGCACATTTTCAGTTTCCCTACGATAGGAAGGCTATCATTAAGCTGGGAAGGTTCTGAGTTATAAGGAGAGGATGTGTATACAAGATGATGGGTTTTCCTTGGAGCCGAGGAGGCTTAGGGGTGATTTTATAGTAGGTGAGTCATACAGTGTGGAAACAGGCCCTTTGGTCCAACTTGTCCACACCGACCAACATGCCCCATCTACACCTGCCTGCATTTGGCCCATATCCCTCCAATCCTGTCCTATCCATGTGCCTGTCTAAATGTTTCTTAAACGTCACAATACTACCTGCTGTAACTTCCTCCTCCGCAGCTCGTTCCATGCACCCACCACCCTTTGTGTGAAAAGGTTAACCCTCAGGTTACCATTATATCTTTCTCTGCTCACCCTAAACCTATGTCTGCTGGTTCTCGATTCCCCGACTCTGGGCAAAAGACTATGTGTGTTTACCCGATCTATTTTTCTCATCATTTTGTGGACTTCTATAAGATCATCTATAAGAGTCCAGTCTGAAGAAGGGTCTTGACCCGAAATGTCACCCATTCCTTCTCTCCAAGGATGCTGCCTGTCCCGCTGAGTTACTACAGCTTTTTGTGTCTATCTTCAGTTTAAACCAGAATTTGCAGTTCCTTCCTACACACCATTCATCCTCATGTGATCCAAGGTATAAAGTCCCAAAGTAATAATGGGTATATAAAATAATGGGAGACACAGGTAAAATGAATGGTTTCAGTCTTTTCCCCAGGTTGGGGGTGTCTAAAACTAGAAGATATAGGTTTAAGGTGAGCGGGAAAAGATTTACAAGGGACCTGAGGGCCAACCTTTTGACACAGCGGGTGTTGGTATTGAACAATCAGAGAGAGCTGCAGAGGCTGGTACATTTATAATGTTTAAAAGATATTTGTATTGCTACCTGGGTGTAAACAGTCTGGAGGGATATGTGCCAAATGCAAGGACTAGCTTGGATAGGCAGCCTGGTTGGCATCAATGAATTGGGCTGACGGGCCTGATTCTGTCCTGTATAACTCTATAACTGTATCCCATGGCAGTGTAGGTTAAAAGGGCCTTTTTGCTTTCCAGAGACAGCGTGGAAACTGGCCGACCAGTGACCAACGATCACTCCGCATACTAGCACTATCTTACACATTAGGGACAATTTACAGAAGCCAATTAACCTATAAACGTCTGCGTCTTTGGAGTGTGGGAGGAAACTGTAGCACTCAGAGAAACCCCATGCGATCACAGGGAGTATGTGCAAATTCTGTACAGACAGCACCCGTAGTCAGGTTCGTGTCTCTGGCACTGTAAAGCAGCAACTCTACTGCTGCGCCACTATGCCGCCCAAATCCTTTTGTGCCAAACAACTTTCAAAAAGCCAGACTAAATGTTTTCATCCTTTAAAAAAAATCAATTGTTGATAACCTTGTTAAAGTAGTTTGGAATCACTGTTTTGCATCTGTATTGTGTTTGAGTAAATTGAAAACTTTTGTTGTCACTCTGTGCGTGTGTGTGCGTGTGCGTGTGCGTGCGCGTGCGTGTGTGTGTGTGTGTGTGTGTGTGTGTGTGATGGGGGATAAGATTGGGAAGGCATTGATGTTTATATTTGGAGGAAAATCACAACGATGAAAGGAATATTTATTTTTAAATGTTCTAAACAAAGTTGAAAACATGACAAACATCTGTATCCCAAACATAGCGTTAAGAATGTTGTATTGGAAGTGGAATAATGATAAGGCAAATACTTCACAGAGCTTGTTAGAGTGATGTCTACTTTAAAATAATACACAGCATTCTCCTTCAGACGTTGGGAAAAGCTTTACATTTAAACACAAACAGTTTTTCTGTAATGAGGAGCCTTGGAAAGGTTTATGCAATGGAAATAATACCCGATTCCACTTTTGACAACCAGACAACTCTGTTGACTGACAATATAAATGATTGTGTGGACCCTGAACGATATGCACGGGGTATACCATTTGAGGTTAATAACAGCAAGAAGTCATTAGGAGGTCAAGATGGAAAATTCATCTATCATCAGGGATGAGAGGTGGAAAAAAGGAACATTTGGAATAAAATGCATTCTGAAACAATAATGGGTAACAAGGAAGTGTAAATCTAATGTGACAAATGCAAAATCAAAAGATGTTTTTTTGCTATAATCAATGTCTCTGTGTTTCAAGCATCAGTTGTGTGTGATAATTTGAAATATCAGACATAATTTGAAATTGAAATTTGTTGATTAGTATAGATGTTAGGGGTTATGGGGCAAAGGCAGGTGAATGGAGTTAAGAGGGAAAGATTGTTCAGCCATGATTGAATGGCAGAGTAGACTTGATGGGCCAAATGGCTTTATTCTGCTCCTGGAACCCAGAACCCATACATTAGAAGCTTCACTATGATGATTTTACCCCAGATTTAATTTGCAGAAATTGTCCCTTTGAACCAACTTGTCTATGCCAACCAATATGCCTCCATCTAAGCTTGTCCATGTTTGGCCCATATCCCTCTAAACTTTTCTTATCTATGTACCTGCCCATGTCTGAAATGTTGTCAGTTTACTTTGGTTTATTATTGTCATGTGTACTGAGGTGCAGCGAAAAGCTTTTGTTTGTGTGCTATCCAGTCAAAGAAAAACCTATACATGAATACAACCAAAGCTGTCCACAGTGCACAGATAAAGGATCAAGGGTACAACATATAGTATAAGATGAAATCCAATGTAGTCCGTTTAAAGATAGTTCAGAGGACTCCCAACGAGGTAGATAGGAGGCCAGGACCCCTCTCTAGCTGGTGAGTGGACCTTGATTGTGTTATAAGGATGCAAACAGTGGAACTAGTAGGACGATTAGGCAGGGAGAGAGAGAGAGGGAATGCAAGGGTTATTTGAAATTAGAGAAATCAACGATCATACCGCTGGGTTGTAAGCTGCCCATGCAAAATATGAGGTACTGTTCCTCCAATTTGCATGTGGCCCCACTCTGACAATGGAGGGGGCCCAGGTCAAAATGGGAAGGGGAGTTTGAAATCGTTTGATTCAATTAATTAAAACTGAATTAGATTTTGAAGGGTCATTACTATTACAGGAAAATGTGGAGATCAGTTTCTACACAGTGATGGGTCAACAACAACTGAAACAAGTGATGAATCAATTTGTTTTTTGAGGATGCTGGTTGAAGTATTCACGTTGACTGAATAATGGACTCTAGCATCTGTAATGCTGCAGCAAAGATGTTTGCAGTTTAATCTGCAATCCTCCACGCAGGCATCAAGCCAAGTTACAAAGAGAAGATTAGTTGGCCAGCTTATCCCCTTTCAGTGAGAGGCTGTTTTTGAGGATCCCTTTGATTTTGTTTTCTGCTACTCCATCTGTTTTCAAATAGCACAATTGTGCCTTCATCTGGAATAACAGACCTACATCCCGATCCTGATGGAAGATCATTCGGCTCAGGTTTATTATTGTCACGTGTACCAAGGTACAGTGAAAAGCCTGTGTTTTAGTTTAGAGCATGGTACAGCATGAACAAGCACCGAGTCCACCACCTGACCTGTTCATACCAGTTCTACGTTATCCCACTTTCTCATCCACTCCCTACACATCGGGGTAATTTTCCGCCAAACTAACCTATAAATCCGCATGCCTTTGCGATGTGGGAGGAAACCAGAGCGCCTGGATAAAAACCATACGGCCATAGGGAGAACGTGCAAACTCCACACAGATAGCACCCGAGCTCAGGATCAAACCCACATCTCTGGTGCTGTGAGGCAGGCCCTTCAAGTTAAAAAAAAACCTGATATAGAGTCATAGAGCGTGGAAACTGGCCCTTTGGTCCACTTGCTGACACCTACCAATGTGTCCTATCAACACTAGTCCCACCTGCCAGCATTTGGCCCAAATCCCTCTAAACCTGTCCTATCCATATACATGTCTAAATGTTTCTTAAACATTGCAATAGTACCTGCCTCAACTACCTGCTCCGGCACAAAAAGCTGGAGTAACTCAGCAGGACAGGCAGCATCTCTGGAGAGAAGGAATGGGTGACATTTCGGATCGAGACCAAGAAGGGTCTCGACCCGAAACGTCACCCATTCTTTCTCTCCAGAGATGCTGCCTGTCCTGCTGAGTTACTCCAGCTGTTTGTGTCTATCTTCGGTTTAAACCAGCATCTGCACTTCCTTCTTACACATTACCTGCCTCTGGCAGCTCGTTCCATACACCCACCACCCTTTGTGTAAAAAGAGTTACCCCTCAGGTTCCTATTAAAGCTTTCCCCCCTCACCATAAACCTATGTCAGGTTCTCTGGGAAAGAGAGACTGTGCATCTATCTGTTCTATTTCTCTCATTTATTTCTCCTTGAACAACAGTTATGTACATTGTTTTTCATACCCGCATAGGCCAGGGTAACATGCTTAATTTGACCTACATTTTTGTAAAAATGACAGATTATTTTAACTAACTCCAATCAAAGAATAGTTCTCAGATTTGGACCCCTTTCATGTTGTTGATTCATTGCCAGAACTCCTCAGATACTGATTGCTGTCAACCTCCAATGAATGAATGACTGAATCAAGCTAAGTACAAAATATGCATTTGACTCATTCACAGGCCTTCTTTACGAGGGACAGGTTTGCTCTGAAAAGTTTCCATCTGCCTGATGGTCTAATCATTCACACATGCCTAACCCTGTGAGGTGAATAGGATAGGCCCAATTACTTGGTAGACACATTCGGACAAAGCTGTGCTGTCAAAAAGCAGAAAGTGATAGGATTGGTAATCAGCTTGTGGCTTAATTTGGTGATCGAGGGGATTGTATGGTGATGCCGCCGATGGCTAAATAATTTGCTTACCTTTGTGTTCAGTCAGATAGGCATGGTAGATGGAAGTGAGTGTACGTGGAGGTACTTGGTTTGGGCATTGAGGGAACTGTTCTAGGGTTGATCAACACAAAATGCTGGAATAACTCAGCGGGTCAGGCAGCATCTCTGGAGAAAACGGAATAGGTGATGTTTTTGCGCGAAAAGGCGTGGGAGAGGTGGTGTGTGGTGAAGAAGGAGAACTGGTTGGGTATCTACCTTGATGGAGACCTATTAGTCGGACATGTGGAGGGGCCAGAGGAAGGAGGGTGAATGGTGTCCTGATCGAAGTATATAAAATTATACAACTCAAAATTATGCAGGACTGGATAGATTAAATGTGGAGAGGATGTTTCCACTCATGGGAGAGTCGAGGACCAGAGGCCATAGCCTCAGGAAAAAAAGGACGTACCTTTACAAAATAGATGAGAAGGAATCTTTTTAGTCAGAGGGTGGTGATACTGAGGAATTCATTGCCACAGATTGCTGTGAAGGCCAAGTTAATGGATAATTTTAAGGCGGAGATTGACAGATTCTTGATTAGCAAGGGTGTTATGGGGCAAAGGCAGGTGAATGGGGTTGAGAGGGAAAGATAGATCAGCCGTGATTGAATGGCGGAGTAGACTTGATGGGCCGAATGGCCTAATTCTGCTCCAAGAACTTATGAACTCAATGGTACAAACATATAATTTTACAATTTCAGGTAGCCTCCCACATCCCACACCAAGGAATATCTCCAAACAAAATTGTCAAGCTTTGCTACAAGACAAAACAACAGTTCAGTTCTTTATTGAAAGAAGATGTAGAAATTTTGGAACGGGTGCAGAGGTGGTTTACCAGAATGATACAAGGTGCTGGAGTCAGGCAGCATCTCTGGCGAACATGGAGAGGTGACGTTTCGGGTCGGGACCAGAATGGTGCCTTGATTAGCGGGTGTCAGCTACAGGGACAGCTTGCTCAGACTTGGATTGTTTTCTTTGGAATGCCGGAGGTTGTGGGGAGACCTGGTAGAGGTATATAAAATGTTGAGAGGCATAGAGAAGGTAGACTGTCAGAACCTTTTCCCCTGGATGAAGATATCAAACACTAGAGGGCATAGTTTATGGTGAGAGGAGCATTGATTAATGTGCGAAGCAAGTTTTTACACAGAGGGTGGTGAGTGCCTGGTTCGTGCTGTCAGAGGAGGCAGATATGATAGTGGCATTTAATAGACTACTGGATGGGCACATGGAAATGCAGGGAATGGAGGGATGTGGTTTATGTGCAGGCAGATAAGAGTAGGTGTTGGCATCATGTTCAGCACAAACATTGTGGGCCAAGTGGCCTGTTCCTATACTATATCGTTTTATGTTCTATTTTCTGTGAAAGATCTTTAGATGCAGGAAATGTGAAAAAAATAAATTTAAAACAATTATCAATGCAGGCAGCTTCGATGGAGAGAGAAGTGTTTTTGATCAGTTACCTGTCATTGGAGGTAGAAAAAAATGAGTGTTCATGCATGCATAGAGGCACAGAAAAGAACAAAATAGTTGAAGGCAACAGGGATTAAAAATAATAGATACACTGTAAAACAAATGGTGCTAATTGGGTAAGTATAGAAACAAAGCGTAGGGCTGGAAGAGGTATAAAGCACATCTGGAGAACCATGGTCTGCAGCTATATGACAAACAAGAAACAGGGTCAGTGTTTAGTCTGAAATTATTCAAATTGGTGTTGAAGCCAGTTTGGTGTTGCTTGCATCTGGCAAGAACTCTTTGTGACTGGTAGGAGAGAGAGAAGGGACTTCATCGTAAATAATAGCAGTGAGAGGATAACATTAAATGCAAGTTTGTGCGGCATGGTGGCGCAGCAGTAGAGTTGCTGCCTCACAGCGCCAGAGACCTGGGTTTGATCCTGACCTCAGGTGCTGTTTGTGTGGAGTTTACACGTTCTTCCCGTGACTGCACGGGTTTCTTCCGACTGCCCCGGTTTCCTCTCACATCCTAAAGACATACAGGTTTGTAGGTTGTATGGAAAGGAACTGCAGTTGCTGATATTTACCGAGGACAGACGCAAAGTTCTGGAGTAACTTAGCGGGTCAGGCAGCATCTCTGGAGAAAAAGGATGGGTGACTTTTCGGGTCGGGATCCTACATCTAACTGAAAGTGGGGGGAGAGCTGGAGGCGAGGAAAGACTAAATATATCTTAATAATGTATTAAAATCATTAATATATTATCGAAAAGACCAGTAGTCCTGTTACTGACCCTATCCTTGAGTGCTATTAGCTGATAGCCATCAGCTGCTAATCATTTGAAAGTGACCTAAACCAGTCTGTGAAATGCAGCTTTGGGTTTTAATGGCTTGAAATAAGAGGTTTGCAGTAAAGAGATGCTGTCCTTTCATCACTAACTGGGGCTGAAGTTAAACACACATTATCTGTTTGCAAGACTTCCCTTTGCCAGATGGAAAGGCCCTCGTGAAATGAGTTTGGGCTGCCTTAGCTCATTACTGCATTACCTGACCTACAACAGAAAATTGCCTGAAATGAACTGCAGATTGACAATCAACATGAGAGGCCAGAAAGACAGCTGATAGGAAAAGGAGACAGTCTTGCCGGTGCAGTCATAATGCCTTTCTGCATTTTGATTTCAGGCATGTTTTAGAATTATATTTTGCATGTAGCTGAACTGTACCAAGTTGGAGTATGACAAAAAATGCTGGATTAACTCGCCGGATCAGGCAGCATCTCCAGATAAAAAGGATGGGTGACATTTCAGATCGGGACCCTTCTTCAGACAGACCAGAAATGTCACCCATCCATTTTCTGTAGAGTTGCTGCCTGACTCGCTGAGTTACTCCAGCACTTTGTGTCTATCTTTGGTATATACCAACTTCTGCAGTTCTTTCTCTCAGTCACAGACTCAGTCCCAGAAAGGACAGTCTGAAGAAGGGTCTCGACACAAAACGTCACCTGTTCCTGTTCTCCAGACATGTTGCCTGAGTCTATGTGTCTATCTGCAGTACTTTGCTACTCTTAAGTTGAAGTTTTCTTGATATTGATACTAGGCATTTCAAAGCAGATGTCCTGTTCTCAGTGCTAATATTTTACATTTGCCGAGGCCAAATTTTATATTTATAAGGTCAAATGAAGCAAATTATCGGCAATTTATTATTTTTTTTGCAGAGGATGTGATTTGCAGAGAATTTTTTTCAAATATTAATTTTTAGGATGTGTATGTCACTGACAAAGACGGCAGGTTTACTGACAGTGACTGGTACCTTTAGGAAAGTGGAGATGAGCTGACATCTTGAGCTACTGCAGTCTATCTGAGGACGATGTTACCACAATGCCTCAAAGTGGGGAGTTCCAGTCTCTATGAGTAAAGGAGGACCACAGCTCTCTTAGTTTTAGTCTTTAATTTGGAGATACAGCATGGAAACAGGCCCTTCGGCCCACTGAGTCTGCGCTGACCAATGATCATGTGTACACTAATTCTATGTTATCCCAGTTTCGCATCCTACGTACTAGAGGCAATTTATAGGCGTCAATTAATCTACAAACCTGCATGTCTTTGGAACGTGGGAGGAAACCAGAGCCCCCGGAGAAAACCCACACGATCACAGGGAGACCGTACAAACTCCATACAGACAGCTCCCATAGTCAGGATGGAATCCGGGTCTCTGGCGCTGTAAGGCAGCAAATCTACTGCGGTGTCACTGTGCTGCCCTATCTGTCATAATAAATGAAATAAAATTGACACTATGCTATTATATGATTGACAAATACAACAAAATTGAGTCCAAAGATAGGTCGTGACCCGAAACGGTGAGATGGGTTACTCCAGCACTTTGTGTCTTTCTTTGTTAAACCAGCATCTACCGTTCCATGTTATTGCAACAAAATGGGCTGGTTGTTGGAGGGAGTTAAGACTGATATCACAAAAACATTAGAACTACACAATAATAAACTAGTGGGAGAATTAAGTTCCAAAGTAAAAGAAAATGTTGACAAGAAGAAGTTTAATGTTTGGAATGAATGCATAGCTTTGTGAAATTAAATAGCAACATTATGATAAAAGTAATCAGAAGAAAGGGTATTTTTATTGGTGTTTTAATCCAATATAAGGAGTTTCAGGTAATATCAAGAATCAGCATTGTTGGTAACGGCAAAGTTAGGAAATGACAAAGGATGCTTTGAAGTTTGTACCAATGCAGAACTAATACCTTTCAAATGTACTTGATTATAAATAAAAATAAGTTATTTTCCATTCTTGGGAGATTGGCAAGATGCAGTGGATTGCTGTGTGCAGTTTTGGACACCAAAGCTTAAAACATTTCTTTATGCAATGTAACATTTAAGAGAGAGTGACTTACATTGAGTTACAAGGAATTGTTCACATGATCTTGGTGATAGGAAAATGAAAGACAACATGCTCTACAAACTTGGTTGCAAAAAAAAGTATATGGATAAAAATGCACTAATGCATTTTTGTGGAAGAACCATTGCAGCCATATGTCAGGAATATTTCCATTTAATAATACAGTAAACCCTCTTTATAACAGACCATAGGGGGTGGAATGGTGTCTGTTATTGCCATCTGTCCGCTATAACCGAGTAAGGAATTTGCTCCAACCACCTAGCCGTCACTCAGTGAAGCAACGAGTTGTTACCAAATACAACGTTTTTTTTGCAGCTAATATTGTATTTTTGTTACTGCAACCTAAAAATACTAAAGGCTATTTGTTACATTGTTTAATCGAGTTAAATGTCGATCAAAGTGATTGCTTGTCATTTTTAATGCCTTGTTAATTTCAATAATGCCGTCAATTTCAATAGCCTCCTCAGTATAACAAGCAGCTGTTCATGAAGAGACAGTCCCCTATAACCTTGAACGCGACATGGTGGTGCAGTGGTAGAGTTGCTGCCTTAGAGCACCAGAGACCCAGGTTCGATATTAACTACGGGTGCTGTCTGTACAGAGTTTGTATGTTCTCCCTGTGACCGCATAGAAAGACATACAGGTTTGTTGGTTAATTGGCTTTGGTAAAAATTGTAAAAAAGTGTTAGTGCACGGAACTCGCTGGTCAGCATGGACTCAGTGGGCCGAATGGCCTGTTTCTACGCTGTATCTCTAAACTAAAAACTAAACTGAACTAAACTGAAATACATAAAGAGTTCTGTAATAGCAAAGGTTTACTGTGGTTCCAATATGCATGGCAGAGCACTCAATTTAGATATAATTTAGTTACCTTTACTGTTTGGATCTGAGGTATGAGTGAAAAGTATAATTGTAATTGCAGTGAGACCAGTTCTCCCTTCTTTTGTTCAACCATCTTTTGGTGCAGGTCTTTACGAATTCAATTCTGCAACTGAATGTGAAACAGACTGTCGTTTTGGATTACAGATCGCGAGTTACTGGCATTAGTTTGTCACTTTTATTTGTTTCTGTGAACATTTTCAACAAAGGCTTGGATGAACTGAGAAGAAGAAAAAAAAAGATTGAAAAAATGAATTCAATTTGCAGACATGATGGCAGATTTATTAGGGTGCTACACCTGGGCATGTTAAGTTGCCGGGGCATGCAAGATCAGATGGGTCTGAAGGGGAATTCACATGATGTAGGAACTTGGAGTCACCCTTTTGTCTGATTAATTTTCCTATACGTACTCTATCTTGGCACGTTGTGTGGCCAGGAAGGAATACCTCACCAAAATTAAGTGATTTTTGTGAGCACCAACTTTATGATTGTGGGAGAGTAAATAGTTTGCAATTTTCCCCCACTTCAAGATCACTTCATCCTGCCATAGAAGAACGTTCAACTCAGAAAATCAGCCTATTTTTTCACTACATTTATGAACATTTCTCTCTCCAATTCTGCGCAATGAAGTTTAGATCTAATAGCTGCAAATTTATGGCCTGTTGAACACACAGAAATACTATCACATGGAGACACAAGGATCTGCAGATTGTTAAAGAAGGAACTGCAGATGCTGGAAAATCGAAGGTACACAAAAATGCTGGAGAAACTCAGCGGGTGCAGCAGCATCTATGGAGCGAAGGAAATAGGCAACGTTTCGGGCCGAAACCCTTCTTCAGACTGATAGGGGGTGGGGAGAAGAAAGGAAAAAAGGAAAAAGGCGGAGGAGGAGCCCGAGGGCTGGGGGAGGGGAGGAGACAACCAGAGGGCTGATGAAGGGGAGGGGACAGCAAGGGCTAGCAGAATTGGGAGAATTCAATGTTCAAGCCCCCAGGATGTAGACTGCCCAAGCGGAATATGAGGTGCATTTCCTCCAATTTACGGTGTTGCTCGCTGTGGCCATGGAGGAGACCCAGGACAGAGAGGTCAGATACGGAATGGGAGGGGGAGTTGAAGTGCTGAGCCACCGGGAGGTCAGGTTGGTTATTGCGGACCGACCGGAGGTGTTCGGCGAAACGATCGCCAAGCCTCCGCTTGGTCTCACCGATGTAGATCAGCTGGCATCTAGAGCAGCGGATGCAATAGATGAGGTTGGAGGAGATGCAGGTGAACCTCTGTCGCACCTGGAACGATTGCTTGGGTCCTTGAATGGAGTCGAGGGGGGAGGTGAAGGGACAAGTGTTGCATCTCTTGCGGTTGCAAGGGAAAGTACCAGGGGAGGGAGTGGTATGGGAGGGAAGGGAAGAATTGACAAGGGAGTTACGGAGGGAGCGGTCTTTGCGGAAGGCAGACATGGGGGGAGATGGGAAGATGTGGCGAGTGGTGGGGTCACGTTGGAGGTGGCGAAACTGACGGAGGATCACTTGTTGTATGTGACGGCTGATGGGGTGAAAGGTGAGGACTAGGGGGACTCTGCCCTTGTTCTGCAGATGCTGGTTTTCAAAAAAAGACACAATGATACAACATCTCCATGTTCTCCAGAGATGTTTGGACGATGATACAATGTTTCTTGAGCTTATGTTGAGCTTCACTGGCAGTGTAAGGGACCATGCGTATTTAAACATCGACACAAAGTGTTGGGGTAACCCAGAAGGTCAGGCAGCATCACTGGAGAAAAAAGAATGGATGATGTTTCGGGTCGGGAATCTTCTTCAGGTCTTATGATTTGCCTTTTCCTCTCAACCCCATTCTCCTTCCTTTTCTCCATAACTCTTGACAGCCTTGCTAATCAAGAACCTGTCCATCTTAATAATACACAATGACTTGGCCTCCACAGCCGTCTATGGCAATGAATTCCACAGATTCACCATCTTCCGACTAAAGAAATTCCTCCTCATCTCCTTTCTAAAGGTACGTCCTTTTATTCTGAGGCTGTGGCCTCTGGTCCTAGACCCTCCCACTGGTGGAAACATTCTCTCCGCACCCACTCTATCCAGTCCTTTCATTATTCTGTAAGTTTCAATGAGGTGTCTCCTCATCCTTCCAAACTCCAGTGACTACAGGCCCAGTGCCGTCAAACGGCAGTTATATGCTGATGTTTGAGGTGACATGAAGTCCGGCCTTGGGGTGAGAAGGCTGTTAAAAGGGCACATGGGATACTTCATTTTAAGCAGTGACGTACAGTATAAAAGCAAGAAAGTTTTGCTGAAATGTTTCTTAAAACCTTGGTTCACCCCAGTTGTGGCCAGCTCCCGACACCCCGCTTTCAAAAGTAGGTTCAAGGGGCTGCGAGAGGATGCAGCGGTAGTTTATCAGAAGGGTTGAAGGTTTCTGTTACGTGGCAAAACCGGAGAAACCGGTGTTGTTCTCTTCAGCGTAGAGAAGGGTTAAGTGGAGATTTCATGAATGGTTTTGATAGAGTAAATATTTTCTGTGCCAGAAGGTTTGGTAACCAGAGGACATAGATTTAAGGTAATTGGCAAAGGAACTATAGGCGACATGAGGAAAAAATAATCATGTGGTGAGCTATTATAATCTGGAATGTGCTGCTTGAAAGGATGGTGAGAGCAGATTCAATTCTGAACCCTGTTTATAGGCCATAAGTTCAAAATTACATCCATTAAGCACTCCTCTCTTGTTTCTGTTGTATAATCAAAGTTCCATTCCCTACTCCCTCGTTCTTCCAGTTCATCATGCAGCAGCTTTTAAAACAATTTTCAAAAATTCATATGTGCAACAAATAGAACATTTCCACTATCAATGTATTTCTTAAAAGAAAATGTTTTCAGTGTGCAAATAAGAATGAGGCATGGTAACATCGAGATTAGATTACTATTTGGGCAGTATCGTGGGGCAATTGGTAAAGTCGCTGCCTCACAGCTCCAGAGACCCAGGTTTGATCCTAAACTTGAGTGTTCTCTGTGTGGAGTTTACACATTCTCCTTTTGACCACGTGGATTTCCTCCCACATTCCAAGGACATGCGGATTTGGAGGATAATTGGCCTCTGTAAATTGTCCCTAGTGTGCAGGGACAGGATGAGAAAGTGAGATAATATAGAACTGGTGTGGACTCGGTGTACCAAAGGGCCTGTTTTCATGCTATATTTCTAAAGTGAGAGTTCTAAACGAAGAGTTCTCAACTATTGATCTATTGACACCGATTTGAATCTATCCATAGCAACTGGAGGATTTAAAATCAGATGAATAATTTAATTAATTAGTTTAATTAAAATTTAATAAATAAATGAATAGTAGGACTTTAAAAAGAATAAGATGACCTCAGTAATATACCATGAATCAATAAGATCATTGTAAATAAAACTGTCAGGTTAATTAATGTCCTCCAGGCCAGGAAATCAGTCTGAAACATAGAAACATAGAAAATAGGTGCAGGAGTAGGCCATTCGGCCCTTCGAGCCAGCACCGCCATTCAATATAATCATGGCTGATCATCCAACTCAGTATCCTGTACCTGCCTTCTCTCCATACCCCCTGATCCCTTTAGCCACAAGGGCCACATCTAACTCCCTCTTAAATATAGCCAATGAACTGGCCTCAACTACCTTCTGTGGCAGAGCATTCCAGAGATTCACCACTCTCTGTGTGAAAAATGTCTTTCTCATCTCGGTCTTAAAGGATTTCCCCTTAATCCTTAAACTGTGACCCCTTGTTCTGGACTTCCCCAACATCGGGAACAATCTTCCTGCATCTAGCCTGTCCAACCCCTTAAGAATTTTGTAAGTTTCTATATGATCCCCCCTCAATCTTCTAAATTCTAGCGAGTACAAGCCGAGTCTATCCAGTCTTTCTTCATATGAAAGTCCTGACATCCCAGGAATCAGTCTGGTGAACCTTCTCTGTA
This sequence comes from Malacoraja senta, assembly GCA_038087875.1. NCBI lineage: Eukaryota > Metazoa > Chordata > Chondrichthyes > Rajiformes > Rajidae > Malacoraja > Malacoraja senta. Next base: position 79,103,481 of record CM075977.1, on the reverse strand, counting down.
CTCCCTCTATGGCAAGAATGTCCTTCCTCAGATTTGGAGACCAGGTGTGGTCTCACCAAGACCCTGTACAACTGCAGTAGAACCTCCCTTCTCCTATACTCAAATACTTTTGCTATGAATGTTAACATACCATTTGCTTTCTTCACTGCCTGCTGCACCTGCATGCCTACTTTCAATGACTGGTGTACCATGACACCCAGGTCTCGTTGCATCGCCCCTTTTCCTAATTGGCCACCATTCAGATAATAGTCTACTTTCCTGTTTTTGCCACCAAAGTGGATAACCTCACATTTATCCACATTATACTGCATCTGCCATGCATTTGCCCACTCACCCAGCCTATCCAAGTCACCTTGCAGCCTCCTAGCATCCTCCTCACAGCTAACACTGCCCCCCAGCTTCGTGAAGAAAGGTCCGAACCCAAAACATCATCTACCCATGTTCTCTAGGGATGCTACCTGACCTAGACACAAAAACCTGGAGTAATACAATGGGTCCGCATCTCTGGAGAAACAGAATAGGTGACGTTTCTGGTCAAGACCCTTCTTCAGACCAGCAACGTCATTTATTCCTTTTCGAGAGAGAGAGGCTGTCTGATCCGCTGAGTTGCTCCAGCTTTTTGTGTCTATCTTCGGTTTAATCCAGTATCTGTAGTTCCTTCCGACACAAGCTACCTAACCTGCTGAGTTACTCCAGCACTTTCTGTTGCTTTTTTTAAACCAGCTTCTGTAGTTCCTTGTTTCCGCAGGAAATCTGTTCTGTGTACCTGTTCTGTTTTATATATGACTCTAGTCACATCACTCAGTTTGACTCTTCATTGCCTGCTCAGATCAGGAGCTATAAGAAATGGATATTAAATGTTGACAGTGCCACTGACTTTCTCGTGCCACAAATGAATAAAAGGGAAATTAAAAGATACCGATCATATTAACAACGACTGCAGGTGAATAGTTAACTTGAATGCCCAGAATTTATTATTTTATGTGCTGTTGCTCTTTGCATCCAAGCTTGGAACTGAGCCTTGGGCTACATATCCAAGAAAGACAGAGGTAGCAGATTCACCGTGACCTAATTGAACAGGAGACCTGGGTCATGGAGCAGAACGACCTACTTCTGTTCTTATGTTCCTGTTAGCACGCTGTCTTCTTCTGACCTTTAAACGTATTGATGTTCAGGAAGCAGATGACAGAGACAGTTAATGGTGGTGAATGGTAAGTCAGTTGAGACTGTGATACTGTGATCTGAGCTCAACCAAGATCTCCTGGAGTTTGATTGCTTGAGTAATTTGGATGAGAATATGTAGAATTACTCACAGGCTTATCTGCTCTGTTAATTCAATTCAACATCTTACATAGCCTCTCGTCTCATGGTGCAGAATTTCTGAAGGGACTGTGTGTGACCTTTGGTCCTTTTCCATTGTTTTCTGTGGAGTTTATTTTATGGTGACCGTGTGAGAAATTTCAATTCGTGTAATAGGGGAAATGAGGATCAGTTTGAATAGCCAAATCAAGCCAAGTGGGTTATTTTCCAATCTGTCGAAGAGAACTGAAAATTGTATTCCTAATTCGCAATGAATACTAGACCGAGTCAAAAATTTAATGGACCATTTTCATCTCGGAGGTTCAATGCTAGTGTTCCATGAGGTATGGCCACAGTACCCTTCTTGAGCTTGAGATGGCTGATCCACACTGCACATTTTTATTTAGTGCAAATATAAAGGAAGTCCATCAACACCCCTACTTCCTTAGAAGGTTGAGGAGAATATCAAAAAAAACTTCACCTGTATCTATCCATCACTGTCCCTCCCTCAACTAATTTCTCTGCTTCATTCCCCACTGCTACAGTTAGTCTGAAGAAGGGTCACAACCTGAAATGTCGTCCATCCATTCCCTCATCAGATGCTGTCTGAGCCGCTGAGTTACTCCAGCATTCAATTTTTTTTCTTTAGCAAACTACTGCAAGTAATAGTAATAGCACTTTTCTGCAGTTTTGTTTGTTTTCCATGCATGGCATCCATGATTTCATCTGGATTTTGGGCTGCATTCATTCTTAAGCTCTGAACTAATTTTGCTTGACATGATAAACTAAACATTGCATTTGCTCTGCAAATTTTGATTTTATGAAACTATTCATTCTCGAAATATTTGTGAAAATTGTGGATCATAACATGGTCGACACATTAGCATTAACAGCATGTTACAAATCTGCTAAGAGCCAAGATAATCATATTAAAACCTGTTTTGAATCCATGCTGTGAATCTATTCAAAGTGAGCATTCTCGTTCATTTCTGAGGAAGTGCTTCATGGTGAGAGAAGATTAGACTTGAGCTGAGGTTTTTCTGCTCCTTAGTGAGTGAAAAAGGTCCTTTAGCAATTTTTCAAGGATTCTCTTCAGTGACTTGGCAATACCTGTTATTTGATCAATATACTTGCAAAATATTTAGTTTGGTTTAGTGTAGAGATACTCCATGGAAATAGGCCCTTCACCCACCGAGTCCATGCCGACCAGAAATCACCGTCCACTTGCACTATCCTACACACACTAGGGACAACTTATAATTATACCAAGTCAATGAACCTAGGTCTTTATGTATATTAACCTGTACGTCTTTGGAGTGTGGGAGGCATCCGGAGATCCCAGAGAAAACCAATGCAGGTCACAGGGAGAAGGTGCAAACTCCGAACAGACAGCACCCATAGTCAGGATCGAACACGGGTCTCTGGTGCTGTAAGGCAGCAACTCTACCGCTGTGCCACCGATAATGTCATTTTGTTTTTTCTCGGAGTTGCTATGCTCATATTAGCTGCTGAATTTTCCACATACAGCAATGATTAATTATCCATGAAGTAACTCAGCAGGTCAGGCAGCATCTCTGGAGAAAAAATATCCCTTTTCTCCAGAGATGCTCCCTGACCTGAACTCCAGCACTTTGTGTCTATCTTTGGTATAACCAGCATCTGCAGTTCTTTGTTTCTTCCTCTTCTGTAAACTATTTTAGGGTGTATTGAAAGGTATTTGTAAGGCAATGTTTAAATGCAAGTGTTTCTCATTAGAATTAAGAATTTTAGCAGTGGAATTTACATGAACGACGGTGTACTTGAAGTGCATAATCCTTCCGACAATTGCTTTTTGTTACTAATTGCAATTCTCTTTTAATTTTTGCCCAAGAATCTCGACCGCTCTCTGTACCGATCAAGCTAATGCAAAGCAGTGAAGAATGGAGCAGTTCAGAAGAACGAATGAAAGCGTTTATTGGATTAGTGTGGGATGCTGTCAAACGTCTTACATTGCAGGTGCGTGGTGCCAAGCCAAACTACAGACGGATGTGCTGTTTATTTCTTTAATAAATAATTGAAGTGGTTCCTTTCAGCAAGATTTCATCCAGAGCTCTCCTGCCCTTGTCCCAAGTCCATCATGAATGAATTGTGTGTCATTCCCGAGCTTTCTGACCTACATCAGATCCAGGTCAAGCATTCCCTTAATTTAAAAATTCTCAGCTTTATGTTCAGTTCCCATCCTTGCCTCTCTATCTTAATTTCTCCTGTTAGCTCTATATAACACTGGGTGGTTTATACATTTGATCAGTTTGAGCCTGTTGATCAGATAATGTGCAGCATCATTTAACCTTTGACTAACCTAGTTCATTCCCTATCTGCATGGCCGGTTGAGTGGTTGCCACAAGAGGTTACTGCAGCAATGGGAACCTGCTTCCCTGTAGACAATCCCGGAGTGAGTAAGTTACTGTGAGTCACAGAATTACAGAGCTATGCAACATGGCAACAGATTCTTCAGACCAATTTGTCTATACCGGCAAAGATGTCTATCTGAGATAGACACAAAGTGCCTCAGTACTTTGAGTAACTCAGCGGGTCAGGCAGCATCTCTGGAGAAAAAGGATGGATGTTATTTCGGGTTGGAACCATTGTTCAGACTAGAAGGAAGAATTTACAAGTTGACATGTTATAGGAGTAGAATTAGGCCATTCGGCCCATCGAGTCTACTCTGCCATTCAATCATAGCTGATCTCTGCCTCCTAATAGCATTTTCCTGCCTTCTCTCCATAACCCTTGACACCCGTTGTTCCCCTTTGCCTACATAAATTACCATGAATTACCGTTACTTTGCCTGAATTATCTTCCCCTTTGCCTACATTTGACCCATAGCCCTCTACACCTTTCCTACCCATGAACCTGTCCAAATATATTGTTTAAGTTGTCATTGTACCCATTTCTAACACTTCCACTGGTAGCTTGTTCCATGCATCCACCATCCTCTGTGTGAAAAAGTTGTCCCCTCAGCTCTTTTTTAAATCTTTCCCCTCTCACCTTAAATATATACTCTCCAGTTCTTAATTCCCCAATCCTGGGAAAAAGTCTGTGTGCATTCACTCTATCTTTTTTTGAGATATTTTGCAGAAACAGGCCATTCAGCCCACCAAGTCTGCGCCGATTAGCAATCCCCTTGCACGAACACTATCCTACGCATACACGGGACAATTTGCAAGTTTTACCAAAGCCTATAAACCTGTGCGTCTTTGGAGTGTGGGAGGAAACTGCAGCACTCTGAGAAAACCCACTCGGTCATGGGGAGAACTACAAGCTCCCTACAGACAGTGGGTGTAAGAAATAACTGCAGATGCTGGTTTAAATCGAAGGTAGACACAAAATGCTGGAGTAACTCAGCGGGACAGGCAGCATCTCTGGAGAGAAGGAATGGTGACATTTCGGGTCTGAAGAAGGGTCCCGACCCGAAACGTCACCCATTCCTTCTCTCCAGAGATGCTGCCTGTCCCGCTGAGTTACTCCAGCATTTTGTGTCTACCTGCCTACAGACAGCATCCATAATCAGGATTAATCCCAGGTCTCTGATGCTGTAAGGCAGCAACTCTACCGCTGTGCCACCGTGCTGCCTATCTTTTCTCCTCAAGATTTTATAGACTTAAGATCACCCCTCTGTTTATTACGCTCCAAGTAGCAAAGTTCTAACCTGCCCAACCTCTCCCTGTAACTCAGTCCCTCGAGTCCTTGAAACATCTTCACAAATGTCAGTCCTGACACAGGATTTCGACTCAAATTATTGAGTCCCTTTCCCCTACAGATGCTGCCCAACCTGCTGATTTCCTCCAGCAGTTTATGTGTGAGTTGGCCGTTGTGTTTCTTCCCATAGTGAATAAAATGTATTTAATTTGCTATAAATTGCTATGAGGTGGCAGACCTTAAGAAGGCACATTATAAATCCAACTCTCTCTGCAGTATATCCTATATGAACTTTGTCGCCATGTAGCTTGGAAGTGATACTTTTAGAACCGTTAGCTCATTGATAATTGGTTGTAAATCAGAATACAGAGTCTGTTGGTATTGGCAGTTTGCGATGAATGCAAATTAATAAAAATATGATATAAACTTCATATATAAAATTCATACATAAACCTCATCCATTCAATCTCCAATAGCAAGCACTGCTTGGGTGCTTAAATAATAAATTGAATGAATAGTGGGAACTATATCCATTTCTGTGTTTCTTTTCCACCTGAAGGATGGTAATAATAATGGATGATGAAAAGTTGAAATTGGTAACTTAAGCTGGCCAAATTTCACCAAAAGAGTGATTTCCCATTAGTATAACTTCCGATGACATGCATTTTAAATTATTTGGAGTTCTCTACATATCTGGAAGGTTGTTTTCAAGATTTCCATTCATTCAGAGCTGCCATTTATCCACCCCTTTCTGCAGAGACTGTTCCCTCCACGACTCCCTGGTCAACTCGTCCCATCCCACCAAACCACTCCCAGGTACTTTCCCCTGCAACCACAGGATATGCAACACCTGTCCCTATACCTCCCCCCTCCCCCCGCCAACTCCGTCCAAGGACCTCGTCAGTCTTTTCAGGTGAGGCAGATGTTCACTTGCACCTCCTCCAACCTCATCTACTGTATCCGCTGTTCCAGGTGTGGACTTCTGTATATCGGTGAGACCAAGCGCAGGCTCGGCGATCGTTTCGCTGAACACCTCCGCTCAGTCCGCCTAAACCTACCTGATCTCCCGGATGTTCAACATTTTAACTTCCCCTCCCATTCCCACGCTGACCTTTCTGTCCTGGGCCTGTCCTGAGTGAAACCCAGCACAAATTGGAGGAACAGCACCTCATATTTTGCTTGGGTAGCTTACACCCCAGCGATATGAACATTGACTTCTCTAACTTCAAATAGCCCTTGCTTTCCCTCTCTCTTCATCCCCGCCCCCTTCCCAGTTCTCCAACCAGTCTTACTGCCTCCGACTACATTTTATCTCTGTACTGCCCACTCCCCTGACATCAGTCTGAAGAAGGGCCTCGACCCAAAACGTCACCTATTCCTTCTCTGCAGAGATGTTGCCTGTCCAGCTGAGTTGCTCCAACATTTTGTGTCAATCTTCAATTTAAAGCAGCATCTGCAGTTCTTTCCACACATTTATTCACACATCTTTGTTTTAAAAACGTATTCAATCTGTGAGTTTAAGCATTAGATTCACATTGGGATGCATGTGCTATTGTCAGCACAGTGCAAATAATAATAATGCAATTTAAACGATTGTGCGCATGGTTGACTTTAAATTAAATTCTGGTGTCACCGTGGCACAGCTGGTATAGCCCCTGTCTCACATCGCCAGAGACCTGGGTTCGATCCTGACCTCGGGTGCTATCTTTGTGGAGTTTGCATCTTTTCCCTGTGACCGTGTGGGTTTCCTCTGGGTGCTCCGGTTTCCTCCCATAACTGAAAGATGTACAGATCTGTAGATCAATTGGCCTCTGTAAATTGCTCCTAGTGGATGCGGAAGTGGGATAAGAAAACCAGTGTGAACATGTGACTGATGGTTGGCATCGACTCAGTGGATCGAAGGGGCTGTTTCCACATATCTCTAACTAAACTAAGAAAAAAATTGTGGTTAAAATTAAAAATCAGCCTAAATAAGCACTCTTAAACTCAGTGACACTGTGCTCATCTCATTTAATTCATAAATTTTTGACGTCAATATATTTCAAATCTTCCTTTTATGTAAACCTTTCTACATATTTGTATTAAGAATGCAAAGGGACTGATGTTGTGGAAGACTTGTGAAATGTGCTCGGACAGTGTTGAGTGTGTAACCAGCTTGAAAATGGATAGGTTTAGAATGGATAGAATAGCATTCGAGGGGTATGGGCCAAAGGCAGGCACTTGGGACTAGTGTATATTGGGCAGGTTGATCGGTGTGGGTAAGTTGCACCGAAGGGCCTGTTTCCAAGCGGAATGCTTCTATGACTCTCTCTAAATTCAATTGCACTTATCTAGTGGATAATATTCACTAAATTTACTTACTGTTGAATAGGTTTAATTACCAACTAAACTGCCGAAGATGCCTTCCCCAAAATGTTTTAACCTACACATTACTAATGCCAGTTCGTATTTACAAAGGAGTGACCAACTGATTAAAAATGTAATTTGAGGCAAAAGAAAGCTCAAACTAGAGTTGATAAACCTCAAACCTTTTGGATGATTTTCATGTTTATAAGTTAAATACTTTGTACATTCCATTTTCTTATCAACTCATTTCACATTTTGTATACTTTGGTTCCAACAGTTAATATTTTATGCCATGAAAAGACCCAAAGTGCTGGAGTAACTCAGCGGGTCAGCCAGCATCTCTGGAGATCGTGGATAGATGACTCTTGGGTTGCAACTTTTCTTCAGACTGTCAGCTTCTCCAGAGATGCTGCTTCACCCGCTCAGTTACACCAGAACTTTGTGTCTTTGTTTAGTAAACCAGCATCTGCAGTACCTTATGTCTTAATACTTTATACCCCTGGTTTGCTTTTAAAGAACAGAACAGTACAGCATAGGAACTGGCCCTTCAGCTCACAATATCTGTGCTGAACATGATACCACCTTACCTCTGACCTTAAACCTATGTCCTCTGGGTCCCCCTACTCTTGGGTAAAAGACCCTGTGCATTCACCCTATCTGTTCCCCTCATGATCTTATAATAATAATAATAATAATAATACATTTTATTTGTGGGCGCCTATACAAAAGTCTCAAGGACACCTTACAGAATTTAACAAAGAACATATAATCGGAGTAAAAATAAGTTATAAAGACATCACCAATACACAAATTAAAGACAGAATTGGATCCAAAGACAAAAAAGAAATCAGAAACACAATGTGAAGAGAGAGCAGCGGCAGCTAAACCGCGCCAGCGTCCACTCTCCCTTCCGACCGCCATCTTGGACACAAACTAACATAGACACTACACACACAAAAAAAATCATCCCCCCACAATGGACAACACTGTGGGGGAAGGCACAATGTCCAGTCCCCATCCCAGTTCACCCAAAGTCAGGCCTATTGAGGCCTCCGCTATTGCCTCTACGGAGGCCCAATGTTCCTGGCCGTTCTCACCGGGTGCTGTTGCCCCGGCGTCGGGAGAGTCCTCTCAGCGGCTGGGCCACCTGCAACGGCCGCATTCCTTACCGGAGGCCGCGGCTTCCGAAGCCGACAAGTTTGGAGCTCCCAGGCTCCCGATGGTGAAGTCGGGGCCGCCCACTCCTCTCCGCAGCCCCGCAGCCCGGAGGTGTTGAACTCGGCGGTCACAGCTCACCGGAGCTCCAGCGCGTCGATCCAGCGCGGCGACCCAGGCAAGGCATCGCCCGCTCCGCTCCGCGATAGCGCTCCAGCGCTGTGCCGCCACCGAAGCCGAGGTGCTGGGCGGCCCCCGCCAGGAAACGGCGCTCCATGCCCGCTGGTAGGCCACGAGGACGGGTCGACGGGGCAGCCCGGAGAAAAAGCTGCCTCACCAACCAGGTAGGGACCTAGAAATGAGGTTACCCCCTTCACCCTACATTAAAAAGTCAGATTACTCCCACAGGACAGAAGCAGGACTCACTAAAACTATTTAAAAAAAAGTGAATTAAACGGATGGCTGCTGATTAGCAGCCGTCCCCCAAGATGGCTCTTCTATTAGATCACTTCTATTAGATCACCCTTCAGTGTCCTGCGCTATAAGGAATAAAGTCCTAGCATGCCCAGCCTCTCCCATAGCTCTTGCCCTCAAGTCCTGGTAAATTTTGTCTGCACGCTTTCCAGCTCAATAACGTCCTTCCTACAGCTAATTCCTTGAGAATAAAAGGACATTCTTTTAGGAAGGATATGAGGAGACATTTCTTTAGTCAGAGGGTGGTGAATCTGTGGAATTCGTTGCCAGAGAAGGCTGTGGAGGCCGTCAGTGGATATTTTTAAGGCAGATTCTTGATTAGTACGTATGTTAGAGGTCATGGGGAGAAGACAGGAGAATGGGGTTAGGGGGAGAGATAGATCAGCCATGATTGAATGGCGGAGTGGACTTGATGGGCCAAATGGCCTAATTCTATTCCTATTCCTTATGACACTATGACCTAATGAGCAGGGTGACCAAAACTGAACACAATTTTCCAATGATCTTATACATACATTTTTGCTGCAACAAGCAAAGCACTTATTTTAGTTGTACCCATTACATTCTATAAAAGTAGCTGGACAGAGCTGAGAAGACTTTCCTATGGCCAGCAATTGGTGGGATTAGTGGATTGTGACCGGGCAGTTATTCAGTGGAGGTCTGCTTCCTCAAATCAGATCTATTCTCACAAGTTATTTTTATTGTCACGAATAACATGTTTTTAATGAAGGAATGGAATTTCAAACTATGTTTAGAGTATGAAAAACACGCGCTATTTGAAATTAATTTCCTATTAAAAGCTGAAAATATGATTAAGTTCACCTGCCAATAGATATAATTCCAAGTACAAAAAAAAAATTGCGAACATGATATATTCAGGATTTACAAGTTCTGATGTAGCCATAATTAAAAATAAATGATTCTATTTCAGGAATTTGCAATAACTCTTAATATTTAACACATGAATGTGTTCAATATTGATGGAGGGATACGTTGCTACCAAACTGAAATCAGATCCTTGAAACAGAAAGGACATTACCATGGAAAAATGAAGTAACACAAGTTGCAGCTGCGATGCATTAATGAATTGGATATTTTTTTTTAAAAGATCATTTGTGTTTGGTGCAGAGCGAAGGGACTGAACCAGATGGTTTCCATGAACAGAATCTGACCCTCAGCATGAGTGCTGTTACTGGCATATTACTTCACTTTTTTCCCTTGATGAACGGTGTGTTGAATTATAACATGATTTACAGTTATAGGTTGATTTTCTATTTACGTTTTAACTCCTGAATTTCTGTTACTTTGACTTACTGACATGTAGTCAGCAACCTGAATCTATTTGCAAACAGGAAAAGAATGATAAATTGATTTGATATTGAAACTCGCAAGGTTTTGCTGACCTTGTAGAGTTATAAGGCATGGAACCAAGCCCTTCAGCTCAACCTGCCCACGCCGACCAACATGCCCCCATCTAAAGATAGACACAAAGTGCTGGAGTAACTCAGCGGGTCAGGCAGCATCTTTGGAGAAAAAGGATAGGTGATGTTCCGAGTTGGGTCCCTTCCCTCGTTCTGACTCCAGCAGCTATCTTTGTTTCTACATATTGTATGCCCCATCAACACTCGTCCCACCTGCCTGCGTTTGGCCTATATCCCTCTGAGACCATCTTATCCATGTAACTCTTGAACAAACTTGCAGGTAAAAATGTGTCATGGACCTTAAGTTTGACAATTCTGATTATATTAGTTCGCTGGTCGGCGTGGACTCGATGCGCTGAAGGGCGTGTTTCCATGTTGTATCTCTAAACTAAAGTTGAATTTAAGCAGGAATATATATAATAAGGGATGTGACCATAAACAAGATGGTTCTATTTTTTTATTTTGGAAAATGGATCAGAGTTCAGTGTTTCATTTTTTTACACTGTTTTTTAGTTAAGAGACAACTTGGAAATATGTCCTTCAGTCCACCGACCCCACTCCGCCCATCAATCATGCCTTCACACTAGTTCTATGTTACTCTGATTTCTCAACCATTCCACACACACTAGGGGCAATTAACCTACAAACCTGCACTTTGGGGTGTGGGAGGAAACTGGAGCACCCAGAGGAAACACACAGGATGAACCCAGGTCTCTGATGCGGTGAGGCAGCAGCTCTACCAGCTGTGCCACTGTGTCACCCCTTGATTGGAATCAATATCAATGACAAGCGCAATATTAGGGCTATACATTTTCCTGCATTAATGTTTTCTGTATGGTTGTGTGCATATACTCTCAGACTGTATCTCAGACTGTACTCACTAAATAACAGATTACACCACGTTTTCTGTGACTATCTGACATATTTCTAATTCCTCAAATCTATGGTTAAATTAGAAGGAAGCAGTTTGTAATGAACAGTATATTGCAGTTTAAGGTATGTAGGACATTTGCTGTTGAGTACTGGCACCTCACTAATATTTATTAATATTTTAGGAAGCTTAACTCCTGTGACATCTACAGTTGACATGTTGCAGACTGGAATTATATTAGTTGACAAATATTAAAAATATAGTAACAGAAACATCAGTTCCTCAAGCCTGTTCAACATTCAGTTGGATTTTGGCTGATGTACAGAAACAAGGAACTGCAAGTGCTGGTTTACAAAAAGAAAAGATGCAAAGTGGAGGAGTAACTCAGCGGGTCAGGCAGCATCTCTGGAGAACGTGGATAGGTGACTTTTCAGGTCTGAAGAAGGGTCCTGATGGGAATTGTCATATATCCACGTTCTCCAGAGATGTTGAGTTACTCCAGCACTTTGTATCTTTTTTTGTCTGTTATACATCTGCCATTGTTCCATGTCTCCTATCACCTTTAGCTACTCACTGATCAACAGTTCGGCTGAAGCTTTCTTAAGCAAACATTTTACAGGTCCACCACTGATTTCCCAGCACCCTTGGTTCCGGAGTCTTGGTGGATTATCGGTTTTGCCAGACCTACAGAGATCACGGCCTACACGTGCTACAGGCCTGCAGTCGGCCTCAGACGTCGGCAATGGAAACAGATCTGCTGGCTCCGGCCGCACCGGAGATCCAGAGCCCTGGCTGATAGGGCTCTGGATCTCCGGTGCGGCCGGAGCCAGCAGATCATGTTTCCATTGCCGGACGTCTGAGGCCGGCTGCAGGCCTGTAGCACATTTTAGCCGTGATCTCTGTAGGTCTGGCAAAACCGATAATCCATTAAGATGCCGGAACCAAGGATGCTGGGAAAATCAGTGGTGGACGTATTTCATTTCCTTACGAACCTTGCTGTTCTTATAGATGTGAATTGAAAATATTTGTACTGTATGATTTCTTTTTTTAAACAAATCTTCTTTTCCGCTGATGCATAAACAGCTGAGCAGCTTGTAATACAGAGGAGCAATGGTATCAGAAGCACCTTTCAGTGAGTTAGTTGCTTTAAGCGTTTCATACAGGCATGCTCAGTGATGCAGCTGGGAGATATTATGAGGGATGACCAAATTTGCAAGTAATGAAAGCAGTGTTTTTAAAATCAGGATGTAGATGTAGTTGGCAAGGACAGCAGTTATCACTCATCCCTAATTACTCCCGGGAAGATGGTGGTGAGCTGAAATCCCTCTGGTCGAAATATTCTCTCAATGATGTTGGTTCAGGAATTTCAGGATTTAATCGCAGCAAGGATAAAGTAACTGCAATGTGTTTCCAAGTCAGGTTGCTAGGTGACTTGCAGCAAACCTGCAGTTGGTGATATTCCCCCCCAAAAAAAACATTTGTCTCTCTGGTCATACTTGTATCCTGTGAATTAGAGTCAGAGAGTCATACGGTGTGGAAATGTAATTTAATTTTTGGTTTAATTGATTGAGGAGCACAGTGTGGTGCTGTTGGAGCAGGACCTTAGTTTTGTGGATGTTGAAGGTAAGGCTTGACAGTGTGGACACAGTGGCTGCAGTCCATGCTGTATCTCTGACGAGACTAAAAATAAAAACTAGAATATCTCCCATGTGATTCACACCTTGTGAAGTACTTAGAAATGTGAGGAAAGTGCTGAAGAACTTCCACACTCAGAAATGAAATAGTCAAGAGTCAAGTCAAGTCAAGAGAGTTTATTGTCTTGTGTCCCAGATAGAACAATGAAATTCTTGCATTGCTGCAGCACAACAGAATATTGTAGTCATAAATACAGATCAGATCAGTGTGTCCATATACCATAGAATATATATATATATGCACACATCAGAAAACAGATAAAGTGCAATAGGTTGTTATAGTTCATAGTTTGTTTGAAGTTGTGTTTAATAGTCTGATGGCTGTGTGGATGACTGAATCATCCATTTTAGTTAGAACATAGAACAGTACAGGGCAAGAGCAGGCCCTTCAACCCACAATGCCTGTGCCGAACATGATGGGTTATTTGCTCTGCCAGTTTATGTGATGAATCTCTGAAATTCTCTGTTTTTGAAGACTGCGAAGGCTGGAGGTGTTTGAAAAGGAGAGGTATGTATTTCCAAAAGGTTTGAGATTTTTTGTGCTATGGGGAATTGGCACACAAGAAGACTTGGGCCTGGGGCAATTCAACCGTAGAACATAGAGGAGGCATACAGCAGAGGAACAGGCCCTTCGGCCCACAATGTCTGTTCCGAACATGATGCCAAGACGGATGTTTATCTGCCTGCACATAATCCATATCCCCCCATTCCCTGCATATCCATGTGCCTATCCAAGGTTGAAAAGTATGAACTGACCATGACACAGGGAAAACTGTTTGAGCTTCTTCAAATAACAAGTCAGCTGTTTTTCAGTCCATGAGAGAGAAGATGGAGTCCCACTTTTAGAACTCATGGTGGTGACAATACCTCAAATTATATGGGGTGGCACAGTGATGCACCAGTAGATTTGCTGCCTTATAGCGCCAAAGGCCAGGGTTCGATCCTGACTTTGATGCTGTCTGTACGGTATTTTTATGTTCTCCCTGTGACCACATGGATTTTCTCCGGGGTGCTCTGGTTTCCTCCCACACTCCAAAGATATACAGGTTTGTAGGTTAATTGGCTTCAGTAAATTGTAAAATAGTCCCTAGTGTGTATGATAGTGCTAGTGTCTGGGGTGATTGCTGGTCGGCGTAGATTTGGTGGGCCAAAGGACCTGTTTCCACACTGTATCTCGAAAGGCTAAAGTAAAGTCAATATTAGTGTCAGTGTTGCTCAGCACTGAAGTCCCAACCGAGACTGAGTGATTGAATTTAATTTAAAAAAAATTTAGTGTGCTTTGGTCATTGTGATCCAAGCACCACTTTCAGGGTTAAATCATGGGTATTGTTTTTGAAACAAAGCTGATCTCAACAGATGGAGAAAGATCGTTCCAACCAGCTGGGAATGACAGAAGTGAACAACTGTGCTTCATACTTTGAACTGCCTAGGCAGCAGCCAAGAGCACCAACATCCACGATGCTGGAAGATTTAGCACACTCTTTCCAAGAATACAATGTCCCAAGATATCCAAACAATGCATCCTTCATGCAGAATCTCTGTCAAAATTAAAATAACTCCAGAGATTCCTTGGAGCGCAGGAGGATATGGGGTGATCTTGAAGAGGTGTATAAAATCATGTGGGGAATAGTTCATCAGAACCTGAGGTGCAACTTTTTCACAGAGGGTAGTGGGCATATGGAACGAGCTGCCAGAGGGTGTAGTTGAGGCAGGTACTATAACAACATTTACAATACATATGGACATGTACATGGATAGGAAAGGTTTAAAGGGATATAGGCCAAACACAGGCAAGGGGGGCTTGTGTAGGTGGGGCATCTTGATCAGCATAGGCAGGTTGGGCTGAAACCTGTTTCCCTGCTACATGACTATGAAATTTGATATATTAACATACAAAGCCAAAAGTAACTACATTTTCGAGACACAAGGAATTGCAGATGCTACTTTACAAAAAATGACACAGTGTTGGAGTAACTCAGCGGGCCAGGCAGCATCTCTGGAGGACATGGACAGGCGACGTCCATTTCCTGTATCATGTGTCTGTACTCTGGATGGCTCGATTTTAATCATGGACAGTCTTTCCGCTGACTGGTTAGTGTCGAATTATTCTTATAATGAGGCTCGTACAACGTCGTAATCGGAGTCTGTCTTTATTTAGCAACTCTGTACAGGAGCGGCCTCCTGTGTAAGCCTGGGCCCGGCAGCCTCGTGTGTTTCCGGTTCCCCCCACAGCCCCAACTTCAGGCCGGATGCCGTCACTGCAGCCTGACCACTGGCAGCAGTGCCACCCTCCGGTTACTACAAAATAAAGGCATTCCTGACACTATTATGCCATCATACCACATCTCCCTTTCTTTGAGAACAAAGGGTGGACTACCTTTGTCTCTGCAGGTCTTAAGGGGTTTATTCTGCCCTTTTGCTGGAAGACCTGTCCCTGATCTGTCCCTGTTTCAAGCATGCAAAATAGAAATAAAATAACTTACATGTTACCATACTGTGAACTATTACTTTAGCAGGCTGTGTTCTTCAAAACTTAAACTCTCAGGTTTCAGGTAAATGTAAACAAATTTCAGGTAAATGTAAACAGTAAAGCAGAACAATTTCACACTCACATTTCCTTCTCTTTTTTTTTGTTACTGTAGAAAACAAATCAATAAATCACCAATCAAGTCTCTGCGGCTTTCTAACCTCTCTCCCACACCTGGTCCGTACAGTCTCTGTGGTGGGGCCCTCTCTGCTGGGTGATGTTGTCACTGGTGGAGCTGGCTCTGGTGTAGGTGAATCTTCTCCCACCGGTGGCTCATCAGTGTCGACTACCCCACTGTCGGTCTGCAGCGGCACCAAGTGATGCCGGTTCCTCCTCAGTGTGCCCTGAGGCACCTGGACGATATAAGAGCGAGGGGTGTTGTGTGTAGATAGCACTGTGCCCTGGACTCGTGCATCGGTGATCCACACGTCCTCCCCAGGTACGAGTGGCTCCAGGTTTCTCGCTCCGTGCCTCTTGTCGAAGGATCTTGCGTCGTTCCTCCTCTTCTCCCTTTCTTTGGCCCCCAGCGCGTTGTAGTCAGGCAAAACTGGATTCAGCAGGGTTGGAAGGGCAGGAACTGTAGTGCGGGGGCGGCGCCCCATCAACAGCTCGGCCGGGCTATAGCCGTTCTGTCGAGGGGTTGCTCTGTAGGCCAGCAATGCAAGATATGGGTCTGATGCCTTTGTTAGCAGGTTTTTCACGGTTTGTACAGCGCGTTCCGCCTCCCCATTGCTCTGAGGAAACTTGGGGCTGCTCGTGATGTGCACAAAGTCATACTCTGCTGCAAAGGCTTTAAAGTGGCTACCTGAGAACTGGGGCCCATTGTCACTTTTAAGAAATTCACAAATTCCATGACGAGAAAACATGGATTTCAGGTGCACCACTACATCTGTGGACCTTGTGGGTGACAGCAGCGCAACTTCCACATACCTTGAGAAATAATCTACTACTAGTAGATAAGTCTTGTCTTTCAGCGTGAACAGGTCAGCTCCCAAGGTTTGCCAAGGCCTGTCTGGCATCTCCGTTGGCATCAGCGGCTCTTTGACGTTCCTTCTCTCTTGGATGCAGGTTCTACATTTCAGCACCATGTCATTCAGCTGGCTGCTGAGTCCTGGCCACCATACCGTCTGTTTGGCCCGGCCCCTGCACTTTGTCACCCCCAGGTGTCCCTCATGTAGTCTCTGCAGCACATCACCTTGTAAGGCTGATGGGATGACGAGCCTCGTGCCCCGCAGCAGCAGCCCATCGTGCACAGTCAGCACTGCTCTATCAGCCCAGTAATGTCTCAGCACTCCCTGCAGTTGGCTTTTGTCGGGCCAGCCGTCTGTGCAGTGCTCCATCAGTGCAGAGCATGTGCTGTCTGCCTTCAGGTGCTCACGTAGGCTGCTCAGATAATCTCCACTGACAGGAATGTTACTGATGACAGAGTCTACATAGATGTTGGTGTCCTCTAATAGGCTTGTGTCTGTGTGTGCTCTTGCGGCTCTCAGAGGAGCACGAGATAAGGTGTCGGCTGTCCACAGGCTTTTGCCAGGGACATAATTGACTGTATAGTTGTACCTCATGAGTCTCATCCTAAATCTTTGGATTCTTGGTGGGAGGTCATCCAAAGCTTTCCTTCCCAGCAGACTCACCAACGGCTTATGGTCAGTTTCCAGCTCGAATGGTCTTCCCAGGATGAAACAGCTGAACCTTTCACATGCCCACGTTGCAGCCAATGCCTCCTCTTCTTGAGCATAGCGCTGCTCTGTTGGCGTCATTGACCTGGACGCATATGCCACAGGTGACCACATGGCATCGCTCTTCTGAAGCAGGACTGCCCCCAGGCCAAAGGAAGAGGCATCAGCAGAGATCTTTAGAGCACTGTTTGGGTTGTATAATGTGAGCACTGGTGTGGATGACAGCTCTGTTTTTAACTGATCAAAGGCGGCCTGCTGCTCTGTCCCCCAGTACCAGTGGTTCTTCTTGGACAGCAGGTCTCGTAGCACTTTGTCTTTTTCAGCCAGGTTAGGCAAGAAGCGGCCCAGCTGATTGACCATGCCCAGAAAACTCCTGAGTTCGCTGACAGTTTTGGGTGCATCCATCTCTTGTACTGCTCTCGTCTTCTCTGGATCTGGCTTCACTCCATCTGCTGAAATTACATGACCCAGGAATCTGACTGTGTGGCGTGTGAGCTCACATTTGTCCATGTTGAGCGTAATGCCGGCCTTTTGTGCCTTCTCTAGCACCCCATGTAGCCGCACATCATGCTCCTCCTGCGTCTGTCCCCAGACCAGGATGTTGTCCATGTGACACAGTACCCCCTCCAGGCCACCGGTCACTTCTGTCACCATCATCCTTTGAAAGTGCTCGGGGGCTGATGCTATGCCAAAGGGTAGACGGTTAAAATAGTAGTGCCCAAAAGGCGTGATGAAGGTGGTGTATTTGGCAGACTCTTTTGTCAATGGTACTTGCCAAAAGCCCATGTTGGCATCTAATTTGCTGAAGACTGTTGCGCCAGCTAGCATGCCCAGAGTGTGCTCGAAAGAAGGCAGGATAAACTTTTCTCTGCATACTGATTCATTCATCATTGTGAAATCCACACAAATGCGAACATCACCTGATTTTTTCGGCACCACCACCATCCCGGCACACCAATCAGTCGGCTCCTCAATCTTGGTGATTACGCCCATCTTCTCCATACGGTCTATCTCCTCCTTCACTTTTCCCATAAGCGGCAGAGGGACTCTGCGTGGTGTGTGGAGAGAGAAGGGCACAGCCTCTGGCTTTAATTTAATTGAGTATGGCCTCAGAACAAGACACAAGCCGCTACACAGCTTCGGATATTGTTGTTTCACTGATTCCATGGTGATGCTGTCAACCCTGCACACAAGCTGAAGCTGTTCTATGGCAGGCCTTCCCAACAGTGCAGTGTGCAGGTCTTTTACTACATAAATGTTCTCTATGGCTGTCTTTTTGCCTCTGCGCAGTGTTTCTCTGGCTACACCTAGGACAGAGAGTGCATTGCCCCCTGGCCCAAACAACGGGCGTGTCGACACTGCCAGGCGCTTCACATCATGCCCCCCTGTAATGTCATGGTACACCTTGGCTGGCATGGCGGTGACATCAGCACCAGTGTCTATTTTAAAGCACACTTTTTTTTGTCTCACTTGTAGCTGCACCGTCCACGGGTCTTTTCCAGCATCCACGGCTCCCAGGAAAAAGCTCTCTTCTTCCTCTGCAGTGACAGCATTCAGAGATTTGGCACTGTTTCTGCACACTTTGCCATAATGTCCCTTTTTGCCACAGTTGTAACACACAGCATCTTTAGCAGGGCATTCCAATTTTCCATGCGAGGGCATTTTTCCACATCTATAACAGGCCTTTGAACCTGGCTGTGGCCGTGTATTAAGTTTATTTTTGCCTGGTGTTTGTGCTTGTGGCTGAGGCTTTGAGGGAAATTTGGGTTTTCTGTAGCTTTTAGCATGCACAGCATCAACATTAGAGCACTTGCTAGCACCGCCATTTTCTCCTCTTAAGTCAGACCGCTGTCGTCTAACTTCTTCAGACTGCCTTGTCTTTGTTATAGCAGTTCCAAGGGTTAGGTCTCTGTCTAGCTGTAGCTTTTCTGACAATGAGACGTTTCTCAGCCCGACCACTAACCTGTCGCGGATCAGCTCGTTCTGTAACTGTCCATAGTTGCAGTGTTCAGCTAATCCGTATTGAGCAGTGATGAAGGAATCCACCGTTTCTCCTGGCAGTTGCACACGCTGATTGAACTTGGCTCTTTCGTAGATTACATTCTTTTTAGGCACAAAAAATGCATCAAAGCCCGCCTTGACATCCGTGTACATCTTCCTCTCATCTGCAGTTAGCGTTAGCCCCTTTAGCACATCTTCGGCTTCATCGCCCATGCAATGCACTAACGTGTTCACCTGGTTTTCTTCCGACGTTGCGTTTAAGTTGCTTGCAAGCCGAAAGCGGTCGAATCTCCTGATCCAACGCTCCCATTCTTGAGGCTTGGTAAAATCGAATGGCTCTGGAGGTTGTATTGTGAACGTAGCAGTTGGTGTTGGTTGCGCCATATCTGCCAGCTCATCTCACATTTCTCCGCCAAAACGATACACTTTCCACTTCTTCTTTTTTTTTCGCTTACAAGAATCCCGTTTCTGACACCATGTCGAATTATTCTTATGATGAGGCTCGTACAACGTCGTAATCGGAGTCTGTCTTTATTTAGCAACTCTGTACAGGAGCAGCCTCCTGTGTAAGCCTGGGCCCGGCAGCCTCGTGTGTTTCCGGTTCCCCCCACAGCCCCAACTTCAGGCCGGATGCCGTCACTGCAGCCTGACCACTGGCAGCAGCGCCACCCTCCGGTTACTACAAAATAAAGGCATTCCTTACACTATTATTCCATAATACCACAGATAGAATGCAATAGTAGCTTATCACAATATCTCAGTACATGTGACAATAAACTAAACTGAATGTTTCAGATCGGGACCCTTCTTTAGACTGCTGTGGTGGTGAGGTGGGAGGGAGGGAGGGGGGATGAAAGATGTGAGAGAGATGGGGGCAGGACAAAGCCTAGCGAGTGAGAGGTGGTAAAGTTTGAAGAGTTTGTTTGCTTTCTTGGACAGGGGTACATGCAGAGGCGTACGCTGAGGATCGTTATATTTGGGCAGAAACTTGTAGTGAGAAAAGATCGAAATAGGCTTGTAGTTCGCTGTCATCCTGGATACTGTTGAGTGGTCAGTTTGTTTATATCTGGAATTTCTGGCTTGCAAGCCGGAAATTCCTGACAATACAGCCCCCTTAAATGTGTTCAGCTGCACTCTGATTCACAGAATCTTCATTTACTGAATGACTTAGTATATGATAATGCTAGAAGCTTTGATTTTACGCCAGCCTGGCACACAGATCATAAATGTTCCTTTTTTTAAGCTATTATTCAGTACATTGTTTCTTAAACAAACTGACAAGAATTCATTGTGGAAAAATAGAGATTGAATTAATAAAAAAATAAATAGATAGTTACATTAAAAGCCTTTATTTGTTTCTCGTATAATGCTATTTGAGGCGCATGCCAAGCGTAATTATGCCTTTGATCAGCGGTTTATTGATCCAAGATTGTTTATTTTGGATTTAAAACTCTCTTGTAATGTTACAGATGTTTAAATTTCTGAAAATTTGTGGCAGTGATGCGAGTTACTGTACTGATGCGCTGTGTTTGCTCAGAATGTGCCTCACCAGTGTCTTTTTCAAACAAAAAATCTGGTGCTAAAGGTCAGAACAGCTCATCACACTGGTGAGCACATGTTAATAGTTTGCAGCTTTAAATCTGTGTAATCCTTCACTTGTCAACACATTTACTGCACAAACAATTTATAGCTAATAATGCATCCACTATCACATCGCTGATTAATAACAATTTTTTCCAGAATGAACAAGCCATGTCGTAATGATTCAAAAACACAATTCCCCAGATAGAACAGGTTTCCTATACCATCTTCCCGTATTTATGGAAAGGGTATTTCAGGTCTGCTTGTTGCCCCTCCAGCTGCAATGTATTACAATAAAACATCAGCTTGTTTTCATCCTCTTCAAAATTGTGTAATGTTACCATTTTACGGGACCCACCTAATGGAAACCATAAAAGTAATTTTTATGGAAGGCAGTCGAACTTCACTTAAAGCTACCTACTTTCCTCATGGATTCTGGGACGTGCAGCTTGTGTGGCTTAGTGCTTCTATAAACGACACGGAGTTACTACTTGTCCTGCAGAGCACCTTAACATTTAACTATTCAAGCGTTTGAAAGAGGAAGTCTAGACGTTTGATGATACAATGGTGGTGCCAGAAGAAATGGTGAAAAAAAACCTCTCTCAGATTGCGAATAACGGCACAATTTGGCCCCCAACTCTGGGACATAAATATTTCCATGACCCTCAAATAAAAGGTCAGCAACATTTAATTTTTTATGTACATCACCCCGTACACTAACACTATTTTACACACTAGGGACAATTTACAATTTTACTGAAACAAACCTACATACCTGCATGTCTTTGAAGTGTGGGAGGAAACCAGGCCCCATGGAGAAAACCTACACGGTCACAGTTCGAAATACAAACTTCGTACATACAGCATCCGTAGTCAAAATCGAACCTGGGTCTCACGTTTACACGCTGTATCTCTAAGCTAATCAAAAGTAAGAGAATTGGTTGGGTTTGATGGTCAAGTGAGAGAATAAATGACAGGAAAATAAAGTGAGGGATGGGATTGCACAGAGAGACAGTATTAATTCTGTGGAATGTATAGCTTTCTTCTATGTTACTTAAAAATATGATTAAATAGACCAAGTGGAACCCATTAGGCCCCGTCCCCAACACAATAATCCACCACACACCCGTTCCCCCAATGCAACCCATTTCTACCACTCACCTGTTCACCCAAGGTAACCCATTCCCCCAACACAATAATCCACCACTCACCAAAGCCCCCAAGGGAGGCCTGGTCCCCGAAGGCAACCCGTTCCCCAATGTAAGATTCCACTACTCACACGTTCCCCCAACGCAACCCGTTTCTCCAATGCAGTATTCCACCACTCACCCATAGCCCCCAACTGTGCAGGTCATTTTAAACTTTTTTAAAAATGCAATTGCACTAAGATTTAATGTGATGTAGGTGCCACTGACAAGGCCATCTTTTGTTATCCAAATCTAATCATTAAACTTTGCTGTGCTGGGTTAGGCTGGCAGATTCTTTCCCTGAAGGACATTTGCTGTGAAGGACTCAGTGTTCTCGGATAGAAACATTGTAGCCGGTAGGGTGACGTCATAACTGCCTATCTGTCAGTGCAGATTTGAACAAATCCAACTTTTAAATGTCACTTTAAAACTTTTAAATCTCCCCCACTACTACACTTTCCTTACAACAGAGATCACAATGTGATGTAATTTTTGGTTTTCGGAATCTTCATGGCAGCTTGTGTAAATTAGATCCCATTGTGATTGGACTACTGTGAGATCGCATTGTGACATCATCACTGGAAGCTGCTGGAAGAGTCTCCCTGTCAAAGGCAGTTATTTTTTTCAAAGTTTTTTTTTAAGAACTTTAAATATCAATAACGTGAAATATAGCATCAAATCTGAATGGAGCCTGATTATCGTGACGACGGGGAAAATATGAGTAAGATTCTACAAATGTTTCAGCGCTACCGTGTAGCGTTTTGACGAAAATACTAAAACACACGCGCACACACACACACACGCACACACACACACACACACACACACGCACACACACGCACGCGCACACACGCGCGCGCGCACACACACACACACACACACACACACACACACACACACACACACACACACACACACACACACACACACACACACACACACACACACACACACACACACACACACACACACACACACACACACACACACACACACACACACACACACACACACACACACACACACACACACACACACACACACACACACACACACACACACACACACACACACACACACACACACACACACACACACACACACACACACACACACACACACACACACACACACACACACACACACACACACACACACACACACACACACACACACACACACACACACACACACACACACACACACACACACACACACACACACACACACACACACACACACACACACACACACACACACACACACACACACACACACACACACACACACACACACACACACACACACACGAGATTTTTAGTAATATAGAGATATAAAATTATATATTAACTGTTGGCAAGTGAGGCACTCTGTCTAACTACTCATTGAAAAAAGAATACTAATTAGGAAGGAAGTTGGAGGGAGAAAACTCATACAGTCGCGGGGAGAACTTAGAAACTCAGTGCAGACGGCATTTGTGGTCAGGATCGAACCCGGGTCTCTGGCACTGTATGGCAGCAACTCTACCACTGTGCCACCCTCCTGTCCATATTCTTGTTTTGTTTGCTCATGAACTGATATGTTGTTGTCTGTGAAACACTTCAAAGGTATTTCTCGGGAACATCACAGTGTTAAAATACATATGCAAGGTTTTCTTTTCCTTTCAAAGAAAGTATCTGCCTTTGAACCAATCATTTATGTGATTATGTAATCTTAAATATTTTTACGGAAATATTTATACTTGCTCTTTCTTCTGCAGATTAAACCTAACTCGGTTTTAGATATGCTGATTTATTTATCAGATGAGTTTGGCATTTTGAATAAACTTAAATACATTCTGAAACAATGGTGCAGTAGAAGAATTCTTTATTCACTGATAGAAATTAGTGTGGATTGTTGGTACAATGCTGTGGTTTACACACTTTGTACGTAATTGATTTATTTCAACATTAAATTTGTGTCTTTCAGCTGGAGATTCAGTCCTGTTGCATTTTCTTTCCAATTGAGAGCCTGCCCTCACCAGGTACGATCGTGGCTGGTGACATACCTGGCACAGTGAGGAATTGGTACCATACGGAAGAGAACATGCCTGGAACTTTGGTCATCTGCCTACCTCAGATCAAAGTGATCAGTGCAGGCCACAAATACATGGAACCTCTACAGGAGATTCCTTTTGTGATTTCAAAGCCTATTCTTGAAGAAGGTAAGCTCTTAGCCCAAATTCTTTTATACTTTTGGCTTTAGAGGCACAGCACAGAAACAGGCCCTCCGGCGCGCCGACCAGCGATCATCTTGTACACAGGCAATATCCTACACACACTCAGGACAATTTACAATTTTTACTGAAGCCAATTAACCTACAAAGTTGTACGTCTTTGGAGTGTGGAAGTAAACCTGAGCACCTGGAGAAAACCCACAAGGTCACAGGGAGAACGTACAAACTCCACACAGACAGCAGTCGTAGTCAAAATCGAACCCGAGTCTCATCAATGGATTTTCATCAGAACCTGGAAATGGTAGAAAACAAAGTTGTTTTATGCTGCAGAGGTGGAGAGAGCAAAGAGAATGCACATGAAAGGTTGACACAGATGGTGTTGTTGTTGGCTGGAAGAGTTTAGGAAAGGATAGGACTGCTTCAGAGCCGAGAGGGAATTCAATGTCATTAGGAAATCTGAGAAGGTTTGTTAGTTGCGGGTGATCTGTCTGCAGGAGATGTAAATTGAGGTAGATGAATGAGAGGAAAACAGTGCTAGAACATTGAACAGTACTGACCTCGAAGGGAAGGCGCGGAAGGTAAGATCCGCCAGTTCCTCTCACCAGGCATTTTGTACAGTGTCCACCACCGTCACCGTCTCATTTCACCCCCTCTCCGATTCCCGATCCACGGGGCGAGCAGGTCCAAGGCTCAGCGGCCTTCCTTCTCCGAGCGAGATGGGGCTTGCGGTTGGGATGCAGCCACAGCTCGCCAGGCCATTGGGCCAAGCCACAGGATGCTGTGGGGCCACCAGCAGCTCTGTCCGTGTCGAGGCCCTGCCCTGCTTTCCACTGTCATTCTGCTTACCAGTCCTCGGTCCGACTCCCTCCTCTCCAGTGCACGTGGTGAGCAGAAGCCGAACTTGGCGGCAACCTCTCCGGGCTTGGTCTTGTTGCCGCAGCAGTGAGCCGTGGCCCGCTGGGAGGTGACACTCTGCCAGGCGGCCCGCCGGGAGTAACAGTACCGATTTTAGGTGATGAATACAGAAGTCACGCATCAGAATTGCCCTGATTAACTTTTGACATCTGGTTGCTCTCAGATGCATTTAAAAACGATTGAAATAGATAAGGCAACTTAAGTTAATTTCATTTTTTTAAACTCTTTTTAAGATCATATTTCAAGTAATTTTCTTCAGCCAAGTCCTGCCACCCACTTAAAAAGAATGGGTTTGCAGCACATATAGAATTGAGGCATAGATGGAATAGACAGCCCCACGTAGGCTATTTTTCAGCGGACACACACACACGCCAAGGTGATACAGACACACACCGTGATGAACAGGAAGGTTAAGACAGCTAGCACAGTGTACGGTAAGGCCTTTAAAAGAAGTGGGGGTGGGGAGGGTAGAAGGGAGGAGACATTTTTAAGAAGCCAGACAACTTTTAATAAGCCAGAGATACACAGCTGCGAAGTTTGGCGGGCATTTAACATTACCGGTCGGTTATCCTTGGTTCTGAAAACTCGTGCTTATGTTTTTTTTCCCCAATGAGCAAATGAAAATGTCCGGTCAGCAAAGGCGATTAACTAATCCCACCTACGACTATCTCGACTACCCATAACTACATGGCGACCCCACTACAACTGCACCTACGACTACAGGATTATCGATTTTCTCCATGGCGACCATTTTTTGGTCGTAGATAATTTTTCAACATGTTGAAAAATTTGAGGCGACCATACTGAGTCCGCGACCATGAAGAAGACTCACCAGAGACCACCAGCGAACATGTGGCGACCATGTGGCGAGTGCAGAGTCTCCTGCATTCGCCTAAAACGTTGCCTAAGTGGGACAGGCCCTTAACTTTAAGGTGAGAGGGACAAAGTTTAAAGGAAATGTGTGGGGTATGTATTTTACACAGAGGGTGGTGAGTGCCTGGAACCAGAGGTAGTGGTGGAGGCCTATACAATAGTGACATTGAAGAGGTGAAAGGGGAAACCTGAACCTGAAGGGCAATGTTTTCACTCAGTGTGGTGTATATATTGATCAAGGTGCCTATGAAGGAACTGCAGATGCTGGTTTAAACCAAAAATAGATACAAAATGCTGGAGTAACTCAGCGGGCCAGGCAGCATCTCTGGAGAAAAGGAATAGGTGATGTTTTGGGTCGAGACCCTCCTTCAGATTTAGAGTCAGGTGATAGGGAATCTAGAAGTATGAAAATGTACAGAATAGAATAGAAAGGTAAAGAAGGTGCAGGAAATGTATGGTGCTGGCTCTGATTTGTTCTGTACCTTTTCATACCTCTTGTTTCCTTCTCCCCTGTCTCTGTCTGAGGAAGTGTCTCGACCAGAAACATCACCAATTCCTTTTGTCCAGAGATGCTGCCTGACCCCCCGAGTTACTCCAGCATTTTGTGTATTAAGACTCTATGGATGGGGTGTTGGGCTGATTCCAACCGATTGAGAATATTTTGTTAGATTATGCACTTGTCCTGGTCCAAACCTGATGGGTCTTGGTCAAGTATCCAAGTCCATTCCAGCTCCTCAACTAAATACATAAAAGGGCCTGTCCCACGAGCATGCGACTGCATGCGGCAAGCGCGACCAAACCGGAAGCGGGGGCCGCGCGGAGGTCGAGTGATTCCCGTACAGGGCCGGTCCCACCAGCATGCGACTGCATGCGGCGAGCACGACCAAACCGGAAGCGGGGGCTGCGCAGAGATCGAGTGAGTGACGTGAAGTTCGAGCGAAGTCCGCGGGAAGTTCACGCGTGATGTACGGCGTCAAGACGCTGCGCACGCCCGTCGAGGCGGTGCGTACGGCGTCAAGGTGGCTACGGGCCGGCAGGCCGTTGCCGCGCAGAATTTTTGAACAGTGTCAGTTTTTCGGAGCCCCGCTCGATGTCGGGACCAGCTCCGCACAACTGCATACGGCTCCGGCGATCGAAGTGGGACCGGCCCTGCGAGGCCGTACGGCTCAAGCGACCACGTTAGGTCGCGCTTGCCGCATGCAGTCGCATGCTCGTGGGACAGGCCCTTTACACTCCACAACTGCACCCAATGTAAAGTCTACCAGTGAAGTGTGAGGCCAGAATCATCCAACCTCAAGCTTGAATCTGTTCTTTGCCTCGCAAAGCCCTGGCAAGGAAGTCAGATACAAGCTGCACCGAGCAGAGGACGTTGCCGACCATTTTCTACAGAGCCGCTAGGGGGAAAAGTAAGTTTAATTAGGCCATTGTCTTCACAGTTACCTGCTGGTGGCTTTAAATTTCAACCTCGATTGTACATTTTAATCTTTTTTCAAATGTTCAGATTCAAATGCAAGGGTAGTACCTGATGTTATTGCCATGAATTTTAATTGTCTGCTATCACTGTAATTCCAATTTCTCATGTATATCCAAATATGACTATAAAGTACAGTTTAGAAGGATGTGTGGGGACCTCGTTGAAACTTATCGAATAGTGAAAGTCCTGTATAGAGTGAATGTGGAGAGGATGTTTTCACTAGTGGGAGAATCTAGGACCAGGGTCCATTGTCTCAGAATCAAAGGATGTACCTTTAGACAGGAGATGAGGAAGAATTTATTTAGTCAGAGGGTGGTGAATCTGTGGAATTCATTGCCACAGATGGCTGTGGAGGTCATCAATCGATATTTTTAAGGCGGAGATTGACAGATTCTTCATTGATAAGTGTGTCAGGGGTTATGGGGAGAAGGCAGGAGAATGGGGTTGAGAGGGAAAGATAGATCAGCCATGATTGAATGGCAGAGAAGACTTGATGTGCCGAATGTCCTAATTCTGCTCCTAGAACTTATGGACATAAAAGATGTGGTAATAGGCCCTTTAATTTAGAATATGTCCATGAAAAATGGAAGCTCCTTCTATTTCTTATTGCTCAATGGAGTATTTTGATCGGAACTGTGAAGTGCCACGGAGCATGGTTTAAAATGTAAAAATCCATGGGACGTGCAGATTAAATCAGATTTCTGTGACATGGAATAATATGTTCACATTGTGCAAAATTCATAATGTCAATAGGTGCTAGAGCTGCAAATTATCTGTCATTTGTGGTTAATCAAGACCTAAACTAAAGAATGGTTCTATGTTTGTCAAATTACCCCTGTGCAATCACTAACACTTCATGTACTTTTGTGTTATACGCTGTATGTTGCCTGCAATAAGAAGTCATATTTCCTGTACATAAATGCGGCTTTATTTAATGGTTCTGCATTTCAGCAGTATAAATGTGAAATGTGGCAAGTGTTTAAATGACAGTAATTTTTCTTGTCACTGTTTGTCATTTATGATGCAAGCTAAAACATTTTCTTTGAAAGTAGTGTTTGAAATTTTATCTATTATATTCGATTGCTAATCTGTAATAATTTAAAAGTGATCTCGGACAGTGAAGGATCCCTTTTGTTTGCATTTAAAAAAACAGGTATTGCTGCAGATTGTTCACCGTATTTTTAGAATTTACTGACCTTAGTGATGTATTAACAGCTAACTATAAATCTGCAGTTAAACATCTTTACTATGCCGTACCAACAGTTTAAAAGCAAGTAAGTTGTTTAGCTTTCTGTCTGAGAATGTTTTAAATAGGCTGCAACCTGATTGCTTGTTTGAGTTAGAGTAGATTGAAGCTGTAGATGAGATTAGCTTTATGGATGTAAAGTCTCCATTCCATTTAGTGAAGCAGAGATAAGCAGGAGTGCTGTACAAGTGAATTTCAAATATTATTTTTGGAAGTGTGCTTTGTAGGCATTGAACAAAATCCAGAATTAATTTTATAAAGAGAACACAGGCAGAAAACAAAGCAGTTTATATTAAAAGCTAGAAAAACATTTTTGATTTGGGGCAAGAACAAGCTTCTTTTTAACTGCACAGTAGTTGCTTTCACTTAGATTTTTGGAAAAATGATTGCATGAAAAACATATCCAGATAGATATCTCTGAAAATTGTTCTTGGTGTTGGAAGATTTTATTTTGATTTTATTTTGGGTGGTACGGCGGCAGTTGAGTTGCTGCCTTACAGCACCAGAGACCCGGGTTTGATTCTCACGCTGGGTACTGTCTGTACGGAGTTTATGTTCTCCCAGTGATTGTGTAGGTTTTCTCCAGGTGCTCCAGTTTCCTCTCACACTCCAAAGACATCCAGGATTGTAGGTCCACCAGCATTTGCAGTTCCTTCCTATAGTAGGTTAATTGCCTTCAGTAAAAATTGTAAATTGTCCCTAGTGTGTAGGATAGTGTTAGTGTACAGGTGATCGCTGGTCGGCGTGGAGTCGCTGGGCCGAAGGGCCTGTTTCTATGCTGTATCTAAACTAAACTAAAATGTGTGGTGTTGGTAGAAGTTAATAGTTGGATTAGTGGTGATCTATTTTGCTCTTTTCACAATGAAATGTAGTAATAAAAATAGTTGAAGACTGATGTGAGAATACAGGTTAGATATCGGAGCTTTCTTGATAGGGTCCCATTGCAACATTTTGTGTTACATAAGTTTTTAACATGTAACAATATCAATATGATTTGTTAAAAAAAACGTGCTGGAGTAACTCAGTGCGTTACTCACGCAGCATCTCCAGAAAACATGGATTGGTGACCTTTTGGGTCCGGTCCTTCAGACCAAGAGTCCTGCCCCAGAAAGTCATTTATCCATGTTCTCCAGAGATGTTGCCTGACCCACACTGAGTTACTCCAGCACTTTGTGTCTTTTTTTTAGAACAAATTAATTTATGGCTTTGCTCATCAACTTCAAAATATATAAGAATTATAAAACCAAATATAAAACAAGAAAACCAAGTAAAAGATGGAACATCTAATATACTCAATTCGTTCCAATAATGAGAAGGATGTTTACTTGTCACATGTAAGTAATGAGAATGTTCCCTCTGAACCTCAGAATCTGGGCTTTCACTTGTCCCCATAGAGTAGGTAGTTGGGACAAAGCCAATGTGAGCCTCTTATTCTACAAAGAAAACTTCCTAACATTGTAAAAGCAGTCTGCGTGCAAGAAAGTTGTCGTTCACTCCTCCTCAGGGTAACATCACTATGGGTAACATCTGCCCTTTGCCCACCCATCTGTAAATCAGCCCCACTCCACCCCACCTGTATCCACCTATCACTTGCCAGGGTTTGTCCCACCCCCCATTCCACTTCCAGCTTTCTACCCCCTTCTACAAACAGTGCAAAGAAGGGTCCCGGCCCAAAGTATCGCATATCAATGTTCTCCAGAGATGCTGCCTGACCTGCTGAGTTACTCCACTATGTCTTTTTTTGAAGAATAGGTGAATGCATGTAAATATTTGATACATCATGTGGCAATAGTCACATTGCTCGAGCTTTGGGAAATACTTTCACCAATTATTTCTGTGGAACATGGTATTAAATACAACGATCCCACCCATACCTCTATTCCAACTCTCCCGCCCCCCCCCCTCCCCCCCTCCCCAGCTTCAATCAGTCTTGAGAAGTGTCCTGCCCTTAATTTTGCATCCACGGTCGGAAGAAGGGTTCCGACCAGAAACGTCACCCATCCTTTTTCTCCAGAGATGCTGCCTGACCCGCTGAGTTATTCCAGCACTCTGTGTCTATCTTCGGTATATCCAGCATCAACAGTTCCTTCCTACACAAACCATCTACAGATGCTGTCTGACCCACAGTGTTACTCCAGTGCTGGGTGGTTTGCTCAAGAAAAAAATATGCCTTGCTTGAGGGGGCAATAGGTTTTGTTGCAGGACACTGTCGAGAGCTTGATTAAGCATTAACGCACATTCTAACAGAGCGGACATCTTGTAAACTGGTTAACAATGCATCCTGCTATTAATGTGCAAATCCATCCGCAAATTAGAGCAATTAAAATAAATGTACTGTGCTGTAAATCCACACCATTTGCAGGTTAATTTATGCTGCTCCATTCTTTATTTTGCTTTGATGTTACTTTGCCCTAAGGCACGCAATATTAATTGCCCATTAAGTTCACAGTGGAAAATTAAGGCTGTGAACATAACGGTATACTACCTTTAAAGCCATGTGCAGCATAACATTCGATCACCAGACTTGATCAATGAAGAAACAAAGAAATGAATGCTGGTTTACAAAAGTTTTAGATCAATGAGGACTCTAATGGGACACGTTTAGAA
The DNA here is from genome assembly GCA_038087875.1 of Malacoraja senta. Classification (NCBI taxonomy): domain Eukaryota; kingdom Metazoa; phylum Chordata; class Chondrichthyes; order Rajiformes; family Rajidae; genus Malacoraja; species Malacoraja senta. The sequence continues at coordinate 79,072,238 of CM075977.1, read as the reverse complement.
AGATAATGGCAAGGACATCTCAATAAAATATCATAGAGTCGCAGGGAGTCGTGGAGTCTCAGCATGGAAACAGGCTCTTCGGTCTAAGTTGCCAACACATGTCCCATCTACACTAGACCCACCTGCTTGCATTTGACCCTTAGCCCTCAAAACATCTCCTATCCATGTATTTGTCTAAATGTTCCTTGTGCCTCCAAACTTTAGTAATATCAGGCTTTCTATGTTAGGATATTGAATCCCACAGAGCCAGAGTCATACAGCGTGAAAACAGGCCTTTTGGCCCAACTTGCACACGCTGACCAGCATGTCCCATCCACATTAGTCCCATCTGCCTATGTTTGGCTCATATCCCTCTAAACCTGTCCTATCCATGTATCCATCAAAATGTTTCTTAACATTGCGATAGTACCTGCCTCCAACACCACCTCCGGCAGCTCGTTCCATACACCCACCATCCTTTGTGTAAAAAAAGTTACCCCACAGGTTCCTATTAAATCTTTCCCCTCTTAGTTTAAACCTATGTCCTTTGATTCTCGATTTCCTTATTCTGGGCAAGAGACATGGAAATGTTAGACCATTTATTTGGTAGGAAACATAGAAATGCTAATTTTTAAATGGTGATAGTCTGAAAGGTGTTCCGAGGCATCTGGCTCTACCTGCATGTAAATCAATGAAAGGAAACATGTGAGTAATTCGAAAGTAAATCACTTGTTGGCTTTCATTGCAAGAGGATTTGAGTGCAAGGGCATTACCAAAACGATGTTGAGTCCTGGTGAGACCGTATCTGGAATATTACGTGTAAGTCTGTTCTCCCCAACTAAGGAAGAGATGCTGCGCCATTAGAAGCAGAGCAATGATGGTTCACCAGGTCGAATCCTGGAATGAAATGTTTGTTTAGTTTAGTTTAGATACACTGCACTGAAATAAGCACTTCGGCCCACCGAGTCCATGCCGAACATCGATCACTCGTTCACACTAGTTCTAAGTTACCTTAATTTTTGTAATCCCTACACAATCCCTACACACCAGCAGCATTTTACAGAGACAAATTAACCTACAAACCCACATGTCTTTGGGGTGTGGGAGGAAGCCGGAGGAAACCCACGGGATCACAGGGAGAACGTGGCCTTATAAGGCGTTTATAAGCTTTATAATGTGCTGGTCAGACCGCCTTTGCAGTATCATGAGCAATTTTGGGCCCTATATCTGTGGGAGGATGTGCTTGCGCTGGAGAGGATCCAGAGGAGGTTTACGAGAATGATCCCTGAAATGATTGGGTTAAGATATGGTGAGCATTTGACCGCACTGGGTCAGTACTCGCTGAAGTTTAGAAGGATGAGGGGGTACCTCATAGAAGCTTACCGTACAGTGAAAGATCTGGATAGAGTGAATGTGGAGAGGATGTTTCTCCTAGAGGGAGAATCTAGGACCAGAGGCGATAGCGTCAGAATAAAAGGAGGTAACTTTCGGAAAGAAATTTGATTTCCAGCATCTGCAGCTTCTTGTGCACCCTGCATTGATGTCTTTGGAATTCTCTTCCCTAGAGAACCTTGGAGGCAGAGTTATTCAATATATTCAAGGTGGAGGTTGATAGACGTTAGAATTGCAAGGAAGTCCAAATCATGTCATAACCATCAGCCAAGATCTTAATGTTTTGGTCTACCTCTGTTCCTTTTTCTTTTGTGCTAAAACATGCCAAAATTTAAAATTGTACCTTTTATTTCCTTTTCACTTTTTCTTTTCATCTAATCTTTCATTCCTTTTGTTTCATTTTCTGTTCTTTTCCTTCCCTCATCCTTTTCCCGCATTTTAAATTTAACCTTATAATCCTAGGGACCTATGACCAATGTGACACTGTTATCAGTTCACTCAGTAAATCAGAATGCATAAAGATGTAAAATTAAGGTCAAGATCAGTTCAATTACATCTGTTAAAAGTGTTTAATAATGTTCCCTTAGTTTAATCAAAACATTTAAAAAGGTGTAATGAGCTTGCCATGTGGAAGACGTGATATAAATGTTGAATTTATAACAAAAAAAATCTTTAAATATTCCCGAAGGTTGGTCCTAGTATTACCAAAGACAGCTAAAGTGCCATTTAATTAACACGTACAAGATTATTGCAAGTCCTTTTGCTGTTTCCCCCAAATTAATTTGCAATTTCGCAGACATTGCTTGCTTTGGACAGACTCAATGGAGGGGGGTGAGGAACCGGTGATGCGTTGGGCGGTTTTCACCACCCTCTGCAGTGCTTTCCGGTCGGAGACAGAGCAGTTGCCATACCATACTGTGATGCAGATGGTAAGGATGCTCTCGATGGTGCAGCGGTAGAAGTTCACCAGAATCTGAGGAGACAGATGGACCTTCTTTAGTCTCCTCAGGAAGAAGAGACGCTGGTGAGCCTTCTTGACCAGTGTTGATGTATTGTGGGTCCAAGAGAGGTCATCAGAGATGTTGACCCCCAGAAACCTGAAGCTGGAAACACGTTCCACCTCCGTCCCGTTAATTTGGATGGGGGTGTGCGTGCAGCCCCTAGACCTCCTGTAGTCCACAATGAGCTCCTTGGTCTGCAGTATTGCAGTATATACTGCAGTATTCTGGCTGATGTTTCCCTTTATGCATGGATCTGCAAAGACAGAGATCAATTCTACTTGCTTTTATTGAGCCTGAAGTTCAAAGTTGATTCTGCATGGATTGATGACCACATGGTAAAATCATACAGCAGACCTCACCGAGGCCGTAGACTAGGGTCGCCACGTCTTTGGCGCTGACAACATTACAAAATTTCATTGAACATTCCTACCTACTGCCTGCCGCCACATCGAGTCTCCCCTTCGTTCTCGCCATCCCCACCCCCGCCAGGTCCCCCCTTCGTTCAGGGAATAAGTTTGGGATTTTCCTGCACTGTGTGGCTAAATACCACATTGCGTGTTGATTTTATGCTCCATCACTCATTCTTGCCAAAGTATTCGAAGCTATTAAGGTTCTGATTCTTCTTCTTCCTAATTACTTTTTTTCACTGTTGCAGCACCAATTTTTAAAGTGCCTTTGAATATTACTTTTATATAAATCTTAGTTGTTGGTACTTTCATAACCTTGACTTGCATGTCTCCTTGATTTCCTCTCACCATTTGATCCTTTGCAAACCTATCACGGCACCATTACCAGAGCTCTTCTCATTTTTTTTTGTTCAGAGCTAACTATTGTTGCTTCAGTTGTTCTGCTTCCATCCATTAAATTGTTTTAATATCTGCTTCTCTGCCTTGGAACTTTTCCCATTCCTTCGTAAAGGAGTTGCAAATAGGATTTTCTTTGCTTACTTCCTTGTCTCCTTGTGCCACCCAAAGCCTTCAAGTGCTCTGTGGTCATGTTTCAGTTGCCACGCTATGAAATGTTCTGTAGGTACCTGAAGTAAAAGATCAACATGAAGAAGGGTTTCGGCCCGAAACGTTGCCTATTTCCTTCGCTCCATAGATGCTGCTGCACCCGCTGAGTTTCTCCAGCATTTTTGTGTACCTAAAAGATCAACATTTTGTTTCTTGTCATTTCCTAGGCGACGCTTTCCCCTGGACCATCAATCTCAGCCAGTTCAGTGTGTACACCCTGCTCGGCCAGTTGAAGACCTGTAACCTGGTGGAACCCTTGGGCTGCACCTCAACCCTGGCCGTCACTTCGCACAAGATGCAAGCCTGCGGCCCTGAGACCAGGCATTCCTTTGTCGTCTGCCTGCACGTGGACCTGGAGTCCCTGGAAGTGAAATGCTCAAACCCCCAGGTTGGTGTTGAGGCAGCTAATTGATTTATTGTGGGGAAAAATAAGAAATGACTGACATTAAGTTAATTTGTCCTGTACTGTATAGGAGAATCCTTATTCCATTAAACAATCTTAACTTTCTTTTGAGTTTGGTAACCAAGATCGGAGAGAAAGATTAGTTTACTGCTTTGATGTGCTCTCATTTCTTTGCAATTTAGACTTATCCCCCCAAAAAAGTAGTGACTTCAGTCCAAAGTGCATCTTAAAACTCATGGAGTAAAATGAGTTACAGATGTGCTATTTTGAAAGGTATTATGTAGCAGAATTAATGTGCAGCAGCTTTGAAAGTGTCCACCGGAGTTGCATGTTCCAGGGTTTATCATAACTTCACACAATATGTTCATGGATGTGTGGCTGTAACATTAAAGAGATTTCAGTTTTAAATAACGTGGGTTTAAGTCCGTATCAATCGAACGTATTCCATGCAATGGTAGAATCTTCTGCCAAACCTGACTTTTATTGTTGTGTAGCAAGGAACTGCAGATGCTGGTTTATACTGATGGTGGACACAAAGTGCTGGAATAAATCACCTGGGCAGGCAGCATCTCTGGAAAAAAAGGATGGGATCCATCCTTTTTCTCCAGAGAAGCTGCCTGACCCACCGAGTTACTCCAGTACTTTGTGTCTATGTTCTGACTTTTTTTGTTATTTTGTTATCATGGAAAAAAATTGCTACGCATTGATTTTAATTAACTCTGGGGGCTCTGGTGTAGTATCTTGGTTGCTGCCATGAAAAAACTGTTTGCGGATATCTTCTTTGAAGCTGTATCCTAGTTAGGTGGAATATATTGCAGAATGATTTTGTTTGTTGTAAATTGCTCTGGAAAGGAGATTTCAATTGATCAGCTAGATCGGTACAGTACAAGTGAGCAGTTTTCTCATTATCATACTCTTCCCATTGGTTGCAATGGTAATGTAATTAAATTCAATTGTTTTTATGTTTTCATATATGCATTTCTTCAGATTTCTTTACTCCGGCGGCACAATGGTGCAGCGGTATAGTCGCTGCCTCATAGCACCAGAGACCTGACTATGGGTGCTGTCTGTATGGAGTTTGTGTGTTCTTGGTGAACACAGACAATCACCAAAGAAGCAAATCTGTTTCAACGAGAGTTAGAATCCAATGCACTTTATCCTTTTTCAGCCTTGGAAGTCATAAATTTCTGAGAGTTGGACTATATTAGAAGAGCAAATTACAAGGAATATGTGAATAAGTGCGCAATACCTTTGCAGCTACTTTGCGGCATTAATTTCCCGACAATTTTTTTCACATGGTAAGAATACCAGCTTTAAATGCCAATTTTCCAACTATTTTCATAAGGCTGAATGGTGTTCCCAGACCCTGGTGACCACAATGCTACGATTGACTGAGATTGACTTTATGCACGTAATTTATGTGCATCTATCTTCCACGCGCTGTTTTTTTTAATCCCTGAAGAAATTGCCATGTTGATTTTGGGAGAGGTTGCTAAAGTCTGATCATGTTTTGATCCCTCCACTTTCAATTCAGATCATTAACTAAGTAAATTATTTTGTTATTTGTTTCACAATAGGCAGGAAGCCGTTATGCACCTCCCCTTCGCTCCAAATAATTGGCAAAGTGTAGTCTCTAGCCACTCTAATTAGTGTTGTTCTAAAGTTCTGAATCTAAAATAAAGTAATCCAGTTGTTAATAGTTAGCCTCGTGGACCAGCTGAACTTAAGCAATTTTTAATGCATTTTATTTGCTGGCAAGACATTACTCCATTCTTTAATGGAGATGTTTAGTTAAGTTTAGTTGAGACATACAGTGCGGAAACAGGCCCTTCGGCCGACCGAGTCCGCGCCGACCAGCGATCCCCGCACACTACACACTAGGGACAATTTACATTTATACCAAGCCAATTAGCCTACAAACCTGTACGTCTTTGGAGTGTGGGAGGAAGCTGGAGCTTCCCGGAGAAGACCCATGCAGATCACGGGGAGAACGTACGAACTTCATACAGACAGCACCCGTGGTCAGGATTGCACCTGGGTCTCTGATGATGTAAGGCAGCAACTCTACCGTTGCGCCACCATGCCACACCGTGTCTTGAGGGCATTCCATATTACGGTCCAGGAGGTGCTGAATGTCCTGGGCATATGAAGGTAGATCAATCTCCTGGTCTGATCAGATATATCTGAGGGCAGGTTAGAGAAGAAATTGCAGGCACCCTGGCTGAGAAATATGAATCATCATCAGTCATGGGTGAGGTGCCTGGAGGGTGGCTAACGTTGTGTCTCTATTTACAAAGGTTTGCAAGGAAAAGCCTGGTTAAGTGAGCTTAACACCGGTGGTAGGCAAATTACTGGAGAGGATAATATATATATGTACATGGATAGACAGGGCTGATTACGGATAGTCAGCATGGAATTGCAGGTGGGAGATCGTCTTATGAATATGATTGATTCTTTTGAAGTAGTAACAAAAACGGTTGATGTGGGCAAAACCATAGACTTTGTCTGTATGGATTTCAGCTAGGCATTTGATAAGGTTCTGCATGGTAGGCTGCTCTGGAAGGCTAGATCGCATGGAATCCTCGGAGGGCTAGTAGGCTGGATAGAGAACTGGCTTCATGGAAGGAAGCAGAGGGTGATAGTGGAAGGTTGTTTTTTGGATTGGAGATCTATGATTAGTGGTGTACGGCGGGGATTGATGCTAGGCTATTGGTGTTTGTGGTGTATATCAATGATTTGAATGAGATTGTAGAAGGCATGATCAGTAAGTTTGCAAATGACACAACAGTGGGTGGTATTGTATCAAAAATTACAGCAGGGTCTTGATCAGTTGGGCAAGTGATTTGAGGAGTAGTTAAATGAGTTTAATGCAGATAAGTGCAAGGTGTTGCAGTTTGGGAAGTCAAACCAGGGCAGGAACTTCACAGTGCATGGCAGGGCTCTGGGGAGTGTTGTAGAGCAGAAGGATCTAGGCGTGCAGGTACATAGTTCCTTGAAAATGGCGTCAAAATTAGATTAAATGATTCAATGATACTTTATTGTCACGTGCGTAGGTACAGTAACATTCTTTGTTTTTGCAAACAATGCACAAAGTACACAAAGTGTCACCATGTTTCAGCTGCTCACCTACAACCTAAAAAAAATAGGGTGGTTAACAAGCCTTTCGGTAGATTGGCCTTCATCAGTTTGGGTATTGAATAGAATTTGGGCTGATGTGAGGCCGCATTTGGAGTATTTCAGTTTTGGTCATCCTGCTATCGGAAGGATGTTGTTACAGTGGCAGGGAGTGCAGGGAAGATTTACGAGGCAGTTGCCAGAGCTTGAGGGTCTGAGCTTGCGTGAGAGGTTGAGCAGGCTTGACTTTGTTCCCTGAGAGGTGATCTTATAGAGGTATATAAGATCATGAGGGGAATAAATTGGGTGAATACACAGACTTTTACTCATAGTAATGGAATCAAGAACCAGAGGACATTGGTTTAAGGTGAGAGAGGAAATAATTTATAAGGAACCTGAGCGGCAACTTTGGTCACACCGAAGGTGGTGGGGAACAAACTGCCAGAGGAGGTAGTTGAGGCAGGTACTATAACAATGTTTAATAGACATTTGGACAGGTGAATGAGTAGGAAAGGTTTAGAGGGATAAGGCCCAAAAGCGGGCATGTGGGACTAATGTAGATGGAGCATGTATGACTCTATGACTCTACTCAATCACATATTCCAAAATGCCACAGAAGGCTGTGGAGGCCAAGTCAATGGATATTTTTAAGGCGGGGATTCTTGATTAGTAAGGGTGTCAGAGGTTATGGGGAGAAGGCAGGTGAAAGGGGTTGAAAGGGAAAGATAGATCAGCCATGATTAAGTGGTGGAGTGGACGATGGGCTGAATGGCCTAAATCTGCTCCTAAAACGTAGGAACATTAAATTGTTAAATGGTGTTACTCACAACACGTACCATTTATGTACAGTCCCACAGATATCTGGAATTATTCAGGCAGTGGCAGAATATGTTAGGAATTTCCCTTACTTATTACTTTTCCGTCATTTCATGAACAACACCAAACTGATTCAAATTTTGGATGATGGCCTTGGGTGTTGAGCTCATTTCCTGGATAATTAAATGCATGGTTGAAAAGAAAAATAGTTCTGTAATTTCTAAATATTCACTAATGGTTGAGTTTAAAATAACATATAGTAGGAATTAAATGTTCGGGGTTATCGAATTGCTTCATAATATTATCCAGTTATACTGAGCTTGGGGTTCCGTTTAAAATGCTTCAGGTGAATTATGAGGTGTTTTATTTATTCTTTGTTAATTTTTAGATGAATGGAATGCCTTAGTCTGTAAAATTACCTTTGATCACAAATATCTCATAGAATAGGAAGGAGGCCTTTCACCCCATTTAATTAGTACTAGCTCTGAGCATAAGAAATCCTGCAAGCCCCACTCTGGGACCTATCCCCTGCAAACCTATTGTCATTTTTTCTTTCATGTAGTTATCTCGATTCCCTTCGGAATACAACAATTGAAATATATTCTCGGCTTCACCTGACAGTACTTTCCAGATTTTTATGTTTGCATAAAGATTTTCCACAAGTCAGTTTTGGTCCTTTTCCTAGAGCTGCCATTCCATGATCATTCCACCAACGGGAATGGTTTCTCTGTATCAGCCATTTAGATAGATAGACATCAAACAATTTGTAAAAGAACATTGAAGTCTTTACCGATTTATATTCATCACCCTCACCCTCTTCTTGGCATTACTCTAACGAACTAGGTTATTATGGGGAAATGTGTTCACTTAACCCTGAAGAAGGGTCCTGACCCGAAACATCAACTGTCCATTTTTCACCAGAGATGCTGCCTGATCCGCTGAGTTACCCCAGAATTTTGGGTCTACATTTGGTATAAACCAATATCTACAGTTATTTTTTATTACATTTTTACTTAACCCTTGCAGTTTTTTTAAAGTGTAGTTTCTTTTCTTCCTCAACTCCTAACGCCTGAAGCCATCACTAGTAGGCTGCCCCTGTCTGCTGTTGATGAACGTGGGAGGAAACTGGAGCACCCAGAAAAATCCCACGTGGTCCGTACAGACTCCATTCAGGCAGCACCCATTGTCAAACCCAGGTCTCTGGCACAGTAAGGCAGCAACTCTTCCGCTCCGCTATTATTCCGCCCATTGCTTTAAATTGAACATGTTTCCAATGTTCTTTGAGGACCGATGTTTCAGATCTCAAAATTTCTCAAAAGCAGTTCAGGGTAGTTCTTCTGGACGAATACTTGGAATGTGTGGGTTGTTTTACATGCAACAATCGGACAGAATAGTTTAAAAGAACGAGAGATGATTTGATTGAAATGTATAATATTCCCCCATGACCTTGTCAGACTGAATGTGGAAAGGATGTTTTCTCCTGTGGGAGTATTGAGAACTAGGGGTCACTGTTTAAATCTAAGGATCACCTATGTAAGACAGAAATGACACGACTTTTTTTTTCCCAGAGGGTTTCTTTTGGTAAGTCTTTGAAACTACTGTCCTTAAATGGGGGTGAAAGCGGAGGCGTTGAATATTTTTAAGACAGTGGTGGATTATGAAAAGGAGTATAAAGTAATTGGGCTAGGCAGGAATGTGGAGTTGAGGTTACAATCACATCAGCTCGATCCTTTTAATGGCGGAGCTGGTTTGAACTGCTGCGTGGTTGACTCCTGCTTTTAATTTGTATCCTCGTATATTCAATCTAAACAAACTAGATTTAATGAAAATAAGGGAATAATTAGGTAAGAAATTGCACCACAGTAAAGGCGAGGCATCAAAGACTGTGGAAAGGTAACAAATTCTGTTTTGCTCATGCTATATTAATTTCGCACCCACAGCTTAATGAACAACCAAAATATGGAACTTTCCTACACATCCCACGATGCCAAACCACAAGCTATTAAAATTCTCACAGCATATTTGATGCTAAATAAGAAAGCATCATACAAATTTAGGGTAGGGAGGCTTATTGGGTAGCTTAATGAATTTGGATCAGTTAATAGCTATTTTCTCAATGATAGTCTTCCATATAATGGTCTTCCTGATTCACCACACAACACTGTTTATTGCTTTACGTCTTGCCCGTTTAGTCCATAAGAGTAGATAACGTTCAAATAAATCATAGATTGTGATAAACCAGAGTAATTTGTACTATTATGAAATATTTATGGAGAAAGCCTTACAAATTTGGTGCTTAGGAACAAGCCAGCTATTGACCGACTAACATTAACGGTATACAGTGATTTACTGTGATCATTACTATTTTTACAGTGTTTGTACTTAAAATCAGTTTTTAAAAAAACATACAGGACATGCTTCCCTTTTTCTCTAATTTCTTTTAGAGCAGTTAAATTACAGTATGCTAATAACGTATGTGTTTGTGATGAATACTTCTTCAATGTTGTGCTTTTAGTCATTGTTTTACTTGAAGTGGTTAAGGAATTCTCTCGACCTTCTCAACAATTATGATTACTTGCTGAATGCACTAAACTACAACCCATTTTCTTCAGTTAGATACTTTCTTAATTTCAGGAGAAATTGTTAAAGGTGCATTAATAAGAAATTTGAAACTAATTACTTTTGATTTTAAATAAGATACATTTCTGAATGCATTCTTTATTAGTTTCCAAAAATGACTTAAAGATACGGGTGTGAAAATTTGGTCTTCCTTTGACATGGTGATACAGCGGGAGAGTTACTGCCTTACAGCGCCAGAGACCCGGGTTCGATCCTGACTAAGGGGGCTGTCTGTATAGAGTTTGTTTGTTCTCCTCGTTACCGCGTGGGATTTACCCGGGTGCTCCGGTTTCCTCACACACTCCAAAGACGTACAGGATCGCAGGTTAATTGGCTTTAGTAAAATTTGTAAATTGTCCCGAGTGTATAGGATAGTGCTCGTGTACAGGGTGATCTCTGGTCGGTGTAGACACGGTGGGCTGAAGGTCTTTTGTCCACGCTGTATCTCTAAACTAAACTAAACTCGCATGTGCTAACCCCTTGCATGTAATAGTTCTATTTATATAAATGGAACCAAATTTTGGGAACAGAGCATATGTGCAAATTCCAGTATATCATGATACAAGTAATAGAAAACAAATTTCTACTCGCTTGGAAGAGGAAGGGATGATTTAGCTCCCTGGGCCTGTTTTATTATTCAGTGACATCATGCCCTTTGTGTGACCTACTTTCTCCTCATGATCTCAGTACTTTACTGTAAACTAAAAAATCTACTTCAGATTTCAATTTAATAATTTGTCTCACATTAGTTATTGTTTACAAAACAATTCCAAGTTTCTACTACCTATGCCGTAGTACCTTAAACTTGACTCCTTAAAGTTCTGATTTAAATTTTTATATTTTGTTTCATGTTCTCACTATCCAAAGCATTTCCACCTCCCAATTCTGCTAGCCCTTGCTGTCCCCTCCCCTTCATCAGCCCTCTGGTTGTCTCCTCCCCCCCCCCCCCCCCCCCCCCCCCCCAGCCCTCAGGCTCCTCCTCCGCCTTTTTCCTTTTTTCCTTTCTTCTCCCCACCCCCTATCAGTCTGAAGAAGGGTTTCGGCCCGAAACGTTGCCTATTTCCTTCGCTCCATAGATGCTGCTGCACCCGCTGAGTTTCTCCAGCATTTTTGTGTACCTTCCACCTTTCATCAGTTTTATTTAATATTTTGATTACTTCCATGAAGTCACTATGGTTTTATGTTGATTAGGTTGGTATGGATTGATTATGAGAAGATACATATTCCAAAAACAGAGCATAGATGAAAAGCACAAACAGGCTTTTCAGACCACAATGTCTGCCGAACAGAATGCCAAGACTTATCGACTTGCACTATTCCCTGCATATCCATGTATCTATCCAAAAGTCTCTTAATAGTATACTATTGTGTCTGCCTCAACCACCATACCTGGCAGCACGTTCTAGGCACTCGCCTCCCTCTGTATGAAAACTTGTTCCCTGCTTCTCCTTAAACTTTCCCCCTATCACCTTAAAGCTATGCCTTCAAGTGTTTGACTTTTCCATCCAGGGAAAAAAGATCTGACTCTACCCTATCTACACCTCTCATAATTTTATATACTTCTATCACGTCCCGCCTCAACCTCTGGTATTCCAGAGAAAACAATCCAAGCCTGTCCAACCTCTCCCTGTAACTAATACCCCCTATTCCATGTATTATTCTGGTAAAAGCCTTATTTTCTTCTAAAGATAAACCATGTTGTTGCAGTAAAGGCTTAGAGTATTTGCTTTAAGCCTGTGCCACCGTTTGAGTATCCAGGAACAGTTGAAGGAGAGGAGTGGAGCACTTTGACCTCCCCTTCAAAAGTTAGCTTGAAAATGAATCTCAATTTTTGATAGACAAGGCAATATCCCTTGATCAGTTTCAAAATATTGCCCTCCACCACTATGCTTCCTAACAGGGTGTTCGTGAACCAAACAACTGAATTATCTTGAATAACACATGATGCAAAATGGGGAGGATAATTTGTTGTTCTACAAAGGATTATAGCAAACCCAGAAGTGGAAGTGTTACAATGAATGTAGTCAATGGTGCCTTATTGTCATATGTGCAATCGCACAGTGAAATTCTTTGTTTGCATACAGCTCATTAAAGTATTGCCATACAAAAGCACAGTCCTGATTAGCAAAATGTCCAGACATAATCCACTGAGACGCCATTCAAGAGTCACCAGATTTTGGCGCCATTTCTGAAGTCCATTCCTGTCCGTGCTCTAGGTCTTATGGAGCAGCGTCTGATCCAGGCGAGCCCTAGGCTGCTGCAAGGCCTTCAACCGCCGTCTTCATCTGGAATGTCCAGACGTCCCTCCCCTTGTCCATTACCTTTGTGCCCTGGGGGTGCCTCCCGCAGCCGACCTTGGGGGAGTGGAAGGCAAGACCCCCGTTCACTCTACTACCGACCTTGCTCCTCGTCACCGGCTTTCTCCTCTTCAGTTCTCTGGTCTTCAGAGGATGAGCAGGGCAGGCTTGCTGGCTTCCCCCTACAGGCCATGACCAGCCGGGTCTTTTGTGTCCGGCCACGTGGCTCGCCGGCTCCTCTGCCCAGTATTGCATGAAAACCAAGGGATTAATAATTGAAAGATAATCTTAGTTGAAGATCAAGACTGACTTCAAACTTGAAGGAGTGGCTGACAGGATGCCCTGCTTACTAAAACAAAAAATGATTTAGCTCAGCTGGTGAAGGTGAGGGGGGAAAGATTTGATAGGAACCTGAGTGGCACATTTTTCACACAAAGGATGGTAGGTATATGGAATAAGCTGCAGAATGAGGTAGTTGAGGCAGGTACAATGACTACTTTTTAAAGACACCTGGACAGGTACATGGATAGGAAAGGTTCAGAGAGTTATGGACCAGGTAGAAATATGTGCCACAAGTTTTCAAGCTTTTGTATGTACTACACGATGGGAGAGCTTAGACTTTAGAGATACAGCACAGAAACTGGCCCATACACCGGCACTATCCCATACACTAGGGACAATTTACAATTTTTTTTTAACCTGAGCCAATTAACCTACAAACCTGAAAATCTTTGGGATGTGGGAAAAACCAGACCACTTGGAGAAAACGCCCCGCGTTCACAGGGAGAATGCACAAATTCCGTACAGACGGCACCTGTAGTCAGGATGGAATCTGGGTGTCTGTGATGTAAGGCAGCAGCTTTACCGCTGCGCCATTGTGCTGCACAGGAGGGGGGAAGAAAGAATAACTGGTGTATGAGTGACTCTTGATTACGTTGGCTGCTTTCCTGAGGCAGCGTGGAGATGGAGTCAATGGAGGGGTGGTGGTTGGGGGAGTGGTAGGAGGCTGTTTTGCTTGATGAACTCTCAAAACTCTCTGCAATTTCTTGTGGTTTTGGGAAGAACGGTTGCCATAATATTCTATGATAATCTGAACAGAATACTTTCTCTATTATATCTGTCGAAATTGATGAGTCATTGGAGACATGATGACTATCTTTAGTGTTTACTAATACTACGATGACCAAAATCTTCGTCAAGAAGGTAGATTTTCAGATGAATTTTAAATAAGGAAAGTAAGGCAGAGCAGTGTTTCTTTAACTGGGCGGGTGGGGTAACCGAGATTCAGGCCTTGGTACCAGAAGACCTAATAGTGGAGTGAATAAAATTGGGAATGCTCAACTCTGGATGATCCTCTTCACACCCTGATTATCTTTCCAACCATAGTCTGCATATCTTCTGATTCTCTGATTTCCCCACCTCTGAGAGGTGGTGAAACCTCAAAGGGAGGTTTTAGACAGCATGACTTCTATTGCCTGACATACTGATAGAACATACAACAGTACAGCACAAGAAGGGCGGCACGGTGGCACAGCGGTAGAGTTGCTGCCTTACAGCGAATGCAGCGCCGGAGACCTGAGTTCGATCCCGACTATGGGTGCTGTCTGTACGGAGTTTGTTCGTTCTCCCCATGACTTGCGTGGGTTTCCTCCGAGATCTTCGGTTGTAAAAATTGTTCCTAGTGTGTAGGATAGTGTTAATGTGCGGGGATCGCTGGTCGGCACGGACCCAGTGGGCCGAAGGGCCTGTTTCCGCGCCGTATCTCTATACTTAAACTAAAATAAACTAAACTCTGTTAAGAAGGCAAAGGTGTATGAATTTAAATACAAGTCAGAAGGGGAAAATAATTCAATCTGACAGGCATGGTCACAATCATTTTTATATTTCAAGAACGGTGGTTAGAATAGTGTTTGAGGCAGTTTGTGAAAGAACATTTTTTAAATTGTGTGAAATGCTGTGAAGCATTAATTTAATCAAGACTTTTGTTTTGAGGTGGTTTGCATATGAATCCTTTTAATAGGCAACAGATTTTTGTGGCAGTTGTAATTTGAGAGAGTTATTTTCAGAATACATTTAGTATTATTGTTCTTTTGATGGCATAACTTGATTTTTTTTTTAAACTTTCATCTTGACATGTAAGCTATGAGATTATTCTTCACCGCTGTTGATTCGAATTTACACATTTTCCAGGACACCATATCTTTCCCTTGAGCACACTGAAACTAAACTGGAAACTCAATGTGTTACAAAAACATCAGACAGCATAGTGCCTGGAATGCCCTGTTAGAAGTGGTGGTGGAGGCAGATAAGATAGTGTCATTTAAGAGGCTTTTAGAGAGGCACTTGGATATGCAAGTATTGGAGGATTATAGATTATGTGCAGGCAGATGAGATCAGTTTAGCCTGGCATCCTGTTTGGTGCAGAATTGTGGGCTGAAGGGCCTGTTCCTGTGCTGTACTTTTCTATGCTGCGTATGTTCAAAATATTTTGCAAAACAATCCATTTATACAGACATCACAATGCATTGTATATATATGCAAAATATCTTTACGTAAAATTTAAGATTGTCTTTACAAATTAATCAGTGGCTGCAGCTACAGTTTATAATCTATTTTCAATATAACATACAGGAACTATCATCTTTTTTTTTCACCTGGCTGTAGACGCTTTAACATATTTAAATCTTTTATAGCTTTAATATCTATGTTAGATGGGCATCAGCAATGAGCTGGTGAATATCTTCAGGCCCCAAATGAAGGACAAAGATGACACTCAAATGTATTTTCGTCACTGACATTGTTTCCAAAGTCAGCAATGATTTTTCTTTCAAAAGACACAAAGTGCTGAAGTAACTTAGCAGGTCAGGCAGCATCTCCCGAGATAATGGATAAGCCCTTCTTCAAACTGATCGCAGTAGGGGTGAGAATACTGGAAGATCAGTCCGAAGAAGGGTCTCGATCCGAAACTTCGCTTATCCAGGTTCTCCAGAGATGCTAGATGCTGGTTCATACCAAAGGTAGACGTAAAGTGCTGGAGTAACTCAGTGGGTCAGGCAGCATCTCTAGAGAAAAAGGATGGGTGACGTTTCAAGTTGGGACCCTTGTTCAGACTGAATGTTGGGTGTGGGGGGGTTAAAGAACTGGGGGCGAGAAAGGCCCAGGAACAATCACGGCCGGCCACAAATTACTTCAGGCAGGGTGATGCCTTGGTGGGCCCATTGTTGACCAATCAGCAGGCTATCATCAGCTTGACATGATGCCAAGTTAAACTGATTTCATCTGCCGAAACATGATCTAAATCCCTCTATTCCCAGCACTTCCATGTGCCTAACCAAAAGCTTCTTAAACACCAATCGTTTTGGCCTAAATGGGATGAAAAATAAACAATTACTTTTATTTCTCATGGTTGACATGCTCTGTGACCTGTTCATTCCTTTCTCTTCCAAATGCCATTGAAAGGTACATAAGCTTGAAGTGCGTAGAACCAGACTCAGGAACACCTTCTTCCCCCCTGTTATTACGTTTCTGAATGGCCCTTTCATAGGCCAGGGTATTGTCTGATTTGCTTCTACCCACTGGGGACATTGGACTTTGTGAACTGATGCACTACAATGCTGACTGTATGTATGGCATATCTGACCTGCTTAGATAGCATCCAAAACGTAGCTGTTCACTGTACCTCAATGCAGTGACAATAATAAATCTAAACTTAAATGTCCTCCATCGTGTCTCAGAATTGGAATTTAATGTGAAGGTCTTGAACATGTTCCCTCTTGGGTAGCAAGATTTTAATCGTTGCCTTTATGGGAAAGGTTCTGCAAATCATTGTGGAATAGATACTTCGTATTTGCGTTCATTTGGCTGCAGAAACATAATGTCTAATAGGTTCTTGAGCTCTGATAGTATATTAGGATCACAAGCCTGTTGATGGGAGGCAATGATGTGCAATGAAGGAGCAAGAATGAGCTGTGAAAGATAGGAAAGTATTGAAGGAAGGCAGGAAAACTGAACAGATGATTTCGAAGGAGTGTTTTGAAAGAAGAAAGTAAGATAGAACGACGCAATGGTTCAGGAGACCAAATGATCCGGCAGAGCAAAAATTCCAGCAATATCTTTTAACTTTCTATTTATAAGATCTTGCAAGATTGTTTAGAAATTCCTCAAGCAGAGTTTAGCTAACTCTTAGAAATAGGGAGACAACATGGTACTCCTCATCTGTGTAACCCACATGAGAGGCAAATTTTACAGTCTTGATCTTCCTAGAGGTTGTACATTTTCAAAAGCACCAGATTTTATTTTAAAATTAAAATGTTTAGTATGGTGCACAGCTGTGTGCTCTTCCATTGCTGTCCGTTTACTCTACAGAATTAAGCATTCCCTTCCATATGGGTGTTAAGGGTGTGGCCAAATATGAAAGTTATTAAATAATAACAAAATACCACAGCATTGAAAAAGGGGCCTACCTATGATCCTTTTGTGCTAATTTGTGATTAAAATTGACCAAAATTTGACCAAAATTCAATACTTTCAAATTTTGAAGGAAAAAAATGAGAACATATTTATTTTTTTATTTTTTAGATATACGTAAATGAGAAAGAATATAGTAACCTTGAAATTTGCCGGGAACCAAAAGCATCTGTGTAGACAGGAGCATACTTTCAACGATACATGGCGTTATCTAGAACCCGATCACTTTTGATTCCCTTCGCTACAGTGCACACACTTTACAGCAACATTGCAACAAGCAATGAAAGTTTAACGGAATTTAAACATTTCTATAGTAAACTAGAAGCAAAATTTACCAGAGAAGAATGGAAAAAGTGCATGCTGACTATGCAAACATTTTTTACTGACCATGCAAAAAAAAGTGAACACAGCGTTCTTCAGAACTCAAAGTGCCCACAACGTGACCACTTGGATACTGTCTCTTATATTGATTTCTAAGCTCCCTGACAAAATGTCAGCAAGTAACCCACCACAAGGCCCATAGTTCAGGTCAGGATCATTACAATAGCGTTGTTTGAATTTTTTTTAAATAGCGACGAATGCAAAAAAAAAGTTATAGCATTAACGAGGTCAGTAAAAGTGAGGGACAACAGAATTAGACATCGATAAAATAGGTGAGCAAACTAGATTTTTAATTCATAATTTTAAGTTCTATTCATTTTTAAGTATTTCAATGGAAAGCATAAACACAAAATATAAACAATTAAAAATAAACAATAAATATAAAAACAGTTACACTACTTTTAAATCACACATTTCACACGTGACCAAAGGGGCACTGCTACTCACGTTTTGCTGCAAAAATTTTAGGCATCAAATCAGGTGATAACTGATAACAATTATTAACATAATCAGAATTTGGCTTATATAGAGTTATTTAATTGCAAAATTAATGTGATCTTTCTGGTATAAATAAGCCTAAGGATTTGATGAAATCTTGCTTGGAAAAAATATCACAAAAAAAGGCAAGGAAACACAGAAAGAACTGCAGATGCTGGAAAAATCAAAGGTGGACAAAAATGCTGGAGAAACTCAGTGGGTGAGGCAGCATCTATGGAGCGAAGGAATAGGCGACGTTTTAGGTCGAGACCCTTCTTCAGACCCTATCTGATATTTTTCTTTGTAAAAACGGATTTATTTATTTTTGCTACTTCTCATTATTTTGGCTATATACCATGATCTATACTACTTAAAATACAGGATATGAAACAATGGGATTATTACGTAAAAATTAGGAAAATAACCTGGAAGTTTGGAGACCTTAAGTTTCACTACCGAGTGCAGTATTTACGGAAACATCCATGTGTGCAATGAACTTACTACATGATGCAGTATAGATGTGGGCTGTGTGGTGGAGAGTTGGATTAGACTACCTCGTAGGGACGTCTTAGAGCTAGCTGATGGGCCAAGTGGTCTATATTTGTGCCCACTTAAAATCTGAAGAAGGTTCTCGACCTGAAATGTCATGTATCCATGCACAAGGAATCATGGTGAACTCTTATTCATATTTATAAGTACCGATCATTACCTTACTGTACCAATTTTTAATCACCAAAACCACTGTTATTAAAAACAATCATACACTCCAGCTGCTAAATCACGATATAAAGATAATTGATTTGTAAGAGTTATGGGAGACCTGCTGTATTTCCTCAGTATCCTATGAAGTGGAGGCGTTGGTGTGTCTTCTTGGGTGTCGCTTCAATGTGGTTGGTCCATGACAGGTCTTTGGTAATATTTACACCAAGATATCTAAGCTGTCTACAATTTTCACTTCAGCACCATTGATGCCACCATGCAGTCGATAACTAGCTCCTTTGTCTTACTTACATTGTGAGAGTGGTTGTTGTCCTGACAACATTTTACTAAGTTATCCAAGTCCTTGCCACCAGTATGCATTGAAGTATGCAGTCTGCATTGTTTACTAAATTGTTCAGAGACACAACGCAGAAACAGGCCCTTCAGCCCGAGTCCATGCCGACCAGCGATCACCCTATACACTAACCTACACCCACTCGGGACAATTTTACAACTTACCAAAGCCAATTAACTTACAAACATCTATGGCTTTGGAGTGTGGGAGGAAACCGGAGCACCTGGAGAAAACCCACGCAGTTACAGGGAGAACGTACAAACTCCGTGCAGACAGCACTCGTGGTTAGAATTGAACCCAGGTCTCTGGTGCTGTAAGGCAGCATCTCCACCATTGCGCCACTGTGCCACCTCGAATTAGGGATTCTAAACCACAATTTAGGGTTCTATAAATTAGAAATTGCTTCTTTACTAGGGATGGACAGCTTCTCAGAATTGTTCTACCATACAGGAGTTGCAGAATCATTGTCAACAATGCGTATGTATCTAAAACCCACCTTTCAATTCCTCTACCTTTCAACAGGTGCAATTACTGTATGAGCTGGCATACAGTATGACTAATGCATGGGAGAAAATACAGAAGAAAGGCATTTTGCGGCAGTCTCCCATGTACCCAGAGTCTTCCTTGGGACCGATGCCAGGGTCACCAGTACGAAGCAGTGTCAGTACAGCACCACCAGATGCCAGCACTTGTAGTCCTTCTGCTGACATTGGCACCACCACAGAGGTGAGTGAACTCTCCATTAACAAGGAAAGCTGTCGGCGTTTATATATATGTATTTATAACCTGTATATATCGTCACTTTCTCTTTCAGCTGCCTCAACTGTGAGAGTAGTACACAGTTAAAATTTGAAGATCGAGAGAAACTTGTGCATATTTTTTTTAAAGAAATGCCAAAGACAAAACCACTCTGGTGCTGTCAAATTACTCTTGATTGATATGAATGGCTATGGTAACTTGCAGGACTATGTTGTGGTCATATTTGCACATGAACTTCAAGTGCATGAAGAATTGGTATGCGTTAGTTACTAGAGCTGTGCATGGTTCCTATATAAACAAACCAGGGATAATTGGTATACTTTTGATGTTTTGTATATCATTAAGTTTGCTCTTGTTTCACATTTTCATTAGATAATTTAGTCTTTAGAAGTTTTGAAAAGCATTGGTCTGCTGTTGACTAAATTCATGAGTCAAGTGGCTTTTAAAATTGACATTGGAAAAATTAGTGGAGAGTGAATGATGTTTCTGTGATTAGTTACAAACATGAAGACACAACGAGGCTTCAAGGTAATAGAGACAAGAACAGTGACTGGTTAACAGTGATAGAGTCCCAATAAAACATTGATTGGAAAAAATAAAAATGTTGATTATATTTTTAAGTGGTGAAACATTGTGTGCAGTTCTGGTTGCCTCATTATAGGGATGATGTGGAGGCTTTGGAGAGTGTGCAGAAGAGGTTTACCAGTTTGCTCCTTGGATTAGAGCAGGGGTTCCCAACCTTTTTCGTCCCGTTTACCCCTGGCAACTTTAATAGCACATAACAAAGTTATTTCACTTATTTATGAACAACTAATGATCAACAGATACCGGTATACCAGTACCAAACACAGTCAGTCAATGAGAAAAAATATGTACAAATCCAGAATCAACAAATTTACCCCCTGGGTTGGCAAAGTTTACCCCCTGGGGTAATTCACCTCAGGTTGGGAACCCTTGGATTAGAGGGTATTAGCTATAAGACCTTTAGTTTAGTTTAGAGATACAGTGCGGAAACAGACCCGTTGGCCCACCGAGTCCGTGCCGACCAGCGATCTCCGTACACTAGCACTATCCTTGCATATGATGGACAATTTACAATTTTTACTGAAGCCAATTAACCTACAAAAATGTATGTCTTTGGAATGTGGGAGGAAACTGGAGCTCTTGGAGAAACACCATACAGACATCACCCAGTCAGAATCGAACCCGGATCTCTGGCGCGGTAAGTAGCAATGTTACAAAATTTTGAGATTTTAAAAATCAAGTCTGCAATTTATCCCATCAGATAAAGCATAAAAAGAAGTTTAATTTGACACCTAATTCACTTTCATATCTTCAGTATTAAAAAGGTTATGGCCATTTTCATACTTGGAAATTGTTCCCAATTGCTTTTCCATTGACTTAACACAAAAGCTGTGATCGAGGACAGTCAAAAGCCCATAACTTTCTTAAAAATTAAGAGAACTGAATGAAATTTTCAGTTATTAAATATTGAAGCATTCTGAAACAAATATAAAATATCTTACTTGGATGACCTGAAATTAAAGCATATAATGAGTTAATTACCTAATTGTAGTTAATTACAAAATTGACCGTTGTGATGGAAATAGTAATAAACACCCAGACTGCCTTGAAAATTCAAAAATGTGATATTCTCAAGATCAGAACTTTAATATTATTGTATTATATGCTGTAAGTCCGTAACAGATAGGTAAATAAATTACAATTTCTAGCAATAGACCAAGTCTTTATGGAGAAGATCAGTTGCTAGCTGGTACATTGGCATATCATAATCAGTAGCATCATCATACTCCTCAGATTGGAACCAATAAGCAACTCTGTACACCTTGTTTTTCCTCAATTTTTCAATTTTGGCATTGTAAACTACGTTTTTGCTCTTCAAACCACGCATGACATGCCTTTCTGCCCACTACTTTCCCATTAAGAATGTCCTGTAGATTCCATTTCTTAAGAAAAGGATAATTTTTTTTAATAGCCTAAGTATCCAAATAACAAACTAATCCCATTCACACAAGAATTCACAATACAACATGATTTTTAAATCTCACTGTCATGAAATTATATGCCAGATGGAAGGAATTTAATGTTTAATTCCCATAAATTAATCTAGAAACATCCACTCTCAATATAATCAAAATTATTATTTTTTGCACAATAAATGTGGCTAAAGCTGTTGTGTATATCTATAATATATTAAAACTCTGTGGCTGCCATCCGTCCGGCGGTCCGCCTGACTTGTACCACCCAGCCCCTTTGATACCGCCCAACGCCCACACCGCACGCGGAAACGCCGATATTTTTTTTTAGTATAAAAATATTGATTATGGATGGACACTAACACAAAAAGATAGACGATTTAGATGCTCTAAAAAATGATTGTCCAAAAAAAAAGAGCATTTAAATCATCTTGCGAGTGGGTGATTCTGGAATGCGATCGTTTGGAACGTTGCATTTGCGGTGAATTTGAACCCCATATCGGCAGGATTCGTATGGGGCCTAAGTAACATTTTTGCAACGTAAAATTAGATTAAAGCCACTCCAAGAAGCAAGATTATATGTAAAATAAACGACTTACCCTTTGTTTTGTCCTGTTATTACGATCCGTCATGTTGTAGGCATTGAGGGCGTTCGAAGTCGCTTTTTATTTTAATCCAACTATTAAATTCTCCAGCGATTAAAAAAAATAAAAATTAAAAATTAAAAAAAACGGGAACGGAAGTCCGATCGATTTTTCTTCATCGACTAGCAGCCCGAGGAAATCCCTCTCCGACAAGCGATACAAACCTGCATTTTAATCCCCCACCTCCCCAAAGGCGCCAAAGCCGCGCACACAGCCCGTGGCAGATCTGCAGCGCCACTGAAGGAAGGTTTTGCAACATCGCTACTGTAAGGCAGCAACTCTACTGCTGTGCCACCATGCCGCCCCCAGTTGGACGTTAGGGAAGTTGGACAAGCTTGGGTTGTTTTCTCAGGAGCATCAGAGTCCGAGGGGAGACCTGAGGTATATAACATTCAATTTTGTTTTCAAATTTGTTGCTTTTAAATTTAAATTTGTTTTTCAATAAAACATTCTTGACCTGAAAGAAGTATATAAAATGATCAGAGGCATAGATGGGGTAGACAGCCAGAACCTTCTTACCTCAGAGTGTAAATGACAAATACTAGAGGCCATGGGTTTAAAAGAAGAGGGGGAAGTTTAAAGAAGATATGCAGGACAGGAGTTTTCACAGAGAGTGGTGCATGCCTGAAACACCCTGCCACGGATGGCGGAAGCAGATATAATGGTGGTACTGAAGAAGCTTTTAGATAGGCATGTGAATAAACTGGTAATAGGGGGATATCAATCACATGCAAGCAGAACAGATTAGTTTATTTTGGCATCATGTTCAGCACAGACATCATGGATTGAAAGGATGGTTCCTGTACTGTACTCTCCTATATTCTAGATATTCTATGTTGATATTCAGACAGATCGGGTTTCCTTATACATGCCACTGAAAGTTAACATGCAGATACTGAAAGCAATTAGGAAGGCAATAGGGACATTGGACTTTATTGCTTGAGGATTTGAATATAAGAGTAAAGACACCTTACCACAATTATATACCACCACTCTCTGTGTGAAAGCAATTGCCCTGCACATCTCCTTTAAACTTTGCGCCTCTCACGTTAAATGAATGCCCTATGGTCTTTGACATTTCCACCCTGAAAAAAAGGTTCTAACTATCTGCACTGCCTATGCCACTCATATTTTATCAGGTCTCCCCTCAGCCTCCTACGCTCCAGAGAAAACATCCAAGTTTATCCATTCTCGCCTTATGGATAATACCTTCTAATCTTGGCAGCATTCTGGTAAACCTCATCTGCATCCTCTCCAAAGCCTCCACATTCCTCCTGTAAATGGGCAATCAGAACTGCGCACAATACCCCAAATGCGGCCTAACCTAAGCCGTATAAAGCTGCAACATGACTTCCCAACTCATAAACTGAAATATCCTGACCGATGAAGGCAAGCATACCATGTTGCTTCATTACCACTCTAGCTCCCTGATTGTGTTCCCACTATCAGGGAGCTATGTACTTGGACTCCAAGATCCCTCTGTACATCAATGCTGTTGCATTATTTTTGTTAAAAAGAAGGCAGTTGTTTTTACAGCTTTATTGTCATACTTAGCGCTGATATATTTCTTTCCGAGCTGATGACTTTACGCACATCGCAAGTGGAGAACTGCGCTGCATTTAGCTTCCTGAGTTATGAAAATGTGAAAGCAATGATCTGTATTGTAGCACACAGGGAGTGTTTAATCTTTTATACCACCCCTGAGTCTGGAAATATTATGTTGTGCAAGCTGTGACAGCCCACTCTATCTGTTTACTCAAGTGCGAGTAGTCGTCAAACTGTTTGGTCCGCGGGGAGGCCGAGTGATTGAACGAGAATGCAAGAATGTTTTGCTAAAGGGGAAGTTTAAGAGTGCCAAAAAAGTTATCATCCCTTGCCTCTGGGTAAGACGAGGGAAGCAAACCCTCTGGATGAATGTAGACAAATTTCTTTCAAGGAAAATAAACTCTTCATTCTCTTAGATTCATAAAAAGTTCTACAGTGGATTTGAGTTTGTATAAAATTTGGCAGAGCATGTTGTGAGAAAATGTATGTCAGATTCTGTAATATTCTTTACTTTTCCTTCAGTTTGGAACGGAAGAGGGAAGTTAAAAAAAAAAGATTTACAAGATACGTTCCTGTCTTAAGACATCGTTAGCAAATGAGAGGCCGCATTTGGAGGATCTTTGAGTTTGCCAAGAGTTTTGTATTCTCATACAGAGAATAAGGGGATGGATCCATTAGTTCTTATTAAAAAAAATTACAGGAAACTGCTGAGATATGGGAGGATTAATAGTATTTAATTGTTTTGAGACTATGTTGACGGTGGATCAGTGATCCATGCAATTTAATGTAAAACATTCAACATAATCCTCTGCAGGGTTATTTCTCTCTGGATGTTACCTGAGCGAAATCGTGAATGTATTGCTCTGCTAATGCAGGTGGTGTATATTTCTAACATTCATTTCCCAATCGGCCATTTTAGAGGCAATTGAGAAACAACCACTGCTGTCTCTACCAACAAGACGTAGGTTGAGAATGCTTTGTATTGAAAGATAGAACTAGTTTTAATTTTTTTGAAGAGGATCTTTCACTCTAATATTCCCTCATAAAACCATCTCACAACATGCCTAAATGGGAAACATCGCTATCCGTTCCCACCACAGATGCTTTCACAATTACTCCAGCACTTTGTGTTTTGCTCAAGATTCCAGCATCTGCAGTTCATTGTGCATCAATAAAATACTCCTGTGCTCCTGGTGAGGCCGAAGAGAACATTCAACTGAATGAGACATTCAGCACCCATAATGAAATTCATGGCCTTACCATGAAATGATATCTGCCGCATTTAAGGGTGGTTACACATTTGAAAGTCTCAGGATATAATTATAGTGTCTTCAGCTCTACCATCTTTAGCTCAACCATTGACTTTCAATGTTAATGCAATGTAATCTGGGCTAATAGTTCTATACTGTTCACTTTATCCATAGCAGCTTTAGACTTTAGAGATAAAGCACAGAAACAGGATCTCTATCCCACCAAGTCCACGCCGACCAGCGATCACCTCATACACTAGCACTATCCTACACACTGGGGACAATTTTACAATTCTACTAAATCCATTTAACCTACAAACTTGTACGTCTTTGGAATGTGGGAGGAACCAAAGCACTTGGAGAAAATTCAAGCGGTCACAGGGAGAATGTACAAACTCCTTGCAGGCCACACCCGTGGACAGGATTGAATTTGGGTTTCTTGCGCTGTAATGGGCCTGTCCCACTTAGGCGACTTTTTAGGCGACTGCAGGAGACTATGCAGTCGCCACGTCGTCGCCACATTTTCTTGGGTGGTTGCCGGGGAGTCGCCTTCATGGTCATGAGGAGTTCCCGCATTCTGGGAATTAGCCGCGGCCTCATCATGGTCGCTGCGAATTTGTCAACGTTGACAAATTAGCGGCAACGAGAATGAAGCCGCCATGGAGAGTAGCGAGAATTCTCGTACCATAGGTGGGTCGCCAGGAGGTCCCAGTTGGTTGCCAGGAGGTCAAAGGTTCTCGTAGGTTGGAGCCAGTGCTGACCGGTGAATTTCATTGGTTCATTGGGAAAAAAAAAGTAAGTTGTAGCTTTCAGAACCAAGGATAACTGACTGGTAATGTAATGTCCACCGAACTTCATAGTCGTGTATCTCTGGCTTCTTAAAAGTTGTCTGGCTTCTTAAAAGTTGTCTCCACTCCTTCTCCCTCCTTCTCCCCCCTTCTCTCTCCTTCTTCCTCCTCTCCCCCCCTCTTTTAAAGACTTACCGTACACTGTGCTTTAGCCGTCTTAATTACGGCTCCAACCTTCCTGTTCATCGCCGTGTGTGTCTGTATCACCTTGGCTTTGCACCGTGTGAATTTCAGACAGCCCCCCCCCCCCCCCACTTGCCCTGTCCCCCGCCTGCGATGTGTTTGTGTGTGTTCCACTCTGACAGTCGCCTGAAAAACCACTAGGGGCGCCGTGTGATGGCAGCCTCTGCCTACAGTCTGTCTATTTTTCCATCTTTTTGTTATTTTTAGTCTGTTTAAAAAAGTATGTTTTGGAGGTTTCTTAGTATTTTTATGTGGGGGAGGTGGGGAGGGTAAGGGGGAAACCGTTTCTCAGTCACTTCCTGTCGAGGAAGCGACTATTCTCTGAGTCGCATCCTCGCCCCCCTCCCCTCACGGCCTACCAACTGGATTGGCGTGGCCTTTCCTGCCGGAGACCGACCAGAGCTTCAACGGCGGGGCAGCACTGTATTCATCGTGGAGCGGGCGATGCCTTACCTGGGATCGTCGTTTGAAGCTCCAGAGTGTTGGGCCTGCTGCTACAACATCGTGGAGCTGTGGTTTGCGGAGCTTCCGGCCGCGGGCGTCGCTGACTTCAACATCGCGGAGTCCTGGGATCCCTTTGCTGAGGGCCACCAGTGTGAATCTCTGCCCAGCTCGGCCTGTGGATTTCTGGAGCCACCGTCTCCGGTAGGAAGTGGCCGATTCGGAAGTCCAAGCCGCTGAGAATGTTCTTCCGTTCCGTTCCATCATCCCGGCGAGAACGCCTGAACATTGGGCCGCCCGTAGCGGCGACTACGGGGGGCTCGGAAGGCCTCGACCACGGGTGAACAACAAAGAGGAGGATGACTGAACTTTGGTGCCTTCCCTCACAGTGGGAAACTTTGATTCCGCTGTGTGGGGATGTTTATGTTAAAGTCTATCGTGTGTTGTGTTCTTCTTTATTCGTATGGCTGTATGGTAACCCAAATCTCACTCTACCAATTGGTGCATGTGACAATAAATGTAAACTTGAACTTGAACTTGACTTGAATTCGCCTAAGTGAAATCGCCATAAGGCAGCAGCTCTACCGCTGTGCCACCGTGCTACCCATTTGAAATTCCTGGTTCACATATGAAAGTATGTATAGCCAGCTGCAGATCACTCTGAAACAAAACAAATAGATTCCTTCCTCTGACCTCACAATTTGCAACTCCTCAATCCTTTTTTGCACACCTTTTTTAATCTCTGGCCTTTATCCAACTATCTGTCTGTCAAAAATCACCCTCACTTGTGTTCACCTATTAACTGCCACGCTTTGTCCTGCCTCTCCCCTCTCCCACATTTCTTCCCTCCCCACCACCCGCAAATCAGTCTGAGGAGTAGAGGGAGTCGGCAATGGTGACAAACTCTGGTCAAGGGACAGTAGGAAGAACCAGGTGATCTTGCCTTCCATGCCTGGAAGGTTAGCTGCGGGCTTCCCCCCCCCACGGGCAGGAAGGTTGAAGGTGGACGGGCAAGTTGAAGATTTGCGGGACGACTGGATGGAGGCGACGGCTGCAACAGACCTTGATAGCCAGCTGCAGTTGGGACTGTGTAATGACACCAAAACGTGACGACTATTGCATATAGGCTCAATGGGCTGCGTCTATGCATTATGTACTTAACCAGGGATTGTACTTATGCATGGCAATGATTTTACTGAACTATATGCAAATAAAGAATCTCACTGTACCTTGGTACACGTAATAATAAAGGAATCATTGAACCATTGTCTAGTCCTCCAGTTCTGTCATACGTATAACCTGTCTGATGCACCTTTCCCCCCCTCACCTTAAACATATGTCCTCTGTTTCTCGATTCCCCCACTCTGGGGAAAAATACACTGTGTGTGGACTTGATCTCTTCCTCTCATGATTTTGTACACCTCCATAAGATCATCCCTCATCCTCCTGCGCTCAAAGGAATAGAGTTCTAGCCTGCTCAACCCCTCCCTATAGCTCAAGCCCTCGAGTCCTGGCAATACCCTCGTAAATCTTCTCTGCACCATTTCCAGCTTGACCTTGCATGAATGTGAATTCTGAGGGAACAGCAGATATACGCGTGTCTGTCTGTAATGTTGGCAGTCAGGAGAAGCTCCAGTGCGGTGAAAATATTCTAGAAGCTGAAAAGGAAGTTGGGCCTTAAACCTAGGAGAACAGTTTAAATTTTTCCATATGTTCACTTTTATGTAATATGACTGCGGTGGTAGTCTTTGTGTGAAGTTAATTGCTGTTGGAAATCTTGAATGGAGAAGATTGATGACAGTTGTGGTCACACTGCAACCATCAAATATCGTTCCTTTGAAAGAAAAGTAGCACAAGGTTAATTAAGCCAGATTTAGTTTGCCTCATTTATAAATGCATCTATCTATGTAAACGCATACAGCCCCCAGGTACCTGCCATTCTCTGAGTCTTTTGTACATTGTCTATTTTTATTGGCTCTCCATGGGCATTCATTTAAAGATATATTTATTTTGAAAGAACACAGTTGTATTGGAATTACCTGCTTGAGACCTGTGGCTTCCTGACTGGACTGTGTAAAATCAATCACATTGTCTTTCAGTAAGTAGCCCTGATTACAGTTCTGCCACACCAAATATCCTTTGGGGCAGAGTGTTGCCCACCCAGTTAATACATTTAGCATTTGAAATGCTGCTGTGGGTATCCGCTCCTGAGGTATTTGAAATAAAGTCCAGGTAATTATGTGTAAGAAGGGCCACACACAAACTGTAGGAACAGCACCTCATATTCCGCTTGTGTAGCTTACAATGTAAAGTTATGAACAATCATTTACCAATTTCAGGTAACATCACCATCTCCACGCCCTGATTCCCCCCCCACTCTCGTTCCGTGACCCTCCCCACTGCAGTGCGTGTCCATTAAATATAGTTTAGTTTCGAGATACAATTACTTCAGCCCACCGAGTCCGTGCCTACCAGCAAGCATCCCGTACACTAACACTATCCTGCACACATTGGGGACAATTCACAATTATACCAAGCCAATTAGCCTATATGCCTTTGGAGTGTGGGAGGAAACCGGAGATCCCAGAGAAAACCCACAAACTTCGTACAAACAAGCACCCGTAGTCAGGATCGAACCTGGGTCTCTGGCCCTGCAGCAGTAGCTCTACCGCTGTGCCACCGTGCCGCCCACCAACCCTGCCTCCCCCTGCACCCTACCGCCTATATCCCTCCCTCTGGTTTTATATGTCACTCCTCTTCATTCCGAATCTCCTTATGTTTTCTTTTCATCTGCAGCCTTTGCCCATACATCTGCCAATCAAGCTCCACCTCTCTTGTATTCGCCTATCTCTAGCCAGGCGCTTCAAGATGCTGCCTGTTCCGCAGAGTTACTCCAGCAATTTGTGCCTTTCTTTGGTATAATAGCATCTGCAGTTTCTTTGTTATTTCAGCTTTAAAAGAGGCTTGCTTAGCGAAATGCTCAGAAAACAGGTCAGAAGTTGCAGCCGGAGATGATTAAATACTCTAAGGGATGCCATGTAGATGAAGTATTTTGTTCATGGGATTGGCAGAGGAGTTACTGTCTAATGGAGGTATTAATGAAGAATAATGAAATGGAGGATGTAGATGAATATTCTGGATATATTTCTTTCCCTTTGGGGAATGGAGAGTATCTCTCCAACAATATGGTCTGGAGATTAATGACTTGTTTGGAGTTCATGATAGCATAGATTGTATTGGAACTGTGAAAATAATGGGCTCAATTGATTTCCATTCATCATTTTAATCTTCATATCTTTGTGTTTTACAAACAACACTTTGTATTTTTGTATACTATATGCCTAATAATTTACTGCAAGTGTAATCTAGATAAATTTTGAGTTTGAGTTTAGTTTATTGTCACGTGTATCGAGGTACAGTGAAAAGCTTTTGTCACATGCTAACTGGTCAGCGGAAAGACAATACATGATTACAATCGAGCCATTCACAGTGTACAGATACCTGATAAAGGGAATAATGTGAATAATAATAATAATAATAGATTTTATTTATATAGCGCTTTTCAGGACTCAAAGTCGCTTTACAATTGAGAGTCAGGAATAAACAAAACAAAATAGAGCAGTAAGACAGAGGGGGGGGGAACATGGGACTAAGGGTATGCAGAGGTGAAGAGATGGGTCTTGAGGCGGGACTGGAAGATGGTGAGGGACTCAGAATTTCGGACCGGTTGTGGGAGGGAATTCCAGAGCCTGGGAGCTGCCCTGGAGAAGGCTCTGCCTCCAAAAGTGCAGAGGTTTGATTTCGGAGTGGAGAGGAGACCAGCTGATGTGGATCTGAGGGACCGTGAGGGTTGGTAGGGGGAGAGGAGGTCAATGAGATAAGGGGGGGCCAGGTTGTTGAGGGCTTTGTAGGTGAGGACCAGGATTTTGTAGGTGATCCGGTGGGAAATGGGAAGCCAGTGAAGTTCTTTGAGAACTGGGGTGATGTGGTGCCAGGATTTGGTGTGGGTAATGAGTCGAGTGGCTGCATTTTGGACCAGTTGGAGTCGTTTGATGCTGCTGGAATTGATTCCGAAAAGAAGAGAGTTACAGTAGTCCAGTCGGGAGGAGATGAAGGCATGGATGAGTCTTTCAGCAGCGGGGGGTGTGAGAGACGATCTGATTTTTGCAATGTTGCGGAGGTGAAAAAATGATGTTTTGACAACATGGCGGATGTGAGGCTCAAGGGAGAGGGTTGAGTCAAGGATCACGCCAAGGTTGCGTGCCTGAGGAGATGGGGAGACAGTGGTGCCGTCGATAGTGAGAGTGGGGTTGTTAATTTTAGTGAGTGTTGATTTGGAGCCAATGAGGAGAAATTCTGTTTTGCTACTGTTTAATTTAAGGAAGTTGAGTTGGAATAACGTTTAGTGCAAGATAAAGCCAGCAAAGCCTGATCAAAGATAGTCCAAAGGACTCCAATGAGATAGATAGTAATTCAGTAAATTCTGTTCATTCTACACAACCAGGTAAGTAAGGACTAAATTATATAGAAATATAAAGAACTACAGATGCTGGTTTACACTACGGGATTAACTCAACGGGTCAAGCGGCATCTCTGGAGTACATAGATAGTCGATGTTCCGGGTTGGGACTCTTTAGACTGATATGTAGTCAGTTAAAGCATTAACATTCCACCTTTTTGGATCTTGGTACTATCCATCCCAGACTTTTAATTACTCTGGTAAATTGAAACAAAGCAATGTGCACACAAGCAATGCAATGGCTATGTTTGTTTTCCTTGCACAAGAGGAGGCAATGGGGGGAACTGATAGAGACATCCAAAAGGTTGAGGGGCATCGATAAGGTAGATAAGCGGAAACCATGCTCCAAAGCAGAGGTATAAAAAAAACTAAAGGCTATAGGTGTATGGTAAGCGATAGGCAGTTAAGATGGGACCTGAGGAAGAACTACCTGAGTGAATACTGGAGACAAGAATTTTCACACCAATTGGTTGAACAATACTTGTCAAAGTATAGAGTGCTATGGTCCAGGTTAATGCGGTTAGTGCAGATAGGTCTTTTCGACGTGGACATGGTGTGCGATGTGTTTATGGTGTGCGATTGGTTTTGAGGAGTATCAGTCATATGCTGCCTTCTAAAATTTAATTTGCTTTGCGCAAAGGGACAGAAATGTTCTGTAAAAGGTTTACACTTAAAATTATAAATGACTGAAATTGGACTCTTCGGTGGTGTCGGCAACATGCCGAGGTGTCCATGCACACATTTCACACAATGGCCAACTAAATAGCAAATTTGTATACATTAAAAAAAAGTTCAGCTTCATTCAGTAACTTTTTGTTTGTTTTTTTAGAGAGTAAGACACACTTACATTCTAGGCTTATTACAATTGGAAAAGTTATTGATCTGATTTAAGCCAAGAATTAAGCAGACTTTGGTGAATTTATGTTATTGACTTTAGCAAAACATTGTCGGCAGCTGCTTTTTATTATACCTTGTCAGTTCTGATGATTGTTCATGAAAACTGTCTTGAATGTTGTGGCAGTTAGCTGTGATTTGTAAATTATGAATTAGATGAAGACTGCAAACATTGTTCTGCAAACTGTTTTTTACAATGGAAAATTATAGTTGAGAGAATTGCCTTTCGCTCTTTTCACACAAAGGGTGGTGGATGTGTGGAACGAGCCTCCGGGAGAGGTAGTTGAGGCAGGGACTATCGCAAGGTTCAAGAAACAATTAAGCAGGTACATGGATAGGACAGGTTTAGAGGGATATGGGTCAAATGCAGGCAAGTGGGACTAGTGTAGATGGGACATGTTGGTTAGTGTGGGCAAGTTGGGGTGAAGGGCCTGTTCCCACACTGTTTGACTCGATGACTCTCCCCATATTTAGAACATAGTACATGGAACATTAAAAAGTACAACAGGGCAACATGTCTGTGCTGAACATGATGCCAAGATAAACTAATCTCATCTGCCTGTACGTGATCTATATCCCTTCATTCCCCGCATTTCCATGTGCCTATCTAAAAGCCTCTGAAATGACCCTATTGTATCTGCCTCCACCATCATCCTCGGAACAAAAGGTTGTGCCTTTCAAAAGAAAATGAGGAAGAATTTCTTTAATCAGAGGGTGATGAATCTGTATAGTTCACGGCTGTGGAGGCCAAGTCATTGGGTATTTTTAAAGTGGAAATTGACAGGTTCTTGATCAGTCAGGGTATCAAACGTTATGGGGAGAAGGCAGGAGAATGGGGTTGAGAGGGAAAGATAGATTAGCCATGATTGAATGGTGGAGTAGACTCAATGGGCTGAATGGCCTAATTCTGCTCCTATGACATGAACTTATGAACCACCTCTGGCAGCGCATACCAGACACCCACCACTCTCTGTAAAAAAAAAACTCTCCTTCACATCGTCTTTAAACTTTGCCCCTTTCACCTTAAAGCTATGCCCTCTAGTCTATCAATATAATAATTTCCAAAAGAATAATTCAAAAGATTATTGTGGACGTGAGTTTAAGATTCTGATACTTGTATTAACAATGATAGTAGTTTAGCCTTTAAGTACAGCTGTGCAGCATGAGCGGCAGAATGGTGCAGCAGTAGAGTAGCTGCCTTATAGCACCAGAGACCCAGGTTCGATCCTGACTATGGATGCTGTCTGTATGGAGTTTGTATGTTCTCCCTATGACTGCGTGGGTTTTCTCAGGGTGCTCTGGTTATCTCCCACATTCCAAAGACGTGGAGCTTTGCAGATTAATTAGCTTCTAAATGGTCCCTAGGATAGAACTAGTGTATGGGTGATTGCTGGTCGGTGCGAGCTCGGTGGGCCGAAGCACCTGTTTCCACACCGTATCTCTTAACTAAACTAAACGTTTATTTATCTGATTGGTTATCCACTAGAGGGCAGTGGTAAAATCTGTGAGTCATATCACATTTCTTTAACTGCTGTTTGTTAACATATAAAAATATTGCTTTCACGTTGTAGCATTAAAGGTAACGGCAATTGTCAATAGTAAAGCTGTGTTTAAAATGGTGTAGCCTTGACTGATGCAATTCTAAATCTCTTGTGTGATCGAAATATTTTAAATGGTGATAAATGATTTCTGCCTGGCAAGTATTTATTATCCATGTCCATTATCTCTTAAATATCTTTTGATTTGATTGTAGAGCATTCGGTGAAGTGAAAGAGGAAATTTAAATCGTAAATCTACTCTAATGAATATCCATATCTGGGAAATGGAGGAATTTCTCATATTCATATTAACACAGGAACAGTAGATATAGAAACTCAAAGATGAAATACTGTCCCCCTTATTGAAACATCTGGGTATTTGAGCATAATGAATCATTGGATCATGTTCCAAGACGGGAAACCCATCAATATAGATTTTAATATCTATTCTAAATGTTATCTGGATCTTCTTTATCTAGCTGGTTTGTCGAGATTCGAAGAATTTACTGGATTTTGTTTAATCAATTCTTAGGTTCAACAATATCTTTTCCCTCACAACCAGTAAAAGGAGAGTGTGCATATCATAAAATAATGAAACTCTAATTAGTTTGTTCAGCAGCAAATTAATTAATACTTGGGTAGGAAGGAACTGCAAATGCTGATTTAAACCGAAGATAGACACAAAAAGCTGGAGTAACTCAGCCGGACAGGCAGCAACTGGAGAGAAGAAATGGGTGACTTTCCGGGTCGAGACCCTTCTTCAGACTGGTTAGGTATAAGGGAAACGAGATATAGACAATGATGCAGAGAGATAAAGAACAAGGAATGAAAGATATCTAAAAAAATAAGGATCCAGGCCATTGTTAGCTGTTTGTTGGGTGAAAACTAGAAGCTAGTGCGACTTGGGTGGGGGAGGGATAGAGAGAAAGAGGGAATGCCGGGGCTGCCTGAAGTTAGAGAAATCAATATACATACCACTGGACTGTAAGCTGCCCAAGCGAAATATGAGATGCTGTTCCTCCAATTTGCGTTTAGCCTCACTCTGACAATGGAGGAGACCTAGGACAGAAAGGTTTGTGTGAGAATGGGAAGGAACCGTTTAGCAACCGGGAGATCAGGTAGGTTCAGGCAGACTGAGAGAAGGTGTTCAGCGAAACGATCGCCCAGTCTGCATTTGGTCTCACCGATGTGTAAGAGTCCACATCTGGAACAACGGATACAGTAGATGAGGTTGGAGGAGGTGCAAGTGAACCTCTGCCTAACCTGAAAGGACAGTCGGGGTCCCTGGACAGAGTCGAGGGAGGAGGTATTGGGACAGGTGTTGCATCTTCTGCAGTTGCAGGGGAAGGTACCTGGGGAGGGGATGGTTTGGGTGGGAAGGGAATTAATACTTGGGGATGAATCACGAGCATTTTCCATAAACTATTTCAAATTTATTTAGTTTAGTTTAGAGATGCAGCATGGCAACAGGCCCTTCAGCCCACCGAGTCCACGCCAATCAATGGTCACTCATACACTAGCTCTATCCGACACTAGGGACAATTTACAGAGACCAATTAACCTAAAATCCTACATGTTTTTGGGAGGAAACTGGAACGCCCGGAGGAAATCCACACGGGAGCACGTACAAACTCCGTACAGACAGCACCCATAGTCCAGATCGAACCCGCGTCTCAGGTGATGTAGGCAGCAACTCTACCACTGTGCCACCCCTATTGGATTGGTGTTTGAATAAAAACAACGATCCATGAAACTGTGTGGTAATTGTGATTATTAAAATTGCAGCTTACTTGTGCAATACTATAGTAGTTAGCACAAACTAAACAGAGCCCGACAAGCATTTTCCCAAAAGAAACTCAGTTTAAACCGTCAGTGACCCATTTAATTTAGTAATCATGTGTCACTGTCTGATTAGGCTGATTAGAAAGAAAATGATTTTTACTTTGCCTCTGTGGAAGGGCTGGGCAAAGCAATCGCTATGTGTGAGACCATAGATCCCAATGCCTTAATTTGGAAATGATTTTATTTCTAGTATATTTTCACATGGAAAGTTTACCAAACATCGATTGTTCTTTGCGCAAACTCTATTTTCATTTTCCTTCCCTCGCTCCCAATTTTTTTTGATCTGTCTGCTGGACTGGAAGTTGATACTTGCAGGTTACTTTATGGTTCTGTTAAGGCTCAAATTCTGACTAACTTTTACATCATAATCAGCATATAAATCTTGTAAGATATACACAGTCTTGCTTGGTGTGTGAATGTTAATGGTACCATAGCCAGTTGGTGTGTGGAAGAGATCCTTCATTTGAGGAGCGATTTGTTTCGAAACAGACATTAAGTTTTAGTTTCAGCTCATTTTTCTTTGGTGCAGATTATGGAAAAAAAACAATAACACCATCTTACGAAATTTTGATTGGATGTTTTGACGTCTTATGAAAATAAATTTTCTGAAAGACTAGTTGATTGTTTCTTATGTAAGACAGTTCAAAGCAGCTCGGTCCAACTTCTGTTTATAATCATGGAAACGTTGTCAGGTAGGGAACTGCTTTCTTGCACCAGTGTAACAAATCTTGGAAAATAAGCCTTCACTATCGTGGCAGTCTTGTTCACATGCACATGTTTGTTAAAGCTGGTTAAGCCACCGTTGACCACAGAGCCAGAACTTCAGAAATAAAGTCTCTAAGCTTGCCATTGCTCTAGCAGGTCATCAATAATCAGTGAACGTCACTGAGATTAATGCTTCCTTTAACACGAGCATTTAAGGGAAATCTATTTCAAAAATCTCAGGATTAAAGGAACAAATGTAAATGCAGAGAAGTGATTCATGGTGTGTTGTATGATTTTTAAAATACTTTGCAAGTAACTACGACATGCTTACACTTGCTGAATTGATAGGGTAAAGATAAAGATAAGGGCGGCACAGTGGTAGAGCTGTTGCCTCACAGTACCAGAGACCCAGGTTTGATCCGGACCTTCGCTACTGTCTATGTGGAGTTTGCACATGCTCCCTGTGACAGCGAAGGTTTCCTCCCACATCACAAAGACGTACAGGTTTGTAGATTAATTGGCTTCTGTAAAAAAATTGTAAATTGCCCCTAGTGTGTGGGATAGTGCTAGTGTTTGGGGTGAGTGCAGGTTGATGTTAAATTGGTGGGCCGATAGGCCTGTTTCCATGGTTTATCTCGAAAGTCTAAAGTGTTAATTACAAAGTCATGTGGGATTGTAGACTTTTGTAAATTGCCCCAAATGTGCAGGGAGTGGATCCAACAGTCGGACAACATAGAACTAGTTTAAACGGCTTATTGACAATTGGCGTGGACTCAGTGGACCGAAGGGCCTGTTTCCATGCTGTATCTCTAAACTAAACTAAAACAATATAAATGTAAAAATAATTAAAATAAATGATTAATTATCTTTGATATGATGGCTCAATTGATAATAATCTTGCCTCTGCCTTTATGTCTCTTTCCAGAGACATAAGTACTCAGTTGTTGGATAAGATGTTAAATCAAGGACCCACCCAGGCATGGAAATCGCTATCAAAATATGGAGGGGACAGGGGGGACACAATTTCTTGGCGGCCGCGCACGCATGCGCACTCACACACACGCGCGAGGCTTCGGAGGCTCAATCCAGCGCTTAATGCAGCTCAACTCTGCCTGTCTCGCCGGGTTAACCTACAGCCCTTCCTGGACTGACGGGACACCAGCGCTGCTTCTCCACGCTGACTGTAAGCCTGGGCCATATTTCCCGCAAGTCCAGGCAGGGCTTTAGGTTAACCTGGCGGGACAGACAGAGTTAAGCTGGGTTTAGCGCTGCTTCTCTGCACTGGCTGTGGACCTGGGGGCACCGCGTCCGTCTGACTACCGACGTCTCTGGCCACCGCCGGGCGTGGGGGGAGGAGGGTTTGGGGGGGGGGCACTCGGGTGGGGATGGGACAGTGCCGGAGAGCCGGGATCGATCCTGGCTGCGGATGAGGAGCAGGTCTGTGCCGAGAGTGTTTTGGCACGTCTCCCTCCTCTAATCATTACGCTGATATATCATGTCCCGACCCCATTGCCTGGTGACCGACGTCTCTCTTGTCCAATCAGTGCCCTCGATCAGCAGTCCCACCCCCAAAGCGGAGATTTCACCGGTTTTAAAAATCCGGATTACAAAAAATGGAGGGGGGGGGGGGACTTTCCCCCCCCTCTCAAAATAGGGGGGGGGGACCATTTACTGTACCATTCTACTGTGGGGTTTTTTAATTGCTGTTTTTTTCTCATTTTTCTTCCTCCCACAATATGTAATATGTAAAAGAATATGTGATTCTGTTCCATTCTGTTTGTAGTTTGTTTGTTTGTTTGTTTGTTTTTTGCACAAAGTCCGCGAGCATTGCCACTTTTCATTTCACTGCACATCTCGTATGTGTATGTGACGAATAAACTTGACTTGACTTGACATGACTTGACGTGTCCCACCTGCCCCCCCCCCCCCCCCCCCCGGGATTTCCGCCCCTGGTATAAAGTAAGCTCTTTTGAGGAGGATAAGGGAACTCTTCCAACTGTTCAGACCAATATCAATCCCTCAAGTAATCGATAAAACAAATTGAAGACACAAGAGACTGGAAGACACAAGAAGACACAATGATTCTGGAACCATGCGCAAAAAACATAGTGCTGGAGGAACTCAGCGGATCAGGCAGCATCTGAGGAGGGAATGGACAGGCAACCGAAATTATAATAATGTAATTTGATCTGCCCATTTCCTTGTTTAGAACAGACGATGGGCTGTAAAATGCTTTAGAGATATTGAAATGACACATCGTCCTACATCAGTTCTCCTTTGTTTAACCTGGAGATGTAATGAGCATTAAAGTTAATTAATCTGTAACTATTTTACTCCCAATTCCTAAAATTTCCTGCATACTGAATAAATATGTTTTTATTTCTCTGCACATTCTCCTCCAATGACTTCTGTGTTCAGAGATGTGGTTTAATTGTGGCTATTTAAGGAAACTGACACGTATAATTATTTTGTTGTACAGCTGTCGAGAAAGTTCTTAAAGAATAAATATTTTCACAGGGTGATTCAATTCAGATGGTTGATGAGAGCCCTTTCTCCGACTCTTCCACCTTGGAGCAGAAAACGAGCAATATTTGTGGGACCACTGGATGCATCAGTTTATGGATGCAGTGGATGCTACCCAAAGTGACTGTCAAATTGTTTGCTCATGAATCTGGATTAAGTGGCACAGGTGAGAAATGTTTCTTCTCCAATTATTAATGTAAGCCACTCATCCAGCCATTAATTATTTAGAATTCAGATTATTACTGTTTCCTCACTAATTTAGGTTTAGGTTTAAATTGAGAATATAATTTCCCTGAGATGGGTAATAACAAATCAGTGATTTTTTGTTCTTTGAATGATTTCCTTTCTTGTTGACTTTGGATTGCAATTCCCAAAATAAGTTATGTGTTGCAGTGAAAAGGGATTTTGCTCAGGTTCTTGATAGCACTTGTGTCCAATCTCATAAAGAGAATGTCTCGACGAATCTTTGATTTAATCATGGTTTCTTCTGAAAGTTTTCAATGTATATTTCCGGAAATCTATGAATGAGAAATATGTGGTTTTATTATATTTGAAGAGGGTGCAAATATATTCTCTCTTTCTCTCCTTCTCCAGAGATGATGCCTGTCCCGCGGAGTTACTCCAGCATTTTGTGTCTATCTTCAATGCAAATATATTTACTGTGTGTAGAACACTTGATGTTTTGACTTGCAACAAATAAATGAAATTGTGTAGGATGAAGGGACCAGTTGGACAATCAACCTGCACCTCATTCATGATAGTTAGAGTAT
The DNA here is from genome assembly GCA_038087875.1 of Malacoraja senta. Lineage (NCBI taxonomy): Eukaryota > Metazoa > Chordata > Chondrichthyes > Rajiformes > Rajidae > Malacoraja > Malacoraja senta. Next base: position 79,032,767 of record CM075977.1, on the reverse strand, counting down.
CTTGATTAAGTATCTTGACAAGGAACTGCAGATGCTGGAATCTTGTGTAGAACACAAAAGAGCTGGAGTAACTCAGTAACTGACAGAAACTCCGGAGGTCATACAGTAGATAGGCACTGTGTCAGGTCAGGTCAGGTTCAGCCTGAAGAAGAAACCTAACCCAAAACGTTACCTATCCATGTCCTCGAGGTGCTACCTGACCCGCTGAATTACTCCAGCACTTTATTTAGTTTAGTTTAGAGGTACAGCGTGGAAACAGACCCTTCGGCCTACCGAGTCAGCGCTGACCAGCGATCCTCGCACACTAACACTATCTTACAAACACTTGGGACAATTTACAATTTTATCGAAGCCAATTAACCTATAAGCCTGCACGTCTTTGGACTGTGGTAGGAAACCGGAGCACCTGGAGAAAACCCACAAGGTCACAGGTAGAATGTACAAACTCCATACAGACAGCACCCGTGGTCAGGATCGAGCCCGGGTCTCTGGCACTGTAAGGCTCAACTCTATCGCTGTGTCACCGTGCCGCCCCTGTGTGTTCTATCTTTACTAGGTACTTCCTTCCTCCCTCACTTTATCACAACTGTGTAACATCCTTGGAAATAGAATATCTAAGACATAGAATGATGTTCTGTAAAATTCTCATCCCCCCATTCTATCAAATTAACAGAAGCCATGTGGTATTTATATGGCTCCATAATGTTCCAAAGAATTCTGTTCTGTCAAGTTACCCTGACAGTCCATATTGGAGTATAGACACAAAGTGCTGGAGTAATTCAGCGAGTCAGACAGCATCTCTGGAGAAAATGGATAGGTGACATTTCAAATCGGGACCCGTCAGACCCAACCAGAAATGTCACCTATCCATTTTCTCCAGAGATGCTGCCTGACCCGTTGAGTTACTCCAGCATTTTGTGTCTATCTTTGGTATAAACCAGCATCTGCAGTTCCTTTTTATTGCATATCTGAGTATATTTCTTAATAATATTTGAAAATCAACACTTTTCAGAAGAACTGTTGTGAATTGCAGAGATCAAAAGATCAAATTTGGAGAGTGAGATCACAATTTTTATTTGTTGAATAAGAGTGCAATGAATTTTGGACTGTTGCATTTTGCTGAAATGGCACTTGGGAGACTTGTTGGGCACTGAGTTTGAATTATAAAACTAAACTGCTCTTTCTTTTGCTGGATAACTTGTAACGCATTGACAGAATTATCAATTTCTTCATAAATACAATTCTGTGATTATACCTGCAGAGATCTGTGTCGTGGGAGAACTGGAAGACCTGAGTGCTTCAGTAGATATTCAAGATGTTTACACTAAACTGAAATGCAAAGTGGGCAGCTTCAATATTGATCACTACAAGAACAGGTAATTTCATGACAGTTTCTCAGTCAAGACGGGGTCATGAATAGTAAATTGAAGAAGTCCGTCTGTGTTTCTTTCAGATGCTTGAATATATGCCGCACATCTGCACCATTGTGTGGTTGCAATTTCAAACTGCAATGAGGGCCGAGTTTAATGTCCAGTGCTTTGTAAGAGACAAGGAACCGCAGATTAGTTTAGTTTAGTTTAGAAATACAGCGTGTAAACAGGCCCTTTGGCCCACCGAGTCCGCACCAACCAACGATCCCCACACAGTAAGACTATCCTACGCACACTGGGGACCATTTTATACATTTTACATGCCAATTAACCTACAAACCTGTACATTTTTGGAGTGTGGGAGGAAACCGAAGATCTCGGAGAAAACTCACGCGGTCACAGGGAGAACGTATAAACTCCGTACAGACAGCACCCATGGCCAGGATTGTACCTGGGTCTCTGGTGCTGTGAGCGCTGTAAGGCAACAACTCTGCGCAACCATGCCATCCATCCAGATGCTGGAAACTTGAGCAAAATGCAAAGTGCTGGAGTAATTCAACCATTCGGACAGTAGCATCTGTGGAGGGAATGGATAGGTGACGCTTCGGGTCTGACCCAAACGTTGCCTATCCATACCCTCCACAGATACTGTGTGTGAGAAGGAATTGCAGATGCTGGCCTATTACCAAAGATAGACACAAAATACTGGAGTAAATCAGCGGGTCAGATAGCATCTCTGGAGAAAGGTAACGTTTCCGGTCTGAACCCTTCTTCAGACTGAAGAAGGGTTACGACCTGAAACATTATCTATTCCTTTTCTCCAGAGATACTGTCTGACCCGCTGAGTTACTCCAGCATATTGTGTCTTATCTTTCACAGATACTGCCTGACCTGTTGAGTTACTTTAGCATTTTGTGTTATGTTCGTGTGATTTGTATCTGGCAGAATTTGCAGATAGATGTGTGACAGTGGCCCTGTACCAATGAACTGAGAACTTTGGCCTTGCAGTCTTTGGTACTGCAAAACATGGTACCTATTTCTGCGCTGTATCTCTGAACTAAATTAAACTAAACTAAACTAAGCTCCTCAACAATTTTTGACAGTGATTTGTATGTAAATTTTTGATGGCCCACCTTCCTTTTCAAGTTTGTCCATTTATGGAATGAATCTTGCAAATGCTGTGATTTCATCACAGGTACCATGGCCTGGTTTCAATCATCTCACCCAGTTTTGCTTTCCACCATTTATGTAAACCTAACCCACCAAGGTTTATAAAGTGAATCACAGGCTATAAACATCCATATAGAGAAGTATTTAGATATAAAATGATTAAGGAATGATTTATTATTGCAAAGGCTGCTTTGTAATTTGTTTCCATTGCAATCTTTTTGAGATTTTTCCGTGTATCAGTAAAATTGAAAGAAAAATGTGAGGATGTTGTTTTTAATCTTTTGCATTCAATTTGAAATGGAGATACAAGATAAGACCCGTTTATAGTTTGCGAGTTGTGTTTCTGAACAGATCAACATCCTACTCCACTCGTGATTCATATCTTCAGTTGGTTACTTAATGAAGACTAAATATTATTGTAAAATAAAAGATGAGAGAATGATACAGATGAAATATGAAAGCAAAATGAAAGAGAATCATAGCTAACTGTTGAAATAGTTTTCTGTCTTGGACGATAGGACATTAAGGTTGATACTTTTAATTAAACAATAATTCTCTTTTGAGGCTGGGCATCAAAGGTTATGGGGAGAAGGCAGGAGAATGGGGTTGAGATGGAAAGGCCACGATCGAATGGCGGAGCAGACTTGATGGGCCGAAGGGCCTAATACTGCTCCTATGTCTTATGAAAGTCTGAGTGGTGACATTGGCCATGATCTTTGAGCATCAAGGTATTTAGAGCCTTCGAAAATTTGATAAAAGTTCACCGTGCTAAAATATAGGAGCATATCAGCGCACCTCAAAAATGCAATAGAATGTCAAAATCAGAGATGCGATTTAATTCTTCATTTTTAGTTCACTGAAATGGCACTTTGAATATAATTTACGTGATATCGTTTGCTCTTAATATTCATGCCATTAATATACCATAGGCCTAAAATGACAATGTTCAAATCACATCATGGTAGGAGGGAGATTGAAATTTGGTAAATTAAATTAATCTGGAATGAAAAATTGGTGTCAGTAATGATGATTGTTCTTAAACTTCATTCCATATAAATGTCTGAGTCATGTTTATAATGAAATGTTGTCTTGTGATAGTCATTTCACAATCTGGCTGCTGGTTGGCCTAGTATCTTATCCATATAAGACATGTCATAATTATGTGTAAGGTTAATTAACCTGTGCTTATTATTTTTAAGAATTTTCTCTAATTTATCATTAACTATCAGAGCAGTGTTGTAGATGACTTGAACTCTGATGATCTGAATTGGACAATGTTTCCTTTGTTCATATAGATCAGTTTCCCTAAAATATATGGGTCAAAAACAATTGTTATGATGCTAGCAGGCATCAAGCTGATGTACCTTGTACAATTCAAAGCTATTTTGAGTTGAGTTAATGCAACAGCCTGCTAATAAGAAACATGAATTTGTCATGCATTCCCATATTAATAGATTATCATCCTAAATGAAAATAAACATCCAACTGTTATCTAATTTTCACTGGCAGGGCTGTTTCTGGTGCGTATGACACTCTTGACTCTCGTAACCAGGTGAGCAAGGTGCCCAGCTAGGTCCTTTGTGTAAGATAGTGCCTGGTGCAAGTGGCAGACCCATGACCCAGTCAGTCGTTGGTGTATGGCACAGAAAATAGTTAACACACTTCTTCAAACTCATATGAATGGGTGAGGTGTTAAATTAAAAAAGGCTGTTGTGGTTTTCAAATACCAAAAAGACAGAAACGATTTTGGAAACTTGGCAGGTCAGACAGGCTCAGTGGAGAGAGAAACAGAGGTAACACTTCAGGTTGATGACTTTTTATACATTAGTCATTGATGTATTGAAAATCTATTAACCTGAAATGTTACATATTTCTCTATGCAGATGCTGCCTGACCAGCTAAATATTGCTAAAATTCCCTGTATTTCAGATTATCGTCAGCTGTAGTTTTGGTTTTTTTAATGTAAAAGTATCGGTTTCTTAAACAAAACATTTTCTAAGGTTAGTTTAAAAAACAAGTTAAAAAAACAAGAGTCTGCAAATATCTCCATTATTTCTCAGATATAAAATGTAGAATCTGCCTGCCTATGTGTTTTTCTGTAAATTTTGAATTCAGATTTTGGAACTCGCCTTGCCAGTTTACTTTTTAGTATAATTCTTTTTTTTAAATGTTGTTTTCAAGTTGTTTCAAACTCATGTTTCCTTCCACAGCTCTCAACATGTTACAACAAAACATGGTTTTGCACTTGTACTTTTCCCTTCTCACATTCTGCGCTATCTGGGTGGCACAGTGGCGCAGCTAATGGAGTCCTGCCTCACAGCGCCAGGGACCTGGGTTCATTCCTGACCTCAGATATTGTAGGTGTGGAATTTGGGGCTGTGAGGGTTTCCTGCCAAAGGCTTGCAGATTAGTAGATTAATTGGTCACTGCAAATTCCTTGTAGTGTTTAGGTGAGTGGTAGAATCTGAGGGGTGTTAAGAAGAATGTTGGGTTAGTGCAAAATGAGAGATTGATGGTCAGTGCCGACTCGATGGGCTGTAGGGTCTGTTTTTTGTGCTGTATCACTCTATGACTATCCTGCCCTTACCAACCAACTCAATGGACAAACCCAAATGGATTCTACAACAAACAATAATATGTTTTTTTAATGACAGAATAGATTTCAATGGGATTGTCATTGGCTTTGCATTTTTCTGTCCCAATGATCAGATTGTGAGACTGCCTTGTTTAGCTTAGGCATTATAAGTATTATAGAAACATAGAAACATAGAAAATAGGTGCAGGAGTAGGCCATTCGGCCCTCCATTCGGCCCATTCGATATGATCATGGCTGATCATCCAACTCAGTATCCTATACCTGCTTTCTCTCCATACCCCCTGATCCCTTTAGCCACAAGGGCCACATCTAACTCCCTCTTAAATATAGCCAATGAACTGGCCTCGACTACCTTCTGTGGCAGAGAATTCCAGAGATTCACCACTCTCTGTGTGAAAAATGTTTTCCTCATCTCGGTCCTAAAAGATTTCCCCCTTATCCTTAAACTGTGACCCCTCGTTCTGGACTTCCCCAACACCGGGAACAATCTTCCTGCATCTAGCCTGTCCAACCCCTTAAGAATTTTGTACGTTTCTATAATTCTCCCCTCAATCTTCTAAATTCTAGCGAGTACAAACCGAGTCTATCCAGTCTTTCTTCATATGAAAGCCCTGACATCCCAGGAATCAGTCTGGTGAACCTTCTCTGTACTCCCTCTATGGCAAGAATGTCTTTCCTCAGATTAGGAGACCAAAACTGTACGCGATACTCCAGGTGTGGTCTCACCAAGACCCTGTACAACTGCAGTAGAACCTCCCTGCTCCTATACTCAAATCCTTTTGCTATGAATGCTAACATACCATTCGCCTTCTTCACTGCCTGCTGCACCTGCATGCCTACTTTTAATGACTGGTGTACCATGACACCCAGGTCTCGTTGCATCTCCCCTTTTCCTAATTGGCCACCATTCAGATAATAGTCTACTTTCCTGTTTTTGCCACCAAAGTGGATAACCTCACATTTATCCACATTATACTGCATCTGCCATGCATTTGCCCACTCACCCAGCCTATCCAAGTCACCTTGCAGCCTCCGAGCATCCTCCTCACAGCTAACACTGCCCCCCAGCTTCGTGTCATCCGCAAACTTGGAGATGATGCATCTCCAATGGGCAGATTCCATTTTAAGTGTGGATAAAAAAAAATACCATGTAGAAATGAGAAAAATAAAGTCAAAAATAACATCAAGTGTTCACGTGGGGTTTGAATTATATCTGTACAGGTCGCCTAGGATTCCTGTCTCATCCCATTTGGGCCAATTCATTTTGAATCCCCACATGCAGCTAAACAATGCACTAGAATCTCATGAAATGTTCTTGCAGAATGGACATTTATTTCCAGTGATATCGGCGAAGTGTTAACCAATCCACAAATATATTGCTGCTTCATAAATGATGATATGTATTACTAAATGGAATTTCAAATTTGGTTATTGAGCTCTATGATGATTCTTTCTCCCTGTGTTTAGTTAATACTGGGTGCATGTATTTTCAGTGTAGTTTATATTTTATGTAAGTCACTCTAAATCACCAGACTGCTTAGACTAGACAAGGCAGGAATTGTGTTTTCCAGGCCAGATGAAGGCTGGCACACAGGACAGTTTGATGGACTCCTTCTACAATGCAAAGAAAAACCTGGGGTGAGACTCTCATCGTGAATAACTCACTGCAGACTTCTCAATGCTTCAAACTGAATGATAAATATCTTGCAAATTCTGAGGCGGAATGTGAAGACAATGGTTACAAGTACTAATCTGTTCAGCAGAATTTCACAGTTTGACACGTCACTTTGCAAGCGGCATGCAGCCTCTTCTTTCACATGTAAAATGATCCAGGAAATGTGCTGTTCAGCAAATTGTTTTCTTTACTGCAATAGAGTCGTAGAGTTTTACAGCATGGAAACAGGCCCTTTGGCCCAACTCATCTACGCCAGCCCCATTTGCCAATGTTTGGCTCAGATCCCTCTAAACCTTTCCAATCCATATATCTGTCCGTGTCTTTTAAATGCTGTTATATATTATCTGCCCCAACTAACTCCCTTGGCAGCTCATCCCATTTGCCCACCGCCCTCTGGGTGAAAAAGTTGTCCCACTGGTTTCTATTAAATCTTGCCCCTCTTACCGTAAACCCATGTTCTCTGGATCTTGGTTCACCTACTCTGGATAAGAGACTATGCATTCATCCTATCCATTCCATGAAGACCACGTACAATCTGATTTAATCCTTAGTTTAATGAGAGAAAGTCGATTTCTTAACACAATAGGTCCTCAAAGATAAGCAAACAAATATCTAGAACGTTTCATACTTGTCTTTCAAATATAGTTTCCTGATTCCAATTTAGTAAGAGTTTGCCTCCATTTTGTCCTCCTTAATGATCTCTTCAGGTGCATTTGAGATTCTCAGTCTAATCTATCCATACAATGGCAGTTTGAATTTCAAACTAATATGTTTTCCTTTTAAATCTATTTTTTATTGGTGAAAACTAAACCTCTTCAATATCAGAATTACTTTTTAAAATTGCAAGAAGAAATGGCAAGCATAATTCTGAACAGATGGCTACCACTCTCATCTGTAAGACTTTCCGCTCATAAATAAAAGTTATTATTCATATTAATTCAAAGAATTATATAAATACGTTCATACATTTTCTTATAAAGCACTTTCTTCTTTACGACAAAATGAAAGAATAACAAAGGTTGAAATAATTACTGAGTGTATGTCAGCTATACGCCATTCTAAAAAGACTGCGTTTTGTGAAGGCAGTGGTATTAGTTCTTGTAACCGTGTTTTCTCATTTCTGATGGTGCTTACTGCTTAGATTCCAAATCAAACAGGTTTAATTTTCTACTTTCTGCTGAATTTAATTACGAACATTAGACCAACAGGAAGTCTGTACGTTTATCTTCATGTTTTCCCTTTGTTATGTGTCCCCAATTGAATAATTAATGCAAAATTAAAACATTAAAACAGTAATTGTTTTGGTACATAATCCCTTCCAAATTCCTTACCTTTTCTAAATGTAATATTTAGGAGATTTAATTGGTCAAAGTTTGCTTAATAAAAAACTTAACTGATGATCTCCCCAACCTTTCAAATGACATGTGGATGAAGAGGCTTATCCACTTATTACTTGATCTTGGAAACACATAACATGGGGATCACCTGGATGGCTTTATCTCCAGCTGCCTTCAGCTGTTATAACCTTCAGTATAATCAACACAATCTTTAATTTTTTTTTGCTTATGGCCTTTTTTATTGCTTTTCCCCCTCCCCACCACTGTCTCTTTTCTCTCTCCTGTCCATCACCTCAAGCCTCGGGGAAGGCCCGTGGTCTCTGGGGCATTTCGGAGGTGTCGTACTTTCTTGTACTGACAAGCTGAACAGACGCACCTTGTTGATCCGACCCCTCAGCAAGCAAGATCCTTTCAGTCATTTCTCTGGCTTCTTTCCTCCTGTAAGGAATAAGTTAAATTACTATTACTGCTTTAATTAAATCTAACCTTTAACCTATATAAATTAATTGCAATGCATGTGTGAAATCTTCAATTTGTGATCAATCTTTCAATTATTTCCTTGTGTAGCACCACTTCCTTTTTTTAATGCTCAAGGCATTAAATATAACCAGGCAGTTTTGACAACGATTATAAAAAGTAAAGATATTATCCCTTCAAATGTCACAACAGTGCTGGAGTGTTTCTGAAATCAGTGGGCTCCTTCATCGCTTGAGCCCTTGCAAGCAGGTTTGCGACTTCACCCTTGTGCTCAGTGGAGTAAGAGAAGAAGTGAGCACAAGGTGCAGTTAGTCACTTTAATGGAACAATTATATATGTGGAGCTGTATATTCCCAGACTTGTTTAAAACAAAACACTTGGAACAGGTGTAGAAGTAATTTTAAAACAATGAATCTTTGTCAGCAAGCAGTATTTGCAAGTGGAAACTAGTAATGAAAACCATTTAAATTGTTTTTCACTCGAAGTAAACCTGGGCTTCAATTACAAGAGTATTGTGTGTTTTAGTTTAAAAGTAGGGCCCTCCTAGTGTTACACAAGGAAGTAATTTGCTTGTAAGAGACTTTGAAAATGGCTACTTTCATTTTTATATATTTATTGCAGATGGTCATGCTTTCAGCTTAAAATGAATGACTTTAAAACTGTCTTAAACATAAAGAAGCATGGTTACTATAAAGTAACTTTTCTCTGTTTTATTTGGCATAAATATCCGCTACCCATTATTGATTTGTGGTGTATACTTTGTGATCATGCAGATGGCAGCCAAACTATTGGAAGGCTCCCACCAGCAGCACGGATTTCTTTCCCTTACCTACACCAGGGCGGTAACGCGAAACGTCAGGCACAAGTTAACGTCTAGGTCGGAGCGGGCTTCGCGGAGCTTGCACAGGCTGTCGGAAGGCGTGGTGGACAGTTCTCCCCAGTACCTTCACGAGATCCTCCTCAGTGCCCAGCCTTTCGATGTCGTGCTCTCCTTGCCACTGATTCACAAGGTGGCTGGCATATTCCAAGCTAAGTTGCCGAAGAACCCAAGGGGAAAGAGGAAATCAACTGGGCAACCCATGAGGGCACATACCTTGACATCACGGGACCTGCCGCTTATGTACATCAACACGAGTGTTATCCGAGTGTTTTTTCCCAAAGAGGAGCATGAGCAGCATGAAGGAGGTAATCTATTGAACATTGTTAACAAATGGTTCCTAGCTCCTCATTGAATCTGGTTTACACCGCAACTAGAATATTGTTTGAGTTCTGGTGAAGGAGTCATACACCGCTGAAATAGCCCCCTTTGGCAGTCTGAAGAAGGGTCTCGAGCCGAAACGTCGCCTATCCACCCGGAGCACAGGGCCCTAGTTACGGGCGCTCATGAACATGGCGCACCTACGGACCATTGCCTTAGCTCTGTCCTGAAGGCAGTGGCTCAAATACACATACTCACTCATCCCCTGCCTATTGACAATTCCGATCCCAACAGTGAAGCCCAGACACAGAAGGTGCGCGGCCGTGCCGGCGGCTTTGCGCAGGTTGCGGTACAGCCAAAGCTCGGTGGCGCTTGGCAGCTCCACCATTGCGGCCACCAGCAGAGGGCTCTTTGCATCCTTGCATCATCACGCCTGGGCACCGCGGCCTCGGGAGGTACCGGAGATGACGGAGGTCTGCGGGCCGGATGATTACGGGGAAAAAAATACGCCTGCGGGCCGGATGATTTCGGGTTACGGGCTGCATTTGGCCCGAGGGCTGTAGGTTGCCGACCCCTAACCTATTAGAACAGAAAGACGTGTACAAAATCATGAGAGTGATAGATCGGGTAAACAAACAGAATATTTTGCCCAGAGTAGGGGAATCGAGAACCAGAGGTCATAGGTTTAAGGTGAGGGGTGGGGGAAGATTTAATAGGAACCAGAGAGGTAACATTTTTACACAAAAGGTTGCTGGTGGGTGTATGGAACGAGCTACCAGAGCAGTTAGTTGAGGAGAGTATTATTGCAACGTTTAAGAAGCATTTACCCAGGTACTTGCATAGGACAGTTTTAGAAGGATATACAGTGCAATCAGAAAGTTTTTAGACCCCTTCACTTTTTCCACATTTTGTTTATGTTACAGCCTTATTCTAAAATGGATTAAATTATTTTTTGTTATCATCAATCTACACACAATACCCCATAACAAAAAAACGAAAACAGGTGTTGAGAAATTTTTGCAAGGTAATTAAAAAAGAAATAACTGAAATATCACATTTACATAAGTTTTCAGACCCTTTACTCAGTACTTTGTTGAGGCACCTTTGGCAGCGATTACAGCCTCAAGTCTTCTTGGTTACGACGCTACAAGCTTGGCACACCTGTATTTGGGTAATTTCTCACATTCTTCTCTGCAGATCCTCTCAAGCTCTGTCAGGTTGGATGGGGAGCGTCGATGCACAGCTTTTCAGGTTCCTCCAGAGATGTTCGATCGGGTTCAGGTCCGGGCTGTTGCTGGGCCACTCAAGGACATTCACAGATTTGTCACTCCTGTATTGTCTTGGCTGTGAGCTTAGGGTCGATGTCCTGTTGGAAGGTGAACCTCCGCCCCAGTCTGAGGTCCAGAACGCTCTGGAGCAGGTTTTCATCAAGGATCTCTCTGTACTTTGCTCCGTTCATCTTTCCCTGGATCCTGACAAGTCTCCCAGTTCCTGCCACTGAAAAAGTATGATGCTGCCACCACCATGCTTCACCATAGGTATGGTATTGGCCAGGTGATGAGCAGTGCCTGGTTTCCTCCAGACGTGACGCTTGGCATTCAGGCCAAAGAGTTCAATCTTGGTTTCATCAGACCAGAGAATCTTGTTTCTCATGCCTTTTGGAAAACTCCAAGTGGGCTGTCACGTGCCTTTTACTGAGGAGTGGCTTCCATCTGGCCACTCTACCATAAAGGCCTAATTGATGGAGCGCTGCAGATATAGTTGTCCTTCTGGAAGGTTCTCCCATCTCCACAGAGGAACTCTGGAGCTCTGTCAGAGTGACCATCAGTTTCTTGGTCACCTCCATGGCCCTTCTCCCCCGATTTCTCAGTTTGGCCGAGTGGCCAGCTCTATGAAGAGTCCTGGTGGTTCCAAAGTTCTTCCATTGAAGAATGACGGAGGCCACTGAGCTCTTCGAGACCTGCAATGCTGCAGAAATTGTTTTATACCCTTCCCCAGATCTGAGTTTCGACACAACCCTGTCTCAGAGGTCGACGGCCAATTCCTTTGTCTTCATGGCTTAGCTTTTGCTCTGACATGCACTGTCAACTGTGGAGCCTTATATAGACAGGTGTGTGCCTTTTAAAATCATGTCCAATCAATTTAATTTACCACTGGTGGACTCCAATCGTTGTAGAAACATCTGAAGCATAATCAATGGAAACAGGATGAACCCTAAGCTCAATTTTGAGTATCATAGCAAAGGGCGTGAATACTTATGTAAATGTGATATTTCAGTTATTTATTTTCAATTACTTTGCAAAAATGTCTAAATACCTGTTTTTGCTTCTTCATACTGGGGTATTGATGATAAAAAATGAATTTAATCAATTTTAAAATAAGGCTGTAACGTCACAAAATGTGGAAAATGTGAAGGGGTCTGAATACTTTCTGAATGCACTGTAGGCCAAACGCAGGCAGGTGGGACGTGTAGATGGACATGTTGGTCGGCATGGGCAAGTTGGGCCGAAGTGCCTGTTTCCATACTATATTACTCTATGACTATGAGATAAACGGATAGGTCATTCCTCCTTCTTCCCGCTCCCATCCGGCAGAAGATACATAAGCCTGAAAGAACACACCACCAGACTTAGGAACAGCTTCTTTCCCCATGTTATTAGGCTTCTGAACAGTCTTTCCATAAGCAAGGGTAATGTCCGATTCACCTCTACCCCATTGTGGACATTGGACTTTGTCTATGGAGCAGATGGGCTACAATGCCGAAAACTATATTCTGCATTTGGTAACTTCCCCTTTGCTGTATCTATTGTATTTGAGTTTGATTTGATTTGATTTGATTGTATTTATGCATGGCATTTTTAAGAAGGGAGGGAGAGAGAAAACGGGGAATTACAGACCAGTTAGTCTAACATCGGTAGTGGGGAAACTGCTAGAGTCAGTTATTAAAGATGGGATAGCAGCACATTTGGAAAGTGGTGAAATCATTGGACAAAGTCAGCATGGATTTACGAAAGGTAAATCGTGTCTGACGAATCTTATAGAATTTTTCGAGGATGTAACTAGTAGAGTGGATAGGGGAGAACCAGTGGATGTGTTGTATCTGGACTTTCAGAAGGCTTTCGACAAGGTACCACATAAGAGATTAGGATACAAACTTACAGTGGCTTGCAAAAGTATTCATACCCCTTGAACTTTTCCACATTTTGTCACGTTACAACCACAAACGTAAATGTATTTTATTGGGATTTTATGTGATAGACCAACACAAAGTGGCGCATAATTGTGAAGTGGAAGGAAAATGATACATGGTTTTCAATTTTTTTTACAAATAAAAAACTGAAAAGTGTCGCGTGCAAAAGTATTCAGCCCCCCTGAGTCAATACTTTCGCTGCAATTCTTTTGGGGTATGTCTCTACCAGCTTTGCACATCTAGAGACTGAAATTATTGCCCATTCTTCTTTGCAAAATAGCTCAAGCTCAGTCAGATTGGATGGAGAGCGTCTGTGAACAGCAATTTTCAAGTCTTGCCAGAGATTCTCAAATGGATTTAGGTCTGGACTTTGACTGGGCCATTCTAACACATGAATATGCTTTGATCTAAACCATTCCATTGTAGCTCTGGCTGTATGTTTACGGTCGTTGTCCTGCTGGAAGGTGAACCTGCGCCCCAGTCTCAAGTCTTTTGCAGACTCTAACAGGTTTTCTTCCAAGATTGCCCTGTATTTGGCTCCATCCATCTTCCCATCAACTCTGACCAGCTTCCCAGTCCCTGCTGAAGAAAAGCATCCTCACAGCATGATGCTCCCACCACCATGTTTCACAGTGGGGATGGTGTGTTCAGGGTGATGTGCAGTGTTAGGTTTCCGCCACTCATAGCGTTTTGCATTTAGGCCAAAAACTTCAATTTTGGTCTCATCTGACCAGAGCACCTTCCTCCACATGTTTGCTGTGCCCCCACATGGCTTGTGGCAAACTACAAACGGGACTTTTTATGGCTTTTTTTCAACAATGGCTTTCTTCTTGCCACTCTTCCATAAAGGCCCGATTTGTGGAATGCACGACTAATAGTTGTCCTGTGGACAGATTCTCCCACCTGAGCTGTGGATCTCTGCAGCTCCTCCAGAGTTACCATGGGCCTCTTGGATGCTTCTCTGATCAATGCTCTCCTTGCCCGGCCTGTCAGTTTAGGTGGACGGCCATGTCTTGGTAGGTTTGCAGTTGTGCCATACTCTTTCTATTTTCGGATGATGGATTGAACAGTGCTCCGTGAGATGTTCAAAGCTTGGGATATTTGTTTATAACCTAACCCTGCTTTAAACTTCTCCACAACTTTATCCCTGACCTGTCTGGTGTGTTCCTTGGGCTTCATGATACTGTTTGTTCACTAATGTTTTCTAACAAACCTCTGAGGCCTTCACAGAACAGCTGTATTTATACTGAGATTAGATTACACACAAGTGGACTCTATTTACTAATTAGGTGACTTCTGAAGGCAATTGGTTGCACTGGATTTTATTTAGGGGTATCAGAGTAAAGGGGGCTGAATACTTTTGCACGCAACACTTTTCAGTTTTTTATTTGTAAAAAAATTTGAAAACCATGTATCATTTTCCTTCCACTTCACAATTATGCGCCACTTTGTGTTGGTCTATCACATAAAATCCCAATAAAATACATTTACGTTTGTGGTTGTAACGTGACAAAATGTGGAAAAGTTCAAGGGGTATGAATACTTTTGCAAGCCACTGTAAATCACACGGTATTGGGGGTTCAGTATTGATGTGGATAGAGAACTGGCTGGCAAACAGGAAGCAAAGAGTAGGAGTAAACGGGTCCTTTTCACAATGGCAGGCAGTGACTAGTGGGGTACCGCAAGGCTCAGTGCTGGGACCCCAGCTATTTACAATTTATATTAATGATCTGGACGAGGGAATTGAAAGCAACATCTCCAAGTTTGCGGATGACACTAAGCTGGGGGGCTGTGTTAGCTGTGAGGAGGATGCTAGGAGACTGCAAGGTGACTTGGATAGGCTGGGTGAGTGGGCAAATGTTTGGCAGATGCAGTATAATGTGGATAAATGTGAGGTTATCCACTTTGGTGGCAAAAATGGGAAGGCAGACTATTATCTAAATGGTGGCCGATTAGGAAATGGGGAGATGCAGCGAGACCTGGGTGTCATGGTACACCAGTCATTGAAAGTAGGCATGCAGGTGCAGCAGGCAGTGAAGAAAGCGAATGGTATGTTGGCCTTCATAGCAAGAGGATTTGAGTATAGGAGCAGGGAGGTTCTACTGCAGTTGTACAGGGTCTTGGTGAGACCACACCTGGAGTATTGCGTACAGTTTTGGTCTCCAAATCTGAGGAAGGACATTATAGCCATAGAGGGAGTGCAGAGAAGGTTCACCAGACTGATTCCTGGGATGTCAGGACTTTCATATGAAGAAAGACTGGATAGACTTGGCTTATACTCGCTAGAATTTAGGAGATTTAGGATCTTATAGAAACGTACAAAATTCTTATGGGGTTGGACAGGCTAGATGCAGGAAGATTGTTCCCGATGTTGGGGAAGTCCAGGACAAGGGGTCACAGCTTAAGGATAAGGGGGAAATCCTTTAAGACCGAGATGAGGAAAAACTTTTTCACACAGAGAGTGGTGAATCTCTGGAACTCTCCGCCACAGAGGGTAGTTGAGGCCAGTTCATTGGCTATATTTAAGAGGGAGTTAGATGTGGCCCTTGTGGCTAAGGGGATCAGGGGGTATGGAGAGAAGGCAGGTACGGCATACTGAGTTGGATGATCAGCCATGATCATATTGAATGGCGGTGCAGGCTCGAAGGGCCGAATGGCCTACTCCTGCACCTATTTTCTATGTATCTATGTATCTATGTATATCTGATCTGATTGGATAGCAGGTAAAATAAAGCTTTTTACTGTATCTCAGTACACGTGGCAATAATAAATCTCAACCTAAACCGAAGGGCTTTAGTGGAATGTGAGCTAAATACACGAAAATGCAACTTGCCTGGAATGCCAACTTAGCCATCATGGGCAGGAAGGGCCAATGGCCTGTTTCAGTGCTGTATAACTCTATGGCTATGACTTATGTTTGACTTACCCCAAACTAGGATATTTCATTGTGTAGGAAGGAACTGCAGTTGCTGGTTTACAACAAAGATAGACACAAAAAGCTGGGATCACTCAGCGGATCAGGCAGCATCTCTGGAGAAAAGGAATAGGTGACATTTTGGGTCAAGATTCTTCTTCAGACTGAGCGTCAGGGGAGAGGGAAACTGGAGATATGACTAAGAACAAACCAAGGTTCCAACAAACAAAGGTTCTTTGCACCTTTTCTTATCTCTAGTTTCCCTCTCCCCAGACTATCAGTCTGAAGAAGGGTCTCGACCCAAAACGTCACATTACTTTTCACCAAAGATGCTGCCTGACCCGCTGAGTTACTCCAGCATTTTGTGCCAATTATAGGATAGTTCTTTAACTGTTCAATAACACAAATGGAATGCCTTGATGGAGAATGTTCTTCCTTTGTATTTAGCATCCGGGCCATAACCAACATGTTTTACTTCAGTAAGTTTAAATTAAATTGGAACTTACAACCTGGTAATGTGTATTTCCCAATTTGAATTGCAGGAGTTGCAGAGACTAAAGAGGATACTTTGGTTGTTAAAATTGGTTCAGTATCCATGGCTCCACAAGCTGATAACCCGCTCGGAAGGACAGTTCTCAGGAAAGACGTTTACCAGTAAGTAAATCCGTCCAGAAAAGCTGCCTGAAAATCTTTTGAATGTATTTTGAACTTTCCCCTTAATGTCATTACCAGAAGCATCATTATTATTTTGCTGCTATCTAGTTTGTTTTACAATGTTTTACAAAATCATGAGAGGAATGTATCGGGTAGACACACAGAATCTCTTACCCAGAGTAGGGGAATCGAGAACCAGAGGACATAGGTTTAAGATGAGGGGGGGAATGATTTCATAGAACCTGAGGGGTAACTTTTTCACACAATGGAGTGTTGGGTGTACGGAACGAGCTGCCGGAAGAGATATCACAATGTTTAAGAATCATTTACATAGGTAAGACAGGTACATGGATAGGGCAAGTTTAGAAGGAAATGGGCCAAACGCAGGCAGGTACGATTAGTGTAGATGGGACATGTTGTCCGGTGTGGACAATTTGGGCCGATGGGCATTTGACCACGCTGTAATACTCTATGACTCTATGACCAAAATATAAAAGTGTCATTCCCATTATTAATGGGAGGCAAACTTGGCACAAATTCATGTTGAGGTCATGTTGGCTGCAAATATGAAAGAAAGAACTTCTAAGATGAAGCTTTTTGACACAACTTAATCTCTGTAAACCTTCCCAGGATATGTAAAACATACTAAATCATGTAGATTGTGGAACTAGGCAGATATTAGTCATGTGAAAGATTGTTCATTCTCCTTTGGCATCACTACACAAACAAAAAGCATCAGCTCAAGAGCTAGTTGTGAGAAAAATTAATTGAGTGAGGTGAGTTCAGTTGGTTTGAGACACAAGGAACTGCAGATGCAAGGTTTACGAAAAACAAAGACAAAGTGCTGGAGTAACTCATTGGGTCAGGCATACTCTGGATAACATGGATTGGTGAAGTATTGTATCCCAACAACCATCAGGCTATTGAACACTACAGACTCCCAACTGAACTCTGAACTACAAACTGTCTTGGATGCACTAGGGACTTAGGGCTTAGATATAGTTTAGTTTAGAGATACAGCGTGGAAACAAGTCCTTCGGTCCACCGCGTCTGCGCTGTCCAGCGATCCCCACACACTTGGGACAATTTACAATTAAACCAGGGCAATTACCCTACAAACCTGTATGTCTTTGGAGGTAGACAAAAGTGCTGGAGAAACTCAGCGGGTGCGGCAGCATCTATGGAGCGAAGGAAATAGGCAACGTTTCGGGCCAAAACCCTTCTTGAGACTGATGTAGGGTGGGGGGGGGGGCGGGAAGAAGAAAGGAAGAGGAGGACCCAGAGGGCTGAGGGAGAGCTGAGAAGGGGAGGAGACAATAAGGGCTACCGGAAATTGGAGAAGTCAATGTTCATGCCGCTGGGGTATAAACTGCCCCAGCGGCAGTTTGGAGTATGGTTGGAAACCGGAACACCCGGCAAAAACACACGTTTTCTCTTGCACCATATTGCATTTTTGTTTTAATTGAACTTTTGTTGGTTGTTTACTATGTTATCTATTGAGCACTGGGTTTTAAACCTGTTGTGCTGCTGCGAGTAAGAATGTCCTTGTTTAGTTTTGGTGCAATTGATTATTAAGCACTCTGGATACTTGAGTTACTCTAGCATTTTGTGTCTTCTTCACTAAGTTTTGTTAGCTCGCTCATTATTATGTAGATTTTCTTATTCTTCTTAAGCCCTTTGCTCCTCTAGGCAGCATAGGCCATTGACAAATGCTGTTGGTTGTTGGCAGTTCTTTCGAGATCTCCCCAGTTGAACCCACTCTCAGACATTTCTTATTCTGTATGTAGATCAGATGACACAAATATTTTGACTTTAGACTTTAGAGATACAGCACAGAAACAGGCCCTTCGGCCCACCGAGTCCCCGTCGACCAGCGATCACTCCGTACACTTGCAATATCCAACACACTAGGGACGATTTACAATTTTTTTACCAAAGTCAATTAAACAACAAACCTGTACATCTTTGGTGTGTGGGAGGAAACTGGAGCACTCGGAGAAAACCCACGCGATCACAGCGAAAATGTACAGACAGGTTGTCAGCATCGAGCTGGGGTATCTGGCGCTTAACGGCAGCATCTCCACCGCTGCCCTACTGTGCCGCCCTGCCTCACTGTAAGGTGTTGAACGCTTGCCCCAGGTAATTCAAAATTGCTAAGGAAATACCAGAAAAAAGCCAGTTGAAAGCTTCAATATTTGTCATGTTTTTAATGTTAATAAATAGAAATAGTTCTGTGATTTAAGAAGCATTTGAAATAGTAGATCAAAAAACATACAGTATGGTCTTACCACATGACTCTACAGCAGACACATCAGGCTAATGCTGAGCATGAGGAGACTCAACCAAAATGAAATAAAATCCTATTTATACATAGATACATAGAAAATAGGTGCAGGAGTAGGCCATTCAGCCCTTCGAGATGATCATGGCTGATCATCCAACTCAGTATCCCGTACCTGCCTTCTCTCCATACCCCCTGATCCCCTTAGCCACAAGGGCCACATCTAACTCCCTCTTAAATATAGCCAATGAACTGGCCTCAACTACCCTCTGTGGCAGAGAGTTCCAGAGATTCACCACTCTCTGTGTGAAAAATGTTTTCCTCATCTCGGTCTTAAAGGATTTCCCCCTTATCCTTAAGCTGTGACCCCTTGTCCTGGACTTCCCCAACATCGGGAACAATCTTCCTGCATCTAGCCTGTACAACCCCATAAGAATTTTGTACGTTTCTGTAAGATCCCCTCTCAATCTCCTAAATTCTAGCGAGTATAAGCCAAGTCTATCCAGTCTTTCTTCATATGAAAGTCCTGACATCCCAGGAATCAGTCTGGTGAACCTTCTCTGCACTCCCTCTATGGCTATAATGTCCTTCCTCAGATTTGGAGACCAAAACTGTACGCAATACTCCAGGTGTGGTCTCACCAAGACCCTGTACAACTGCAGTAGAACCTCCCTGCTCCTATACTCAAATCCTTTTGCTATGAAAGCTAACATACCATTCGCTTTCTTCACTGCCTGCTGCACCTGCATGCCTACTTTCAATGACTGGTGTACCATGACACCCAGGTCTCGCTGCATCTCCCCATTTCCTAATCGGCCACCATTTAGATAATAGTCTGCTTTCCTGTTTTTGCCACCAAAGTGGATAACCTCACATTTATCCACATTATACTGCATCTGCCAAACATTTGCCCACTCACCCAGCCTATCCAAGTCACCTTGCAGTCTCCTAGCATCCTCCTCACAGCTAACACTGCCCCCCAGCTTAGTGTCATCCGCAAACTTGGAGATGTTGCCTTCAATTCCCTCATCCAGTTCATTAATATAAATTGTAAATAGCTGGGGTCCCAGCACTGAGCCTTGCGGTACCCCACTAGTCACTGCCTGTCATTGTGAAAAGGACCCGTTTACTCCTACTCTTTGCTTCCTGTTTGCCAGCCAGTTCTCTATCCACATCAATACTGAACCCCCAATGCCATGTGCTTTAAGTTTGTATACTAATCTCTTATGTGTATAGTATTATAGATTTAATATAAATACTTTTATGAAACAAATCTCTTAAGTGTATTGTATTATAGAGTAATGGCAATAATATAATAACAAATCCTACTTCAAATCTAATCAGTTAAGTTGAGTTTTATACTATTGGCTTAGTCTCAGGGAAGTGTTGAACATTATATATTGTGCACACCAGCAGTCAAAGCGATTTATGATATAGTGATGTGTAATGTCTCATTCAAAAGTTTTCCAAGAATTGTATGTATTGGCTTAATGTGCTACTATTCTACTATTTTGATGGCTTAATAGGCATACCTCATGTTCTCTTTGCTTCTTAATAGTTTTTATCAGTTGTCAAAACAAATGCTTAATTCTAATAAAATCTTGTACATAGTTAGCAGATTTTGATTCTAATATACAGTGATGAAATGGTACCAAGGGGTTTTACAGGAATGTTATTGAGTCATAGAGCATTACAGCAGAGAAACCGGCCCTTCGGTCCTAGATGCTCCATCTAAGCTCGTCCCATTTGCCTGCATTTGGCCCATATCCCGCTAAGCCTTTCCTATCCATGTACCTGTCCAAGTCTCTTTTAAATGTGTCTTATAAATCTTTACCTGCCTCAACCATCTTCTCTGACAGTTTAGTTTATTGTCACGTACCGAGGTACATTGAAAAGCTGTTTTTTGTGGCATGCTAACCAGTCAACGGAAAGACTATACATGATTGCAATCAAGCCTTCCACAGTGTACAGATACAGGGAATAATATTCAGTGCAAGATAGAGTCCAGTAAAATACGATTAAAGGTAATCTGAGGGTCTCCAGTCAGGTAGATGGTAGGTCAGGATGGCTCTCTAGTTGGTGATAAATGGTTCAGTTGGCTGATGACAGCTGGGGAGAAACTGTTCCTGAATCTGGAGGAGCTCGTTTTCACACTTCTGTACCTCTTGCCTGATGGGAGATGGGAGAAGAGGGAGTGACCGGGGTGAGACTCGTCTTTGACTAAGCTGGTGGCCATGCCGTGGCAGCGTTCCATATACCCACCACCCTCTGAGTGAAAAGGTGATCCCTCAGGTTTATATTACCAAATTTTATAATAAGATTATAGGTTAGGTGACCCAAAAGCTTGATCAGAGATATAAATTTTAAAGGGTATTTAAAACGAGAGAGGTGAGGTTTGTGTCCAGAAAATGTTGGTAACTGTACCTGCTTGCAGCGGAACCATGTTACATCCTATAGTCATAGAGCTGTATCTGAAGATCATTCCATTGAAGTCAATTTATTTTTAGGCAGTGCTTGTTTTGGAAGGGCTTCCAATGATGAGAAGCTAGGCAGTTAAAGGAACAGTTAGCACTGATGGTTAGCATGGCCATGGAGTGATTTTCATCTACAGAATATTACATGCCACTGGTACAATGATAGGACAGGTTTAGAGAGATATGGGCCAAAAGCAGGCAGGTGGGACGTGGGAGCATGTTGGACCTAAGGGCCTGTTTCCACGCTGTATGACTATGACTGTTTGTGTCTGCTCAAAACTGCCAGTTGCACACTGCCAGAGATTTGGAAATTGTTTCATAAAACGCATCTTTTGTCTCCTGGAAGAAATCATATTCCTGGAACTTCCCTGTGGAATCCGATCTCCATTTTTAACGCCTCAATAAGACCACCCATCAACCTGCTGAAAACAAGGGAGTACAATCTCAGTGCATCCAGACTGCTCTTATAACTTAAACTGTTTACTCTGTGAGCCTCATGCCAATGAGGAATTTCATTACGCCCTAGTTTATATCCCAATAAACTAATCTGAATCTGAATTCAGTGGTGTAAGACAGCAGCTCCACAATGCCATCTCGAGGACAGTTCGGGATGGGCAGTAAATTCTGGCCGGCCCTTAATGCCCACATCTTGAAAAAGGAATTCACAAAATTGTTGGCTCCTGTGAGATGATGAATTCTAATCCCATCATTTGCCTGCAGAGAGAAAATAGTGCTTGAACTGCATTCCAAGCGTGCAAATCAGTTAAATGCCAATTAAATGGACCAATTTGCAGCACTGTGCTCCCCCTCTCTCCTGCCCCAAGGCTGTCCTTTTGTAAACTGAGTAGAAGCAGAAGCTCGAGACACCATTGAATAGTTACAGTAGTTCACTTTAGCATTGCACACCAACATTTATTTTTTCTTTCTTTAATGTAAAGGAATTAGCATTTGCTTGGCAGTATTCCACCTCATGGGAAGTGTCAAACAGAAAGCGGTTAGAATGAAGAGCTTGCTGTCATGTGGGTAGTTGAGATGTTTTTAAGGAGTAGTTAAATATGTTTTGGATAAAGGATTAGCCAAATGTGCAGAAAGGATTAACGGGAGGATTGAGGGGTGGGGTGGCATTGGTTCATGCTATTGATCGTAAGGCTGCTTGGGTCAAGTTCCCAGTCTCTCAGCAATACATTTTAGTTTAGTTTAGTTTAATATTATCAAGTGTACTGAGGTACAGTGGTAAGCTTTTGTTTGTGCGCTTATGCAATGAAAGACAAGATTAGATGAACGAAATGAAGTTGTGCACTGTGCACAGATCAAGGGTACATTTAGTGGTAAGATATCACATTGAAAGTACAAGATATAACATTCTAAAAACCTTACAATGCAACAAATATTTTTGTAGAATTCGATATAGCTGAATGTACTATGATGTTGTGGCGCAGAGGTAGATTGCTGTCATACAGCGTCAGAGACCTGGGTTCGATCCTGACTATGGGTAATATCTGTTTGGAGTTTGGACTTTCTCCCAATGACTGCTTGAGTTACCTCCGGATGCTCTGGTTTCCTCCCACACTCGAAAGACGTACAGGTTTAAAGGTTAATTGGCGTCTGTAAATTGTAAATTTTCCCTTGTGCGTAGGATAGAATGTGTGTATGGATGATGGATGGTCGGCACGGACCGGATGGGCTGATGGGCCTGTTTCAATGCTGTCTCTGAAAAGGTTTACGTTTAATCCCTATGAATACATTTAATTGAATGGTATTTAGGTTTAGGTTTATTATTGTCACTGTACCGAGTGAAAAGCTTTGTTTTACATGCTATCCAAGCAGATCTGTTGTACCATACATGGATACAATCAGTTCACACTCAAGTACAATAGCTCGAGCAAAGGGGAAGATACAGAGTACAGAATATAGTTCTCAGCATTGTAGCGCATCAGTTCCAGAGACAATGTCCAATGTCCTCAATGCGATAGAGGTGATTTGAACAGTTCCGTAGTTTGTGCAAGGACAGTTCAGAAACCCGATAACAGAGGGGAAGAAGCTGCTCCTGAGTCTGGTAGTATGTGCATTCAAGCTTCTGTACCTTCTACTTAGTGGGGAGAAGAAGGATTGACCTAATACATCATAGGCCTTGATCTGATGTGATCAGACACGGTGCTGACTCTTTAAAATCCCATGGTATTGTTTGTTCTCCATAGCACAAATTCACACCTACCCCCCCCCCCCGCCCCCCAAATTCAGTGGGCCAAAGGTACTGTTTCCGCACTATATCTCTAAAGACTACAATAAAGTTTGGGGTGGCACAGTGGCTCAGCGGTGGACTTGCTGCCTTACATCGCCAGAGACCTGGGTTCAATCCCGACTACCTGTAAGAGTTTGTACGTTCTCCCAGTGACCGCGAGAGTTTTCTCCAGGTGCTCCGGTTTCCTCCCACACCCCAAAGACGTACCGGTTTGGAGATCAATTGGCTTTGGTAAAATTGTAAATTATTCCAAGTGTGCAGGATTGTGCTAGTGTATGGAGTGATCACTGGTCGGTGCAGTCTCGGTGGGCTGAAGGGCCTGTTTCCGCGCTGTATCTCAAAAAGTGTACGGTAAAGTTCTCTTTACAGCCTGACTGTTGAATCCGTTTCCACCGTACTTTAAAATGCTACATTCCAAGATCTGTGTACTGTTAATTCTGGATTTCCAAAGCATTTCTCAGCTGGCATTTTGCCAACGAGTGATTTTCTTTTCCTTTGCTCTGATTAAGCGCACATTGCTAATCAAGGGTTTTTTGTATTTCTTTACTTTGGATGGATGCGTAGGAGTAGCAGAGCACTCATGATAGTGCCTCCAGGCCACAATCTGTCAGTATAACATACCTTTTCAGCGACTTTACTTAGCGTTTGAACCGGCGTGCTCCCTTTGTTCTGTGCATTTAAACTTGAATTGCAGCCCAGTGCGGTTTATCAAAAATAAGCCAGTTTATTTTTCTGTTTAATGTAATTCCCATCAAAATCTTCCAGAATTTGTGTTAGCTTAGCTTCACAATGATCTTGAATATATCTCAAAAAGCAAGAGTTGTTGGCATTTTGAAAAAAGACCAACTTAGCCCTAAATCGCATAGATCCAGCTGGATGTTCCCTGCTTCATCATCATCTATGTGACCACCAAGGAACAGACAGGAATAAGATACAAAGTCGACTTCAGCGTAAGAATTTCTGGAGCATTCCTTTCGCAACCACCCTGGGGCTTTATAATAACCATGCATATGTGACCTGTTATTTCACCGATTGTTTCTCTATAAACAAAACTTTACTTTGCTTTAGACTTTAGAGATACAGCATGGAAGCAGATCCTTCGGCCCACCGAGTCCGCCCAGACCAGCTATCATCCCGTAGATTAGCACTATCCTGCACACTAGGGATAATTATACAGAAGCCAATTAACCTACAAACCTGTACGTCTTTGGAGTGTGGGAGGAAACCGGAGCATCCGGAGAAAACCCACGCAGTCACTGGGAGAAGGTTAGGGCTTTATTCCTTGCAGCACAGGAGGATGAGGGATGGTCTTACAGAGGTGTACAAATCCTGAGAGGAATAGATCGCCTAGATGCCTGATAATAGATGGGAAGAAGCTGTTGCCCAGAGTAGGGGAATCAAGAACCAGAGTACATAGGTTTAAGATGAGGGGGGAAAGATTTAATAGGAAACTCAGGGGTAACTGGTTAATACAAAGGGTAGATGTATGGAACAAGCTGCTGGAGGAAGTAAGTTAGGCAGGTACTATCACTACATTTAAGAAATATTTTGACAGGTATACAGATAGGATAGGTTTAGAGGGATCTGGGCCAAACACAGGAAGGTGAGACATGTCGATGGGGCATGTTGGTCGGTGTGGGCAAGTTGGTCCGAATGGCATGTTTCCACATGGTATGACTCTATGACTCTAGTTTCCAGTGCAATTTCCCAGCAAGAGACACCAACCGCACTTTACTTTTCTGACAATTCTCTTTCCTCAACTTGAAATTCACAAGCTTACAACATAATTGTTGGAAAGTGAGTACAGTTTCTTTCCCTAGCTTCTTCAAACTCCTGCTCAAGTTTCAGATGTGACCAGATTTCGCACCAGAACAAGTTTTTGTTTTCCCTCGGGTCATGCATAATGATAACACACTGCATGGTAACATAGTGATTAAGTTACTGGTCAAACATGCAGAGTCTGGGTCAGTGATCCAGGGACATGCATATGAATCTCAATGGAAGTCAAATTTAACTAAGCAAGTAAACCTGTACTTTAAAAAAAGTGGTTAACCTAAGTAATGGTGATGATGAAATCACAGAATTGTTATAAAAACGTAACTTATTCCCAATGTCCTAAAGGACACAATGTGTTGGAGTAACTCAGCAGGTCAGTTCGCATCTCTAGAACATGGATAAGTGAAGTTTTGGTCTGGACCATCCTTCAGACCTGTTGGAATCTGAAAAAAGGTATCTTCCCAATTATCTGTGTTCACCAGAATTGCTGCCTGACCTGCTGAGTTGCTCCAGTTCTTTATGAGTCTGAAGAAGGGTCTCGACCCGAAACACCACCTATCCATGTTCTCCTGAGATGCTGCCTAACCTGCTGAGTTACTCCAACACCTGCAGCTCCTTGTTCCTACATTTATTCCCAATGTCCTTGGAGAAGGATATCTGTGGCCCTTATCTAGGCTGACTACAGAACAGTTAAGATGGTCAACTTTTAACCATCTCCTCGATTCGGCATTGGTCTTCAAAGTCTAACATTATCAGCAATGTCCACCTTCCGTAAACATATGAAACAAATGCTTATGTTGGCCATTCAACACCAAAGTTTTAAAGGACAGCTTAAGATATAAAGTATTGAGTTAACTCTCTGATGTTAAATGTGCTGATGTTTTTTGTGCGTAAAACTCCACTGAATTTGTTGAAAATGAACATTAAATGTAGGGTATAACTCATCCTAAAACGTGTGTTTAGCACTAGCAACAGATTTTAACTTCAGAACATTTCCGCAAATTCTATCTTCTCTTTTATGCCCTTGTATTATTATTTACCGTTTAGGTTTCTCCCCCCCACAACCTCAGGAGTCAAGAGTGTTTTATTGTCACGTGTCCCAGATAGAACAATGAAATTCTTACTTGCTCCGCACCCACTGCTACTCCCTCCCCTTGGCCTCACAATCCGCAACTGTTCAAAACGGTCTCACACCTTCTGTTCTTATCTCTGCCCTTTGTTTCTCTCCCCTCACCTTTCAATTCAATTCAATTTCAATTCAATTTATTTGTCTTTTGAGGGACAAATTTGTCATTTGGACCCCTTGAGGTCCAAACGAAATGTCGTTTCTGCAGCCATACAATACAAAACAAAGAAGACCCGAGACACAACACAATTTACACATACATCCATCACAACGCTGTGATGGAAGGCAAAAATAACGTATCTCTCCACTGCACTCCCCCCCCCCCCCGATGTCAGAGTCAAAGTCAAAGCCCCCGGCGGGCGATGGTGATTATCCCGCAGCCATTAAAGCCACGCCGGGTGATGCAAGGTCGCGCACCGGGTCTTGGTGTTAGAGCCCCGGCGCTCGCCCGCAAAGTCCGGCAGCCATTCCAAGCCGCGCGGGGGGATAAAGCCCCGCTCCAGGTGCTCCTCAACCCCGCAACTCGGGCGGGAGAAGTCGCCGCTGCGGAAGCCCCGAAAAGCGGTCTCCCACCAGGGGACCCGCGGGCTTCCAGTGTTGCCGTCCGCCAGACCCGCGGTTGTAGCCTCCGAATCTCCGGCGGTCGGGTCGGGTAGCAGCAGCGCTCCACCACAGCTCCACCCGCTCCGGACTCGGCCAGCCCCGAGACGGTGAGTAGTCCGCAGCTCCACGGGAGCCCCAGGTCGTTCCTGCTGGAGGCCGCTCCACGTTGCCCAGCCCCAACGACAACGGAGACCCGACAAAGAAAAGGTCGGGTCTCCCGTGCAGCGGAAAGATTTTAAAGTTTCCCCCCCCCACCCCCACCCCCACCCCCCCACACACATACCCCGACAAAAAAAAATAATAAAAACTACATAAAAACGAGACAAAAATAATAAAAAGACAGACGGACTGCAGAGGCCGCTGCAACGAAGTCGCGCCGCCCAATATTGTCACGTGTCCCTTTGTCCACCCAGTTACCTAACATGCTCTGTCCCGCCTCTCCTCTTCTCCAGCTTTCTCCCCCCCCCCCACCCCCCTCTGCCACAATCAGTCTGAAGGTCATGTCACCTATTCCTTTTCTCCAGAGATGCTGCCTGACCTGCTGAGTTACTCCGGCACCTTGTGTCCTTTTAAGTTTCTTGCTTTTTGTTTCTCGTTAAGTCCAACTCAATCCATCAATGTTTGCTTCTATTTTTAAACTGAACTAAAACCGCAGGTTAAAATGATCAGTGACATGTCTTTCCCTTTCACCCGAATCCTGTTATTCATTTTGGAAATGGAAACAAGTTCCAAAAAAATTGGCTGGAACCCAGGACCATAAGCTATATTTTTTTCTCTTTGGCCAATTGTAGACCAAAAGTATAATGATTGACCGGGACATGTCCCTAATCACTTATACTTGAAATCTGGCAGCTTTGTCACCAGGCAAGAAAGTTTAAACTGGGGTAAATGCTAACACATTCCAGACCCCCTTACCCTCAAATTCAAACTTAAAAGGGAAAAACTTTTAAGGCCATTGGGATAGAGCCAGGGAATATTATTAATTGGATTGTGCAGGAATGAAGTGCCGATGCTGGTTTAAATTGAAGATAGACACAAAAGGCCGGACGGAATAATCAGCAGGTCAGCCAGCATCTCTGGAAAAAAAGAATGGCTGATCTTCTTCAGACTGGTTTCACTCCCCCCTCCCCCCCACTGACTGCCCCCCCCCCTCCTGAATCTCAGTCTGAAAAAGGGTTTCAACTCAAAATGCCACCCATTACTTTTCTCCAGAGATGCTGCCTGATCCACTGAGTTACTCTGTGTCTATATTCAATACTAATTGGATTGTGCTTTCAAAACACTGGCACAGGATTGACGGGCCGAATGACCTCCTTCTGTGCAGAATAATTTTATATTTGACATTTAAGTCGGTAGGAAAATGATACGCTCATTGTATGACTTTGGAACTGCCATATATAGTGATTTCCGAAAAATACACTTTTATGAGTTGCATCTGTGATTTTTACACTGGTCTGCAACTGATCAATCATACCAGTCCTAGGTAGAAAAATATTGCACAGATATGTGAATTTAAAACTGGATTTTACAATTGGTGACACAATTAAAAAAAAATAACTTGCAGCCTTACTCAGAGTTAGGACACATGTTTAGATGGACAAAGCTTGCATTGATACAATCATTTTAATGAAGACAAATGATTGTAGGGGTGAAACTCAGGACTGTGAGAAAAAGGGGCGGCACGGTGGCGCAGAGGTAGGGCTGCTGCGTTACAGTACCAGAGACTCAGGTTCGATCCTGACAATGGGTGCTGTCTGTACGGAGTTTGTACGTTCTCCCCGTGACCTGCGTGGGTTACAAGAAATAATCCTACGCTACAAGAAATAAAGTTCTGGCCTGTTCAACCCCTCCCTCTATAGCTCAGGCCCTCAAGTCCTGGCAACATCTTTGTGAATCTTCTCTGCACCCTTTCCAGCTTGACAACATCTTTTCTATAACATAGTGACCAAACTGAATATGATACTCTAAATGTGGCCTCACCACTGAGGTGCAGTGCAAAGCTTTGTTTTGCATGCTATCCAATAAGATCAGGTAAAACTATACTTAAATACAATCAAGTCAAATTCAAGTACAATAAGTAAAGGAAAAGATGCAGAGAGCAGAATATAGTTCTCAGCATTGTAGCATCTTAAAGAGGATTTGATGGGGAGGTTCTTTTTACACAGAGTAAGTTTGATATCTGGAACTTGTCGCCAGAGGAGATGGTAGACTGTGGAGAAGGGGAGTCAATAGACAATAGACAATGGGTGCAGGAGTAGGCCATTCGTCCCTTCGAGCCAGCACCGCCATTCAATGTGATCATGGCTGATCATCCCCAATCAGTACCCTGTTCCTGCCTCCTCCCCATATCCCCTGACTCCACTATCTTTAAGAGCCCTATCTAGCTCTCTCTTGAAAGTATCCAGAGAACCGGCCTCCACTGCCCTCTGAGGCAGAGAATTCCACAGACTCACAACTCTCTGTGAGAAAAAGTGTTTCCTCGTCTCCGTTCTAAATGGCTTACTCCTTATTCTTAAACTGTGGCCCCTGGTTCTGGACTCCCCCAACATCAGGAACATGTTTCCTGCCTCTAGCGTGTCCAAACCCTTAATAATTTTATATGTTTCAATAAGATCTGCTCTCATCCTTCTAAATTCCAGAGTATACGAGCCCAGCCACTCCATTCTCTCAGCATATGACAGTCCCACCATCCTGGGAATTAACCTTGTAATCCTACGTTGCACTCCCCCAATAGTAAGAATGTCCATCCTCAAATTAGGGGACCAAAACAGCACACAATACTCCAGGTGTGGTCTCACTAGGGCTCTATACAACTGCAGAAGGACCTCTTTGCTCCTATACTTAGACTTAGATTCCTTTATTGTCATTTAGACCTTTCGGTCTGAACAAAATTTCGTTGCCTGCAGTCATACATATAATAAATAACAAAACACACAATAAACACAAATTAACATCCACCACAGTGAGTTCACCAGGCACCTCCTCACTGTGATGGAGACAAAAGTCTTAAAGTCTCTGTCTCTTCCCTCTTTGTTCTCCCTCTGCGCTGAGGCGATCCAGGCTTCTGACGTTGTGACCCCGCCGGGTGACGGTAAGTCAGTCCCGCGGCTGAATCCGTGCTCCGTCCGCGACGGGCCGGTTCAAACTCCGCGGCCCGGGGTGGCCGAAGCTGCCGCCCTCCAGTCCAGCGGACGCAGCTGTAGTTGCGGGAGCCCCAGAAAAACAGGTCACCCACCTGTGACCTGCGAGCTCCCGACGATGTTGTCCACCTGGCCCGCGGCCGAGCCTCCGGATTCAGGTCGCCACCAGCGTCCTCGGTCGCCACCGCCGGAACGCCACCGCAGCCCTGAAGCCGGCCAGCCCCGCACTGGTAAGTCCTGGCTCTGCCTCCGGAGCCTCGAGGTCGGTCGGTCGCAGTTGGGGTTGGAGGCCGGCAGCTCCGCCATTTTGGCCTCAGCGCAGACGGAGGCAGAGAAGGGGAATACGACAAGAAAAAGTCGCATTCCCCCGAAGGAAGAGACAAAAAACATGTTTCACACCCCCCCCCCAACACATACACAACCCAATAAACTAAAATGTAACTAAAACAGGACAAAAAGAAAACAACAAAAAAAGTAAAAACAGACGGACTGCAGGTGAGCCGCAGCTGTGCAACAGCGCCGCCACTCCTCTTGTTATAAAGGCCAACATGCCATTCGCTTTCTTCACTGTCTGCTGTACCTGCATGCTTACTTTCATTGTCTGATGAACAAGGACCCCAGATCCCATTGTACTTCCCCTTTTCCCAACTTGACACCATTTAGATGGTAATCTGCTTTCCTGTTTTTGCTACCAAAGTGGATAACCTCACATTTATCCACATTAAA
The DNA here is from genome assembly GCA_038087875.1 of Malacoraja senta. Classification (NCBI taxonomy): domain Eukaryota; kingdom Metazoa; phylum Chordata; class Chondrichthyes; order Rajiformes; family Rajidae; genus Malacoraja; species Malacoraja senta. The sequence continues at coordinate 79,001,818 of CM075977.1, read as the reverse complement.
CTGCATCTGCCCACTCACCCAACCTGTCACCCTGCAAGTCACCCTGCATTCTCATAGCATCCTCCTCACATTTCACATTGCCACCCAGCTTTGTGTCATCTGCAAATTTGCTAATATTACTTTGAATCCCTTCATCTAAATCATCGATGTAATTAGCTGCGGTCCCAGCACCGAGCCTTGCAGTACCCCACTAGTCACTGCCTGCCATTCTGAAAGGGACCTGTTAATCCATACTCTTTGTTTCCTGTCTGCCAACCAATTTTCTGTCCATGTCAGCACTCTACCCCCAATACCATGTGCCCTAATTTTGCCCACTAATCTCCTATGTGGGACCTTATCAAATGCTTTCTGAAAGTCCAGGTACATCCACTGGCTCTCCCTTGTCCATTTTCCTAGTTACATCCTCAAAAAATTCCAGAAGATTAGTCAAGCATGATTTCCCCTTCGTAAATCCATGCTGACGCGGACCGATCCTGTTACTGCTATCCAAATGTGCCGCTATTTCATCTTTTATAATTGACTCCAGCATCTTCCCCACCACCGATGTCAGGCTAACTGATCTATAATTCCCTGTTTTCTCTCTCCCGCCTTTCTTAAAAAGTGGGATAACATTAGCTACCCTCCAATCCACAGGAACTGATCCTGAATCTATGGAACATTGGAAAATGATCACCAATGCGTCCACGATTTCTAGAGCCACTTAAGTACCCTGGGATGCAGACCATCAGGCCCTGGGGATTTATCAGCCTTCAGTCCCATCAGTCTACCCAACACCATTTCCTGCTTAATGTGGATTTCCTCCAGTTCCTCCGTCACCCCAGATCCTCTGGCCACTAGTACATCAGGAATATTGTTTGTGTCCTCCTTAGTGAAGACGGATCCAAAGTACCTGTTTAACTCATCTGCCATATCCTTATTTCCCATAAAATGCTTTTGAAATTGAATTCTGTCCTTGATTTGTGTACTGTGGTGTTTTTATATTTAATTTATTCGATTATGTGTTTTGTATTTTTGTGATTCTATGCCTTGTAAGGTGTCCTTGGGTTTTAGAAAGGCGCCAGTAAATAAAATGAATTATTATTATTATTATTATAATAAAGCCACCTTTTTCATTCTTCACGGATCCAACTTTGGTCTTAACTAATGTTTTCCTCTTCGCATACCTAAAGAAGCTTTTTCTATCCTCCTTTATATTCTTGGCTAGCTTACCTTCGTACCTCATCTTTTCTCACCGTATTGCCTTTTTAGTTATCTTCTGTTGCTCTTTAAACATTACCCAATCCTCTTGCTTCCCGCTCATCTTTGCTACGTTGTACTTCTCTTTTAATGTTATACTGTCCCTGACGTCCCTTGTCAGCCACGGTCGCCCCTTACTCCCCTTGGAATCTTTCTTCCTCTTTGGAATGAACTTATCCTGCACCTTCTTTCTGTATTATTCCCAGAAATACCTGCCATTGTCGTTCCACTGTCTTCCCTGCGAGGGTATATTTCCAGTCAACTTTGGCCAGCTCCTCTCTCATGGCTCCATAGCCCCCTTTATTCATCTGTAACATTGACACCTCCAATTTACCCTTCTCCCACTCCAGTTGTAGATTAAACTTGACCATATTATGGTCACTATCTCCTAATGGCTCCTTAACCTCAAGTTCCTTTATCAAATCCGGTTCATTACAAAACATTAAATCATTGCCTTCTCCCTGGTAGGCTCCAATACAAGCTGCTCTAAGAATCCATCATGGAGGCACTCCACAAACTCCCTTTCTTGGGGTCCAGTACCAACCTGATTTTCCCAGTCTACCTGCATGTTGAAATCTCCCATAACAACCATAGCATTACCTTTACTACATGCCAATTTTAACTCCTGATTCAACTTGCACCCTAAATCCAGGCTACTGTTTGGGGGCCTGTAGATAAGTCCCATTAGGGTCTTTTTACCCTTATAATTCCTTAGTTCTATCCATACTGACTCCACATCTCCTGTTTCAATGAATTTCATTCCGCACCAGCAGAGCTACCCCACCCCCTCTGCCCACCTGTTTGTCTTTTCGATAGGGCGTATATCCTTGAATATTCAGTTCCCAGCCCTGGCCCTCTTGCAGCCATGTCTATGTAATTCCCACAACATCATACTTGCCAATTTCTAACTGAGCCTCAAGCTCGTCCACTTTATTTCTTATACTTCGCGCATTCATATACAACACTTTTGACCTCGGTATTCACCTCCCCTCTCGCACCGCTTGCACTTGGACCTGACCTTACTCTCTTATCCTTTCTCGAACTTTCCTTCCCATTAAAGCGAGAGTCTTTTGTAACTTTCCTCTTCGTCGCATTTCCACACGTCATCCTCTGATATTCTCGTCACATCTTCCCTTCTCCACCCCTTTCTTCTTTCTGCAGAGACCGTTCCCTCTGCAACTCCCTGGTTCACTCATCTCTTCCCACCCAAACCACCCCCTCCCCTGCAATCTGTCCTTATACCTCCTCCCTCGACTAGACCAAGGAACCCCAACAGTCCTTTCAGCTGAGGCAGAGGTTTACTTGCACCTTCTCCAATCTCATCTACTGTTTCCGCTGTTCTTGGTTTGGGCTCCTTTATATCGACGAGACCATGCGTAGATTTGGCGATGTAGGTTTGGTTGAATACTTACATCATGTCTGAAGTGACAAAACAGCTGATCATTCTGGAGCTGACAGTGCCCTGGGACGAACATATTGAAGAGGCTAATGAGAAGAAACGCGCAAAGTACCAGGAACTGGTGGAGATGTGGCTGGAAGACATACTATGAGCCCATAGAGGTGGGCTGTAGGATGCTCACTCTGCAAAGTCATCAACCAGTTGGGCAGTACGGGGCTGGCAAAGAAGAGGGCCATTCAATCCGCAAGTGAAGCCGTAGAGAAAGCCACTAGGTGGCTTTGGATTAAGAGGGCTGATCCGTGGGCGGTTGCTGCTGGGACGCAAGTCAGGGCTTGATCAACCCCAGCTGGGTCGCCTGGGCGAGGGTGTCTGATGTTGTGAGACCCGAAACACCCGATGACCCCGGGTCACATCACTGAGGATGTGTCCCAGCGCCAACACCAAACTGGCCCCGACCTCGGGTGGACTAGGAGGAGGAGGAGGACTCGACATTTTGGTGCCTTTCCCTCACAGTGGAGTGTCGATTCTGCTGTGGGGGGATGTTCGTGTTGAATCTCTTTTAGTGTGTTGTGTCTTTTTTTTCTACCTCTTTTTATTATTTATATGGATAATTTTCTCTGTAAAGCACTTTGGCTTCATTGATTGAAATTGATTGAAAAGTCCTATATAAATAAATTTACTTTACTTTACTTTACTTTACTATCTTTCACACACTCAGTCCACCTTGGCCTACTCGATCTCCCAGTTGCAAAACATTTTAACTCCCCTTCCCATTCCCATTCTGATCTTTCTGTCCTGGGCCTCCGCCGCTATCAGAGTGAGGCCACATGCAAATTGGAGGAACATCACTTCATATTTCGCTTGGGTAGCTTAAAATCCACAATATAAATATTGATTTCTCTCATTTTAATTAACTCCTGCATTCAGTCCCTTCCCTTCTCTCCCCCACTCCCCCACCCTAGTAGTCCGAGCATTTCCACTGTTCTCATCCATGTATCCCTCTTGCTATAACACCTTCCCCTGCCAACAATGGGCCATTATAGGCTCCACCTTTCCTGAGGTCATCTGTTGCCAATCCTGATTTGATCTGGCTGTTACTCGCCTCCAGTTATTTTCTCCCTTCTCACCCCCCACCCGTACTGAGTTACTCCAGCATTTTGTGTCTATCTTTGGAATAAACCAGCATTTGCAGTTACCTCCTACACATATCCTCAACATGACATGCCCTTTACCTATTTTTGTATCACCGTCAAACTTGGAAATCTTGCTTTTCATTCCCTTCTCCACTTTATTAATGTAAATAATTGAGGCCAAGGTATTCCACGTATTACATCTTAGATTGAAAAAGACCAATTTCTTCCAACTCGTTAATTTCTGTGTGACAACCGGGTAAGAAATCTTCATACAAATTTTGAAGAAACATGGGGGACCTCTTCCAATAAATAATGGTATAGGTTTATTATAGTTGCTTGTACCATGATAAAAACTATTTATCGTACTTTCCAAGCAATTAATACACGAGTGTTTCAAGGTACAAGAAACCAGTGCAAAAGAGACAAAGATACAAAGTACAGAATACAGTGTAGAAACAATGAACTGCAGATGCTGGTTTATACCAGAGATAGATACAAAGTGCTGGAGTAATTCAGTGGGTCAGGCAGCATCTCTGGAGAAAAAGGATGGATGACGTGTCGGGTTGGGACTCTTCTTCAGGGTCTGAAGATGGGATCCGACCCAAAACGTCATCCATCCTTAGTCGCCAGAGATGCTGCCTGACCCGCTGAGTTACTCCAGCACTTTGTGTCTATCTACAGAATACAGTGTTACAGCTACGGAGAAAGTGCAGTTAAATAAAAGTTCAAGAGCCACAGCGGGGTCAATTGGAAGATTGGGAATTAATTATTAGCATATGAGAGATCCATTCAAGTCTCCTATAACATCGGGGAAGGAACTGTTCTTGAATCTGATCGTACTGGTTGCTTTTCTGCGTGTTCACTCTCGGGAAGGTCAATCTGATGTGTGCGATGGTGACTATATGTAAAAGTGCACCCTAGGCTGTTGGGGCAGGTGATGCTATTCCACTGAACAGGTGAGACAACAAGAGAGAGAAATTGATCATTGTAAATTCTAGGTGAATAGATCTGTGAAAAACTATTGAGGAATATGAAGACAAGGCAGGGTAAAAGTATTTAGAATTCAAGTCAACAAAGTATAACTGAATGGAAACCCAGGCTGAGAGCGATGCACAAATGACTACCTTAATTCAGGTCCACCACCGATTTTCCAGCAACTGGTGATAAGGCATCTCCTTTAATCCGAACAAAATTCCGAGAGAGCACTTGAAATCTCCTCCGGATGTCCCCTCGAAAATGTGGTGCCTAGGCCAGGTGAAGCGGCCAATCTCAACCTCATCTGGAATTCTGTGGCCGATCGGCGGGTGGAATTTTCTGCCCTGCGGCCGGGGCTCTGGACTCCGGTCCGGCCAGAGCCATACGATTCGTTCCGATAGCCGACTTCCGAGGCGGACTTTGTGGGCCGGTATCTAAGTGTCCTAGGCAGACCATTCCGTTACTGTTCAACTCCTCTCAGAGGCCATGACCTCTGTTGCTCTGGCAAAACGGATAATCCAGAAAGACTCTGGAACCAAGGGGCCAGAAAATCAGTGGTGGATCTGTTATGGTAAGGCTCTCCTGTGAAAATCTTATAACTTTTGTACTCAATTGAATCAGTTGTTGGCATAATATTTGGCAGTTGTTTACGTTGCAGTGAAGTGCATTGGGAAGTTTTAGTTCATTTAAAAGAATTATAGAATGAAAAGGTATTGATACTGCTCTATGCTTTGCCCCTTAATGCAATCAATACCAAGAACGGTATTCCATTAGGGTTGGGCAGCAAAAATTCTGGAGTCAGGTGAGTCAATTAGATACAGTAATAAGGTGGGGGAGGAATGAACGTCAGTGGATGGAAAAGCCTCCTTCATCTCAACATATCTTTGTGATGTCTTTGATCTGTTTGAAGAATCCGCTGGAATTTGTGGCATTTTGTTCTTTGATTTTTATGATCTGCAAACGAATTGCCAAAATATCTGAATTTATGTATCACTGAATTAATGACAAAGACCTCTTGGCAAGCTGTCTCTGAGGAATCTGTAAGATAATAACGTGGAACTTAGCGGGAGAAGTTTCATGGTGACTGTTTTTCTCAACTAAAATTACAGGTCAACTGGAAAACCAAGTACTTGTGACAGATAAACCAATAAATATTATTGCAAAATGAGTCAGGTGCAATAGGGTGTGTGATGATCAAAAACAGAAAGGCTTCAGAGGCATGTAAAGAGTACAGTGCCATATCCAATTGTCTAATTCAGTAAACACATTCTTGTGATAATAAGCAAGCAAATTAAATTCAAGTTAGGTTGAAACATCTTGCACTTTTACAAATTAAATCGAATCATATATATGGGGTGAACTTATGTCTGTGAAAAGTTTGCCTGGAAATAACAAAGATGTAACATTTGATTTATGATTTTGTTAATTTATTCTTTTGGCTTCTGAATAAAGAAGCATCTGTTACTTCAAAGCTGACCTCCTTTGGTATACTTTAAATGAGTTAAAGATGGCCAAATATTCAGAGCTAATTCCTTTCCCCAAAGAACTGAACTATTCTAACTTATTTAATTACCATTTATATTATTACTATATCCATGCAGATTGATGTTACAGTTCTAGCTTTTGTTGCAACCTGTTATTTTGATATTTCCAGATGAACATTTTATTGCAATGAACATTTTATTGCAATTTATGTTCTCCAACATGTTAATGCACAGATATTTATTTGAAAAACATATTTCTCACAAATGGGTTTTAGTTATTGTCTTTGATGTATCACAGGCATGAACCCCGTTCCTTATCCTTTATGATATTTTATGTTATTTGGTCCTTTGATTATTTGAACATTGGGAAAGTTGAATGAGTCTATTGCACATTATCTCTTGATCAGGTAGCATCCAATTCATAGAACATGGAACATGGAAATGTATAACACAGGACAGGCCCTTTGGTCCACAATGTCCATGCCAAAGATGATGCCAAGATAAACTAATCTCCTCTGCCTGCACATGATCCGTTTCCTACCATCCCCTTCATGGCCATGTGCCTATCTAAAAGCCTCTTAAACACCACATTGGACCTGCCTCCACCACAACCTTTGGCAGCACGTTGCATGGACCTACCGCCCTTTGTAAATAAAATAGACTTGCCACGCATATCTCCTTTTAAGTTTGCCTTAAGTTTAAAGCTTTGCCCTCTTGCCTTTGATGTTTTAAAGGTTCTGACTGTCTACCTTATTTATGCATCTCATAATTTCAGATACTTCTGTCAGGACTCTGTCGTTCCAGAGAGAAACCTAATTGAAATTGTGAGCTGTCACATTCACTAATGAATCATACACACCTAGGAAATTGAGTCAGATAGAGCTGGAAAAGAAGCCATATTCATGTAATATGTTATTGGGCTAAATTATGACTTTGCTAGCTTAAATCTTGTATTTAATATCAGCTTCTATGACCTCCAGAGCTTTTCACAGCTCTTTACATCCAATGATGTATCTCTTTATGTGAACCGTATTCATTGGTTTAATGTGTAGGAAGGAACTGCAGATGCTGGTTTAAACCGAAGATAGACACAAAAAGCTGGAATAACTCAGTAGGACAGGCAGCCTATCTGGAGAGAAGGAATGGGTGATGTTTTGGGTCGAAACCAGTCTGAAGAAGGGTCTCGACCCCAAACGTCACCCATTCCTTCTCTCCAGAGATGCTGCCTGTCCCGCTGAGATACTCCAGCTTTTTGTGTCTATCTTCATTTGTATAATGTATTGGCGGCACGGTGACGCAGCGGTAGAGCTGCTGCCTCACAGCATCAGAGACCCGGGTTTGATCCTGACTATGGGTGCTGTCTGTGTAGAGTCTGCACATTCTTCCTGTGACCGTGTGGGTTTTCTGCCGGCTCCGGCTTCCTCCCACTTACCAAAGATGTGGGGATTTGTTGCCTCTGTAAATTGCCCCGAGTGTGTAGATGGGAGTGGATGCAAAAGTGCTATAACATAAAACTGGTGTGAATGTGTGATCGATGGTCGGCGTGGACTCAGTGGGTTGAAGAGCCCATTCCCTGCTGTAGATCTAAACTAGGGATGAGAACAACGAGGAAGCTCATTGTTTGCTAATTTCCTTTTCAATCTGACTTGGAATGAAGTGACTTCAAACTTCACTATTGCTAGCTAGTTTAGAAAATGCGGGGATGTGTAATTAATGTATTTATCTGTCCACATTCTAAACTAACCAGAATGAGTTGAGCCTCCCTATTATTATAATATTAAATGTTACACACTGCAGATGTGCCGCAAGGGTTGTAACTTAATAAGGTTCTTTTATTGCACTTTTTCCACACATTTTCACAGCAGTTAAACTATCAACAAAATGCTCTCCTGTTTTCTTGCTGTAGATCTGTGCTTCCCCCACCCAATGTCCTTCCACAAAGTGTTCCATACATAACAAAATGCATGCCAGTCTTCCTTGGCATTACTCACATTAAATCAGATGCCGTTCTTTTAATACATACAAGAACATATTATTCTCCTGGTAATTCTTCCTTTAATGTTGCAATCCTTGATTATTGTCAAATTTATATAATCTGCACAAAATTTGTTTTGTTAGTGAATGTTACTAATTTGAACATGTCTTTGGATATAAAAGTTTGGCCAGAATCACCTGCTATTTAAATTACCAGGATTTTCCTTTTCATAGTATAATTACTAAGTTCTGTTAAAAGGCACAGACATAGAAACTTCCTTATAGATACAAGAAATATGATTATGTGCTTGTGTGTGTGTGTGTGTCCATATATATTATATATATACATATATAAAAATATATTATATTTTAGTAGACACAAAAAGCTAAAAAGCTGGAGTAACTCAGTGGGTCAGGCAGCATCTCTGGAGAAAAGAAATAGGTGACATTTCGGGTCAAGACCCTCCTTCAGACAGAGTCAGGGGAAAGGGAAACGAGAGATATCGAAGGTAAATAGAACAAATGAATGAAAGATACGCAAAAAACAACAATGATCAAGGAAAGGTGAAGCCCACATGGTCCATTGAGGGGTGTGGGGTAGGTGATAACAAGTTATACAGACAGTGAAACTCAACAGGACGACAGTGAAACGAGTATGACAACTAGGGTGGGGAGTGACGGAGAGAGAGAGAGTGGATTCAAGTGTTCCTTCCTACACATATTTTTATTTTAGTAGTTCTCACAATTTAAGTTGGAATGATCAGAGCAAACAATAAAGGTGTCATGTCATTAAAGTCCTTCATTTATAGTGACTACACAAGTAAGATTGTATGGGATTTTCATAGTCTTAAGGGAATTAATTTCCATGAATGTTACTCTTTGTAAACTTGTAAATGTAAAATCCTAGTTATTTACGGCCTAAGTGTATATATTTAACTTTAATCATTTTCCCATTTTACGTCCATCAGACATTGAAAGAGAATCTCAACTATATAATATGTAAGATCTAGCGTTGGCGAGTAGTTTTTGGAGCAGCAGTGGAGGCACGTGTCTCACCACGGTCACACCCTCTCGTCCCCTCCCGTCAGGCAAGAGGTATAGAAGTATGAAGACACATACCTCCAGATTCAGCGACAGTTTCTTCCCATCCGTTATCAGGCAACTGTACCATTCTATCAACAACCAGAGAGCGGTCCTGAGCTACTATCTACCTCATTAGAAACCCTTGGACTATCTTTAATCGGACTTTACTGGACTTTACCTTGCACGAAACACGCCTCAGTACATGTGACAATAAACTAAACTAAACTAAACTTGTGGGCTTTGGTGGAGAGGGTGGAGGTTAGTTCTTATTTTGGTATAATAGTGGAAAAATGCAATTGCAATGGGTAGGGTGCAGGGCAGATTCACAAAGAACTGCCGAGACTGGTAAATTGTATTTAAGAATAAGGATTGGATCGACTAGGCACTTGAGACTGCAGATGCTGGAGTCTGGAGAAAATAAAAGTGCTGAACAGCCTCAGCAGGTCAGGGAACATCTATGGAGGCATCCATCTGAAGAAGGGTCCCAATCTGAAGCCTCACTTGTTCATATTATCCTGACGTGCTGCTGACCTGTTGAACTACTCCAGCACTCTGTGTCTTCTCTTCTATTTATGGAGGCAAATGGACAGTCGACATTTTGTGTCGAGACCCTTCATCTGGACAGGATGAGATTGGTAAAGAATCTCGACCAGAAAAGTTAATTGTCCATTTCCCTCCTGACTCACTGAGGTTCACCTAGCTGTTTGCCTGTTGTATAGGTAGGGGGGTAGTTTGCTTTCGAACAGTATGACTTAAGGTGCCACTTAATTAAGATGTGAAAATAATATGAGGGGCCAAGATAAAGTAAATAGGAAGGAACTATTTCCCCAAAATTCAGGGTGCAATGATGTAATTTGGTGGAAGGATTGGATAAGGCAGGGGGTCTGAAGCAGGTTCCCGACCTTAAAAGTCACCTATTCCTTTTCTCCAGAGATTCTGCCTGACCTGCTGAGTTACTCCAGCATTTTGTGTCTGTCTTCAGAGAGAAAGAAAAGCAGTTTTCATTCAGAGGCAGCTTGGGATCTGAAACTTCAGATGGTTACACTTTCACAAGTAACTGAAGGATGGTTAACAGTACTTGGTGGGTTTTGAAGAACTGTGACCTATTACAATATGTACATGAAGCTGGAAAGTGGGATTATGTTGAATGGTTCCTTTTGTTGACCGGTGCTGGGATGATAGGCCAAATGGCCTCCATCCGCATGATAAATGTTCTTGATTCCGTTTCAATGAATGGTTTTGACTGTTCTGTAATTGGGCAGTGACAAGAACAGTGGCGCAGCAGTAGAGGCGCTGCCATACACTGCCAGGGACCTGGGTTCAATCCTGACTACGGGTGCTGTCTGTACGGAGTTTGTACGTTCTCCCTGTGACAGCATGGGTTTTCTCCGGTTTCCTCCCACACTCCAAAGACGTGCGGGTTTATAGGTTGTACGATAGAACTAGTGTATGGGGTGATTTCTGGTTGGCGTGGACTCGGTGGGCCAAAGGGCCTACGCTGTCTCGTTTTGAAAAAATACTTTAAAATCAGATCATGTTGCTGAAGTTTGATACTCCTGATTCGAATGATTCTCGAGTTAAGCTGAATAAAGTATTAACAAGTGATTGGAGAATCAGGAAGCTGAAAGTACCGGTTTGCAAGATATTTCCACCGAGAAGCTCAATTTTATAATTATTCCGAGAACATAAAGTAATGCCATTTTTCTTGAGTAGGAATGTAATATTTCCTGGATTCCCTGCAACAATAAACATGGCTATTTTCTTACAATGTAGGCTTTTAAAAAAAATTATCCTTTATGCACGTTAGGAAACTGGTAGCCGAGGGAAGATGTTTATCTTGAAGTCATCGACACAGCCACTGTGTTTTCTAAAGGCAGTTACAGTGGAGAAAACCCTGGTTAAAAATGTTGTTCATTTTGATGTCTTTCTCTTTTAATTAGCAAGTATTGTTCGTTGTGTTTCTGGTATTGGTTTATTCTTGTCACATTTATCAAGATGCAGGGAAAAGCTTTGTTTGTTTTCTGTTCAATCAAATCAGATAATACTCCACATGAATATAATCGAGCTAGACACAAGTACAGCAGGTAAAGCAAAGAGAAAAATACCAGAGTGCAAAATCCTCAGCATTGTAGCATAACAGTTCCAATTACAGTAATATGGTCTGTTGGAGGATTGGGATTATACCTTGGCTTATGGGAGGGCCGTTCAGAAATGTGTTAATACTGTGGAAGAAGCTGCTCCTGAGTTTGGTGGTACGTGCTTTCAAGCTCTTGTATCTTGAAAACTCCAATGAGCCAATCAAAATGCCCGGTCAGCGAAGGAGATTGCCTATGGCTGCCCTCCACTGCCTGTAACTAAATAGCGACCCCACTCCACTGCACTACAAGTTCAAAAGAACCATGCCGACCAAATTTTATTCGCGGAAAATTTTTCAGCATGCTAAAAAAAATTCCGCGACCTAGCTGAGGCCACGAGTATTCGGGAACTTCCCTCAAGCATGAAAGAGAGTTCCAGTGACCTCATAGGACCTCCTAGGACCACGTGTCGACCATGCTGCGAGTTTGAAGGTCGAAAACACTCTTCCAAACTCACAGATTAGGTCGCCCAAGTGGGACAGCCCCTTTAGTTCTGGCCATGAGTGGGCACAGCTTACTCCTGTTTCCTCGATTCTTCTCAGTCCTGAACAATCAGTATTGTTACAGGAAACAAGTTATTCTAGGCGAGTTATAGAGCATGGAAACAGGCCCTTCAGCCCAACTTGCTCTTGCTGACCAAGATGCCCCATCTATACTAGTCTCATCTGCCCATATTACTTTAAACCTTCGCTATTCATATACCTGTCTAAATGTTACCTGTCCAAATATTAAATGGTGTTACAGTACTTATTACATGTATTACAGTACAGTACCCATTCCTTCTATCCAGAGATGCAGTCTGTCCCGCTGAGTTACTCCAACATTTTGTGTCTATTTATAGTACCTGCCTCAACTCTCCCCTCTGGCAGTTTGTTCCATCTACCCACCACCCTTTGTGTGAAAATGTTGCCCCTCAAATGTTTAATTTATCTTCCCATATAAATGTGGGATTAATTTTATATATATTGTAGTAATTGCTAACCAGTAGGCTCTATGTATAGAGAGGCACAGTGGTGCAGCGGTTTTCTCCTGGTTTCCTCCCAGATTCCAAAGACATGCAGGTTTGTAGGTTAATTGGCTTCAGTAAGTTGAAAAATTCTCCCTAATGTGTAGAATAGTGCTAGTGTACGGGCTGGTGGGCGTGAGTGTGCCGAAGCTGTATCACTGAAGTGTAAACTCTGGTCATGTACCTGTGTTCATTCTTCACTTTCAGTTGTCTGCTCCAAACCCATGTTGATCTCATTTGGCTGTAGGGTTTTTATCAGTTTGCTTTTACAAATGTTCAACCCATTTATAACATTGATGTGCCAATGCAGCTAAATAAAAAAAACACTTTCCTAGTTCAGTCTTTTGTTTTCCTATTAGTCCCAATCCCATATCCATCAATATTTATTCAGCAATTTTCTTCCCATGGCGATTAAATCATACTTGGGCTATCTACGTATCTATTTGAAGTCATGCTGTATGTGCAGTGATGCCAAAGTGCTTGCAAGATTTAAATCTTGAATGCAAGAAATTGCGTTGAAATTTGGAGAAAGCCAGTGTCAACAAGATACCTGAAGTCAATGTGAACTCAAAGATTTATTGTGTGTGTGTTCTCAATAAAATCGTGAATTATGATGCACTGGCTTTAAAAATAAGTTAAACAATTTCATGAACTGCATTATTACTAATTCTATTTTGTGCGGTATAATTTTCAGCTACTGAAGGAAAAGACAGTCTTGTTTAGTTTAGTTAAGAAATACAGCATGGAAACAGACCCTTCGGCCCACCCAGTCCGCGTCGACCAGCGATCCCCACACACTAATACTACCCTACACTCACTGGGGCCAATTTAGAATTTTACCAAGCCAATTAACCTACGAACCTGTATGTCTTTGGAGTGTGGGGGTAAACCGGAGCATGTAGAGAAAACTCACCCAGGTCACAAGGAGAACATACAAACTCTGTACAGACTGCACCCGTAGTCAGGATCGAATGCGGGTATGTGGTGCTGTAAGGCAGCAACTCTACCGCTGTGCCACCGTGCCACCCCAGTCAGCGAGAATGTTTTCAGAAATACTTTTTGATGATTTCAATGGCTTGCCCTGTCCTCGTCCATGAAAGTGTTTAACTTATTTCTTGGTATTACTGCACATTTCAGGATGACTTCAAATAGATCTTCATGATTAAAACACAGAGTGCTGGAAGAACTCAGTAAGTGAGACAGCTCTGGGGAGGGAATAGATAGGCAAGAATTCACGGAGCAGTGAGACATCTTCGGTCTGAAGTAGGGTCTCGATCCAAAACGTCGCCTATCCATGTTCCCCAGGGATGCTGTCTGACCCACTCAGTTCCCCCAGTACTTAGTGTCCTTTGTTGACTAGTTTCTCTTTTCACATATGCTGCTTGACTAGCTCGTTTTTTCCATGTCTGTTTTCACCAGATTCCAGCATCCGCAGTTTTCTATCCCGAAGACGTCATTTCTCTGCCCTTTCTTGCAAGAGAATTTGAGTACGAAATCTATTAATCTCTGTTTTGAACACAACCAGTGACAAACATTCCAGTATAGAGCATTCTAAAGGTGCACCGCCCTTTAAAGGAAGAAATGCCTCCTTATTTCAGCCCTAAATAGCTTAATTTTGAGACTGAACCCATCATTCTAGATTTCTCAGCATCGTTCCTCCTGCAGCTACCCTAGTAAAGTTATTAGGATAATAATTAATTAACCTGTTAAATTGCTTTAATCTAAGAACATAGAACAGTACAGCACGGGAACAGGTCCTAAGGCCTCATGTGTAGTAAGGAACTGCAAATGCTGGTTTATACGAAACATAGACGCAAAATGTTGGAGTAACTCAGCGGGTCAGGGGGCAGCATCTCTGGAGAAACGAATAGGTAACATTTCAATCTTTCTTCAAACTGAAAGATAGAGAAGGCCAGAAAAAAACATGACAACAGATGACCTCAGGAAGTGTGGAGTCCATAATGACTCATTGCTGGTGGGTAAGATGTGCTAATGACAAGGATACCAGGATGCAAACTAGGATGACATGGGTGGAGAGAGGCGGGGGGTGGGGAGGGGGGGGGGGGGGGGATGGTGGGGAAAGGAATGCAAGAGTTACTTCAAATGAGAAAAATCAACATTCATACCACTGGGTTGTAAGCAACCCAAATGAATTATGAGGTGCTGCTCCTCCAGTTTGTGTGTGGCCTCATCGTGACAGTGGAGGTGGCCCAGGACTGAGTGGTCAGTGTGGAAATAGGAAGGGGAGTCAAAGTATATGGCAATCGGGAAATTGCCTGGCCGAGGCGGACTGAGCTTTTTTCCAGAGATGCTGCTTGAGTTACCTGCTGAGTTACTCCAGCATTTTGTGTCTATCCTAAGGCCAGGATGCCAATCCGAGTGCCTGCTTGTGATTCATGTACCTCCTTCCCTGCATGTTCATCTGTCCTCAGACTGAAGAAGGATCCTAACTCCTTGAAAAATGTCATCCATCTATTCCCTCTCCTGATGCTGCCTGACCCGCTGAGTTCCTCCAGCACTCTGTGTTTTATTCATAAAGATCTATTTGAAGTCATCCTGCATATATTCAATGATGCCAAAAAAAACAGTTGGACTATTTCATGAATGAGGACAGAGCAAACCATTCAAATCACCGAAAATACTTTTTGCCTCTTATATGTCACAATTTTGACTGCTTCCACCACCTTCACTGGCAGTGCATTCCAGGCATCTACCACTCTCTGCTTAAAACAATACTTGCCCTGCGCACCTCCTTTAAACTTTTCCCGTGCCACCTTAAAGCTGTGCCCTGGAGTATTTGACTTTTCTTCCCTGGGGAGAAGGGCTTTGACTATTATTGTATTAAACCCTTTCTCAGTTGCATCCCTCAAGCTTAGTTAAAAGCTGCTCACTATAGGGAAGACATAAAATAACCTAAAGAAGCAATTGAATTGGCCTCTTCCTCTTTTGTGCTGTAGTTATGTTCATATTTATTTTAAATTGCTGATTCAGTTTAAAAAATTCCTGCATAATCCCGTTGCTTTTGATTTTGTTGTTCTTGGTAGAATACAAACTTTTAACCTATAAAGTATAAGTATGCCAAATTATTATGATTTGCAAATGAATCTCCACGGGTTGATATGTGCATCTGGAGCCCAGGATGGTTTATGTGTGAATTTGTGGTGGCTTTGGTTGGAATAACTATGGAAATTGAAGTGTCTTGGCTCACAGCACATACTAATCATAACAATCTGCATTTATCTGAACAAAATATCCTGAAGTGCTTTGCAGGGGTATTAGCAAACAATGTTGGACATCAAAGAGTATGTTAATGGTCCAATTGTACTTTATTGTCACGTGTACCGAAGTACAGCAGAGTTTTTTTTGCATACAGTTCAGTGACAATCCTACTATACATTTGGCACATTCATACTCAAAGTACAAAAGTGTCAGTCAGTAGACCACACTGAGTCAGTACACAAGAGTCGCCATGTTTCAGGCGGCATTTTGTACCCTTCAAGTTCAAAGTTTTTAAAAATTGTTAGTCTTTTTTGAATCTGTTTGGTGGAATTGTTAGAATCATTTTTGTTCAATTCTTGCTATTGAGGGAGTGAAGCGTAGGTTTACAAGGTTAATTCCCGGGATGACAGGACTGTCATATGCTGAGAGAATGGAGCGGCTGGGCTTGTGTACTCTGGAATTTAGAAGGATGAAACATATAAGATTATTAAGGGTTTGGATACGCTAGAGGCAGGAAACATGTTCCCGATGTTGGGGGAGTCCAGAACCAGGGGCCACAGTTTAAGAATAAGGGGTAAGCCATTTAGAACGGACACGAGGAAACACTTATTCTCACAGAAAGTTGTGAGTCTGTGGAATTCTCTGCCTCAGAGGGCGATGGAGGCCGGTTCTCTGGATACTTTCAAGAGAGAGCTAAATAGGGCTCTTAAAGATAGCAGAGTCAGGGGATATCGTGAGAAGGTAGGAACGGGGTACTGATTGGGGATGATCAGCCATGATCACATTGAATGGCGGTGCTGGCTCGAAGGGCCGAGTGGCCTACTCCTGCACCTATTGTCTATTGTCTTAACTTGGCCATTACGGCCCATTGTCTTGGCATCGGTACTAGGTTGGAGTTGCAGGGGTCAGCCTGGACAGTTGATGTGTTGATGTCCTCTACTGCTACTCCACCATTCTGTGCCACTGCATCCATTCCGCATTCTCGGCCATTTTGAGCGGCACCTGATCTACTTGAGTCCCAGGCTGCTCATTCCCCTCTGACTCGACCACTCCAATGCCTTGATCGGCCAATGTATGTTCCAATACCTGAGATTGGGTATGGAGACACAAGAGACTGCAGATACTGGAATCTCACGCAAAAAAAAAATTGCTGGAGGAATCAGCAGGTTAGGCCTCATCTGTGATCGACAGGGAAATCGACAGACGATGTTTCAGGTCAAGACTTATTTAGACTTTGTCTACTTAAGCTTGAATGAATCATTAAGCTGGAAAGAGTGCAGAGAGGATGGCAGGGTGGATGGCACGGTGGTAGTAGAGCTGCTGTCTCGCACTCCAGAGACCCGGGTTCGATCCTAACCTCGGATGCTGTCTGTGTGGAGTTTGCACATTCTCCCTGTAACGGCATGGATTTCCTCCGGGCGCTCAGGTCTTCTCCTACATCCCAAATACATGCAGGTTTGTAGGTTAATTGGCCTCTGTAAAATTACCCCTAGTTTATCGGCAGTGGATAAGAAAATGGAGTAACCTAGAACGAATGTGAACAGGTCAACACCACCATCCCACTCATTCTACCAAGATTCTTGTTGCCCTCCTAAAGTTCCCTTTATGTCCTCTATTTTGTTGTCTGATGAACTGTCAGTAAAAAGATGGAAGAGGAACTTTTCTGTGTTAAGGGGACCACGTCAATTCAAGTTATTGCCACTTTATTCCAAAAATAAATCTTCAGTGGAGTTAATATGCCAAGACCCATTTGATGTGATACTTGTCTAGGAATGTGCGGATCATTATTTCAGAAGTGTGATGTGAAAACTATTTTATACTTATTTTGTATGTAAATAGTTTGTAATTCAAGAATTTTTATGAGCTTGAGTTTGAGCAAAGACATATTTTAACTATATTTAGTTAACATAGTCTCTTTAGAAATTGTACGTCTCAATCTCACTTCGTCAGAGCAGATTATTTCTTCCCTGAATATTATCCGACTTCCATTCCATCTGGATGTTAACATTTCTTGGAAACTTTGAGTTTTGCATTGAATATTTATACAGCCATTTTAATGTTAAACCTCTGCTCTTTTAACATAGAAAATTGAAGTTCACTGTTTCTTCAAGTGCAGTGGGAAGTGCACGTCGCACTAGCACCTGATCGGGTGGCCATAAAGACCAGCAAAGTTGGTGAAAATAGCAGTGAAAACATAGTTAGGGCAGTTCTCATTGTGAATCATGTGCCGAGATTTCACTTGCCTATTTCCTGACGCCAGCTGATATTAACAGAGTCTGACATCAAGGTTAGCATGAACGAGGTGGGAGAAAATGGCCCTTTTCTGTGCTGTACAATTGTAGATTTATGTGTTTCTATATTCCTGCAAAGTTTATGTGGAGGAAACTTTTTATTTTCCACCTGTGGAGTACACTGTGGATGTTCTGTCATTGTATTCATTCAAAACCGATCAGAGCGGCATGGTGGCGTAGCGGTAGAACTGATCCTGATAACGGGTGCTGTTAGTCTGGAGTTTGTAAGTTCTCCCCGTGAACTGTGTGGGTTTTCTATAGGATCTCCGGTTTTCACCCAGCCTCCAAAGACGTTTAGGTTTGTCGGTTAATTGTCTTGGTAAAATTATTAATTGTACCTAGTTTGTGTAGGTTAGTGTGTGGGGATCGCTGGTTGGCACCGACTCAGTGGGCCAAAGGGCCTGTTTCCGTGCTGCATCTCAGAACTAAACTAAAAAAAAGATCAATACATTTCCGGGTGTGGGGATTGTGCGGGAAAATGGTGTTGAGGTAGACGTTCAACCATGATATTAATCAACGATGGAGCAGACATGAATTGCTGGATGACTACTCCTGATACTGATCTAATCTATTCCATGTCAAGGGGTGCAGAGTTCCCTGGAATCTTGACCAACAATTCAACATCATCCAACACTGGGCGGCACAATGCCACATCTGGTAAAGCCACAGCACCAGAGACCCGGGTTCAATCCTGACCTCGGCTGCTGTCTATGTCGAATTGAGTTGAGATTAGTTTATTGTTACGTGTACCGAGGTACAGTGAAAAGCTTTTGTTGTGTGCTAACCAGTCAGCGGAAAGACTACATGATTACAACCGAGCCCTCCAAAGTGTACAGATACATCATAAAGGGAATAATGTGAATAATGTTTAGTGCAAAGTTAAAGTCCAGTAAAGTCTGATTAAAGATAGTCCGAGGGTCTCCAATGAGGTAGATAGTAGCTCACTATCTCCCTGTGTCTGGGTGTTTTTCCTCCAGGTGTTCTGGTTTCCTCCCAAATCCAAAAGATGTGCAGGTATGTACATTAATTGGCCTCTGCAAAATTGCCCCTAATGTGAAGGGAGTGGATGAGAAAGTGGGATAACATAGAACTGGTGTGAATGGGTGATCGATTTTTAGTGTGGACGGTGGGCCAAAGGGCTAATTCCATGCTGTATCTCTAACCTAAACTAAAGTACACTTGTGGAGAAATGACACAAAGTGCTGAAGTCAGGCAGTATCGTTGGATAACATGGGTAGGTGACGTTTAGGTCGGGACCCTTCTTTTATCCATGTTTTCCATGTATGTTGCTGCACCTGCTGAGTTACTCCAGCATTTTCCGTTCTTTTGCGTAAACAGCATCTAGATTTCTTTGTTTCTAAACTTATGGAGAACATGGATAGGTGACGTTTTGGGTTGGAGGAGCCACATGACTTGCTGCGTTACTTTGTGTCTTTTTTTGTAAAACCACCTCTGCAGTTCCTTTTGTCTACTTCCTCATCCCCATTCCAGAAGATCTGTAATGTTTTCAATCCCACATCGTTTCAGTTTGCATTCAGTTGCCCTTGACCTCTGCTATGGAAATCACATCTTGTGTCCCCTCCATCTCACAGAGAGTTGTGAGTCTGTGGAATTCTCTGCCTCAGTGGGTGGTGGATGCCAGTTCTCTGGATACTTTCAAGAGAGAGCTAGATAGGGCTCTTGGAGTCAGGGGATATGGGGAGAAGGCAGGAACGGGGTACTGATTGTGGATGATCAACCATGATCACATTGAATGGCGGTGCTGGCTTGAAGGGCCAAATGGCCTACTCCTGCACCTATTGTCTATCTCATGTCCTGCAAAGCTCTCCTTAAATCCCATCCCTTCTGCAAGACTTTCATTGTTGTCTTAAAATTTCCTGGTTTCCTATGGTTTTTTTGCCTGATGGAGATGTCAGTAAAGAAGGAAGGGGGATCTTTTCTATGTTCTATGTGACCACGTAAATTCAAGTTGTTGCCGCTTTTTTTCGAAAGACAAATCTTCGCATTATGTCACTTAAGTGGTGTTAACATGCCAAAATCCTTTGGATGTGATACTTCTCATGGAATGTGTGTATCATTATTCCAGACGTGTGATGTGAAAACTATTTTACTTGTATGTTATACTTTTTTTGTATATAAACAGTTAGGAATTCAAGAACTTTTATGAGAACTATTTTGCGTGTAGGACATATTTTGACTATATTTAGTAAAAGATAGTCTATTTAGAAATTACGTCCAAATCTCACTCACTCTGAGCAGATTATTTTTTCCCTAACTATTATCCTTGTTCCACAACTTCTGGATGGTAGCATTTCTTGGAAACTTTGACTTTTGCTTTGAATATTTCAGCTCAGATGATATAGCAGGAATGACGGTGGAACAGCAATGGCAGGAATTTCTGGGCATAATCCGGGAGACGCAGGATCATTTCATTCCAAAAAGGAAGAAAGATTCTAAGGGGAGTAGGAGGCAACCGTGGCTGACAAGAGAAGTTAGGGATAGAATAAAGCTAAAAGAAAAGATGTATAACACAGCAAAGAGTAGCCGGAAGCCAGAGGATTGGGAAACTTTCATAGGACAACAGAAGGAAACAAAACGGGCAATACGGGCTGAAAAGATGAAGTACGAGGGGAAGCTAGCCAGAGATATAAAGAAGGACAGTAAAAGCTTCTTTAGATATGTTAAGGGAAAAAGAGTAGCAAAGTCAAATGTGGGTCCCTTGAAGACAGACACGGGTGAAATTATTATGGGCAATAAAGAAATGGCAGAAGAGTTGAATAGGTACTTCGGAACTGTCTTCACTAAGGAAGACACAAACAATCTCCCAGATGTACTGGAGGACAGAGGATCTAAGGTGGTAGAGGAACTGAAAGAAATTTTCATTAGGTGAGAAATAGTATTGGGTAGGCTAATGGGACTGAAGGATGATAAATCCCCTGGGCCTGATGGTCTGCATCCCCGGGTCCTCAGGGAGGTGGCTCTAGAAATAGTGGACGCATTGGTGATCATTTTCCAATGTTCAATAGATTCAGGATCATTTCCTGTGGATTGGAGGATAGCTAATGTTATCCCACTTTTCAAGAAAGGAGCGTGAGAGAAAACGGGGAATTACAGACCAGTTAGCCTGACTTCGGTGGTGGGAAAGATGCTGGAGTCAATTATTAAAGAGGTAATAATGGGGCATTTGGATAGCGGTAAAAAGATTAGTCCAAGTCAACATGGATTTATGAAAGGGAAATCATGTTTGACTAATCTTCTGGAATTTTTTGAGGATGTGAAAAGTAAAATGGATGAAGGGGTGCCAGTGGATGTAGTGTATCTAGACTTTCAGAAAGCCTTTGATAAGGTCCCGCACGGGAGACTGGTGACTAAAATTAGAGCACATGGTATTGGGGGTAGGGTGTTGACATGGATAGAAAATTGGTTGGCAGACTGGAAGCAAAGAGTAGGAGTGAATGGGTCCTTTTCAGAATGGCAGGCAGTGTCGAGTGGAGTGCCGCAAGGCTCGATGTTGGGGCCGCAACTGTTTACCATATATATTAATGATTTGGAAGAGGGAATTAGGAGCAACACTAGCAAGTTTGCAGATGACACAAAGCTGGGTGGCAGTGTGAACTGTGAAGAGGATGTTAGGAGGTTGCAGGGTGACCTGGACAGGTTGAGTGAGTGGGCAGATGCGTGGCAGATGCAGTATAATATAGATAAATGTGAGGTTATCCACTTTGGCGGCAAAAACAAGGGGGCAGATTATTATCTCAATGGGGTTAGGTTAGGTAAGGGGGAGGTACAGCGAGACCTGGGTGTCCTTGTACACCGGTCACTGAAAGTTTGCGTGCAGGTACAGCAGGCAGTGAAGAAAGCTAATGGAATGTTGGCCTTCATAACAAGAGGATTTCAGTATAGGAGTAAAGCGGTTCTTCTGCAGTTGTATAGGGCTCTGGTGAGACCACATCTGGAGTATTGTGTGCAGTTTTGGTCTCCTAATTTGAGGAAGGACATCCTTGTGATTGAGGCAGTGCAGCATAGGTTCACGAGATTGACCCCTGGGATGGCAGGACTGTCATATGAGGAAAGATTGAAAAGACTAGGCTTTTATTCACTGGAGTTTAGAAGGATGAGGGGGAATCTTATAGAAACATATAAAATTATAAAAGGACTGGACAAGCTGGATGCAGGAAAAAATTTCCCAATGTTGGGCGAGTCCAGAACCAGGGGCCACAGTCTTAGAATAAAGGGGAGGTCATTTAAGACTGAGGTGAGAAAAAACCTTTTCACCCAGAGAGTTGTGAATTTATGGAATTCCCTGCCACAGAGGGCAGTGGAGGCCAAATCACTGGATGGATTTAAGAGAGAGTTAGATAGAGCTCTAGGGGCTAGTGGAGTCAAGGGATATGGGGAGAAGGCAGGCACAGGTTATTGATAGGGAACGATCAGCCATGATCACAATGAATGGCGGTGCTGGCTCGAAGGGACGAATGGCCTCCTCCTGCACCTATTTTCGATGTTTCTATGTTTAAGATGAAGGGGAAAAGATTTAATAGGAATCTGAGGGGTAATTTATTTCACACAAAGGGTGGTGGGTGTATGGAACAAGCTGCCAGAGAATGTAGTTGAGGCTGGGACTATCCCAACATTTAAGAAACAGTTAGAGAAGTACATGGATAGGTCAGGTTTGAAGGGATATCGACCAAACACAGGCAGGTGGGACTAGTGTAGCTGGGACATGTTGGCCGGCATGGGCAGGTTGGGCTGAAGGGCCTGTTTCCACGCTGTATACTCTATGACTCTATGAGCTATTTTGTTTGCAAAATCTTTGCCCCTTTAACGTGCAGTAATTTGGAGTTCACTGTTTCCTTAGGTGCAAAATGGGCAGTGTATGTAACACTAGCACCTGAATAGGTGACCACAAGAACAGCACAATTGGTGGAAAAGGTGGTGAACATTTTGTTAGACCAGCTAATTTAAAGATACAGAGTGGAAACAGGCCCTTCAGCCCACCGAGTCCATGCCGAACAACGATCACCCATATGTTAGTTCTCTGTTATCCCATCCGACACACTAAAGGCAAATTACAGAAGTCAATTAACCCGCAAACCTGTACGTGTTTGGAATGAGGGGGAAACCGGTGCACCCGGAGAAAACCAACATGGGGCGAATATACAAACTTCGTACAGACAGCACCTATAGATCGAACCCGGGTCTCTGGCGTTGTAAGGCCGCAACTCTACCGGTGCGCTACTGTGCCTCCTGTCTAGAAGTTTCTTAAGCTCCTGAAGTAACGGTTGAGAATTGTCTTTGCTTTTCTGAAAACCGCCTACTTTTTATTTAATCAGTTAATTTGAAGATTGTAGGTGCTCTGAAAAGCACCGGGGTCTGTATTCAGTGGTGGCAAGGTGTGCACAGTTCAGCTGGTTGGTGGGAATTACTTGAACAGGCTATTTCAGCGCCTATTGCCAATTGACCCAGACATGATCATTAGCATGATGTATCATGTGCCAAATGGCTTTTTATCGACAGATCACATGTGCAAATGGGTCCAATTTCTACCCATAAAGCATACACCTAAATCAAAATAATATTGAAAAGGTGTTGGTAATTTATCATTAGAGAAAAGTGGTTAATTTATGTTCCACTGAAATGGGCATCGCGGGAGGTTAAGAATTTATCTCCAGCAACGTGTGTTATATGGAAATTCCATTGTATACTTCTTTCAATATTTGGTTCCATTGAGCTTAGCATTGCCTACCAGTGCCTGATGACCACAAGGATTATGTTCCATATTGCATCTAAATCTGTTCAATAAAACTCATAGGTGTATTAAAAAAAAAACTATTTGTTAAACAGGTATGTGGGGTACATTGCTTCGATTTAGACGAGGTAGATATTGTGCATGCTGAAAAGGAATTTTTAGTAGTGTAAATTTATTAGGTGTTCTATCCAATAAATCTGTCTATAACATAAAGCATCGCCAAGCAACAAAACTTCCTAAAGAGCCAGAGGCACAATAAATTTATATGTGGCAAATTCACAGTGTTTCACTGGTTACAAGTCTAGGGTAATTAAGTCACACATTCATCTGGTCTACCAGCTGTTCCCGTTAACATTCAAATGAAACCGGGGACGCAAATAAGTTGAAATAATCTGCAACGTCTCTGTCGATGGTAAATATGTACAAAGTTCTTGGTTCTTAATTCCTGGATATTATATTAAAATGGCAAAATAAGTGTTGACAATTAAATTGCACCACATCTGTAAGTGAGACCAATTAATTGGTCTGAAGAAGGCTATCACTCATCATTAAGAGGATTATTTAAGTTCTTGGCTTCTGAATTCTGGAGAGCATTTGCAATGCCAGGTGTTGCCGGTGCTCCCAGAGTGACTATTAGCCTCGTCAAAGGCTCAGAGTCTGCAGTTATGTCGGGGATGGTGGGGTAGGATTGTGGAGTCGTGTGTCGGGAGACGGTGAGAGGGGACATGGTGAAACAGTTTGTGGAAATAATGCATGTACATCTCAGATCTAATTGTACCAACAAAGCCTGAAATAATATCAGGGATATTGTAAGATCCATTTTAGGAAAACCAAATTTAGAGGGTGGCATGGTGGTGCAGCGGTAGAGTTGCTACCTTACAGCTCCCGAGGCCTGGGTTCGATCTTGACTATGGGTGTTGTCTGTACAGAGTTTGAACATTCTCCATGAGACCGCACGAGTTTTCTCCGGGTGCTCCGGTTTCCTCCCACACTCCAAAGACGTGCAAGTTTGTAGGTTAATTAGCTTCTGTAAATTGTCCCTAGGTTGCAAGATAGAACAAGTATATGGTTGATTGTTGGTCGGCATGGGCTCTGTGGGCCGAAGAGCCTGTTTCCACGCTGTCCCTCTAAAACACAAAACAAAATCGATCTAAATTTGATGGTGGTTTTATCTCTATTCAGGTTTCATCTGCTTTGATCTGAAAATATCATCTGTTTTATTTGGGATTTGCTGTAACAGAGATGTTGGATAAATATGCAAGCCATCAGTCTGACATTTGCATGATGCAACCTAAAACATACCCAGTTATGAGTGATTTAATGAAATCATTGTGGTGAATATGTTAAATTTAACGTATCAAGCATCCAGATTTTTTTCTCACAGCTATTTTAAACAATTGTATAATTATTTTTTTCGCAATCAAATAAGTTAAACTCCTGAATACTTTATCTTACGATATAAATCTAAATTTCTCATGAAGTTTATTACACTCCTCACCAGAGTTAGGATTGCAGTTCTAAGTTAATTTTATTATTGCAGCCGACAATGGTTGTACTTTGAAGGATTGACGTGTCAAAATAGGAAGATCTTAGGTAATCAGGCCTTGAGCTTCAAAAGGTGTCTGACTATTTTTACCATTATATTTTCATTTGACTTTCTAGGCATATCCTGTACTGCCAGAATTTGAGGGGTGCATGTACCTTGTTTCTGAGAAAGGTCTTTTGACCTGAAACATTAACTGGTGGAACAAGGAACTGCAAAATGCTGGTTTACAAAAAAGGAAATAAAGTGCTGGAGAAACTCAGCAGGCCAGGCAGCATCTCTGGAGAACATGGACAGGTGATGTTTCGGGTCTGAACCCTTCTTCAGACTCTGAACACTGGGCTAAACACTAAAGTAGGTGGTCCTGTAGACAGTGAGGATGGTTGTTGAAAATTGCAGATCGGAGCTGTGGAATTTAGGAGTGCAGGTACACAGTTCCTTGAAAGTGGCATCATACACAGTTCCTTGAAAGTGGTCAAGAAGTATTTCGGCACATTGGCCTTCATCGAACTGTATCCACAGTTTAGGTATCTGTTTGCTAACAGTGGGGGAATTTTGACCTGAAACGTCAACTGGTGAAGCAAGGAACTGCAGATGCTGGTTTACAATAAACAGACACATGGTGCTGGAGTAAGTCAATGACTTAAGCAACATCTTGT
The DNA here is from genome assembly GCA_038087875.1 of Malacoraja senta. Lineage (NCBI taxonomy): Eukaryota > Metazoa > Chordata > Chondrichthyes > Rajiformes > Rajidae > Malacoraja > Malacoraja senta. Next base: position 78,975,932 of record CM075977.1, on the reverse strand, counting down.
TAATTGGTGTTTTTTTCCATAAATCATGCTTGACTGGCTTTGAATTCTTCCAGCATTGTTTCAGATACCTCGGAGAGCTCATAGAGGATTTTGATTGCAAAGAAAAACATTTTAAAATTAGGCAGTATAAACCATTCTTTCCGTGGGAATCCGACTATTAGGTGAGAGTTAATTTGGGCATGTTTGGACAGCCCAGTCAAATATCTAAACTCACACCAAGCAAGAAGACAAGCCCAGGATATCAGAGAGAGCAGGCTGTGCCTGGAAACATATACATAGGATGTTCTAAAAGAAACACTGAACCAATGTAATATGTGTCTTTTTTTTGTAATCTGGCATCTGCTATTCCTTTCACCTATCCAGGATATTAAGATTAAGATGGGATTGAGATGAGGAAAAACTTTTTCACCCAGAGAGTTGTGAATCTGTGGAATTCTCTGCCACATAAGGCAGTGGAGGCCAAGCCACTGGATGTATTCAAGAGAGAGTTAGATATAGCTCTTAGAGCTAACGGAATCAAGGGATATGGGTAGAAAGCAGGAACGGGGTACTGATTTTAGATGATCAGCCATGATCATATTGAATGGCGGTGCTGGCTCTAGGGGCCAAATGGCCTACTCCTGCACCTATTTTCTGTTTCTATCTATGTTCTCTAGGGATGCTGCCTGACCCACTGAGTTACTTCAGCACTTTGTGTCTTTTTTTAGTAAACCGGCATCTGCAGTTCCTTGTTTCTATAAAAACAAAATAATTACAGGTATCTCTCTGTATTTTTGAAATAACACGCTCAAGTTTACGCTGTTTAAATGCATATTTAGTTTAGTTTAGAGATACGGGGTGGAAACGGGCCCTTCTGTCCAGCAAGTCTGTGCCAACCAGCGATCCCCACACACTCACGCTATCCTACACACACTAGGGACAATTTACAATTATACCAAGCCAATTAACCTACAAACCTGTACGTCTTTGGAGTGTGGAAGAAAACCGGAGATCCTGGAGAAACCCATGCAGGTCACGGGAAGAAGGTACAATCTCCGTACTTGCAGCACCCGTAGTCAGGATCCTACCCGGGTCTCTGGCACTGTAAAGCAGCAACTCTACTGCTGTGCCACTGTGCCACCCTGATGGAAGTTTCAAAAGGTATCACTTAAGTTAACGTACATTTAGTTTAGTTTAGAGGCAACAGGCCCTTCAGTTTACTGAGTCCGCGCTGACCAGCGATCACCCGTACGCTAACGCTATCCTGCACTCCAGGGACAACTTACAACGAATATGTTTAATTGAAGTGTTTCTGAATTACATGCTGCTTTTCAGGAATATAATTTCCGCATAAAACACAAGGTGTCTGTACATGTATTATGGTTGCAATCTTCAGTTTCTCCTTGCTCATGTGAAAGATAACATTTTCCCATGTAATTTTGTGGGGTTCTGAAAGTCGGCATTGGTTGCAGTTAGAGCCTGTTAATAATGCCTATGGTTTTTGGTGTAGCTACCATTGGGAACGGTAGCAATGAAAAGATGTGTTCCAGATGCCTCACTGCCAGAAGGCCATGTATTCCCTCACCCTCTTTCCAGGCTAGAGAGCAATCCGTGGTTGGAAAGTTAAGACACGGGGAGAGAAAGGGTTTCTAAAAATAGATCTGTAGTGCATCTTTTTCAAGTTAATTCTTTTTCTTGCCCAATAAAACTACACAGACTAAGGGTATAGTTCTGGATGTAGCAGCAGCAGGGAATTGGGCATTCATCTGGTTGACAGTTGGGATTATTTTTGGCTGCTCGGTTCACTCTTTTATGCTATAATTGTGTGGTTTTGTTGGCAGAAAGATAAAAACAAATGTGCAAAGCTGCTGTTCAGTAAATTGGTTTTAAGTCGACCAGAACAGTCTGCTTTGTTACGTTTACTGTTATTTCTTAGAATTTTCATGCTAAGGTATTTGTGCCTCATTGCATTTATCTAACTTCTAGCACATCTGTATCTGAAAAGAAGTTAACATATGCTACTTAGAACATAGAAGCTAGAACAGTACAGCACAGCAACAGGCCCATTGCCCCACAATGTCTGCGTTGAGTGCCATGCTAATTTAAACCACCCTCCTCTGCCTGCACATAATCCCTATCCCTCCATTCCTGGCAGATTCATATGCCTGTCCAAAAGCATCTTAAACGCCACTATTGTATCTGCCTCCACAACCAGACCTAGCACCACACACCAGGCACCCTCCATCCTCTGTGTAAAAGCAACCTGCCCCACACATCTCCTTTAAACTCATCTTTAATTTAGTTTAGAGATACAGTGCGGAAACAGGCCCTTCGGTAAGTCCGCGCCGACCAGCGATTCTCCGCATATTAACACTATCCTACACAGACCAAGGACAATTTTTCAATTTTACCAAGCCAATTAATCTACAAACCTGTATGTCTTTTAAGTGTGCTTCCGGGGACACACCACATCGGTCACAGGGAGAATGTACAAACTCCATATAGACAGCATGCAGTCAGGATGGAAGCCGGGTCTCTGGCACTTCAAGGCAGCACCTCTACCACTGTGCCACCTTTTCGCCCAAAACGATGTCCTCTGGATTTTGACATTTGCATCCTGAGGAAAAGGTTCAGGCTGTTTTCCCTATCTATGCGCCTTATGGCTTCTAAGCCCTCCCAGTTGTACCTCCCTTACCCAAATAGGAGGAGCTTGTGTTTCTACATAATATTTACGTAGTATGACACAGGATTGTTTTTTAAATGAGCTCTACAATCATATTAAAATGAACAAGAATGTTGCCCCATCAATCCTACCTTATCGAACTCAATGCAACATGTCCTCATTGGCAGTAGAAAGCATTTTATCGGGATGCATTACAGCATGGTTTGGGAACAGCTCCATCCAAGACCGCAAGAAATTGCAGGGAATTGTGGACGCAGCCCAGACCGTCACACAATCCAACCTCCCTTCCATTGTCTCCATCTGCACTTCACGCTGCCTCGGCAAGGCCAGCAGCATAATTAAGGACGAGTCTCACCCCAGTCACTCCCTCTTCTCCCCTCTTCCATCAGGCAAGTGGTACAGAAGTGTGAAAATGCACACCTCCAGATTCAGGGACAGTGTCTTCCCAGTTGTCATCAGGCAACTGAACCATTCTATCAACAACTGGAGACCGGTCCTGAGATATCATCTAACTCATTTGAGACTCTTGGACTATCTTTAATTGGACTTTACTGGATTTATCTTGCGCTATATGTTATTCCCTTCATAGAGTCATAGAGTGATACAGTGTGGAAACAGGCTCTTTGGCCCAACTTGCCCACACCGGTTACACTGGTCCCACCTGCCAGCATTTGCTCCAAACCTGTCCTTTCCATGCACCTGTCTAATTACTTCTTAAATGTTTGGATAGAGTCTGCATCAAATACCTCCTCTGGCAGCTTGTTCCATACATCCACCATCTTTTGTGTGAAAAAGTTACCCACTCACCTTAAACCTATGTCCTCGATTCACGCATTAGTACGAGTGGTGGCGCCATCGAGTGTGGCCGCCTCGCCTGCAGCTGTTCGTACTTTCATCCTTTAAAACATTTTTAGTCCGTCAAAAGTTTTGTTGTGGAGGTCTTTTAGTCTTTTTATGTGGGGGGGGGGGGGTGGAAGGGGGAAACTGTTTTTCACAGTCGCTACCTGGGTCGAGGATGCGTCTTTCCTCCGAGCCGCATCTTTGCCCCCTCCTCGCGGCCCACCATCTGGATTGGCGGGGCCTTTCCTGCCAGAGACGCAGCACTGAGGTACCATCGCGGAGCGGCCGATGCCTTACCGAGGTCGCCGTGTTGAAGCTCCAGAGTGCTGGGACTGCCGACTTTGAGACCGTGGAGTTGTGGTCTGCGGAGCTTCCAGCCGCGGGCGGCGCTGACTTTAACATCGCGGAGGCCTGGGATCTTTCGCCGAGTGTTGGAGCTCCGCCCAGCCTGGCCTGTGGACTTCGGGAGCCGCAGTCTCCGGTAGCAAGCGGCCGATTCGGAAACTCCAAGCCGCTGAGAATGTTCTTCCAACGTCGGAGTACCATCATCCGGCGAGAGGGCCTGAAACATCGGGCTGTCCGTAGTGGCGACTGCGGAGGCCGCAAATAGGCCCCGACCACGGGTGAACATGAGGAAGAGGACTGAACTTTTATTGCGTTCCCTCACGTTGATTCCACTGTGGGGGATGTTCATGTTAAATTCTATAGTGTTGTGTTTATCTTATTTGTGTGCTGCATGGTAACTCAAATTTCACTGCATCAATTGGTGTATGTGACAATAAATGTCCTTTGTCCTTTGTCCTTTTATCCTACTCTGGGCAAGCGACCCTGTGCATCTACCCGATCTATTCCTCTCATGATCTTCTACACCTCTATAAGATCACCGCTCATCCTCCTGTGCTCCAAGGAATAGAGTCAACCTACTCAACTTCTGCTTATAGCTCAGACCCTCTAGTCCTTGCAACATCCTCGTAAATCTTCTCTATACCCTATCCAGCTTGACAACATCTTCCCTATAATATGGTGACCAAAATGGAACACAATACTCTAAATGTGGCCTCACCAACGTCGTATATAACTGCAACATGACCTCCCTACTTCTATACTCAATACTCTGGTCAATGTGCCAAAAGACTTTTTGACCACCCAATCTGCCTGCGACTCCTCCTTCAGGGAGTTATGCACCTGCATTCCTAGATCCCGCTGCTCAACAATACTTCCCAAAGGCCTACCATTCACTGTGTAGGTCCTGCCCATGTAAGATTTCCCAAAATACAACATCACCATTTTTCTGCATTAAATTCCATCAACCATTCCTCAGCCCACTTGGCCAAATGATCAAGATCCTGCTGCAATGTTTTCATCTTCACTGTCTGCCAAACCACCCACTTTTAGTATTTGTGGAATTCTCTGCTTCAGAAGGCAGTGGAGGCTGATTCACTGGATGCATTCAAAAGAGAGTTAGATAGAGCTCTTAGGGAATCAAGGGATATGGGGATAAGGCAGGAATAGGGTACTGATTGTGGATGATCAGCCATGATCACATTGAATGGCGGTGCTGGCTCGAAGGGCTGAATGGCCTACTCCTGCACCTATTTTTTATACCTGCAAACTTGCTAATCTTGCTGTGTATGTTCTCATCCAAATCATTGATGTGGTTTGACAAACAGTAACGGGCCCAGCACCGAACCCTGAGACACACCACTAGTCACAGGCCGCCAGTCCGAGAAGCAACCTTCCACCATCACCCTCTGCTTCTTTCCATGAAGCCAATTTGCTATCCATTCAGCTATCTCTCCTTGGATCCCATGCGATCTAACCTTCCAGAGCAGCCTACCATGAGGAACCTTATATCCTTGTATCCTGTATCTATGGATGGCTTGATTGTAATCATGTATAGTCTTTCTACTGACTGGATAGCACGCACCATCAAGTTTTTCACTGTACCTCGGTACACGTGACAATACCTCGGTACATGTGACAATAAAGAAAACTTTAAACTTCACAGTGAAACTGAATGGATCCATCCATCCACATTCATAATCCCTTGGAACATGCGCAACAAGGATTTCCGGCCAATTGGGAAGGCATCCAGATAATTCCCTTTAATCTATAGCCTGAGATCCAAAAATCCTGAGATTCCAAGACCAACTCTTATCTGCCTACACATAATCCATAAACTCAAATTTCACTGTACCAATTGGTCCATGTGACAATAAATGCAACTTGAACTTGAACTTTAGTCCAGGACTATCTTTGATCGGACTTTACTGACTTTATCTTGCACTAAACGTTATTCACGTCAATCCCTTTAACACATACCAGTCTGCTGTGGACGGCTCGATTGTAATCACGTATTGTCTTTCCGCTGAATAGTTAGCACATGACAAAAGCTTTTCACTGTACCTCAGTGCATGTGACAATAAACTAAACTCAAACTCAACTTCCACCTACCTGTGGTTGGCCCACATCTATCTAAACCGATCCTATCCATGTACCTGTCTAAATGCTTCTTAAACATTGCGATCGTATTGTATGAATGTATAGAATTGTATTAATGTATAGAATTGAAATTTGTAATTGAAAAGCAAAAATAAAAAAACGGCAGAAACCAGAAATGAGACATAAATGCAGAAAACACTGGAGATATTTAGCAGATCCGGCAACATCTGTTTAGAGAGAAACAGTCCGTTCCAGTGAAAGATCATCGACCTGAAATATTAGGAAGTTGCGGGCAGACGTGATAGAAGTAGTTCCAAAGGCGTGCAGGTTTGTAGGTTAATTGGCTTCTGTAAATTGTCCCTCGTGTGCAGGATTGAACTAGTGAATGGGTGATCATTGATCAACGTGGACCTGGTGAGCCAAAGGGTCTGTTTCCACACTGTATCTCTAAATTAGACTAAACTAAACTAAACGACTAACCTAACCTAACTAAACTGTATATAGAATTATGAGAGGCATAGATAGGATGGACAATCAGAACCTTTTTCCCAGGATGGTAAAAATGAAATACTAGAGAGCACAGCTTTAAGGTGAGAGGGACAACGATTAAAGAAGATGTGCAGGGCAAGTTTATTTTACACAAGGGTGGTGAGTGCCTGGAATGCACTGCTGGGGGTGGTAGTTGAGGCAGATATGATAGTGGCTTTTGGATGGGCACGGATATACAAGGAATGGAGGGATATGGATTATGTGCAGGCAGATAAGAATTGGTCTTGGAATCATGTTCAGCACAGACATTGTGGGCCAAAGGGCCTGTTCTTCTGCTGTACTGTTCTATGTTCTATTTATTCAGTGTCTCTCTCCACTGATGTTGAGTGACTTGCTAGGTATTTCCAATATACAGTATTTTGTTTCAATTATTTGAGTTTCTGTGGGGATTTGTTGTGGTGAAGAATTCATAAAACTTTCCTCAGTTTGAATCACTTTCAAATAGAATTGGAAGCTATTGTATATCATGCGCACCATTGAACTGCCTGCTATTCATCTGACCCTGCATCATTATCTCTGGAGTGCAGTCAACACCTTTCTTTGACACTCGCATCTCTCTCACCCACAAGGTCAGGTTTACCACACATAAATGATAATTCATTCTCTTTATTTGTTGTACTGTTGCATTTAATGTGCCTGTAAATTTGCAGCAAGAATTTCATTGTTGCGGTCCTGGTGCATAGTCAGTTCAACACTAGAGTCAGAGAGTCATGCAGCACTGAAACAGGCCCTTCGGCCTAACTTGCCCTTAACATGTGTGTGAGGCAGAGTAAGACACACCTCATCACATCATCTCATACGTATGTGGTATGTGAAAGCCTCTTAATTGAGACAATACACGATAGAGTTTAACATAAACATCCCCACACAGCGGAATCAACGTTCCCACTGTGAGGGAAGGCAATAAAGTTCAGTCATCTTCCTCATTGTTCACCCGTGGTCGGGGCCTTTGAGCCCTCCGCAGTTGCCACTACGGCGACCCGATTTTCATGCCCTCTCGCCGGGATGATCGGAACTCCGACCTCAGAATGGAAGAACACTCAGCGGCTTGGAGTTTTTGGAGACAGCGGCTTCTGAAGTCCACGAGCTGGGTGGAGCTCCAACAATGATAACCCCCGGCAAGGGGTCCCAGGACTCCGCGATGTTAGAGTCAGCGCCGCCCGCGGCTAGAAGCTCCATGATGTTAAAGCAGCTGGCCTAACACTCCGAAGCCTCAACACGGCGATGCCCGGCAAGGCATCGCCCGCTCCACGATGGCAATTCAGTGCTGCACCGCTGCTGAAGCTCTGGCAGGAAAGGCCGCGCCAATCCAGTTGGTAGGCCTCGAGGGGGGGGGGGGGGGGGGCGAAGATGCGACATGGAGAAAAGATGCACCCTCGACCAGGAAGTGACTGTGAAACGGTTTCCACTCTTCCCCCTCCCCACCCCCCCACATAAAAAAGACTAAGAAATCTCCAAAAACATACTTTTAGACTAAAAATAAGAAAAAGGGTGAAAGGGCGGACAAACTGCTGGCGAGGCTGCCGCGCGCAACGTCACCCGATGCCCAGAGTGTAGATGGGACAAGTTGGTCGGTGTGGGCAAGTTGGGCCAAATAGTCTGTTTCCACACTGTATGACTCTGCGATTCTATCACTCTACCGCAGAAACTGGAGGTTAAGTAATTAATTCACTGTCCCTTCTGACATTCTCGCTCATGTTGTTAATACCAGTTCCAGCCAGTGCTGGTCTTGTGAACAGTGTGAACTGGCAGCAATACATGAGAAAAATGAGACATTTCAGTTGTTTGCAAAAAACACATGTAAAGACTTCTGCTCAGAAGTGGTGGAAGGCGTCTTAATTTTTTAATGTTAGCGACTATCCAGATGGCTTTTTACCATGATAAGATCTTAAAGCCTATCCAGCAAAAGATATTTTGAATTCCATCATAAATTGTGGCTTTAATCTTGTATTTCAGAAATGTGGACTGGAGATTGCTCGCTTTGAAACTTTCTTTTTACAAGTTAAATCTTCTCTCAACTATTCCTTTTTAACTTTTTAACGAATCAATTTTTCATTGGTTTCATGCATCTCACCGGCTTTCCCATTTCGTTTCTGTGAGCAAAATTTAAACACAATTCCCCATGACTAACAGGTGGCCGGAGCCAGCCCCATTATATGTGTTCATCCATAATCATTTCATGACAGGGGCGGCATGGTAGCGAAGCGGTAGATTTGCTGCCTTAGAGCGCCAGAGGCCCGGGTTTGATCCTGACAAAGAGTTGCTGTCTGTACAGAGTTTGTATGTTCTCCCTGTGACCGCATGGGTTTTCTCCGAATGCTCAGCTTTACTTCCACACACCGAAGGCGTACAGATTTGAAAGTTAATTGGCTTCGGTAAAAATTGTAAATTGTTCCTAGTGTGTGCAGGATAGTGCTAGTGTGCGGGGTGATTGCTGGTCGGCATGGACTCATTGGGCCGGTAGGCCTGTTTCCACACTGTATCTCCAAACTAAACTAAAGGTGTGTAAATTAATTGGCTTCTCTAAGTTGTCCCTAGTGTGTGGGATAGTGCGAGTGTACGGGAGGATCACTAGTTAGCAGACTCGGTGGGCTGAAGGGCTTGTTTTCATGCTGTATCTTTGAAGTCTAAAGGAGTTTGTAATTAATAATGAAAAAGTTAGTTGGGTGATCTGCATAACTATGGTGCTAAGAATGACTGTGGTACCTCAAACTGCTCTACTGCACTTTCACTAAACCCTGTTGATTCTTTTTGCTTTAGCTATTTTTTAAACATGTTTCCAAAAATAAATATAGTCTAATTTTATGCGCCCATAAAAGATTGATATCATTGCCACATTTTGCCTTTGTACTTTTTAAATTGCATAATAGTGAAAACGTGTTCTGTGTTAGATTAAACAGAAAAGAATCTTAGAGAGAATACCACTGAAATTTCAACATAACCAAATAAAAAAAAATAATGTCTGATATACACAAGAGAGGAACTAAAAAAAAAAGTGATGGCAGCTGTCTTCACAGAACTTTGCAGCGTCTAGTCAGGGGTGAACTCAACGCTGCTGTATTTTTACAGTAGTGATAATAGAGTTCTCCTTTTTAAAACGAAAGGCCATGTCTGTGAATAGACCAGAGACACGATGAACAGCAGAAGCTGGAATCTTGCATACAGAACAAAATGCTGGAGTATCTCAGTGGGTCAGGCAGCATTTGTGGAGGGCATGGATAGGCGATGTTTTGGGTCAGGACCCTTCCTCAGATTCATCAACGTTTTGGGTCTCAGCTCTTTCTTCAGACTCTCAGGGTCAGAACATAGTCAATGAGCTAGAGTGCAGCAGGGGAAGACTGAAGAAGGTTGCCGACCCGAAACATTGTCTATCCATGCCCTCCAGAGATGCTGTCCAACTTGCTGAGTTACTCCAGCACTTTGCGTTCTTTGAATTGATGGGTGAAGTTGCAGGTTATTTGCAGCATTTCATTTGAGTATGATTGAAAGAGAACTACAAGGGGCAAATGTCAGCCGTGTAATATCAAAATATAAAAAATAATTTTTAGATTATCTTTAAAATTTCTCATATGTCTAGTTTTTAATTTAATTTTTTTATCAATAAAAAGTTCTTAATGCCAGATACATACAAAGTCATTACGTGAGAGCCATCCGTACGTCCCTTGTCTCAGATTTTGTGCATTTTTATTTGAATTATATGATCTTGTTTGCAGTTTCAAATGCTTTGTGGTAAAATTACAGTGTAGGTAATATTTTACAGATGTAAAAATAGCAGTAATGTGAGCTGTACCCATTTACTGAAACTGAGAGTGGAAACTGCTACTGGGTGCTGCAGGAAGGATGTGGTTTTCACAAGTGTCAGGCTAAATTCTTTCTGTTCATCATTTCTAAAATGCGTTTTGAAGTAAAATGTGGGTTTCTTCTACGTTTAATTAAGAGTTGGAGCTGTTACAAAGTGGATGGAGGTTCTTCAACATCCAATATGTGTTGGTTCCATGTGTGTACATGTGTATGCAGGGAATGGAGGGATATGGATTATGTGCAGGTAGATAAGGACAGATTATGGGTGACACCATGGCGCAGTGGTAGAGCTGCTGCCTCACAAAGTGCCGGAGACCCGGGTTCGATCCTGACTACGGGTGCTGTTTGTGCGGTCTTTGAACATTCTCCCTGTGATCACGTGGGGTTTCTCCGGGTGCTCCGGTTTCGTTCCACATTCCCAAAAGGCGTGCAAGGTTGTAGGTTAATTGGCTTCTGTAAATTGCCCTCAGAGTGTGGGATGTGAAAGTGGGATAATATCAAACTAGTGTAAGGGTGATCGATGGCGAGCAGGACTTTGTGGGCCGAAGGACCTGTTTCCACGCTGTATCTCTAAACTCTAATCTCTAAGATAAGGGTTGGTCTTGGCATCATATTCAGCACAGACATTATGGGTCGAAGGGCCTGTTCCTGTGCTGTACTGTTCTATGTTCTATGTTAGATCAAAAGGGCTCATCCCACTCGCTTGCCCTCTCACCTTAACCTTACAAATTCTTTCCTTCCAATTATTTATCTGTCTCCCTTTTGAATGACATAATTGAATCTGCTTACTCAGCTCCCCCAGCAGTGCATTCCACACCCTAACCACACACTGCGTAAAGAGAAAAGTAATTCCTCATGTTACTTTTATTTCTTTTGCACTCTCATTCCATGCCCCTTCTGTTTAGTTTAGAGATACAGCACGGAAACAGGCACTTCTGCCCACCGAGTCCACGCCAACCAATGATCCCTGCACACTAACACTATCCTACATACACCATGGACAATTTACAATTTTACCAAGCCAATTAGCCTACAAGCCTGTACGTCTTTGGAGTGTGGGAGGAAACTGGAGCACTGGGGAAAAACCCCACACAGGTCATGGGGAGAATGTACAAACTCCGTACAGACTGCACCTGCGGTCTGGATCGAAGCCAGGTCTCTGGCGTTGTAAGGCAGCAACTCTACCGCTGCGCCACTGTGCCGCCCATGAGAACAATTTTTATCCATCTCCTCTCTCTATTTTCATTCATGACTTTAAATAGCTGTCATGTCTCCACACGACCCCCTATGTTACGTGGAGAGCAATCCAGCCTTTCCGGCAACAGGAAATAAAACTTGAAGACGCTAGAAATGTGAAACAAAAACATTACCAGACATGCTCGGAAAGTCAGGCAGCATCTGTGGAGTTGTAAAATGCAAACACAAGCAACTGCAGATGCTACAACCTTGGGTAAAACACAACGTGCTGGAGGAACTCAGCAGATCAGGCAGTACCTCTGGAAGGAAAGGACAAGTGATGTATTTGGGTCGGGATCCTTCTTCAGACCCATTTGTGAAATTAATGTTTTGGGCCAAAGAACTGATGTTTCCTTACTTGATGAGTGTTTCCAGTATTTTCTGTTTACCTCCACCTTTCTAGTTAACTCCCTCGTTCCTTTCCTTTATGTTGGGTCTAGAACGCAGTCATGGGTGGAGCATTAAGTGGTGGCATTACATAATTAATGTATAGTGTGCATTACTGAACCTATTCATCGCATGATAAGTGTTTGTATGCTTATGGACTGCCTTGTGTGAATAGTTTTTGTATGTTGAGAAATTGATGGCTTGACCAATGACAATTTATTTGAGATGTAAGGTTTGAACAATACAACTTTGGAATAAATTATTTGTGCAGTGAGAGAACTTCACAATATTTATTTTTCATATCTCGTATGTCCATTGAATTTGGAGTTGGTATTGGTTTATTGGTATTGGTTTATAATTGACTGATGTTACAAAATACAGTGAAAAACATTGTTTTGCATGCTGTCCAGTTCACTCATACAAGTCAACTCATTATCAAGCCAAATGCAAATGCAACTTGTTGTATAGAGAGAAAAATAACCTGAGTGCAGAATGTAATACCATATAGTGTTACAGCGCCAAAGCAAGTGCAGATGCAAAACAAGTACAAGGACCACAGTGTGGAAGGCTGAGAGATTGGAACTATACCCTTAGCTTATGAGAGGATTATTCAGTAGTCTGATAACTGAGTGGGACGGAGCTGTTCATGAATCTGATGGTACATGCTTTCAAGCTTTTGTATCTTCTGCCTGATAGGAGTGGGGAGAAGAAGGAATGACTGGAAGATTCTGAAGTAAGTGATCCTGAAGACTGAAGAAGGGTCCCGACCTGAATCGTCACCTATCCATGTTCCCCAGAGATGCTGCCTGACCCACTGTGTTACTCCAGCATTTTATGTCATAGTCAAAGACTTGTCCCATTGCTCCTTCTCCCTACTCGCGTCCAGCAGAAGTTACAGAAGCCTGAAAGCATGCATTACCAGACACAGGGACAGCTTCTTCCCTTCTATTATCAGGCTTCTGAACGGTCGTTCCATAAGCTAGGGTACTGTCCGATTTACCTCTACCCCATTGAGGACATTGGACTTCATCTATGGAAATGCAGAGAACTACACTATATTCTGCGCTCTGCATCTTCCCATTTGCTCTACCTATTGTACTTGAGTTTGACTTGATTGCATTTATCTATGGTATATCTGATCTGTTTGGATAGCACGCAAAACAAATCTGTTCACTGTATCTTGGTACACATGACATTAATAAACCTAAGATAGACACAAAATGCTGGAGTAACACAAGGGGCCAGGCAGATCTCTGGAGAGAAGGAATGGGTGACACTTTGTGTCAAAACTCTTTTTCATAAACCTAAACCTGAACCATAGGTAAATTCAACTCTAGGGAAACACTGAACAATGACTTTTTGTGCTGGAACAGAGAAGCTTATTGAAGGTTTGTAAAATTAGAGAAGGACACATTATTTCCCTTCACTGAGGAGTACTATAACTCTATGTTATAAATATACAATGGTTGTCAGTAAATTCAGTAAGGCACAAAGATGATAGTGCCTTAAAAGGTATTAGGGCGGTACGGTGGCACAGTGGTACAGCTGCTGCCTCACAGTGCCAGAGACTCTGGTTTGAATGCTCTCACTGTGACGTCGCAGGTTTCCACCAACTGTTCCGGTTTCCTCTCATATCCCAAAGATGTGTAGGGAGTGGATGGGAAAATAGGATGCACAGAACCAGTGTGAGCGGGTGACCAATGGTCGGCGTGGACTCAGTGGGCCGAAGAGCCTGTCTCCATGCTGTATCTTTGTTTTATTTTAGAGATACAGTGTGAAAACAGGCCCAGTGTGAAAACAGTCCACGACGATCATGGATCACTCCGTATACTGCTTCTATGTTATCCCACCCACTCTTGCATTCTACACACAAGGGGCAATTTACAGATGTCAAGCATGTCTTTGGGGTGTGGGAGGAAACCGGAGCATCCGGTGTAAATTCACGCGGTCACAGGGAGAACGTACAAACTCCGCACAGACAGCACCCATAGACAGGATCGAACCCTTGTCTCTGGCACTGTGAGGCAGCAGCTGTACCGCTGCTGTATCTCGGAACTAAATTAAGGTAAAAGAATGACATTGTAGTTTAGACCTCATGTGTAACACTTGTAATCTACATAGATTTTATTCAAGAATGTTTTCTTAAACCAGTCAATTTTTCCTTTATGCATATTTATGTGGCAGGAGAAGGCAAACCTCTCTGATTTTCCACGTTCAGATTCCTATTGTTGGCCCCTAACGTTCATGTTAACCAAGATTGAGTGGCCAAATGACGGTGCCTTCCTGTACACTGCCATCGTAGGAAATTATAGTTTTAAATAACTTTCTTAGAGTATACTGCCTTTTCAATGGTCACCGTTTATTGGAACCTAGCTCAGAGATTAATGGTGTTATAACAAAAAATTGATACATGATAAATGATGAAATGATAATTGTTGATATTGCTGTTCCTGCATTACCTGGGAGCACGGCTAAAGAGCAATTAAAATATATAACTGTTTCGTTAAATACTTATGCTGGATAATTGCACAAGACAGAACTAATAAATCTTGCAAATGTTGTTGCTTAGGGTCAAATTTTAAAAACTAACCATTATTTAAACAATTGAGAATAAAGCCACCTTTGTTCGGGTTCCAGAGTACATGGTTGACTGCAAGACCCTTGGTCTAGTAAGTTGCAGTTTAATACCCAATGATCAGCCAGCTACAGATATGCACAAGCTTGAATTAGTTATAATTATTCCCCAAAGATTTTGATCTATGGACTGTGTCTAAGCAGCAAAATTCATATGTGAGTGTGAAATTCAAGCTATGTGCTTATATGTAAATAGAGCCATCTGTTATATAAATACACCTGTACAATATTAGATGGGAAATAGAGTAACACTTTAATTTCTTCTTTAGAATTATTAATGGCTCTCTCATTTCCTTTGAGATCAATTCAAGTGGATCTTGTTAACACTGGTAATGTTTAATTATTTCTTCACATCACAAGTATGGGATTACTGTGTCCACGTGGTCAAGGAAGAAAATACATTAGTCAGAGCAAAACGTAAAAAGGAGATATAACCAGATTTCATGGAGCCATAAAGTTATTCAGCAAATGCTCTTCTGCCAAAATGCCCATGCTGACAGGGTCATATACTTAGCATAGGATATCAAAATAGGTTCTGGTTCTAGGTGCATAGGAAGCATTTTTGTTTGGATATGTGCCATACCGTATTTTGTTGGCACACATTCATGGCATCAGCAACTTGGATTCAGTTGTGACCTCACTTGTAATTTGTATGGAGTTTGTATGTTCTCGCTGTAACCACGAGTTTTCTGGATGCTTTGGTTTCCTCCCAAATCACAAAGATGTGCTGGGGGTTAATTGGCAACTGATAGGATTGCTCTGTTGGGAAGTGGCATAGACCAGAAAGGACAAATGGTCATCTTTCATGGTTAAAAATGTTTTTATCCTCTTGTAAGTAGGTCCCATTTGATGTATTGTGCTACTTGTGTGAAACACCATGACCATCAGACATTGGAACAGAATTAGGTCATTCAGTCTATTGAGTCAACTCCACCATTCAATCATGGCCGATCTGTTTTTCCCCCTCAACCCCATTCTCCTGCCTTCTCCCCGTAACTTGTGACACCCTCATTTACTCTTACCCTTAAGGGGTGAGACAGTGGTGCAGCGGTAGAGTTGCTGTCTTACAAAGCGCAGGGGAGTGCAGTAAAAACTGGATGAAGCAACTGAAGTGTGCTGTTTGCTGCCATGAGAAACCCTGCCAAGAAACAGCGGAGGGCGACCCACCATAGAGTCATAGTCATACAGTGTGGAAACAGGCCCTTCGGCCCAACTTGCCCACACTGACAAACATGTCCCAACCTGAAAGGTCCCGACCTGAAACGTTATGTCAATGTTCTCCATAGTCTCAACTGCTGTGTTACTCCAGCACTATGTGTCCTTTTAACATAACAACTAGGTTGCCATAACCACCAGAGATAATTTGATCTGCAGGAATTGAGTCCTCCTTTGTTAACAATTCAACAGACCAGTTTTCCAGGCAGGGAAGAGAAAATGGAAAAGCAAGTCATTGCTTCATATCAACTGGAAGCTCAGCAGGGGGAGATAGAAAATTAAATTTCTGGTTAATTTTGATCAATCTTTTCTAATTATATATCTTTTTAATCAATTGAACGTACTGTATGACTGATTGACTTATCAACGTGTCTATTTCCTATTTCCTAACGTCTAAACATAATACAGTCTTGTTCTAAACTAAATGATATCATCCTTGTAATGGGATCACCTGAGGAAATGAGTGAAACATTCTTAGTTTATGGAATGTTAAACACATCTTGAAATATTTATGAAATATTTATGGACTGGTATTTTATAAACAAAATCCTTTTTGTACAGTTGTGAACTGGGGATTTGCAAATTAAACAAAAAGTCCTAATGGTATGAAGTGCATGCAGTGATAATTTCAGGCATATATGCTTGGAAATTGAAATGCACCCTCTTGTGATGTGTTGAACATATGTTGTGGATAGTGCTAATGCCCACCTAGATCTCCAGATGGTTTTCTACAATATTAGGCGATATGTTAAGAGCAACATAGAAACATGTTGAAACATGTGGAAACAAAGAACTGCAGTTGCTGGTTAATAGCTAAGATAGACCGTTAGGACTATCATAGGGCTTCATACCATTAGGACATTTTGTTCAATTTGCAATTCCCAAAGATAGACACAAAGTGCTGGAGTAACTCAGCAGATCAGGCAGCATCTCTGGAGGAAAAGGATGGGTGACGTTTCGGGTCGGGACCCTTCTTCAGACTGAATCTCTCTGTATCTGGTCAGTTTGGATGCAAAACAAAGCTTTTCACTACTTTGGTACGGTAGCACAGCAATAGAGCTGCTGTCTTACAGCGTTAGGGACCTGGGTTCGATCCTGACTATGTGCTGTCTGTGTGGAGTTTGTATGTTCTCCCCATGATCTGCGTGGGTTTTCCCCGGGAGCTCCAGTTTCCTCCCACACTCCAAAGACGTCCAGGTTTGTAGGTTAATTGGCTTGGGTAAAATTGTAAATTGTCCCTAGAGTGCGTGGGATAGTGTTAATGTGCGGGTTGATCGCTGGTCAGCGCGGACTTGATGGGCCGAAGGGCCTGTTTATGTGCTGTATCTCTAAAACTAAAAACCAAATGTGACTATAATGTACTTAAACATAAACTTAAACGCTCTGTACTTTGCGACTATGGTGTGTGGTTTCTGTCTGGAGTTGCATGAGAATTTGCAGCTGCTGCAACATTGCATGATAAGTCAGCACCTTGGCAGCACAGCACAACACAGCAGCAGTAAAAGCTGCCAGGGGAATATTGCAGAGTGCGGTCTTCTCCAGTGTGTCCGGAACTACCCTCCACATAAGCCACAAAATGAATTGGTCTGATCAACTCGAGTACCATTAATGACCCAAAGCCACAATGAGCTGGAGAGACTAATTGCTTTGTGCAGCTCATTGTGGACTTAAAAACCAACTTGCATTCACTGAATGATGTAACTGACTTCACCAGTGAAAACTGACACAAAGTGGTGGAGTAACTCAGTAGGTCAGGCAGCATCTCCAGAGAACATGGATCGGTGACGTTTTGGGTCGGGGCCCTGCTTCAGTGTAATTGTAGGAGGGATCGGGCGGAGAAAGCTGGAAGAGAGAAGAGTCTGAAGAAGGACCCTGACTCGAAACGTCAGCCATTCTTTTTCTCCACAGATGCTGCCTGACCCACTGAGTAATTCCAGCACTTTGTGTCTATCAGGGGCAGAACAAAGCCTGGTGGGAGATGAGTTTTTGCCAAGGCTTTGTCCTGCCCCTCCCCTCTTCCAGCTTTCTCCCCCTCCCATCACAATCAGTCTGAAGAAACGTCATCAATCCATGTTCTTCAGAGAAGCCACCTGATCTAATGAATTACTCCAGCATTTAGCGTCTTTTTTTTTACCATTAGCCAGCGTCTGCAGTTCCTTGTGTCTATGTTGAAAGGTGACATTGGTCGACGCTGTTTATGGGACCTCAATGCGACTGTTGATCTCTCCAATCACCTTCACATTCCTGAACACAACTTTTACGACAAAGACTAGATTTCCCTAAAAGATCCAATGTTTGCGGGCAGTGGAAGAAGTGTGATATTATGTGATTAACTGCATGTCTTCCACCAGCCAAAGATTGGCCATGTTTTGGGGGAATCGCACCCAGAAGTTTGAGGCCAACCTGCAACTCTGAAACAATTAAGTGCATAATCCGATCTGTGCAAGACATCTATTGATTTACAAATGGAAAATAGGTGGAAATCAGTCCAATTTCTCGCAATGGCTGTCGACTTTATCGATGAATATTATATTGCATTCCTTAACTACCTTCACCTTTGGGATTTTTAGTTTGATTGTTTCCTTTACACACTTTATTGAAGCACTTAAATATTTGGACAGAGATAGAATGTTGACATAAGATGCCAGAGTAACTCAGCGGGTCAGGCAGCATCTCTGGATAAAAGGAGCAGGTGATGTTTCAGGTCGTGACCGTTCTTAGGACTGAGAGTCAGGTCTGAAGAAGGGTCTCGGCCCGAAAAGTCACCTATTCCTTTTCTCCAGAGATGCTGCCTCACCCTTGGAATTTCTCCAGCATTTTGTGTCTATCTTCGGTGTAAACCAGCATCTGCAGTTCCTTCCTACATGGAGATGGAATGTTCACTGGTATCTTTTATCGCAGGAGAGCTTTGAATTTGGGAATCCTGCGAGACCCAGGATCTGAAGTCGAAGACAGACAGTACCAGATTGACCTGCAGTCCATTACCATCGGAACAGCCCTGTGGGATCAGCTGAAGCCTGAAAAGGAAGTTAGCAAAGGAGGACTTTGCACAGAAAATGAAAGGAATTATCAGAACCCAGCACTGGAATGGAACATGGCCAGCAGGTAAGTGAGTCTTTGGGATATAGTTTTGTGTTAGTTTAGTTTAGAGATACAGTGTGGAAACAGGACCTCCGGCCTATCGAGTCCCCGCCGACTAGCGATCGGTACACTGGCACTATCCTACAGACTAGGGACAATTACAATTACCATTGCCAAATTAACCTGATGTTGGCTGAACCAAGTCATCCCAAGCAAAGCTTACACTCCCTTCTCATAAAGTATGCAGTAAACCCTGCAATAATGGACCACCAGTGGGGTGGGGGGATGGTATCTATTGCTGATTGTCCACTATCACCGAGTGATGGGGGTGTAGTGGGGAGAATCGCGGCGTTGTGGGGGGTGGGTTAAACCAGCCTGCCGCAGAGCTCCTGACTGCCACCCGGTGCGCCGGGTACTGACCCGTCTTCATGCAGCTTGCCATCATCATGCTGCTAGCTCTCTCTGCTCCCGCAACCAGAAGCTCCCGCCACATGGCGCCAGCACGTGGGGTAACCTGGCGGAGGTGTGTAGCCGTGCAACAGGAGCCTCGGTCCGCTATGACCGTTATCCACTATACAGAGGTCCATTATTCTGAAGTTTACTGTAATTTTGTTTATTATTGTCACATGTACTGAGGTACAGTGAAAAGCTTTTTTGATGCGTGCTATCTACTTTGCGAAAAGACTGTACATGATTACAATTAAGCCGTCCACAGTGTACAGATGCAGGATAAAGAGAATAACATTCAGTGCAAGATAACATCCAGTAAACTCCGATTAAAGATAGGCCAAAGGTTTCCAATAAGACAGATGGTAGGTCAGGACCGTTCTCTAGTTAGTGAGTATATTTTGGATCTGACCAATTACTGCATGAAAAGGTATTATGCGGAACTCTCCATTGGCTATCTCAGATCTATCCCCTCTGAAGAAGGGTCCTAACCCGAAATGTCACCTGTCCTTGCATCACAGAGATGCTGTCGGATCCGCTGAGTTACTCCAGTACTTTGTGATTTACTCAAGTTTTCCAGCATCTGCAGTTCCTTGTTCCCACGAGTATCAATTTTCAGTCATTAAACCCCTCATCCCATGAAACCACCATCAAATCTGATTTGAATGGTCAAAATGTGAAAATCTCATTCTACGTCACTTACAGGCAGATTTAATTCTCTTTTAACTTTCGGGCAGAATTTGAAAAGGTTTGTCAATTCTACACAAATCATTCACAAATCCCCAAAGTTATTTCTCCCCCAGCCTGAAGAAAGCTTCACTATCGAACAGCTTTGCAGGTACTATCACAGTGTTTAGCAGGTACTATTGCAAGGTTTAAAAAACATTTGGACAGGTAATTGGATACAAGGATGAGGGGTGAACTTATAGAGGTGTAAAATCATGAGAAGAATAGATCGGGTAAACGTGGAAAGTCTCTTGCCCAGAGTAGGGGAATCAAGAGGACATAGATTTAAGGTGAAGAAGGAAAGATTTAATAGGAACCTGAGGGGTGACTTTTTTCACATAAAGGATGGTGCGTGTATGGAATGAGATGATGCCGGAGGAGGTAATTGAGGCAGGTGCTATTGCAACATTTAAGAAACATTTGGACAGGCATATGGATAGGACATTTTGGAGGGATATGGGCCAAAGCACAGGCAGGTGGGACTAGTGTAGATGGGGCATGTTGGTCCATGTGGGCAAGTTGGGCCGAAGGACCTGTTTCCTCACTGCATGACTCTATGACTCTATAGGGGTTCCAACCTGAAACATCACCTATCCACGTTCTCCAGAGATGCTGCCTGATCCGCTGAGTTACTACAGCACTTTGTGTCTTTTGTTTCTCCCAAAGTTTTCGTTTGCTTCAGAGGGTTTGAGGACCTGCTTGAACTTTAACCCCTGCCTGGGAATCAGGGTCAGTAACACACAGAAGCCACCTGTGACCTGAGCTTAATGGTTCCCCTACTCTGACCACAAATAGTAGAAGCCGATTACTTCTATTGTTTTAAATTGGAGCAGATGTGGCCTCTAAAGTTGCATTGTAAAGCAGATTTTTGTATTTTCAGCTTTATGGCACTCAGTCTTTCAAACACAGCCCAACTATGGACCTGTCAGCAATTAAGTAAATGTTCATGGTGAAGATTTACATTTTGGGCTTTTTATGGGTTAATTTTGGGGGGTTCACCATTCAACGACTGCCATCAAATTAAAGTTCGTCTGAGAACGTTATGTAGGAATAAGCTGAAAGCATTTGTAATTGTATATATTCTGGACATGTAGTTTGAAAAAACAAACCACAGGTGGTCTTCTGCGAGGGGTGGAATGATCAAACAGTGGGGTTAGAAGGTGCCTTCCTCTCATCACTCACTGTTTAGCTTTGGAAAAGATTAGAGGATGGATTGGAATGCTATTTCAGTAATTTTGGCACAGGAAATGCATTACCAAGATAAAACCAAATGTAAATTAGTTCCATTAGAACAATAATAGTAGGAAGCCATGAGGAGTGATGGTCATGACTTGTAAATTAATACGTTAACAAGAGTGCACCACATCTAAATAAATCCTGGGCATGAATTGGAACGGACTATTGCTGGGGTTTGAGTCCAGTTGTTGGTGTTTATGCCTGCATTTCTAGCAACTGATAAGACACTTACCCAGAATATTTTCATTCAAGTCCCTTTGTTCACATATATGTCTTCCATTCATAAGTTCTGGAGGCATATGCATGTCAACATCAGGATGTTGTATTAGGAGCTATCATGGGATATACATTGTGAGGAAATATTCTTGAAGTGTGTTATTATTAACCCCTTTTACCCCAAAGCGGAACTGTGTGTTTATCTTTAAGTCTGTGACATGTTTGCATAAGCTGAGTTGAAGTACTAGCTGACTGACTGACCAAGAAATGATCGTGATAACTGACTTTCAGTTATTGTAAAGAGGTACGCATGAAATCTGTATCCCTCTAGCTGGCATTTTTACGGAGGCACTCTCAGCCGCATTCCCCTTCTGAATAAGTAATAATGCTCCAGCATGATTGCTAGCATTACTTGCTCTGGCAAGTAATAATGTCCTAGCAGAGCAGCACAGTGGTGGAGTTGCTGCCTTACAGCGCCAGAGACTTGGGTTTGATCATAACTACGGGTGCTGTCCATACAGAGTTTGTACATTCTCCCTATGACTGCATCGGTTTTCTCCCATACTCCAAAGACACGGGTTATAGGCTTTGGTAAAATTGTAAATTGTCCCTAGTGTGTAGGATAGCGCTATGTACGGGATATCACTGGTAAGCATGGACTTAGTGGGCTCAGGACCTGTTTCTGCGCTGTATTGCGAAAGTCTAAAGTCAATACCCTATATAGCTATTTAGCTGACAGCTTTTTATGAGTTATTTGCACATTGGGGGTGATGAATCTTTGGAATTATCTGCCCTTGAAGACTGTGATCGCTAAAACATTGGAGGTTTAAAAAGGAGATAGATGTGTTTACCAAAGATTTGAGATTTTTAGTGCTATGGGGAATTGGCACAGAAGAAGACTTGGGCCTGGGGCAGTTCAACCATGGAACATAGAACACTGCAGCAGAGGAACAGGCCCTTTGGCCCACAATGTGTGTGTCGAACATGATGCCAAGACTAACTTTGATCTGCCTGCACATAATCCATATCACTCCATTTTAAGTGCCTATCTAAAAGCCTCATATATTGCCACTATTGTATCTGCCACCACCACCACTCTGACAGCACGTTCCAGGCACTCAACACCCTCTGCCCCACACATCTCCTTTAAACTTTTCCTCTCTCATGTTAAAGCTATGCCCTCTGGTATTTAAAATTTTCATCCTGGGGAAAAGGTTCTGACTCTCTACCCTATCTGTGCCCCTCATATTTTTATATACTTACATACTTCCATTAGGTGTCTCATAATTTTATATACTTCTCTCAGGTCTAGACTTACTGAACAGTGTAGACTTACTAAGTCATCATCAAGCAGGGCAGAGTATTGGCATACTCCTGCTTCGTCTTTCATGTATTCTTGAAGCTGTGACTACATTTCAGAAAGTACTCCATTAGTTGTACAGTATTCTGGATCATACCTGAACTGCAAAAAGCCCCCTCTCCTATGTTCACCTATTACCAACTACGCTCTGTCCTGTCCCTCTTCTTTTCCAACTTTCCATCTCGCTCTTCAGCAATCAGTCTGAAGACGGGTTCCAACTCGAAACGTCGCCCATCCACATTCTCCAGTATTCTTGCCTGACCGGCTATTCCAGCACTTTCTGTCTTTAGTTTAGTTTAGTTTAGAGATACAGTGCGGAAACAGGCCCTTCGGCACACCGAGTCCGCGCCGACCAGCGATCACTGCATACCAATACTATCCTACACATACTAGGGACAATTTACAATTATACCAAACCAATGAACCTACAAACCTGTATGTCTTTCTTTGGTATAAACTTGCATCTACATTTCCTTGTGTAACAAAATAACTTGTTTTAAGTTTCCCTCTTCCTAACCACACCTTACCATCTTGCATGAGCTTCACATGGTGCTCCATAAACTCTACACCAACCTTTGAGTCAATGGATTCTGTTTGATTTTCCGTTATCTCTAATAGAGCTTTTGATCGATCAACTTCAAGAAGGAGTGTCAGTAAGCTTCATATGGTGGTTGTGGACCAGTTCTATTTGACTTGGCATGCAGATAGAACTGTACTCAGATCTCTTCCAAAGTTCCTCCCAAAGGAGGTCTCGGAATTCTTTGTTATACAGGACTTACAATCCCTTCCTTTTATCAAGCCCCACATGCTTCAGAAGTGCAACTTAGATTCCACTTTGCAGATGAAAAGAAAGATCTGTTTTTACATCGGCAGCTAAATTCTTATGAAATTCAAGTCAACTAATTCAAATCTTATGGCGTAAGGACCCTTGGAAATCCTGCCATGAATCTGGGATTAGCAAACTAAGTTGTTCAGTGCTTACTTTACTGGTACCATCTGGTGAGCTGACTGAGTGAAGCTCAACGCCACCACCAAATATTGGCTGAGTTTAAATGAATAACTAAATGTGAAATGCTGCTGCAAATAGCATGTTAAAGCACACCTATTGGCCTTGGTATGAGAGGTCATTAATTAAAGAGGACTTTTAGATTTTTTTTTCAAAAGCAGTAATCATTCACTGACACTTTACGATGCAGATTTTAACCTTACTGATTCTATTTAGACTTTCGAGATACAACACGGAAACAGGCCCTTCGGTCAATCGAGTCCACGCCGACCAGCGATCACCCCGTACACTAGCTCTACCCTACACACTTACAATTAACCTACAAACCTGCATGTCTTTGGAATGTGGGTGGAAACCGGAGCAGCTGGAGAAAACCCACACGGTCACAGGGAGAACATACTAACTCCGTACAGACAGCACCCGTAGTCAGGATCAAACCCATGTCTCTGATGCTTTAAGGCAGTAACTATACCGATGCACCACTGTGCTGCCCAAAGAATTACTTGCAAGAATTTTTAAAAGAAAAAGCACTAAAATGCCAATTCGCCAAAAGATAATTGTTCGAAAAAATAATAGCCTGATGCAATTGCAAAAATTCACAAAAAACAGTCTGAACAGTGGTTTCGAACCAAAATGTGAACCGTCCATGCGCTCCAGAGATGCTGCCTGACCTCCTGAGTTACTCCAGCACCTTCTATCTTTTTTTGTACACTAATGCTGTTTCTTTATCAACATGAAACTAGAGTTGGCAATGACATGTTAGACAGTCAATGAGGAATTCTTGTATTTCTGTAACACTGCTTTAATCGGAATTTAGTAGACTTTATCTTGCACTAAACATTATTCCCTCATGTATCTGTACACTGTGGGATGGCTTGATTGTAATCATGTATTGTCTTTCCGCTGACTGGTTAGCACGCAACAAACGTTTTTAACTGCACCTCGGTACACGTGACAGTAAACTAAATTAAACTAAGATGAGGTCATTTGTTTTTACTGATATTAATTAAGGGGTAAAATGTTTTCCAGGGCACCTTGGGATGTTCCCTGTTTATCTTCAAAATAGTGCAGTGAAATTTTGAGGTAGAGCACACAAGTCCTCTGTTTAATGTCTCATTTTTAAATACATAAACACAAATAATTTAGGACTGCCCCATATCGTCAGCCTTTGATTATGGGTTATGACTAAAGATTCAAATTATCCTACAAGAAAAAACAAATCCTTTTTATTATCATAATAAATACTTTAATCTTGAGGAGAAACTCAACTGAGAGACACAAACAAACAAATGTATGAATAAGAAGTTTAGTTTAGAGATACAGCTTGGAAACAGGCCCTTCAGCCCAACGAGTCCGCGCCGACCAGCGATCCCCGCACATTTGCACTATCCTACAGGCTAGAGACAATTTACAATTTTACCGAAGCCAATTAACTTACAAACCTGTACGTCTTTGGAGTGTGGGAGGAAACCAGAGCAGCCGGAAAAAAATCCATGCGGTCACAGGGAGAATGTACAAACTCTGTATGGACAGCAGCCCGTAATCAGGATCGAACCTGGGTCTCTGGCGCTGTAGGCCAGAGATGGTCACTTGCCTTCTTAAACCTACCGTGCAATTTATAAAACAGAAGATAGACACAAAAATTCTTACATAGAACAGTACAGCACAGGAAACGTCCCTTCAGGCCACAATGTCGATGCCGAACATGATGCCAAGGTAAACTGATCTCATCTGCCTGCACGTAATCCATATCCCTTAATTCCCTGCATATCCATGTGCCTATATAAAAGACTCTTAAATGCTACCGTTTGTATATGCTTCCACCCATCCCCGGTGTACGTTCCAGGCACTCGCCAATCTCTTAAAAAATAACTTGCCCTTTCTCCTTTCAACGTCTCCTTTCAACGTTGCCCCTCTCACCTTAAAGCTCTGCCCTCTAGTCTTTAACAGTATTCAGCCTCAATAAACTAAACTCAATCTCAGACCATGCCAACCTTTCACCTCCTCTTGCTTGTCAATTCTCTATCTTAAAATATTCAGAATCTTTGCTTTTAGTATCCTTTGAGGAAAAGTGTTCCAAAGACTCAAGACGCTCTGAGAGAATAAATATTGCCTCAATTCCAAGTGAATAATGTCATATTTTTAAACCGTGGATCCCCCCAGTTCTGGATTTCCACAAAAAGGAAACAGATTGCTTATCTTCTGTTGAACTTCCTCTGTTTCTGAATTATTCCCTGTGGCTCTCGTCATACCACATTCCTTTTCTGGATTGAGAAAATTGGACATATGTTTTCCTGAATAACATGAATTTATTTTGTTTGACTGTCTTGAGACTGAATTTTAGTATGAATAATTCGGAAGACTTGGTGATTTTTGGAACGGTAAATAGGGGAAAAGACCAAGTATAAAACATAGAACAGTGCAGGTGCCGTTTTGGGTCGCGACCCTTCCCAACTTCATATGTTGCCTATCCATGTTCTCCAGACATGCTCCATCACCGGCTGAGTTACTTTAGCACTTTGTGTTCCTGAACAGAGTCAAGGGAGGAGGTATAGAGACAGATGTGGCATCTCCTGCAGTTGCAGGGGAAGGTACCTGGGGAGTTCAGGTCTCAGGAAACGCAACAACAACACCAAAGTGAGAACAATTCTGGGGAGAAATTAAATGTCTTTGCATCACTGTTTATGGGTCAAGAATACTTCCCGGTCACTCCCTCTTCTCCCCTCTCCCATCAGGCAAGAGGCACAGAAGTGTAAAAACGCACACCTCCAGCTTCAGGGACAGTTTTTTCTCATCTGTTATCAGGCAACTGGATCATTCTATCATCAACAAGAGAGCAGTTCTGAGCTACCATCTACCTCATTGGAGACCCTCGGACTGCCTTTAATCGGATTTCGTTGGACCTTATCTTGCACTAATCCTTATCCCCAATATCATGTGTCTGTACAATGTGGATGGTTCGATTGTAATCAAGGGGACATGAACATTGAATTCTCACAATTCTGTTGGCCCTTGCTGTCTCCTCCCCTTCCCAGCTCTCCCTCAGCCCTCGGGCTCCTCCTCCTCCTTTTTCCTTTCTTTTCCCCGCAACCCTCCCACCCCCCATCAGTCTGAAGAAGGGTTTCGGCCCGAAACGTTGCCTATTTCCTTCGCTCCATAGATGCTGCTGCACCCGCTGAGTTTCTCCAGCACTTTTGTGTACCTGTAATCAAGTATAGTCTTTCCGCCGACTGGTTAGTGCGCAACAAAAGCCTTTCACTGTACCTCGGTACATGTGACAATAAACTAAACTAAACTAAACTAGAAGGGAGACACAAAATGCTGGAGTAACTCAGCAGGACAGGCAGCATCTCTGGAGAGAAGGAATGGGTAATGTTTTGGGTCTTCTTCAGACTGAAGAAGGGTCTCGACCCGAAACGTCATCCATTCCTTCTCTCCAGAAATGCTGCCTGTCCCGCTGAGTTACTCCAGCATTTTGTGTCTACCTTCGATTTTAACCAGCATCTGCAGTTCTTTCTTACACATAAATTAAACTAGACCTACGTTATTAAAATGTGAAAAAAGACAGAAAGTGCTGGAGTAACTCAGCAGGTCAGGCAGCATCCTTGGAGAACAGGGATAGGTGACGTTTCAGGTCGGCACTCTTCTTCAGACTCAATCTGTGATATGGTTATGCGATGTTAGCAAAGGTTGGTCAACTATCTGATTGAATTACTTAAAACTGAACTGGGTTACTGTATAATTTTTCCAGTGGTGGAGATGCTGCCTTACTGCACCAACCACAACTGGAAGCTTACGCAAAAGACTAATAACATGCTGTTATATTTCTCTTTCTACCCAGTATTCGACGTCATCAAGAGCGAAGAGCCATTTTAACTCCAATTTTGACGGATTTCACTGTGCGGATAACAGCTGCCCCTGCCATTCTGTTCAAAAAACAACTCTCACCTGATAACGCACAGACTGAGGTTAGTAATGTAAATTTTCATGTTCATAAGTAATAGGAGCGGAATTAGGCCATTCAGCCCATTGAGTCTACTCGGCCATTCAATCATGGCTAATCTATCTTTCCTTCTCAACCCCATTCTCCTGCCTTCTCCCTTTGACCTTTGACACCCTTACTAATCACGAACCTGTCAATTTCCACTTTAAAAATACCAAATGACGGACAGCACCGCCATCTGTGGCAATTAATTCTCCGGATTCACCACCCTCTGACTAAAGATATTCCTCCTCATCTCCTTTCTAAAGGAACATCCTTCTATTGAGTCTGTGCCCTCTGACCCTAGACTCTCCCACTAGTGGAAACATCCTCTCCACATCCACTCTATCCGGGCCTTTCACTATTCGGTAAGTTTCAATGAGGTACCCCCTCATCCTTCTAACCTCCAGCGAGTACAAGCTCAGTGCCAATCAAACGTTCAATTTTAAAAGTTATTCATTTAGGCACGATAAATAGTTTATTTGCCATCTAAGATGATCAAGATTCTCCATCTACTAAAGTTGTTTCCTCTCTGATCCCCTAAAACATTGGTGCTTTTCTAATTCTGCACCATTGGTTATGCCTGATTTAGGTTGTTTGACCATTGGTGTCCATTTCCTCAGCTGCTTGGGCTCAAAGCTCTCCAATTCTACTCACAACCTCTCGATTTCTCGTCCTACAGCTGAAATCATTTTAATTAATTTGTCCTCTGTGTGGCATGATATCATGTTTTATTTGTTCATGTTACTGTGACCTTGTTCAAAATTTTACCAATGGGACACCTAAATACAAATTGTTTAAAAAAAATAGAATGAATGCTGCCACACATAAGAAGTTGTTGTCAGTCCAGTGTTTTGTTTGTGAGGGTAGTTCTAATCATGTTTAGTTCACTTCACATAGAATCTCTTTTGCTCTTAGAAAGTGGAAACTACCAAAGGGAATGATGCAATCTGATATTGCTTCCTTAAAATAGAAGTGAGATTGAGAGGGTCAGAGATGTGAGGGGAACAATTAAATTTTCAAAAACATCGAGGTAGGGCGATTTTTGTTGGATAAGATTATTAAGAATTCCAGAACTATGGTGGGTACATGAAGACACAAGAAACTGCAGATGTTCATAAGGTCATAAGTGACAGGAGCAGAATTAGGCCATTCGGCCCATCAAGTCTGCTCCGCCATTCGATCATGGCTGATCTATCTCTCCCTGCTAAACACATTCTCCTGTCTTCTCCCCATAACCTCTGACACCCGTACTAATCAAGAATCTATCTTAAATATGTCCACTGACTGGCTTCCACACCCTTCTGTGGCAAATAAGTCCACAGATTCACCACCCTCTGACTAAAGAAATTACTCCTCATCTCCTTCCTAAAATAACGTCCTTTAATTCTATGACCTCTAGTCCTAGACTCTCCCACCAGTGGAAACCTCCTCTCCACATCCACTCTATCCAAGCCTTTCACTATTCTGTACGTTTCAATGAGTTCCCCCCTCATTCTTCTAAAGTCCAGCGAGTACAGGTCCAATGCCGTGCTGGATGATTTTGGGTTACGGGCCGCATTCGGCCCGGGGGCTGTAGGTTGCCGACCCCTTGTTTAGAGGGATATGGGCCAAACGCATGCAGGTGGGACCAGCGTAGATGAGATCAGCATCTTTGTCGGCATGACCAAGTTTGGCCGAAGGGCCTGTTTCCATGCTGTATGATTCTATGTCTAATTTATGTCTAATTCCATTGCAGGAGATAATAGTGTGCGGCCATTCACTGGAAGTCAACGTCACCACAAGTCTGGACTTTTTCCTCAGCGTAGCTCAAGTTCAACTCTTACAGCAACTAGTACAAGCCAATATGCTTGGAGTGGAAGTGTCAGACCAACCATCGGAGGTAATCTCAGACCTGATTTGAATTTGCTTTCACATTTTTGTTCCAATTTTTTACTTACAATTTCCAGGGAAGAAAAGGTAAATCAAACTCAAAGATAAGGACACAATAATTACATTAAAAATAGGTTTGGGCTGTGGTTTATTATTGTTACATGTACCGAGGTACAGTGAAAAGCTTTTATTTGCATGCTATTCAATCAAATCAGATAATACATGACATGAATACAATCAAGCCAAACACAAGTTCAACATGTAGAGCAAAGAGAAAGATACCAGTGCAGAATATAGTTTCTCACCACCGTAGCGTAACAGTTCCAGAGAAAACTTTTTAATATTTAAGTTTAGATTTATTATTGTCACATGATCGATGTTGTAATGCATCAGTTAGACAATGCCTAATGTCCACAATGGGTTGGAGGTGAATCGGGTAGCGCCCTCGCTTATGGTAGGACTGTCCAGAAGTCTGTAACAGACGAAGGAAGTTGTTCCTGGGTCTGGTGGTGTGCATTATCAAGCTTCTGTATCTACTGTCCGATGGGAGCAGAATGACTGGAGCGGGACAAGTCTTTGATTATGTTGGCGGCTTTTTCCGAGACCATAAAGCGTAGATGGAGTCAATGGTGAGAAGTCTGGTCTGTGTCATGTACTGGGCTACATTCACAACCCTCTGCAATTTCTTGTGATCTTGGACACAGCTGTTCACAAAGCAAGCTGTGATGCCACCGGACAGTATGCTTTCTATGGTGCATCTGTAGAAGTTTGTAAGTCATTGGAGACATGTCGAATTTCCTCCATCTCCTATGGAAGTAGAGGCATTGATGTTCCTTCTTGGTTGTCGATTCAATGTATTTGGTCCACAACAGATCATTGGTAATATTAACTCTGTCCGCAATTAGTTGGTTTGCAGAATTGGGACTGTATTCGAGTTTTTGGAAGGACCGTTCAGAAGTCTGATAACAGAGGGAAAGAAGCTGTCCCATAACATAATATACACTATGCAAGGGGTTATCAGAGTTGCATAAAGAACAATCCCATACCATTGTGGTCTGAAGAAGGGTCGTGAGCCGAAACATCACCTATTCCTTTTCTCCAGAGATGCTGCCTGACCCGCTGAGTTACTCCAGCATTTTGTGTCTATCTTCGGTGTAAACCAGCATCCGCAGTTCCTTCATACCCAATGTAGTCCATGAGTTAGGTAGAATTTACAATGTAGAAACAGACCATTCAGCCCATCTGCTCTGTGTTGCTGTTTATGATTCACATTACACCAAGAATCATGAAAGAACTTCAACCACAATGTTATTTGTCTGTGGCTAGAAGGTCTCGAGTCACATGATGTGTGTAGAAAGGAGCTGCAGATGCTAATTTGTACCGAAGATAGAAACAAAGTGCTGGAGTAACTCAGTGGGTCAGGCAGCATCTCTGGAGTGAAAGGATGGGTGACGTTTTGGTCGGGACCCTTCTTCAGACTGACGCGACCCGAAACATCATCCTTTCTCCACAGAGACGCTGCCTGATCTGCAGAGTTACTTCTGCACTTTGTGTCTATCTTCAAGTCACATGAAAACTGGTTGCCAGCATTGCAAAAGCCAACACATTCTACAGGCAACAAAGGAGATCCCTATTGAGTGTTCGAATAGAAATGTGATCACATTAGGGACAACTGATGTATGGAGCTGAGAGGTAAACTATGGTCTCTTACACTATAGCTGACATTAAAAAAAAAAAAAGAATAACACAGATTATGCCTTGCAGAATATTACATTACCATTTCATGCTATGTATATGGTTTTCTTTTGGAAGCCAGAAAACAACTGGGGATTTACTGTAGCTGGGCAGTTCACACCAATATGATCCACGGATTATGGTGTTGAACTTTAATTGAAAAGGAGAAGTATTTTGAAGGATAGAAGCATGAAAACTTTGCCTGTTGTCAATCAACAATATATATTTGTCACATTTTAGTGTCCATTTAAATATTATTGTTTCAGTACATGTTTTCTTACTTTGAACTACTTGTCATTTGCAACAAATAGTTCTTTAAATTTTCCATTAGTTTCAGAAATGTAACAAATTAATTTTCTGTAATAAATAACTTTTGGGAGTCATACAGTGTGGAAGCAGGCCCTTTGGCCCAACGCCCACACCAACCAACATGTCCCATCTACACTAGTCCCACCTGCCTGCATTTGGCCAATATTCCTCTAAACCTGTCCTATCCATGCACCTGTTTTAATGTGTCTTAAATGTTGTGATGGTACCAGCCTCAACTATCTCCTCCGACAGCTTGTTTCATACACTGTGTGAAAAAGTTACCCTCTCAGTTTTCTATTACGAAACACCCACTTTGAAGAAGAATGGGAAAGTCTAACGCCAAGATTTATTCCTCTGTCAGCACTTTAAAAATCAGATCATCTGCACAGTATTTGTTTGCTGTCATTGGAAGCTTGCTGTATGTAGAATAGCTGCTGAATTCCAACACTTACATTGTTTCATTGGATGTAGAGGATTTTCGAGGCATTGCACAGTCATGAAAGATACTTTTGTACCCAGCTCTTTCTTCTTTGCATCTGTCCGTCCACCTGCCAATCAACTCCCTTCAACTGTATCCACCTATCACTTGCCTGACTTTTTCCCACCCTTACCTCCCTTCCAGCTTTCTCCTCCCTATTAGAATGAGTTCCAACCCAAAATGTCGTCTATTCATGTACTCTGGAGATGCTGCCTGACCTGCTCAGTTTTTATTTAGAGATACAGCATGGAAACAGGCCATTCCGCCTACCGCCCATGCCAACCAACAATCACCCATTCACACTCGTTCTATGTAGAAACAAGGAACTGCAAATGCTGGTTAATACACACAAGGACACAAAGTGCTTAAGTGAGTCAGCAGGTCACCTGTCGGCACCTATCCATGTTCTCCAGCGAACAGCCTCGTCCCTGTTAAACTCGCTGGACAAAATCAGACAAAGTATTCATTTTCACAAAAGTATTGTCGGCTAAATAATTCAGCAAGTTATTGAGGTACTTAGCTAAGGTGTGCTAACACAAAATGCGAGAGTAACTCACGGGTCAGGCAGCATCTCTGAGAAAATGGGTGGCTTTTTGGGTCGGGACCCTTCTACAGACTGGATAGCTCTCCGATTTGAAATGTTGGTGTTAAACATGTCAAATGGTTCTTGATGTGCTAAATGCACATCCAATCAAACACAAAGGAATGATGTAATTTTAAGTATTGGCTTCCACAATTGCTTCAAATAGTAGCATAAACTAAAGGAACAGCACTCCACCTTCTGACTATGTATGTTACAGTTTTCTAAACTACACATAGGATTCAATAATTTAAGTTGAGTTGTTCTTACATTTTTAATTCTGATCTCCAAGATGTCTCAACTTAAATGTGGTAATTTCAAGTAGTCTTTTCCCATTCACGTTCTAAACATTGCTGCTTGTACCATTAACATTTTTGCCATTCATTCTCTCCTGCCGCACGCATCTAATCATAGCCTTTCCTTTTTCCACTGCCATAAGAACGTAAGAAATAGGAGAAGGTTGTGTGCCCTTAGAGTCTGCTCAGAGTTGTGGACACTCCTGGCCCTCATGCAAACCACCCGCCATGGCAACGACGCCATTTAAATTTCACGCAGCCTTGGAAAAGAAGCTCACTCACAGCGTTCTTTCCCCCCTCCCACCAGGCATTGAAAGCAAGATCCACCAGATTCAAGAATAGCTTCTCTGCTGTTAGACTCTTGAACAGAGCACTCATATTCTAAGGATTTATTACCATTCTTCCAGTCTACTCCACTGTGGCCATTGCACGTTTTTATCTGCACTTTCTCTATGACTGTATTCTGCACTTTGTCTATTTTCTCTTTTGCACTACCTGATATGTTCATGCATGAATCTTCTGCCTGATGGGAGCGAGGAGAATTAGCACAGTGCTAATCCAATGTAATAGCCAATAGCGATAGCCAATAAATGACATTGCTAATGGAGCATATATACTATAAATAAATAAGTTAAACATTAATTGGTTTAAACTTGAGGCTTTGAATATATGTATTTAGAATCAGTTGATCAGGTCTTTCGATATTAATCCAGTAACTTAAGCATTGAGAGAAATAAGATTTTAGGATTAGTAATTGTGATCATGAAATTACTGAGTAGTTCTGAAGCCCATCTGGTATTTCACCATCCTTTCAGGAAGGATCTCTGCCGCGCTTCTATTTTCGGTAAATTCTAACTACCCTCCCACCCCCTATTCTCCTCCACAACCCCTCCCTCTCTTTCTCCCCCCCCCCATCCACCCACCAATCCCCCGGGCTCCCACCTATTTTTTCCGCTCCATCCCTCCCCCTCCCCCTCCTGCTACTCTCCCCCCCCCCTGGTTTCACAATCTGCAACTCTTCAAACCTGTCTCACACCTGTTGCTCTTATCTCTAGACATTGTCCCAACCATCTGCTTGACAAAAACTCACCCATGTTTTGTGTCGACCTATTACCTGCCACGTTCTGTCCTGCCTCTCCCCCTTTCTAGCCTTTCCCCCCCCCCAGTACAATCAGTCTGAAGAACGGTCTCGAATCAAAAAGTCACCTATCCATGTTCTCCAAAGATGCTACCTGACCCACTGAGTTACTCCAGCACTTTGTGTTCTTTCGTGGATTAAACAGCAACTGCAGTTTTTTGTTTCTACGCTCTGCCATGCTTATCTGGTCTAACCTAAGTGTGACTTCAGATATACCAATGTGTTTGATTCTATCTGTACTTTGAAAGGCCCCAGCAATTTGTTTAATTTAAGGGCAATTTAGAATAGTAGCTAGCCTTGTCAGCAGTGTTAGGAATTTGACTTTTACACTTGGGTTCTTGTTTCAGGTCATAATCCCTGATGCTGCTGTTGGAGAGGGTCCAGAGGAGGTTTACGGGAATGATCCCAGGGATGATTGGGTTAACATATGATGAGTTTTTGACTGTACATGTGCTGTACAGTGTACAGCTGGACTCGCTCGAGTTTAGAAGGATGAGGGGGAACCTCATTGAAACTTACTGAATAGTGAAAGGCCTGGATAGAGTGGATGTGGAGAGGTTGTTTCCACTAGGGGGAGAGTGTAGGACAAGAGGCCATAGCCTCAGAATAAAAGGACGTACCTTTAGAAAGGAGACGAGGGGGAATTTATTTAGTTAAAGGGTGCTAAATCTGTGAACTTCATTGCCAAAGAAGGCTGTGGCCAAGCAAATTAAAAATTTTAAGGTGGATTTAAGGTTCTTGATTTGTAAGTGTGTCAAGGGTTATGGGGAGAAGGCATGACAATGAGTTTGAGAGGGAAATATGGATCAGCCATGATTGAATGGCGGAGTAGACTTGATGGGCCGAATGGCCTAAATCTGCTCCTACAACTTATGAACAATGCCCTTGCTTGACATGGTCTGGTCTGTGCTGTCTGGTTGGCGTCAGGTTCCAAATCAACAATATCAGAACTACTACAGGGGGAAAATACAGCAATGAACTGCTGAAAGATTGATTATTACTTGTTCCAAAACAGACATTTGAGAAACATGGGAATGGATGTATGTAATTCTGACTGATTAATTTCAGAATTTAGTATTGTTACAGTTCAGTGAATGTTATGAATAGCATATCTCAAAGATAAATCTTTTGTTTCACCAGGTCTAGATTGTTTCAGAAATTAGATATTCAAAATATTTCTGTAGTTTCAGGCACATGTGAGAAGTAGCTTATTTCTCTTAGGAGATTCTATTGGGAATTTTGGTTCCACCAACATGCAAATTATGATTAATTGAGTCATACAGTGACTTCGGTCCAACTTGCCCAAACTACACAAGTCCCACCTGCCTGCGTTTGGCCCATATCCTCCTAAACCTGTCCTATTCATGTACCTGTCTAAATGTTTCTTAAATGGTGCGATAGTATTTGCCTCAATACCTCCTCCAGCAGTTCGTTCCATATACCGATCACTCTTTGTGTACAAATGTTACCCCTCAGGTTCGTATTAAGTCTTTTTCCCCTCACCTTAAACCGATGTCCTCTGGTTCTCGATTCCCCCACTCTGGGCAAGAGACTCAGTGTGTTTACCTTATCTATTTCTCTCATGATTTTGTACACCACTATGAGA
Source organism: Malacoraja senta (assembly GCA_038087875.1). Lineage (NCBI taxonomy): Eukaryota > Metazoa > Chordata > Chondrichthyes > Rajiformes > Rajidae > Malacoraja > Malacoraja senta. The sequence goes on along the minus strand of CM075977.1, from coordinate 78,940,099 downwards.
TCACCCCACTTCTTCCTGCACTCCAATGATGATGATGATACTTTATTGTCACATGTACGTAGGTACAGTGATATTCTTTGTTTTTAAATGCAAAGTACACAAAAGAGTCACCACAAAGGCATCGACAAAGTTACAAAAAGTATTCCTTAAATATTGTTGGTCTCTTCGTCCCCCCCGTCCCCCTCCCATCTCGGCAACCTCCCCTTTGTTCTTGGCAGCCCCCCCACGCCGGGTCCCTCTTTGCCCCAGCTTGCTCAACCTCTCCCTATAGCTCAATCCCTCATGGCAACATTCTCATAAAATTCCTGGGCCAAAGGTCCTATTTCTATTCTGTATCTTTCACTCAATCAATGATGTAACCTACATATCATAAGCTTCACTCAGTGCCTTTTATCCTTTAAAGTTCACAAGCACGACACAAGATGGTCAAGCATATTGGTCTAGTGGTAATAGCCTTTCTGCCATCCATTTGTTTATAAAAGTACTTTTACTTAATGGCATTTTTTTAACATCAAAGTGAAGTGATATTCTTATCGAAAAGAGACCTATCTTTGCATTATCATTCCTGAAACAGTTTAGTTTAGTTTAATTTAGGGATACAGCGTAGAAACAGACCCTTCGGCCCACTGAGTCCATGTCGACCGTTGATCATCCATACACTAGTTCCACCAGTTTCGCATCCTACACGCTAGGGACAATTTAAAGAAGCCAAATCGCCAGCAAACCCGCACATCTTTGGAACATGGGAATAAATTAGAGCACCCGGAGAATGTACAAACTCCGCACCGACAGCACATGATGTCAGGATCGAACTGTGTTAGTGTTAAGGCTGTAGCTTGTATTTATAGTTAAAGGTGTCGAGACAGCTGCTGGTGTTCATTATTCTGCAGACGTTTAGCTCTGCAACTGCTATCTTGAAGTACATTAAATTTGACATTTCTGCTTTTAAAGACAATGGTCATAAAATTTCCTCATCTGCAGACACTCCATCCTCTTCCCGTTTGTATAATTCTCTGTGTATTGGCGCTCTCTAGAGGGGTCACATCGTCATTTGCTTGATCTGTAGGGATCTATCCTAAACTCTAGGATAATATCAAACACTTTTTGTTTTCGCTAAAATTTGTTCAAGATCATGCAGTCATTTTTTTTTTTTAATACTGTAAGAAATCAATTCCTTAGCAAATGTATAATACTTTTATGCAAAGCAGTAGCCAATGACATTTGGTCAAGCGAATCCATATATATATAGTTTGTATAAAATTTGACGACTGTAAAAAATTCCGTTCCAACTATCTTTGCATTCAATTTAGTTAGCTCATTCTTTTATGCTTAGACAGAACTAGTTGGGAGGAAGAGGTGAGTATGTATCCCCCAATTTATTTATTCAGTTTGTCAAATTGTTTTATCCCTTTGAATTAGGTGTAGGTTTCTTATTGTGACTTATACCAAAGTACAGTGAAAAGCTTTGTTTTGCACGCTATCCAAACAAATCAGATATCCAATACATAAATACAATCAAGTCAAACTCTAGTACAGTAGATAGAGCAAAGGGGAAGATACACAGTGCAGGCTACACTTATCAGCATTATAAGTGGATGACACTAAGCGGATGACACTAAGCGGATGACACCAGCGGATGACACTAAGCTGGGGGGCAGTGTTAGCTGTGTGGAGGATGCTAGGAGACTGCAAGGTGACTTGGATAGGCTGGGTGAGTCGCAAATGTTTGGCAGATGCAGTATAATGTGGATAAATGTGAGGTTATCCACTTTGGTGGCAAAAACAGGAAAGCAGACTATTATCTAAATGGTGGCCGATTAGGAAAAGGGGAGATGCAGCGAGACCTGGGTGTCATGGTACACCAGTCATTGAAAGTAGGCATACAGGTGCAGCAGGCAGTGAAGAAAGCGAATGGTATGTTAGCTTCCATAGCAAAAGGATTTGAGTATAGGAGCAGGGAGGTTCTACTGCAGTTGTACAGGGTCTTGGTGAGACCACACCTGGAGTATTGCGTACAGTTTTGGTCTCCAAATCTGAGGAAGGACATTATAGCCATAGAGGGAGTGCAGAGAAGGTTCACCAGACTGATTCCTGGGATGTCAGGACTTTCATATGAAGAAAGACTGGATAGACTTGGCTTATACTCGCTAGAATTTAGGAGATTGAGAGGGGATCTTATAGAAACGTACAAAATTCTTAAGGGGTTGGACAGGCTAGATGCAGGAACATTGTTCCCGATGTTGGGGAAGTCCAGGACAAGGGGTCACAGCTTAAGGATAAGGGGGAAATCCTTTAAGACCAAGATGAGAAAAAACGTTTTCACACAGAGAGTGGTGAATCTCTGGAACTCTCTGCCACAGAGGGTAGTTGAGGCCAGTTCATTGGCTATATTTAAGAGGGAGTTAGATGTGGCCCTTGTGGCTAAAGGGATCAGGGGGTATGGAGAGAAGGCAGGTACGGGATACTGAGTTGGATGATCAGCCATGATCATATTGAATGGCGGTGCAGGCTCGAAGGGCCGAATGGCCTACTCCTGCACCTATTTTCTATGTATCTATGTATCTATAATGTATAATTTCCACAGTTAAAGTCCATTGGGGGAGAGGTGGACATTACAGATATTAGCTTCCTAAGGAAGTACCGTTCAAAGTCCTGATAACAGAGGGGAAGTTTCTGAGTCTGGGGTTGCGTTCTTTCAAGCTTCTGTACCTTTTGCCGGGCGGGAGTGGGGAGAAGAAGGAATGATCGGGGTGGGATGTCTGCTAATGTTGGCTGCTTTTCTGAGGTAGCATTAAGTGTAGATGGAGTCAGAGTTTAGTTTAGTTTAGAGATACAGCCTTGTTTTGTTAGCTCGCCAAAAAGAAACACGAGATTCAAATGCGATCAGTCCCAATAACTAAGCTTAGTCCCCTCATAACCTTCAGTTTTACCAGAACAATTGGTTCGTTTAGTTTTCAGATACAGTGTGGCAACAGGGCTTTCGGGCCGAACAAGTCCACGCTAACCAAAGATCGATCACCTGTACACTAGTTTTATCCTGCACCCTAGGAACAGTTTACAGAAGCCAACGCCCAGGTCTTTGGAATGTGGGAGGAAGCCAGAGCACCCAGAGAAAACTATGCGGTCACAGGGGTTTAGTTTATGAGTTTAGTTTATTATCACGTGCGCCGAAGTACAGTGAAAAGCTTTTGTCGCGTACTAACCAGTCAGTGTAAAGACAATACAGGATTACAGTCATTACAGGGAATAACATGGAGAACGTACAAATGTACAGGCAACATCTCAGGTTAGAATTGAACCCGGGTCTCTGGCGCTGTAAGGCAGCAGCTTTACCGCTGTGCCACTGTGCCACCCTCAATGGTGGAAAGCCTAGCCTGTGTGACGGCATAAGCTATCCACTGGGCACAGCTTTTTTCTAAAATTTCAGATGTATTCACTAAAGCAGAGAAAAGCAGCAACTTGCTACTAAATTTTAAAGTATGCCGAGCAAGCAAGTAAGTCAATGCTGTTGATTCTCTTTTCTACTTTCATCTCTGTGGTACAAGTTCTAATACAGCTGGACTGTTGGAGATAAAAGCTTTGCTTCCGCTGGCTACAAAGGATCCATGTGATGTTAACATTGGCAGTTCCAAATCCAGACTCCATGGGTCTGCAAGACTGCTGTGAGGAATTGTCCATAATTTCGTTGTTCTTACTCACAAAAAAAGCCACAAGAATTGCTGGTATGAAAATAAAATTGCATCACAGTGGAGAATTTTGATTATTTTCCCCCAGAGGGTGGAGATAGATTGTGCTTGCAACAGTACAAAGCATTCTTTGTTCTGAGCTTGGGTCCCATTCAGTACCCAAAATTGAGTTTTTGCTGCCATTTGGTACAGAGGTATACTACTATCACCACTAGAAAAAAACAGATCTCCGCTGAACAGTGTTCTGCTTGGGTAGCTTACAACCTAATGGTATGAACATTGAATTCTCCAATCTTAGTTAAGTAACCTACGTCCCACATTCCACCCCCCACTTTACTTTAGTTTAGTTTAGAGATACAGCATGGAAACGGTCCCAACGCCCACACTGACCAAGATGTACCATCTACACTAGTTCCACCTGCCTGTGTTTGGCCCATATCATTTTAAACCTATCCTATCCATGTACCTGTCCAAATGGCTTTTAACTGTTGCGATAGTACCTGCCTCAACTACATCCTCTGGCAGCTCGTCCCATACACCCACCACCCTATATGTGAAAACCTCAGGTTCCTATTAAATCTTTCCCCCCTCACCCTACTCCTGCACTGTGTGACTCTTTTTCTCCTTACCTATCGTTTTTCTCATAATTGAAAAGTAAATCTAATAGAATAGTTGACGTTGGAAGCAATGTGACAGCCTTAGCGGTCATGGCCAACATATTCCTATCATCTAAATGAATAACCATGGATTCATCGCAACAGAAAATGGACTCCAGATTCCCTGCTTTGTTCTTTTCAGTTTGATTTTTCTGTTTATCAATTTGATCACGAAGAAAGGGTGTTTTCTTTTTTCAGTTTTGTAGCTCCCAGTGTCCTGTACCTGTTTAGGACAATAATCTTCTGTCATGCTTGGAGGGTGGAACCGTTGTGTTTGTCTTTTCCAATTTATGTTTGATTATGTCAGATTTGGAAGAAGAAAACCACATTTTAACTGATCCTTCAGAGATATCTCAAAAACCATCTTAATAACAGTCAATTACTTTAGCAACTTCATCCAACTTTAAGTTCATAAAGAGTGCAGTGAGCCCTTGCAATAACGGACCATGGTGGGGGGGGATGGCGTCCATTATCTGCTGGTAACCGAGTGAAAGGGTGATGGATGGGCCCAAGGCCGGGAGTGAAGAAATAAGTGGGAATTCACAGGCCGGGGAGCCGCAGGAGAACATCAATAGCAAGCGGGAATTTGTACAGGCAGGAGGTTCTGGACCTCCTTTCCCTTCTACACCAACCTTAACCCGAGTCTGGCTTAGATGCATGGCTGAAGGCACAGTAGTGAAGTTGGCCAGAATCAGTGTCTTTGGACCTGTCAGCCATGTTATTTCTGGTAATATGCTATTCAGAATGTCAAAGTGGAGCAACATTTTATTTCGAATAATAATAGCCTAACATTACAAGTAAATGAATAACTCTATTCCAAAAGGAAGAGTGTCATAGGGTGGCACAGTGGTGCAGCTGTAGAATTGCTGCCTTACAGTGCCAGAGACCTGGGTTCAATCATGACTATGGGCGCTGTATATAGGTAGTTTGTATGTTCTCCCTTTTACCGCGTCAGTTTTCTCCGGGAGCTCCGGTTTCCTCTCACACTCCAAGACGTACAGGTTTGCAGGTTAATTGGCCTCAGTAAACTAGTAAATTGTTCCTAATGTGTGTAGGATTGTATTAGTGTGTGGGGATTTAGAGGGGGCCATTTAACCTACAAAACTGCAGGTCTTTGGGATGTGGGACGAAACCGGAACACACGGACAAAACCTACGCTGTCATAGGGAGAATGAAAGTCTGCACAGACAACATAATTAGTCAGAGTCTCTAACGCTGCGAGGCACAGCTGACAGAGAAAAAGAGCTGAAGTACTAATTGTTTCTGTTTCTACGGACTTGACCTGAAGCGCTGAGTGTTTTCGGAATTTTCTGGTTTCAGCCTACAGCTGTAAACCCATTTAAGCAGTGGGAAGGCATTCAGATGAGCTGCGTTCCTCTCAGAAAGCCCTTTTAAATAGGGCGTCGCAGTGGGGCAGCGGCAGAGTTGCGGGTTCGCAGCGGTGACCCGGGTTCGTGCCTGACCATGGGTGCTGTCTGTATGCAGTTTGCACATTCTCCCTGTGACCACATGGGTTTCCTCTGGGTGCTCTGGTTTCCTCCTACATTCCAAAGAAGTGCAGGTTTGTAGGTTAATTGGCCCCCTGTAAACTGTCCCCAGTATGTAAGGAGTGGATGCAAAACTGGGATAACATAGAACTTGTGTATGGGTAATCATTGGTCGGCACAGTCTCAGTGAGCCAAAGTGCCTGTTTCCTCACTGTATCTCTAAACTCTAAACAATAAAAGGCTGGAGCACTGGAGGGTGAGGGGTACCTTCGAGAGGTTGATGAAACCCGGATGGTCATAGACAAAGTGAATGGTCAGTCTTGATAGGGGCGTCTAAAACGTGGTTTAAGGTGAGAAGGAAAGATTTCAAGGGGACCTGAGGAGCATGTTTTTCACACAGAGGGCCATACATATATAGAATAAGCTACCACAGGATGTGGCAGGGGTGGATATAATTTTACGGTTTAGATGTTATGTGGACAGGATGGGAAAGGTTTGCGGGGATAAGGGCCACACACAGGCAAATGGGACTTGTTCAGGAAGGCACCTTGGTTAGCATGGAAGAGTTGGTCTGAAGGGCCTGTTTCCATTGTGCATACCTCTAATACTCTGAAAGGCTTCCTTAAGATGGACAGTTACGTTGCATTTTGTTCCTCGTACCAACGTGCATAACAGGAAATATGCAGTAGGAGCTTAATAAGGATTTCAGAAGTGAAATACTAGCAGAGATGGATGCGGCCCTTAAGACTTAAAAGTACAGGGTTCACCAGCAAGACAGAGCAGAGAGCTACTAAGCCTGCCTGCCCATGGGACATCAGAGTAACCATTAAGAAACCTGAGCAGGCTCAAAAACTGATTACAAAGTGGAGCAGCCACATATTTCAGCCTATGCTCCTTAATATTTCAGGTACCAGATATTCAGCCACAGTTCTGGTCTTGGAGTTACTGTTGCTGAGCCCCATCTGAGACTGAGGGCTGGAGGAGAGGGAGCTGACAATGGCATAACCAAGGCTGCACAGTCTGGGTCACCCAGTGATGGCCACGGCAATAAAACTGTTCACCTAATCATTAGTCGTTAATTGATTGATAGAAAGATACAGCATGGAAACAGGCCCTTCGACCCACCGAGTCCAAACCGACGATCGATCACTCGTTCACACGAGTTCTACGTTATCCCACTTTTGCATCCACTCCCTACGCACTAGGGGCAACGGCCAATTAATCTACAAACCTGCTCGTCTTTGGGATGTGGGAGGAAAATGGAGCACCCGGAGAAAACGCACGCATTCACAGGGAGAAAGTGCACACTCCATAATGATAATTCCTGTGGTCAGAATTGTAGCCAGGTTTCTAGCGCTGTGAGGCAGCAGCTCTACCAGCTGTGCCACTGTGCCGTTTGGTAACACAATGGTACTGTGGGTTGTTTGCAGGTTCTTTTGTAAGGTGCCGATGCATCTTCTGGTTCAGAACTTTTTTGGGGTCTATTAATCTACTTAATACTGCACTACATGCTTCCACCTTGGAGTGCAGTGAGAAAGTTATTAATGGACCCTATATCATAAAGCCACCAATATCATAAATGCACCATGTTACCTCTTGCACACCATCTAATACTTGGACTCCCAACATTGCAAAAAAAAAAAGGCTTCTGAGTCTCCAACAAAGGCAGGTGCCTGCTCAGCACTTTAAGTCCCCCTCCCATTCCCAATCTGACCTTTCTGTCCTGGACCTCCTCCATTGTCAGACTGAGGCCCTGTGCAAATTGGAGGAACAGCACCGCCGGCCCACGCCACCACACCGCCCTCTAGCCCCGCCGACCGCGACTCCACTGCCCGAGGACTCCTACCGTCGGGTCCGCCGACCCTCGCCACTGCACCTCCCTCCAGCAGCCCGCAGCCGTCGCCTCACCTGCAGACTGGTCTCTGTACTGGGCCTGAAGCCTCCACGCTGCTCACTCCCACTCTCCTGGGTTTGACTCCACTGGGTCCTAGCGCTAGTCTGCCTAGCCATGGTTACCTCAGTGTTAGTTCTATTGATTCTTCTCCATCCTTCTCCAACTATGGGACCCCTTCTCCACTCCCCTGTCTCACTCCAATCTCTCCCCCCCTGAACGCACTGGCATCGACTCACTCCACAGCAACCTAGATTGGGTTATCAAACCCGCCGACAAGGGAGGTGCCGTGGTAGTCTGGCGCGTCGATCTCTACAAAGCTGAGGCCACGCGCCAACTCTCGGACACCTCCTCCTACTTACCCCTGGACCATGACCCCACTGACGGGCCCCAGGCCACCATCTCCAGCACCATCACCGACTTCATCCACTCCCACGCCCTGCCCGACCGAGCCTCCAATCTCATCGTTCCCCAGCCCCGCACAGCCCGCTTTTACCTTCTCCCCAAAATCCACAAACCTGACTGTCCCGGTAGACCCATTGTCTCTGCCTGTTCGTGCCCCACCGAACTCATCTCCACCTACCTCGACTCCATCCTATCCCCCTTGGTTAAATCCCTCCCTACCTATGTTCAAGACACCTCAGACACTCTCCGTCGTCTCCACGCATTCCACTCTCTAGGCCCTCACCCCCTCATCTTCACCATGGACGTCCAGTCATTGTACACCTCCATCCCCCACCAGGATGGTCTCGAAGCCCTCCGTTTTTTCCTCGACCGAAGAAGCAACCTATACCCGGCCACTGACACCCTCCTCCGCCTAGCGGAGCTGGTCCTTACCCTCAATAACTTCTCATTTGACTCCTCCCATTTCCTCCAAATACAAGGCGTAGCTATGGGCACACGCATGGGCCCCAGCTACGCCTGCCTCTTTGTCGGGTACGTAGAACAATTCTTGTTCAATGCGTACCAGGGCCCCATCCCCGACCTCTACCTCCGCTACATCGATGACTGTTTTGGTGCCACCTGCACCTACACACAACTGACTGACTTCATCCGCTTCACCACCAACTTCCATCCGGCACTCAAATACACCTGGACCATTTCCGACACTTCCCTACCATTATTGACCTCACTATCTCCATCGCAGGTGATAGACATCTTACCGACATCCACTACAAACCTACCGACTCCCATGGCTATCTGGACTACACTTCTTCCCACCCTGCTTCCTGTAAGGACTCCATCCCCCCCTCCCAATTCCTCTGTCTACGCCGCATCTGCTCCCAGGATGAGGCGTTCCACACCAGGGCATCCGAAATGTCCTCATTCTTCAAGGAACGGGGGTTCCCCTCCTCCACCATAGATGAGGTTCGCACCAGGGTCTCTGCCATACCCCGCAACACTGCTCTCTCTCCCCATCCCCCCACTCACAACAAGGGCAGAGTCCCCGTAGTCCTCACCTATCACCCCACCAGCTGTCACGTACAACAAGTGATCCTCCGTCAGTTTCGCCACCTCCAACGTGACCCCACCACTCGCCACATCTTCCGATCTCCCCCCATGTCTCCCTTCCGCAAAGACCGCTCCCTCCGTAACTCCCTTGTCAATTCTTCCCTTCCCTCCCGTACCACCCCCTCCCCGGGTACTTTCCCTTGCAACACTTGTCCCTTCACCTCCCCCCTCGACTCCATTCAAGGACCTAAGCAGTCGTTCCAGGTGCGACAGAGGTTCACCTGCATCTCCTCCAACCTCATCTATTGCATCCGCTGCTCTAGATGCCAGCTGATATACATTGGTGAGACCAAGCGGAGGCTTGGCGATCGTTTCGCCGAACACCTCCGGTCGGTCCGCAATAACCAACCTGACCTCCCGGTGGCTCAGCACTTCAACTCCCCCTCCCATTCCGTATCTGACCTCTCTGTCCTGGGTCTCCTCCATGGCCACAGCGAGCAACACCGGAAATTGGAGGAAATGCACCTCATATTCCGCTTGGGCAGTCTACATCCTGGGGGCTTGAACATTGAATTCTCCCAATTCTGCTAGCCCTTGCTGTCCCCTCCCCTTCATCAGCCCTCTGGTTGTCTCCTCCCATCCCCCAGCCCTCGGGCTCCTCCTCCGCCTTTTTTCTTTCTTCTCCCCACCCCCTATCAGTCTGAAGAAGGGGTTCGGCCCGAAACGTTGCCTATTTCCTTCGCTCCATAGATGTTGCTGCACCCGCTGAGTTTCTCCAGCATTTTTGTGTACCTCATATTTTGTTGGGTAGCTTACACCCCAGCGGTATAAACATTGATTTCTCTAACTTCAAATAGCCCGGCTTTCCCTCTCTTTCCATCCCCTCCCCCTTCCCAGTTCCCCCACCAGTCTTACTGCCTCCGACTACATTCTATCTCTGTCCCGCTCACTCCCCTGACGTCAGTCTGAAGAAGGGTCTTACCTGAAACGTCACCCATTCCTCCTCTCCAGAGATGCTGCCTGTCCTGCTGAGTTACTCCAGCATAGAGCTTCTGAATTGTCTTCAGCCAAATGCCATGCTTTTGTGCTTCAGGAAGTCTATTTCTTCAGTCCAGAAAGTTTGACTGAAGTGAAGTGAAATCCAATTATTCATTAAGTTCATGAATTAAAATGCGGCCGCTTTCTCCATGAATTGGGGCACCGTGGAAGTTGTGTGCAGTGAGCAAAATTATAGTGAACAGTCAAACGATTAAACCAGTTATGCCCTGAAATTCTAATACTCTGGTATTCTGTACTGAGCATCAGAGCTAAGTTATTACGTTGTTGATTAAAATGTTTCTTATAATGTCAGTGGATGTATTGCGTATTGGAATATATTCTAGTGTATTTGGTACAATTGCATCTTACAGGCATTTTAGTAGCACGTACATGAGCTGTCATACCTTACAAAAAAGAATGTGAACCAGTTTACAATTTCCACTTGCGTGCCTCAAGATTTTTTTTTAAATTCGGACTATTTATAACTATAGCTTTACATCAAAACATATATCTGTGACCTCTGTAATCTTCAACAAAAGTCATAACTCTTCAGGAACAGAATGCAGATTGTTCTCTTCGAAATTCGATATTGTGTCTTTGTGGGGCATTGTGGCGATTTTTACCATCCCCTGCTGACTTATTGGGTCTCCCAAGTCATTATATAATTCCCTGCCTGGGGAAGTGAATAAGTGTGTTACTCCCTGACCTCAGTCAATTCTACTCTCAGTTGGCAAATGGGAACTGATGTGTACCACAGTAGCTCGGAATGACTTGTCTTCAGATGTGACCTCCTTTCTCTGCCCGCCCGCCACTCTGCACTTTTCACCAATTTCCCATTCCCGCCAGCCACCTCCTTCACCCCCTCCCCCCCCCCGCCCCCGTTGGCCTACTGCTAAAGATGGCCAGACTGGGTGAGTAACAAAAACATTAGTGTTCCAGCCTGCTGGGGAAGTCAGAGGCCAAGACCTTAATAATGGCTTGGAGCAATTAATTTTGCCAATAACTTGTTGCAGCTTCTTTGAACTGTGGCTTTGACTCCTTCAAAACAGCTAATTTTTGAACTTCAAATAACCTTGGTTCTGTTACTTGTTCCCCCACTGTACTAAACATGCACCTGACTGCTGTTGCGTATTTGTGAAGGTTATCATCTATGAGGGGAAAGTTTGTTGTCCCTCAAATATTTTAAGCGAAACTAGTCTGCTGTGTTTATTACTGTGGATCGCTTTGATTCTCGTGGGTTGCATTTCTCTGCGGCTTCTTGTTCTTTGGTGTTCTGCTGTAATTCTACCCAGTTAGAGAAGTACTTTGCATCTGGAAACAGACTTTTATCAATGGCCCATACAGGCCTCTTAAACAGGCACATCCTTTCCAGAAGCTAGAAAGAGACTGTTTCATTGAGGACAGCGTTTGATTTTCTGTGGTTGCTTTACATCACATTTGTATATAATAAAAAGGTGGGGCCCCACTGGTTTCGTTTTCATCCCGACAAGACAAATTGATTTTATATTTTAGTTCCACATGTTTGTCGTTGCGTTGTTTCTAATTGCCTCGCTACATTATAGAACTGAAAGAATTGTCAATGGTCTTGATGTGGTGATGTTTAAAGAACAAATTAAAGAAACACTGCTGTAATTTTGAGAAAGCAGTATACTTGTAATTGCCCTTTTCAGGAGAGATATCACAGGTACTGTTAGTCTGAAAATGTGTAGCCTCATATAAATATAGAGAGCAACAACAATTATTTTCGTATTAATTGTGATTGTGTGTTGCTCAGGATAATTGTTGCCATCATTTGAAAATCAGAAAATATTAAATTGCTGTAATAGACATCAGAACAGGAACAAGGCGAGAGGTGCAAAGTTCAAGAGGTGATGTATGGGGCTAGTTTTTTAATACACAGTGGGTGGTGGGTGCCTGGATCATACTGCCAAGATGATGGTGGAGGCAGATACAGTGGATGACACAGTGGCGCAAGGGTAAAGTTGCTACCTTACAACGCCAGGGTCCTGGGTTCGATCCTGACTATGGTTGCTGTCTGTAGTGAGATTGTACATTCTTTCTGTGACTGGGTGGATTGTAAATTGTCCTCCTCACAGTTCACACTGCCACCCAGCTTTGTGTCATCTGCTAATTTGTTAATGTTAATTTTAATCCCTTCATCTAAATCATTAATGTATCTTGTAAATAGCTGCGTTCCCAGCACTGAGCCTTGCGGTACCCCACTAGTCACTGCCTGCCATTCTGAAAGGGACCCGTTTGTCAATGGAAAATTTCATGAGTGGTGGGTGTAGGGAACGAGCTGCCAGGGGAGGTAGTTGAGGCAGGTGCTATAACAGCATTTCAAAAGACATTTGAACAGGTACATGGATAGGAAAGGTTTAGAAGGATATGGGCAAATGCAGGCAGGTGGGACTAGTGTAGATGGAATATCTTTGTCGGCATAGGCAAATTGGGCCTGTTTCCACGCTCTATGATTCTATGACTCTACCACGCAGCATAGATTATTATAATGATGAAGTAATTGAGTGACAGAATAATACCATTGTGGTGCTCAAAGAAAGGGATGTTCTCCTGAATTGCTGACCACCATTTAACACAGATCCAATGCCTGATAAGAGTCACACAGCACGGATAAAGGCCCTTCGGCCCAACTTGCCATAACTTCAAATCCATCAAAATACTGTTAGCATGTTGAACACAAGGAACTGCAGATGCTGATTTACATAAAGGACACAAAGTGCTGGAATAATTGAAAGGGGCAGGTAGCATTTCTGGAGAACATGGAGCTATGTTCTCCAGAGATGCTGCCTGTTCCGGTTGAGTTACTCCAGCACTTTGTGTCTTTTTAAAACTATAAACATGTTGTTTCTTGCCACTGATTTTGCTCCTTATTCCCCATGGCTTTTCCCTTTGTAGCAAAGATCTCGTGTTTCAAAATAACCACCTTCTTTTATTTCATGCTTGCTTTGTATTTTAATAATGTTACAATATCTGGCCCTTGTGGGTTAATGAAATATGTGACCTAAAGATGTTGGAATGTTAAAGCAAAATTGTCACCCTTGAAAGCTATTTTTGGGCCAGAATCTGACATCATTTGCTTTTTATACTTTTAATGAATTAGAAATAGGAACAATATGATTATATTATTAACATCCCTAGCTGCATGAAACTGGTGTCTTAATAATGTAATCAGTAAACTTATATTGTCTCAACAGAGCAAATGAGCTAAAGAGTTTGACAGCATGGATTTCGCTGATCATCTGTTTAGTATCTTTAATGTTTTATTTGAAATGAACATGAATAGAAGTGGTGAAACAACTGTAGTTGTTGGTAATGTGTGCTTTTCAAATGAGTAAATTAAGGGAATTGTGAACTTCCAAATCTGAAAATTAATGGTGTTTATTTTAACTCTTTGAGTCGATTTTATTTGATCTCGTTTAGTTTAGAAACAGGCCCTTCGGCCCATCAAACCTGCGCAGACCAACAATCACCGCACACTAACAGTATCCTGCACACACTAGGCACAATTTACAATTTTACCAAGCCAATTAACCTACAAACCTGCACGTTTTTGGAGTGTGGGTGGAAACCGGAGCACCCGGAGAAAACCAACACAGGTCACGGGGAGAATGTACAAACTCAATACAGCAGCACCATTAGTCAAGATCAAACCCGGGTCTCTGGCGCTGTAAGGCAGCAACTCTACCACTGCGTCACCATGCTGCACCTAAACTTGATAAAATCTTTTTAACATTGAAAAATTTATATTAGGCCAAATGCCTGCACTTTCTCTCAAATGACCAGAATGTGACATCATATTTATTAAATTACTGCAAAATAAATAATAGTGCAGTTATGAAATTTAAGAACCCTTTTTTGCCCCTTCATGTCACATTAATCGCTCTGTATAGGAGCGTTAAGTAGGAAATGCTGTTAGTCTTCAGTAATCATCAACTATTATCGTAATGATTGAAATCTTGCAGGACCTTCCTCATTACAGCCTACTATAATTCTATTTATGGCAAATGGCTTTGTCTACATGCTAAGATAGTGGAGCCTTGAGCAAAGGGTCCGTAAACAAGAGAAGAATGGCAGGAGAAGGCCATTAGGCACCTCAAGCTTGCCCCATCATTTAATATGATCGTGGCTGTTCTATGGATTGGGTTTATTATTGTCATATGTACCAAGGTACAGGTCCACCACTGATTTTCTGGCACCCTTGGTTCCGGATCCTTTCTGGATTATCCGTTTCACCAGACTAACAGAAGTCATGGCCTCTGATAGGAATCCAACAGTACTATTGGGTACTTGGATTGAGAGTAAGCAGAGTACCAGTAATTAGATGGACTGTATTTCACTTGCTTTTTGTGGACAGGTTGACTACCTAAGATGGCGACTACCTGCGGCGACATTTTGCCAGCAGCACAACAGAAAACCTTCAAATATAGTATTTCTGAGCTCACCTGTATCAAAGAATCTGCAGAAATCAACGATGTAAGTAGCGAGCTGCTCAGGGGCGGAAAACCCGGGGGGGCCAGAGGGGACACGTCCCCCCCCCCCATGTTTTGAGTGGTGGGGGACATCCCCCCCAAGTTTTTGTGATCCGTATTTTATATCTCCGCTTTCCGTGAGACAGTGGGGGTGGGACTGATGATCGAGGGCGCGATGATTGGAGGAGGGAGGACTGGGGGGGGGGGGTGGGACTGAGGATAGAGTGCGGCGATTGGAGGAGGAAGACGTGGCACAGACCTGCACCTCATCCGCAGGCAGGATCGATCCCAACCGGCTCTCCGGCGCTGTCCCGAGTGCCCACAGCCACGGGTGGCCAGAGAAGTTGGCAGTCAGACGCGAGCTGTGCCCCCAGGCCCACAGCCAGCGCAGAGAAACAGCCCTAAACCCAGCTCAACTCTGCCTGTCCCGCCAGGTGAACCTGCCTGGGCTTGCGGGAAATATGGCCAGCGCGGAGAAGCAGCGCTGGTATCCCGTCAGTCCAGCCAGGGCTGTAGTTAACCCGGCGAGACAAGCAGAGTTGAGCTGCATTTAGCACTGGATTGAGCCTCCGAAGCCTCGCGCGCGTGTGTGCGCATGCACCCATGCGCGCGTGTGTGTGAGTATGCGCATGCGTGCATGTGTGTGAGTGTGCGCATGCGCGCGCGGCCGCCAAAAAATTGTGTCCCCCGTCCCCTCCATGTTTTGATAGCAAGTTCCGCTCTTGGAGCTGCTAATGCATTTAAATGCATTAGCGCTACTGCGAACTCCCGAAGATAGCGACTGTAAGGGGATCCCCGATCGGAGGGAATCCCCGATCTCGCGGAGGCGCGCAGGTACAGTAAGTACTGTATCTGTAAACACCAGGGAGGCCTTCATGGAGTCCGGAATCGAGGCTGTCGGGCAGGATCTCCCAGCAGCAACGGAGCTAGAGGTGCCGACTGTAAGGGAATCCCCGAACTCAGGGTAATCCCCGACCTCGCGGAGACTCACAAGTACTGTACCTTTAAACACCGAGGAGGGCTTCATGGAGTACGGAAACGTGGTCATCGGGCAGGACTACAAGTAAGACTGAAACATAGGGGACTTCGGCCCCCTCTCCCTACCATCCTACTGGCCAACATACAGTCATGAGAAAACAGTGGAGGACTTAAAGTCAAGGCTGCTTTACCAAAGGGAGCCAAGGGAATGCTCTGTGTTCTGTTTCACAGAGACATGGCTCACCCCCAGCTCCCCAGACTCAGCGGTCCAGCCTGAAAGGTTCTCCATCCACCGTATGGACCGTACGCAGGCATCTGGGAAAGGGAGAGGAGGGGGCATTTGTCTCATGGTCGACTCTGTGTGGTGCTCAGACGTGGCAGTCCTGTCCAACTCCTGCTCTCCACACCTCGAACATCTGGCGGTCTACCAACCGAGGGAATTCACCTCCATCATCCTGACCGCGGTCTACATCCCACCCCAGGCAGACGTCCGTCTGGCACTGGAGGAGCTGCACACCGTGATCAACAAGCACCAGACAGCTTACCCCGAGGCATTTACCACCGTAGCCGGGGACTTCAACAAAGCCAACCTGAAGAAATCGCTCCCTAACTTCCACCAACATGTCACCTGCAGCACCAGAGGATCAAACACCCTTGACTACTGCTACATGACCATCAAAGACGCCTATCGCTCTATCCCTCGCCCTCACTTCGGAAAATCCGACCATTCAGCGGTGCTGCTTCTTCCTGCATACAGGCAGCAACTGAAGAAAGCACCCCCAGAGGTGAGGACTGTACAGAGCTGGTCGGGGGTGGGGGGGGGGGGGGTGCAGAGGAACAACTCCAGGACTGCTTGGAGTCTGTAGACTGGGCAATGTTCAGGGACTCGACAACGGACCTGAAAGAATACGCCACAGTCGTTACAGACTTCATAAGGAAATGTGTGGAGGACTGCGTTCCAACAAAAAATTTCCGAGTGTTTCCTCACCAGAAGCCTTGGATGAACCATGAGATCCGCATTCTTCTGAAGTCCAGATCCCCGACATTCAGGTCTGGCGATACAGAGGTCTATAAGAAGTCCAGATACGACCTTGGTAAGGCCATCAAAAAGGCCAAAAGGGACCTGCTCTAAGCTGGAGGATGAGACGGATGTTCGGCAACTGTGGCAGGGCTTGAATGCCATCTCCTCCTACAAGGCAAAATCAGGAGGCGGCTCAAACGACAGCGAAGCATCACTCCCTGACAAGCTCCATGCATTCTACGCACGGTTCGATAGGGAGAACACTGATGTGCCTTCCCGAGCCCCTATTCGCCCTGAAGGTGTTACAGTCATAGTCACAGAGGCTGACGTCAGAAGATCCTTCAGGGGGGTGAACCCTCGGAAAGCGCCTGGACCTGATGGTATACCCGGTCGAGTTCTCAAGACCTGTGCAGACCAACTGGCGGGAGTTTTTGCGGACATTTTCAACCTCTCACTGAGGTCTGATGTTCCCACCTGCTTTAGACAATAGACAATAGGTGCAGGAGTAGGCCATTCGGCCCTTCGAGCCAGCACCGCCATTCAATGTGATCATGGCTGATCATCCCCAATCAGTACCCCGTTCCTGCCTTCTCCCCATATCCCCTGACTCCGCTATTTTTAAGAGCCCTATCTAGCTCTCTCTTGAAAGCATCCAGAGAACCTGCCTCCACCGCCCTCTGAGGCAGAGAATTCCACACTCACCACTCTCTGTGAGAAAAAGTGTTTCCTCGTCTCCGTTCTAAATGACTTACTCCTTATTCTTAAACTGTGGCCCCTGGTTCTGGACTCCCCCAACATCGGGAACATGTTTCCTGCCTCTGGCGTGTCCAAGGCCTTAACAATCTTATATGTTTCAATGAGATCTCCTCTCATCCTTCTAAACCCCAGAGTGTACAAGCCCAGCTGCTCCATTCATTAAGAGGGCATCAATAATACCGGTGCCCAAGAAGGGTAAGGTGACGTGCCTAAATGACTATCGACCAGTGGCACTAACGTCTGTGGTGATGAAGTGCTATGAGAGGTTGGTTATGGTGCACATCAACTCCTACCTCGACAAGAACCTCGACTAACTACAATTCACATACCGCCACAACAGGTCAACGGTAGATGCAATTTCACTGGCTCTCCACTGGACCACTTGGACAATAAAAATACCTACGTCAGGCTGTTGTTTATAGACTACAGCTCGGTGTTTAATAGCATCATCCCTTCCAAGATGGTTACCAAGCTCACGGAACTGGGCCTCTGCGCATCCCTATGCAATTGGATCCTCGACTTCCTCATCCACAGACCACAGTCTGTTTGAATTGGAGGAACTACTTCATCCTCAGGAACAATTAGTACGGGAACACCTCAAGGCTGCATGCTCAGACCCCTGCTGTACTCACTCTATACCCATGACTGCATAGCCGGTCATAGTGCAAACTCCATCATCAAGTTCGCCGATGACACCACTGAGGTTGGACGAATCACAGATGGGAACGAGTCAGAGCATAGAGGTGAGATCGACCGACTGACCAAATGGTTCCAGCACAAAAACCTGACTCTCAACATCAGTAAGACCAAGGAATTAATTGTGGACTTTAGTAGGGGAAGGAAGCGGACTCACAATCCTGTTTATATCAACGGGATGATGGTGGAGAGGGTCAATAACTTCAAATTCCTGGGCGTGCATTTATCAGAAGATCTTTCCTGGACCCAGCACACCGATGCAATTGTAAAGTAGGCACATCAGCGACTCTACTTCCTGAGAAGATTACGGAGATTCGGCATGTCGAAGGGGATTCTCCTAAACTTCTACAGGTGCACGGTAGAGAGCATTCTAACTGGTTGCATCGTGGCCTGGTTCGGCAACTTGAACGTCCAAGAGCGAAAAAGACTACAAAAAGTTGTGACCATTGCCCAGTCCATCACCGGCTTTGACCTCCCCACCGTCGAAGGGATCTATTGTAGTCGCTGCCTCAAAAAGGCAGCCAAAATCCTCAAGGACCCACACTTATCTCACCACTGCCATCAGGAAGAAGGTACAGGAGCCTGAAGACTGTAGCGTCCAGGTTCAGGAACAGCTACTTCCCCACAGTCATCAGGCTATTAAACACAACGAATAAGCTATGAGCTCTGAACTGCAAAAGACTATATTATTATTTGTTATTTGTACTATATTTGTTATTTATTGAACTTTTTCTTTTTTTTCCTGTTATATACAATGTTTACATATTCACATATTCTGCTGTGCTGCAGCAATTAAGAATTTCATTGTCCCGTTCGGGACATATGACAATAAAACACTCTTGACTCTTGACTTGAAAGGCCCATTAGTGTTGTATCTCTTCCACCCTAATCATTCCCAGCAAGATCTACTGTACATGGTGTTCCTTGAAAGTGGCGTCGCAGGTAGATAGGGTGGTTAAAAAGCCTTTCGGCACTTTGGCCTTCATCAGTCAGAGTATAGAAATTGGGGAGGGTCATGTTGCAGTTATATAAGATGTTGGTGAGGCCACATTTAGAGTATTGTGTTCATTTTTGTGCACCATGTTATAGGTAAGATTCCAGGTTCAGGGACAGTTTCTTCCCAGCTTTTATCAGATACCTGAACCACCCTACCATAACCAGAGAGAAGTCCTGAACTACTATCTGACTACCTTTGATCGGATTTTACTGGCTTTACCTTGCACTAAACGTTATCCCCTTATCATGTATCTGTCGACTGTGAATGGCTCAATTGTAATCATGTATTATCTTTCCGCTGGCTGGTTAGCACGTAACAAAAGCCTTGCAGTGTACCTCGGTATACGTAACAATCAACTAAACTGAAACGGAAGAGGTTGTCAAGCTGGAAAGGGTGTAGAGAAGATTTACAAGAATGTTGCCAGGACTCAAGGGTCTGAGCTATAGGGAGTGGCTGAGCAGGCTAGGACTCTATTCCTTGGAGCCGAGGAGGATGAGGACTGATGTTATAAAAGTATCCAAAATCGTGAGAGGAATAGATCGGTTAAACACACTGAGTTTTTTGCCCAGAGCAGGGGAATCGAGAACCGAAGTACATAGGTTGAAGGTGAAGGGAGAAAAATTTGATAGGAATCTGAGGGGTAACGTTTTTTACACAAATGCTGGTGGGTGTATGGGACGAGCTGCCCGAGGAGGTTGTTGAGGCAGGGTTGTTGCAGCGTTTAAGAAACAATTAGACAGTTACATAGATAAAACAAGTTTGGAGGGATATGGGCCAAATGCAGGGTTGCGATAATATGAACAGTGTACTAGGCGGAGCTACTAATAATAAAGCACTCCATTGGTTAGTAAGTGAATCTACAGGTGGGACTAGTGTAGAAGGACCATGTTCGTCACTGATGGGCCTGTTTCTACGCTGTATGTCTGTTTGACTCTAGGTCCATTAGTGTTGTTTCTCTCCCACCCTAATCATTCCCAGCAAGATCTACTGTACACAGTGTAGAGCACATCTGATGCATGTGGCTTAACCCACCAACTGTTGCTACACTAAATGTTTTTTTAAAGATTGCCAGGTGTTTTTTTTTTCCCCCTCTCATAACGGATAGTTTTTGCTGGTAAGTTAATGAAAAACTAGAGTGATGATTAATGATTGCCTTGGGAGGAGCAGGAAATACAGAAGGTTATTAAAGAACCGGCTAACACAGAAGTTTATTAAAGAACTAGCTCTTGAGACAGAGGCAGTAATCACATTTATAATGAAATTGAATAGAAATTGGGGACAAAGTAGTTAAATGGTTTTGAATTACAGGTTTTGTGGGGTGAATGAGACTGAAGGGATTTCGCTATTAGAAGCTGGCATGATCTCGATGAGCTAAATGGCCTCCTCCTGTTCTATAATTCTATGATGTAGATCAGCTATGATCTAATGGAATAGTGCAACATGAATGAGAAGCCGAACAATCTACTGTTGATCCTTTGAAATGCTAGGAATTTTTTAAGAATAGATTGCACAGATATAATGTTTTAGTATTTATGCAGAACTCAAGGTGTACCTTCTAAATAGTCTTAAGCATTTCATAATGTTGTGAGGTGATATAAGGGTATGGTGATAATTCACTTGACCAGTTCTTATCCTGCTATGGCAGTTCTGAAATTTAAAGTCATATTTAGATTCAGATTAGTAATTTAGTTTTTAATTTAGTTAAATTTAGAGATACAGCACAAAAACTGGCCCTTCGGCCCACCAAGACCATGCCGACCAGCGATTACCCCGTGCACTAGCACTATCCTACACATTAGGGACAATTTACAATTGTCACCATGGCAATTAACCTACAAACCTGTCTGTCTTTGGAGTGTGGGAGGAATCGGAGCACCCGGAGAAAACAGGGAGAATATACAAACTCCATACAGACATGGTGCTGTAAGGCAGCAACAACTCAACTGCTGCACCAACAAGCAGCATCTGCAATAGAAGGGAAATAAAACACACCAATGATATGCGCAGAGGCGCAGCTGGTCGAGCCATTGCCTTGTGGTGTGAGAGACCCGGGTTCGATCCTGACCTCGGGTTGTGTCCGTGTGGAGTGCGGGTTTGTTGGTGAACAACCTCTGTAAAATTGCCCCTAGCATGTAGAGAATCTGTAGAACTAGTGTGTGAATGGGTGAGCGATGGGCAGCATGGACTCGGTGGGCCGAAGGGCCTTTTTCTTTGCTGTATCTATAAACTATACTAATCTAAATCATGATAGAAGATAGGTACAAAGTGCTGGAGTAACTCAGCGGGTCAGGCAGCATCTCTGGAGAAAAAGGATGGGTGACGTTTGGGTTGGAACCCTTCTTCAGACTCCTTGCTTACAGCATAATACATTGGCTGTGTATTAAACGGAACATGAAATTGAGAATTTGAAAACTTGCTTTCCTCCACACTGGGACTGCTCATGTCCCGTTATTTATGATAGAGCTGCAGTGTTTCGACACATTACAAATATTATTCATATTTTACCTAATTACCTGCCTGTAAGGATGATGTATGAGCCAAAATAACAATGCCATCTGGCAAGGACATCGAGTACACTCCTGCCTCCATCCTCTCAGTAGCATAAGTCTGTGCACTGTGCAGCTTTTCAAAAACTTCAGTAAAATTATAGCTTCTCCATTACCAAGCTTCTCCCTTCAGTATGGTTGTAGGAGTTTACAGCTGCTGCTCATTTCTATTTGTGATCAGCCCACAGGAGATTTGCTTCACCGGAGCAGAATGGGGACCTGTCAGGTACACTCCCCTCTCACTTTCAAAGGAAATGTTTTTGCAGGGGGAAGGTTACTCTGTTTGTTGAGGGAGACGGATACACCAGCAGAACTAGGCGACCCAACGACAGTTGAGCTTATCAGACTCAAGGCAAACCTGCGAATGAAGATGATTTATGAAACCCACATATTCAAAAGGTGTTCAAGGGTTGGGGCGGCATGGTGGCACAGAGTTGCTGCCTTACAACGCCAGAGACCTGGTTCAACTCTGACTACGGGTGCTGTCTCTACAGAGTTTGCACATTCTCCCTGTTGTCTAGGTGTTCCAGATATGAGTTTAAGGCCAGGGTGATGATGTTTGCAGTAGACCAATTGCGATGGCAAAACGTAAATTCCATCTGCCGTTACTTGGTCCCTTTCCTTAATTGATCCAGATCCATTTATAAACTTAGATAATCTTCCTCACTGCCACTGTACCACCAATTTTGATGTCATCTGCAAATTTATGACCTATCCTGCGTACAATGTCATACAAATCATTAAAACCATTAATATTGCTGACAAACAGCATTTGACCGAACATAGAACACTGGCCACAAGACTCCAGGCAGAAAAACAACACTCCACTAACACCAAAGAGGGACACAACATGCTGGATTAAAGGGCCTGTCCCACAAGCGATTTTTCAGCGGACTGCTGGCGAATGTCACGCTCGCAGCACTCGCTGAAAAACCGGGAAGTGGAACGGCGAGTGTCAAGTGGAACACGCACGCACGCACACACACACACACACACACACACACACACGCACACACGCGCACACACGCGCACACACGCGCACACACACGCACACACACGTACACACACGTACACACACACACACACACACACACACACACAAAAAAGACGGCGGCCAGGGAAAGTGGGGGAGCGCTGTCTGAAATTCACATCTGAGGGACCTGGATGTGGTGTGGTGGGTAAGCAGACTTTTTATCGCTAACTTTTGATGGATTGATGACTTTTGACGGTTAAGACGGCTAGCACAGTGTACAGTAAGTCCTTTCAAAGAGCGGGGAGAGGAGAAGGGGGGAGAAGGAGTGGAGACACTTTTAAGAAGCCAGACATCTTTTAATAAGCCAGAGATACACAGCTGTGAAGTTTGGTGGGCATTTATCATTACTGGTCGGTTATCCTTGGTTTTGAAAACTCGTGCTTATGTTTATTTTTCCCCACTGAGCCAATGAAAATGCCTGGTCAACAAAGGAGATTAACTAAAACTACCTACGGCTACCTCGACTACCTACAACTACATGGCGACCCCACTACCACTGCACCTACGACTACAAAAGTATCGATTTTCTCCATGGTGACCAATTTTTGGTTGCAGAAATTTTTTCAACATGTTCCAGGAAAGCGGGAACTCCTCACGACCATGAAGGAGACTCACCAGAGACCACCAGCGAACATGTGGCGATCATGAGGCGAGTGCAGAGTCTCCTGCACTCGCCTAAAAAGTTGCCTAAGTGGGACATGCCCTTAACTCAGCTGGTCAGGCAGAATCTCTGGAAAAAATGGATAGTTAGGTCGGGACCCTTCTTCAGACTAAACATGAAGCTCTTGCCCATCTCCATTTCAGCACCATTGATGCTGACTGGGGCGGGCGCTCCACCCTGATTCCTAAGGTCGATGACCAGTTTCTTCACGGAAGAAAGCCAAGGGGCTTCTACCCCGTGGCAGAAAGTTGGGTTGGGACCTTTCTTCAGACTGAAGAAATGACCTGATCTGAAACGTCACCTATCGATTTTCTCCAGAGATGCTGCTTGACCCGCTGAGTTACTCCAGCACATTGTGTCTTTTTTGAAAACCAACATCTACAGTTCTTCGTGTCGACATGTTACAATGGTGTTCTACCCTATCTCTCGGAAGTTAATATAAAGTTCATGAATGTGTTTTGAGGTGCAACGAACCACTGAGTTAGAGGATAAGACTTCAAAAGTTCATAGTTATAGGAGCAGAATTAGGCCATGCAGTCCATCAAGTCTGCTCCGCCATTCAATCCCAGCTGATCTATCTTTCCCCCTCAACCCCATTCTCCTGCCTTCCCCCCATAACCCCCGACACCCGTAATAATAAAAAATATATCAATCTCCACCTTAAAAATATCCATTGACCTGGCCTCCACAGCCTTCTTTGGCAATGAATTCCACAGATTCACCACCCTCTGACTAAAGAAATTCCCCCTCATCTCCTTACTAAAGGTAAGGAGACTTAGAAATAGAGACACAAGGAACTGCAGATGCTGGAATCTGGGTGGCAGCATCTGTGGAAAGAATGGACAGATGATTTTTCGGGTCTGGACCCTTCTTCAGGCTGAAGAGTAGAACAAATATGGTGCTCAGGTGGAACAGGGCAGTAAGGTACAGGAGCGTGATAATCCACTGTTGCTGATGACAGAGAAACCACTAAAAAGAGGACTTCCCTTGGTTTCCTTGCTGTAATTTACAATCGGAAAAATAATCTAGCAAATGCAATTTGACACGGTGCAATAATGAATGTGCAGAAGTTCTTTTTTGTGAGTGTAAGATTGTGTTTAGGCCATAATTTTTTGTACATATGTGCATATATGGTATTGTTCATAAGTGATAGGAGCAGAATTAGGCCATTTGGCCCATCAAGTCTACTCCATTCAATCATGGGTGATCTCCCTATCTTTCCCTCTCAACCCCTTTCTCCTGCCTTCTCCCCATAACCCCATGATGTTATTAGCCATCCTTTCTGGAAATGAGCTAGTAATTAATACTTAACAAACTTACTCTCCCAGTGAGCTGATTAATTTTAAATAAATGTTGAGAAAGGACTTCCAACCATATTCTGATAAAAATACACAATTAATTAAATGCAACAGCGACTATTTCTATTTTATTTTTCCCCCCCCAACCATTAAGAATAAAGCAACATCAAAGTCTTTTGGAGTAAACTTGATAGTGATCATTAATATCAATGAAACAAATGGGCAACAAATTGTCTTTAGTTATCATTTTAAATAAGTTTATAATTCGTATGAGGGAAAGTTACACCATAACTTTAAGTTAACTTTCTCTCTCTTGTGTTTCTTCAGCTGTGCCAGAATCCAAATCTGCCGATTTTGGTTACTCGGTCTCAGTTGGATAAAGTGGGGGATTTTTATCTTTAGCTCTGTTTCATATGAAGTATTGTTGAACATTATCATGCTATAGATCTCTGGAATCATACCGACACAATTTGATGAAATATAATCCATATGGAACATATATTTATGCCTCCTAATGTGGCTATTTGGAAAAAAAATCTTAGATTCGTATAAAAAGTACACATCCTTTACTCATTAGTTGGAAGAAGCAGGATTTTTGGCATAAGATTCTTGTGGAAACACTATTGCTTTTTATATGGATTGGTCTAGTTTTTGATGACACTGTTTAGAATAGGAAGTATCTAATAAGCAAAGCATTTTCTTTAATGTGCTGCCAACTTATTTAATGTATGCCTGGAGGTCTGAAATTTTATATTCAATGTTGCAATAATATGTATTTAATTCTCTGAAGTGTTCACAGCAGAAGCTTCATACTTTAAGGGTAGTAGAAATAGTTTTTAACATATAATAATTTGAAACATCTGCGGTGATTAAAAAGCATAAAATGTGCAGCAGTCTATTATAGCTCAATCAGATGCATGTTAACCCATACTGGGAGACAATTACTCTTTCTCATTTGCTTCAGATTAACTTTAGATTTTTCTCCTTTCAGTCAATTTACGTGCAGTTTGAATACACGATCAATGGAAGTTTGCAGTATTTGGAATGATTGCAACAATTCCAGTGCTATTCACAGCAGGGAACTTGTTTAGGAGGACTTTTTTGAACTTTCAAAAGCTATCAATAACATAATCAGGTTCATAAAGTCATACAGTGTGGAAACGGACCCTTCGTCCCAACTTGCCCACACCGACCAACATGCCTCATCTACACTGGTCCCACCTGCTTGTGTCTGACCCATATCCCTCTAAACCTGTCCTGTCCATGTACCTGTCCAATTGTTTCTTAAACGATGTGATAGGCCCTGCCTTAACTAACTACCTCCTCTGGCAGCTCGTTCCATACACCTATCACCCTTTGTGTGAAAATGTTACCCATCAGACTCCTATTAAATCTTTTCTCCCTCACCTTAAATCTATGTCCTCTGGTTCTCGATTCCCTTACTCTGGGCAAGAGTGTGCGTCTACCCTATCTATTTCCCTCATGATTTCATATACCTCCTTAAGATCACCCCTCATCCTTGTGCGCTACAAAGAAGAGAGTCCTAGTCTGCTCAACCTCTCCTTATATCTCAGACCCTCGAGTCCTGGCAACATCCTTGTAAATCTCCACTGTACCTGTTACAACTTGACACCATCTTTCCTACAACATGGTTCCCAAAATTGAACACCATACTCCATATGTGGCTTCACCAACGTCTCGTATAAATGTAACATGGCCTCCCAACTTCTATACTCAATACTCTGACGGATGAAGGCCAATGTTCACTTTTACACCTCTGGTTCTGCTGTGTGTGTGGCACACTGGCGCAACCGGTAGAGCTGCTGCGTCACAACATCACAGACACGGGTTTGAATCTAACCACGGGGTCCTTTCTGTGCAGAGTTTGCACATTCTCCCTGTGACCGCGTGGGTTTTCTCTGGGAGCTCTGGTTTCTTCCCTCATTCCCGAGACATACAGGTTTGTAGGTTAATTGTCTTCACTAAAATTGTAAATTGTCTCTAGTATGTAGGATAATGCTAGTGGACAGTGTGATCACTGGTCAGCACAGACTTGGTGGGCCGAAGGGCCTGTTTCCGTGCTGTATCTCTAAAGACTAAAATCTAAATAATTGGAAAGTTGCGCATGGACTAAATCAAGAAATGTGTAAACCTGCGTGCTGCTGACAGAATGGTGCAAATGTACTTTAGACTTTAGAGACACAGAGCGGAAACAGGCCCTTTGGCCCAATGAGTCTGCGCCGACCAGCAATCACCATGTACACTGGCTGTGTCCTACACACTAGGGACAATTTTACTGAAGCCAATTATTCTACAAATCTGTACATCTTTGGAGTGCGGGAGGAAACCAGAACAGCCAGAGAAAACCCACGCAAACACAGGGAGAACGTACACATTCCGTACAGACAACACCCTTGGTCTGAAGAAGGGTCGCGACCTGAAATGTCACCCATTCCTTCTCTCCAGAGATGCTGCCTGACCCGCTGAGTTATTCCAGCATTTTCTGTCTACCTTTGATTGAAACCAGCATCTGCAGTTCTTTCCTACACCCTTAGTCAGGATCGAACCCGGATCTTTGGCGCTATAAGGCAGCAACTTTGCCGCTGCGCTACCGTGCTGCCCTTGAAATCAATGAAAGTGAAAGCAAAAGAAAGTAAGAACAGGACTATAATTTACAGCTGTCCTGAACTACTATCTACCTCAATGGAGACCCTTGGTCTATCTTTGATTGGACTTTACTTGCTTTATTTTGCACTCAATGTTATTCACGTTATTCCCTTCATCATGTATGTACATTGTGGATGGCTTGATTGTATTCATGTATTGTCTTTCCGCTGACTGGTTAGGGGGCAAGAAGAGCTTTTCACTGTACCTCGGTACACGTGACAATAAACCAAACTCAAACTCAGTATGCTGATAATAAATGTAATTTTCACATCTTACTATTGCAGTTCCAGCAACAAGATCAGAATAAGGTGACCTCTTCGGAAGGAGTTCCAATGGACGGTTCCTCACGGCACAGTGGAGCCCGGGACAGTGGTATCGGGAGCGACAGTGCACGAATTCGGATTGTTCAAATTGAACAGCGGAGCGGAACCAGCCACCATCTTGCCAGGCCTTCCCGTCAGTCCTCCATCGTGAAGAACTTAAATTTTATCCCCTTCGATATATTTATTACAGCCGGCCGTATCTCACTCATGACTTATTCCTTCACAATGAATCCCAAAGCAAAGCTCCAACAAGAAAGTCAACAAATGAAAGAGAGTGACAAAGTTGGCAAGAGCACGTTAAACCTGCTGAACGTTGAGACCGAAGAGGTACCAGAGAACAAAGCGGGCCAGGTGGGGATAGCAGTCATGACAGCTGACAACCTCCTGAATAGTAACATGCCGTTATCTACAGGGAAGGTCACCGGTCACTTGTCTTTGGAGAGTCTCCACACACCTAGCAGGTCTTCAGCTCGACAAGCTCTTGGAATCACCATAGTCCGACAACCAGGTCGCAGAGGAACGAATGATCTTCAACTGGAGCCCTTCTTATACTTGGTGATAGCCCAGCCTTCATTATTATTGAGTTGCCATCACCGGAAGCAGAAGGCCGAGCTATCATTTTTTGATGCCACATTGAAAGCCGTGCCATCAGACTACAAATGTATGGGTAAGAGCTTGATTATTTATCTCTTCTCATTAACCTTCCAACTCTCCCTACCACCATAAATGATCATAGGATTCTGGAATAAATGGTAGACAATGAGGTTTTGGATGGTTTGAAGTTTATAGAGGAATGTCATAGAGTCTGAAGAAGGGTCCCGACCAGAAACATCACCTCCATGTTCTCCAGAGGTGCTGTCTGGCACCCAAAGGTACGCCAGCACTTTGTGTCTTTTTTTTGGAACCCAACATGTGCAGTTCCTTGTGTCTACATTAACTTCTACAAATTAACTAACTTCAAATGGGGGAAGGGCTTACTGACTGGGGAAATTTACCAACAGGAAAATGTGGAAGGGGAGGTTTCGGAGCATAGAACATACCGCACAGGAACAGGCCCTTCGGCCCTCAATGTCCATGCCAAACATGAACCTAGTTAAAGTAATCTCCTCTGCCTGCATGTGATTCATATTTGCTCCATTCCTTGCATATCCGTATCTCTCTAAAAACCTCAAATACCTGAAGTGTATCTGCCTCCATCACCACCCCTGGCAGCACATTTCAGGCATCCACCACTCTCACCTTAAAGCTATATCCTCCCATCTTTGGCATTTTCACCCTGGGGAGAAAAGGTTTCAACTCTCTACCCATGTATGCCTCTCCTAATTGTATCTACCTCCATCAAGTCTCCCCTCAACCTTTGAGGTTCCACAGAAAATAATCAAAGTTTGCTTAACTTCGCCGTGTACTTTCATGCTGACTCGGTTAAATTTAACAGAACTTTCTTTTTTTCGCAATTTTATAATTTCCTTTCTGTTTGAAAGATTTTTGCATCATTGATCTGCCAGGGAACTGCTCTTCGGGGAGGATCAGCCGTCAGTTAGTGATTTATGATTGGGTCATTTGGGCTTTAGGTAGGATATATCAATGGGAGTTCAGAGTTTGGGGCAGAGGATTGGAGTTGAGACTTTAGACATACAGCATGGAAACAGGCCCTTTGACCCACCAAGTCGGCGCTGACCAGCGATCACCCCATACACTAGCACTATCCTACACTGGGGAAAATTTACAATGTTTACCAAAGCCCATTATTCTACAAATCTGTCTGTCTTTGGGATGTGAGAGGAAACCGGAGCACCCGGAGAAAACCCACGCAGGTCACAGGGAAAGGTACTAGCTCCGTACAGACAGCTCCTGTCGTCAGGGATCAATCCCAGGGCTCTGGCACTATAAGGCTGCACCACTTCGCCGCCGACTTCTGACAAGACAATTGAGGAAGGAAGAGGCATCAGATGGGTTTCTGGTTTCTGCAAAACATTGTGGCGTTTAGCAGTGCCCCCCACGTACCAGCAATCTGGTCTCGGGAAGTCAAAGGTTGAGAGGGGAATGGGTGTGTGGACGTCAGGTGATTGGAAACCTATTTCTGGAGTGCTTTCCATGTAAGTAAGGGAGCTGGTGGGAAGCATTCCTGCTTTTCTGTCCCCAAATGTTGCTGAAAAACATGGGAGAGAGTTCTGTGACAGCGCTCTCTCCCTTGGAGGTCGCTCTGATCTCTTTTAGTGGCTGACTTAAAGAGGCCAATTCCCAGTATTATTGCTAATGCTTGGCCACTTGTTCCTTGTCAGTCTGTTTTCTATAAAACCCAGCCTTTCAAGCCAGAGAGGAAGACTGAGAAAAGGGAGGCCACAAGAGAAGAAAAGAAACGGGGAACGTGGAAGAAAGCGAAAGAAGAGGGAAGAAAGAAGAGAGCCAGGGAGGGAGATAAAGTGAGCTGCCTCCCTCCTAGTTGTGATGCAAGTACATGGAAGACCGAGCCACTGGGGCAGACCTGAGACCACCAGCGCCACCGTGTGGTTAAGACTGGACTGCTGCGAAAAGCAATCCTGGACTGACCTGAGGCTAGGACTGTGGCCGGGGCACGTCTGAGATGCTAGAAGCTCTTCCTGCCCACAGACAACAAGGGATTGCGCCCTCCCCCACACACAAAGGCAAAGACTGGCCGCCAGGATACTCCAGAGACCTCTAGAGTTGTCTCTCTATCCCCGATGTTGAGCTGCCAGGATGAAACCTGTACCATCAGCACTTCCTCTCGAGGCAGGGTGAATGGCAGGAAGAAGCCTGACATCGCCACGCCTCTTCGTTTGAAGACCAGGACTAAGCTGTTGGGACAAGCCCGAGATCGCCAGTGTCATCATACAGGGACTCTGACAACGAGGGACGGCGCCCCCATGTGGTTCTCGACTTCCTTACCACTGTAATTAGAATAAACCGTGCAAGTGACGGTGTGGTCACTGCAGCACCTGGCGTCATTCCTCCGACACCATCCCGCTTATGTGTTGGATCCAAGCTTCGTTATCTCCCTTCAGCTGTCAAATCCCTCTAGCACCAGATCACACTTTGCAGGAAAATGTTTCCGATGTTGGGGGAGTCCAGAACCAGAGGTCACAGTTTAAGACTAAGGGGTAGGCCAATTTGGTCTGAGATGAGGAAAACCTTTTTCACCCAGAGAATTGTGAATCTGTGAATTCTCTGCCCCAGAAGGCAGTGGAGGCAAATTCACTGGATGTATTCAAGAGAAAGTTAGATATAGCTCTTAGGGCTATAGAAATCAAGGGATATGGGAAAAAAGCAAGAACGGGGTGCTGATTTTGGATGATCAGCCATGATCATATTGAATGGCGGTGCTGGCTTGAAGGGCCGAATGGCCTACTCCTGCACCTATTTTCTATGTTTCAATGCAATTTTACCAAATTAAAGGCATTATTGTAATAGCAAATCGCATATGAAAATCCTGCTTCTTCAGGTTACTAGGACATAAGATTCTTGTTGAGGGTGTTAAATATTGGCCACTGCAGGTGGCTGGACTGTGCACATATTCTCAGTGCCAAGATTTATTTGGTTATGGAAGGAATCAAACAGCAGGAATTTGCCAATACATACTGAGCAAAGCACATAAGGAAATTTAGAGATCACTGTTCTCTCGAATTTATTACATGGAAGGAGATGCACTGTGCTAGTATTGGTGCTGGTCCACTCTTGTTTACTTAAAATGATGCAGAAGGGTGCCATTCAGCCCACCAGCTCCCTGCCTGGGCTGCAATCCCATCAATCCCCATTCCTCTTCCACTTATTTCCTTGTAGTCCTTCTGTTTCATTCTCTTTCACATGCCCATCAATTATCCTTTGATTCTTTAGACAGGTACAGGTTTAGAGGGACATGGGCCAAACACAGGTGGGTGGGACTAGTATTGATGAGAAATGTTGGCCGGTGTGGGCAAGTTGAGCCAAAGGGCCTTCCATGCTGTAAGACTCTATGACTCTCTGACTATGACTTATCTGCACTAAGGGAGCACCTACAAAAGTTAGAATGTAGAAACAAGGACACAAAGTGCTGAAGTAACTCAGAGGGTTAGACATAATCTCTGGAGAACACGGATTGGTGACGTTTCTGGTAAGGTCCTATCTGCAGATTGATTGTGAGGCAGAGTGGGGGTGGGGGAGAAAGTTGGGAGGGAAGAGGGGCAGGACAATGCGAGGCAGATAATAGGTGAGCACAGGCGAGGGGGTCTTTTGATCGGCAGATGATAGTTACCAGCATGCTTTAGGAAGGAAACCAGAGCAACCACCGGAAACCCAGGAGGTCACGTTGAGAGCCTGCAAACTCCGCACAGATAGCATCCAGTGTCAAGATGGAACATGACCCCTGGAACTGTGAGGAAATCACACTAACAGCTCTGCTGCCTTGTAGTTTTACATATTTGTATATTTTTATCCTTTGAAAATGTTTACTGAAATAAGAAGTTGTATTGAATAAAATTATTTCCAGGAATATCTGTGTTGTGGCACTGCTGAATATAGTTGAACGATAACTTTACACTTTGCTCTTTAGAGATACAGCTTGGAAACAGGCTCGGTGACCAACTGAGTCCCTACCGACCATAATAATTGCAACGTGAAAAAACTTTTATTAATAATAACAAATTGGGAGTCTGCCAATGTTTATGATGGAAAATAGAAGTTGACCATTTTATTTCATGGTTGAGAAAAGATTAAACTAGACATCAGTAGATGTTTACCCATTTAGGTTAGGCATAGGACTGTTCATCTTACAAAAGCATGGAATAAAGAACCATTGAATTGCCTGATTTGGTTATTAGAACAGAGAACAGTGCAGCACAGAAACGAGGCCTTCGGCCCACAATGTCTGTGCCGAACATGATGCCAAGTTAAGCTGATCTCTTCTGCCTGTACATGATCCATATCCCTCTATTCCCTGCATAATGATGTGCCTTTCTAAAAGCTTCTAAATGCCGTGATGTTTTGGATTGAGACCCTTTTTTCGACTGTACTGGGCGTAAGGCAATACAAAGTTGAAATGACTTGTTTTAATTTTATTATAGTCATTCATAGCATGTGAATATTACTGGACAAACACACTTATCGCCATTGCTCGTTATCCTAGAGATGATAGCAGTGAACTGCAACTTTAAATTACTCCAATCGGTTCAACACAGCTACTGTGACCTCCATAATGTATGGGACAAGACCCATCATTTATTTATTTGCCTCTGTTCTCCACAATTTGAGTTTTTTTGTTTTTTTTAATATTTTATTTATTAGGTAATGTACATTACAGTGATATAAGCCAAAAATAACATAATACATTTCCTGTACCACTTCTTATTTTAAACTTTAAAAAGGAGAAGAATAGAGAGTTAGATAAGATAGTAAGTGCGTGAGAGAGTGATCAGAAGAAACCCGTAGAAACGTAAAACACGAGAAAGAGTAAAAAAGAAAACCAAAGGAAAAAAAAGAGAAAAATAGAAAACAGAAGATATAAGAAAGTGAAATAAGATAAAAAGGGATGTACCTACTTTGTATCTTTACAAACCCCTCACCAGGTCCTGAAACCATTTATTTTCACAGTTATGTAGCACCCTATGCTTTTTAATAGAAAAAAAATCACATGTGGTTAAAGTGCACATTGTCAGATTTTATTAAAGGCCATTTTTATACATTTTGGTTTCACCATGTAGAAATTACAGCTGTGTTTATCATAGTCCCCCCATTTTCACAAGGCTATTGAATAGTGAGCTCCTTGACATTGATCCAAAGACAAGGAATGAACAACATCTGTTGATTGCTTTTTAAATTGGCACAAGAACTTTGCCATTAAACACAGCTTGACTGGCATTTCAGTTAAAGTTCACTATTACAAAATCTTTGGCAGAGTTATTTTGCTTACAAGATGGGAGTAGATGCCAACAAATGTCTTTGGTATTGTCCTTTTGAAGGGTCTGGCTGTGTTTTTCCTGTTTCCACTGTGTAAGCTGATGAAAGTACATTGAACTAACACAGACAGGGTCTTTTATCCTCAACAGACAAGGGGGAAGTCAAGATAATTTGCAGTGATTTAAAAGGTTATTTGAGATTAGTTTTATCCAAGTGAAATTTTACGTTGCATAATTCAACTGGAGAAATTTGGGGTGGCATGGTGGCGCAGCAGTAGAGTTGCTGCCTTGCAGTGCCAGAGACCAGGGTTTGATCCTGACTATGGGAGCTGTCTGAACGGAGTTTGTACATTCTCCCTGTGACCGCGTGGTTTTCTCTGTGGTTTCCACCCATGTTCCAAGGACATGTATGCTTGTAGGTTAACTGCCTTCTGAAAATTGTCATTAGTTTGAAGGATAGAACAAGTTGGGCCAAAGGGCCTGTGTTAATGTTGTATAACTCTATGACTATAACCAGTATAAACTGGTGATCATTGGTCGTGGCAGATCCAGTGGGCTGAAGGGACTGTTTCCACGCTGTATCCCTAAACTAAACTATTTGTAATTTTGTTCTGCTTCTGTTGTAGATCCAGGTAAGACCCTTCCTGAAGCTCTGGACTACAGTGTGTTTTGGTTACAGACCGCTGCGGGGGATGCTGATCTCAAAGCTGGCATTCCCCCTCCACTCCTCTCTTTGCAAATTAAAGACTTTCTCAATGGTCCAGGTAAGAGCCCAGAACCTTACATCCCCAATGTCCAATGTTTCAAATAATGAAAGGTCTGGATAGAGTGAACGTGGCGAGGATGTTTCCAGTAGTGGGAGAGTCTAGGACCAGAGGGAACAGCCGCGGAATAATAGGACGTATCTTCAAAATGGAGATGAGGAGGAATTTAACTTTCCAGAGAATGGTGAATCTGTTGAATTCATTGCCACAGGCGGCTGTGGAGGCTAAGATGTTGGGTATTTTTAAGACAGAGGTTGATAGGTTATTGAGTGGGAAGGGCGTCAAAGGTAACGGGGAGAAGGCAGGAGAATGGGGTTGAGAGGGAAAAATAGATCAGTCATGACTGAGTGGCAGAGCAGAATCGATGGGCAGAATGGCCTAAATCCGCTCCTATGTCTTGGGGTCTTAAAGTCTTTTGTTGATCACAGCCACAGTGATTCTGGCTAAAGTACCAAGCCAAACGTGCATCATCTGATCACATCAAAATCTTGCACATGCACATCGTTAAGATATTTCGGCTAAAGAGCTTCCTGGGGGGGGGAGGGGGGGGATCCTCTGCCATTTGATTTTTGTACATTTAGTTTTACGTGGCACAAGGAGGAGGAGTAATCCTTAATGGGTTAACATTTGTTCAAGTGCACTGCATGTTGTAAACAATTTGTCAATTGGCAGGAGCAGGAGGTAAACATATGCAATTTAGCAGAAACCTAATCTTTCAATTTAAACATGCAGGAAGCCTAGCCGTCATTCTTTATTACAAAAAGCTGACAGCAAGTAGCTCAACAGCAGAACCACCAATGAACGAGTGATGGCAGGATATGGCACTGCACCTGATGCCAAATGAAAGCATTTTTTCCATACATTTGGCAAAATCACCAAACACATTTTTTTTTCCCCTCGTACAAATATTAGTGAACGCACATTGTAGTTTCTGCAGGAAGTGGTGGCTGATAAGAACGTTATGGCATGTTTTGTAAGAAAAATATTTTTTTAACGAGTTTGAAGAAGGGTTCCGACCCAAAACGTCACCCATCCTTTTTCTCCAGAGATGCTGCCGGACCTGTTGAGTTACTTCAGCACTTTGTGTCTATCTTCGGTAAAAACCAGCATCTGCAGTTCCTTCCCTCACAGTTTTTTCACGTATCTGTGCAGGTTATAAAGCCCATAGATCATTCCGCTGGGCTTCAAATGCCTGTAGTTTAAGATCCTCCATGGCTTACTTTAGTTTATTACTAGCCGGAGAGACATAGCTTTATATGGGCCTTCAGAAAATAGCAATAAAATATAACGTTGGCATCCTGTTCACCTAAAAAATAGTAGCATTATGTTACCATTCTGGCAAAAAAAAGGATTATTTTCCCTGATCCAAAACATTACACATTACATAACTCAAATAGAAGTTCCACCGCCGCAGTTATAAACTTGTGTGTGATTGATCGACCTCTCCTGCCCCCTGCTCGTTCAGGATACCAAATAAGTATTTCTTCAAGAGATTCCTGAATTTAGCAAAGGATATAATTCCGTCCATTAACAAGTTCAGCGGCTTCCCGAAAAGCTGCAGAGTAACGTGACCAGAAACCCACCAAGGCAATAATTCTGGCAGGTGATAGATTAGTTGGAACAAATTGGAACCATTATGGCTTGGCATCCCTGGTTTCCATCAGTGGGTTTTTTTCTTCAAAAAAAATGTCGTCATTTTTACACAGTGGTTGGCCCTGCAGAGTGCCTATAACAGGTTAATTTGAATCATATGAAGTGTCACTGGCCTCATCTGACACGAGCTTCATTCCATGTGTGAATGTGCAATAAATCCATTCCCAACTGAGTCAAGTCCCCAGTGAGTGGGTGAACTAATGCAGGTTTCGTCCTGGCATGCTGGCCCTTCATAATTTGAAGCAGGGCAACGAGTCGCGTTGCGGGAGGGATAAAAAACCCATAGTGTAGGAGCATTAGATCAGATGCACGCTGAACCTGCGCATTTCATTCTGTGCAGATGATTGCCACAGTTATGGCATCATATAACTTCAGGAATTTGCCCAATTGATCCCAATTTTGCAGTTCCTAAGCATGGTGACGCTGTTTAAAGTAATAATCTTTGATTTAAAGGGAGCTGACATGTGAAAAATAAAGTTCGGCAGTGTTGTAATGCATTCAGGCTTCATTCAATATATAGCTTAAGGTAATTTGTTGATGTAATGATGTGCTTTCATTAATAGTTTTTTTTAAATCATTTGTGGGGCAGTGTTTGATATTTGAGCAGCAATGAAATTCAGCACCAAAATAATAATAAACTATACTAAAAAAAAATTTGATATCACATTAACAACAACTTGACTTTATGTAATGCACTTAATGTCGTAAATTGATTCAATTTGTTTCGAAAGAGAGATATTAAACTACATTTTACACCAAACCACTTCATGAGATAATAGGCTGTTAGATAATAACTTTCGTTTCAAAGCTTACCTGTATTAGAAAATCACATCACTCTACACAACTGAATACTTCCAGGAGGAATATTGTAAGCGAGTTCCATGATTAAGACTTGGCACTGAAGGCTGTGTCACTTCAACTTAGACTCAGTTTGGAAAGGTAGTCAATCACTGGATTATTCTGATATTCCCTACAAGTGGAGCTATGTTGTAAACTTTTTGTTTTACTCATACATCCTTTCTTGCATAGCACTAACAAACATAGTCGATTCTATAACAATTATGACACAATTCTCAACATGATTAAATATGCATGTTCATGTGTTCATACGCTGTAGTAGCAGAATTACTCCATTCGGCCCATCAAGTCTACTCCGCTATTCAATCATGGCTCATCTATCTTTCCCTCTCAACCCCATTGTCCTGCCATTCAATCATAGCTTATCTATCTTTCCCTCTCAACCCCATTCTCCTGCCTTCTCCCCATAACCCCTGACACCTTTGCTAATCAAGGATCTGTCAATCTACGCCTTAAAAATACCCAATGACGGCCTCCACATTCGTCTGTGGCAATGAATTCTACAGATTCACTTCCCTCTGACTAAAGCATATCAGCTATAGCAATGCCTCTTCAAAAGAAATCTGGTTTATTAAACATACATTAAGCTAACTGCACAAAATGCTGAAGAAGGGTCTTGACCTGAAACGTCACCCATTTCTTATCTTCAGAGATGCTGCCTGACCCGCTGAGTTACTCCATCATTTTGTGTCTACCTTTTATTTAAACCAGCATCTGCAGTTCTTTCCTACACATTCCTACGCTAAATTATGTATCTGAACTCTACATAGAATGTAGAACATAGAACAGTCCAGTACAGGAATAGGGCCTTCGGCCCACAATTTCTGTTCCAAACATGATGCCCTATCTGGCTAAAAAAAATTGCTTTTATGCTATCTATTCTCCTCATGATGTTATACATCTCTATATCCTTCATCCTCCTGCGCTCCAAGGAATAAAGTCCTAGGCTGCCCAACCCTGTAGCTCAGGCCATCAAGTCCTGGCAGCAACCTTGTAACATCCTCTTGTTCAAACGTTTTGTTTTCAGGCTTAGCTAAGTGATTTTTGATTCTGTGCCGGATGATCTTAGGTTCCAACTACACTGCAAGTATACAGTCTTTGCCAACACTGTAGCTCAGCACTGAGGAACTCTGCGCTGCTGGAGCTGCTGTCCTTCAGATCAATCTCATCTCCTCTCTGGTGGTTATCAAAGAACCCTTGAAAGAATCATTCGGGCAATATTTATCTTTCAGCGTCATTAAAACTGTTGTTAATCTCATTAATATTGGTTGGACCTTGCGGTGCATAACTTGACCGCTGTGATTCCCTACCTTGCCAGAGTGAATATATTGCATAATGTTGGCTGTAGAGTGAATTGAGATCTCCTGAAGGTTTAAAAGTTTCTGTCAGTTCAAGATTTGCTTTCACAAAAGCGAAATTTCTGCCTCATGTATTAGATTGAATATACTTTGTGGGTATTCACCCAAACTTTTTGCCCAGGGGTGCCATGGTAGCACAGCCGTGGAGCTGCTGCCTTACAGTGCCAGAGACCAGAGTTCCATCCTGACTATGAGTACTGTCTATACGGAGTTTGTACATTCTCTCTGTGACCTGCATGGGTTTTTCCCGGGTGCTCTGGTTTCCTCCCACACTCCAAAGACGAACGGGTTTGTAGGCTTTTTGGCTTGGTAAAAATTGTAAATTGTCCCTAGTGTGTATAGGATGGTGTTAGTGTGCAGGGATCGCTGGTCGGCATGGACTCAGTAGGCCAAAGGATCTGTTTCCACGCTGTATCTCTAAACTAAACTAATCAACCCTTGCACATGTGGTCACGAAACCTTTTCTGTGATTGAAAGATACAGCGTGGAAACAGGCCTTTTGGCCCATCGACTCCACGCCGGCCAACAGTCACCCATTCACGCTAGTTCTATGATATCCTACTTTTACATCCACTCCAAACACTCTAGGGACAATGTACAGAGACCAATTAACCATTGATCACACGTTTACTGGGTCTCTATGTTATCCTACTTTCATCCTACTCGTCCATTCCCTACATACTAGACTCAATTAACCTACAAACTCTCGTGTCTTTGGGATGTAAGAGAAAACCAGGAGCACCCGGAGGAAACCCACGTGATCACAGGGAGAAACATGCAAACACCACACGTTCTGGGTCTCGGGTGCCGTGAGACAGCAACTCTACCAGCTGCTCCAATGTGCTTCTTTTAAATAAAGATTAAAGTTTAAATTAAAATTCAGAAACTGTGGGATGGCATTTAATTAGGAAACCTATTTTGGTGAACATTTCCTAAACATTGAAATGCTAAATATTTAAAGGGCATCATTACTCTACTCCAGAACCAGGGGCCACAGTTTAAGAATAAGGAGTAAGCCATTTAGAACGGAGATGAGGAAACACTCTTTCACACATAGAGTTGTGAGTCTGTGGAATTCTCTGCCTCAGAGGGTGGTGGAGGCCGGTTCTCTGAATACTTTCAAAAGAGAGCTCTTACAGATAGCAGTCAGGGGATATGGGGAGAAGGCAGGAATGGGGTACTGATTGTGGATGA
This sequence comes from Malacoraja senta, assembly GCA_038087875.1. NCBI lineage: Eukaryota > Metazoa > Chordata > Chondrichthyes > Rajiformes > Rajidae > Malacoraja > Malacoraja senta. The sequence continues at coordinate 78,900,708 of CM075977.1, read as the reverse complement.
TCAGCCATGATCACATTGAATGGCGGCGCTGGCTCGATGGGCCGAATGGCCTACTCCTGCACCTATTGTCTATTGTCTATTGTCTGTTAACATCAAATGCGATTGTAATTGGAGACAACAAAGTGCATTTTCTAAGCTGCTCCTTCGATCTAATGTGAGTTTTCATTTTCATGGTGTCCAACAATCCACTGTGCTGCAGTTTTCCACTTCTGCTTGTCTGCCTCATATACTTCACTTGCAAGAAGAGTGACCATTTCTTTCCTTTTTAATGGAAGACAAATGTAAAGTAAAAGCTGAACCTGTCCACTACAAACGAGCATATGTTTGAAGGAAGCGATGCAGACAAGCACAGGACTGCTAATTGAATTTGAGCACTTGTAGCTCAAACTGGGCTAGCTTCACCCCAGGACTGCCTACACCTCTTGTAATTCACCCCAAATGTCCACTCCTTGACGTGCCACACAGTTTAATTGTAACTTGAGATTTATTATGTGGCGTTTACTGTATTGTTTAAAAATTAGATGTTTTGTATTTCCCCCAGAGTTGGTAAGAAGCCTGTGGTTTTGACAAATTGGGCTAATACGTACAAGATGTACATTTGAATACATTTTGTTTCAAGGTTTTATTTTAAAGAACGTAAATAGATTTTGAGAGCTGCCGAATTTTGAGGAATAACGAGATTCGACCCACTCTTAACTTGCAAATTACTGCTGATTAATTGAAGATAACACAGTCTTAAAAGAAGACATCATCTTAAATCTTATTTTTAAGCCCAGATTTGTACAATGGATAAGGTGGAAGAAATTACTCCCTTACATTAAAAAGCTTAGTGCTGGTGTGCTGGTGTTTCTGACAGTGTAAAAGAAAGGCTGAATGACGAGAAAGCTGTTCTGGTTTAGATCTTACAATTTCGTCAGGTATCAAAAGAAAATTATGCAAACAAGTCTGAAAACTGATGAACATTTTCTGCACTTATTGTTTTCCTTCACCCTATGCTACTGTTTTTTCAGGAGGCACAGTTATGTATATCCCACTATTAAACATGCAGCAAAATAACTCAACTAACTAGCACAGGGCAGCACAGTGCCTCATAGCGGCAGAGACCTGGGTTCGATCCTGACCTCAGGTGCTGTCTTTGGGGAGTTTGCATGTTCTCCCTGTGACCACGTGGGTTTCCACTGGGTGCTCCTGTCTCCTCATATATCCCAAAGGGTTTGGAGGTTAATTGGCCTCTGTAAGTCACCCCTGGTGTGTGGGGAATTGATGAGAAAGTAGTGTGAAAACATAGCAACTAGTGTGAACGGGTGATTGATGGTTGAAGTGGACTCAGTGGGTCGAAGGGCCTGTTTTCATGCTGTATCTCTAAACACCTTTGCTTTGACATGTATATCAGTTTTTCTTAACTTTTAACTTGAGTGATTTTTCTTTTGTTAAATATAATGTATTTTTTTTCCCAACAGCTGAAGTTTATTTGGATTTATCACGCCCTTGGAAAGTAAACATAAGTCTAGTCAAATTGGATCAAGTAACAAATTTCGTCAAGAAGATCCTGCCGAGATATCAACATGACATCGCCTCCAAGACTGCAGTCTCCCCCAAAAGGGTTGACAATAAAGAGGAGATGTTTACATCAACATTTGGAATGAGGAATGAACCTAAATCATTCGGTGAAAGGACATTTGGTCAAGGAAGCAGTTGGAAAGCCGTGTCCTTCTTCCAGAAGTTTTCCATCCACACCGTTCAGATTGTGGTCGTCATGGAGACATTACCTCATCCCAGCAGGCCTGGCCTTCTGGCCTCGCTTTCCAGTCTCAAAGGTGTTCTCAGCATAAAAGCAGACCCCAAACCCACAGGTGAGTTACAACAGAGCCCATTGTTCCAGGTTACATCATGGTGATCGAATGTGGCAATTTGGCAACTAAAACTCATAGTGAGAAAACTGTGTTAGTTTAGTTTAGTTTGGAGACACAGTGCGGAAACAGGCCCTTTGGCCCACCGAGACTGTGCCGACCAGCGATCCCTGCACACTAACACTATCGCACACACACTAGGGATAATTTACAATTTTACCGAGCCAATTTACCTACAAACCTGTACGTCTTCGGAGTGTGGGAGCCGGAGCACCCAGAGAAAACCCACGCAGGTCACATGAAGAACGTGCAAACTCCGAACAGACAGTACCCGTAGCTAGGATCGAACCCAGGTCTCTGGCACTGTAAGGCAACAACTCTTCCACTGTTCCACCGTGCCGCCAGTTTAGGTTCAATTTCGTCCATTGCTAGGTGGGGAAAAAGAAATAAAGCGTTTAGGATGACTTGCCTTCAATAAAAACTCAAAATACATGAATTACTCAGCTGTTGAAGCAACATTTATTGCCTTTTGGCATTGCTCTAAAGTAAGAGGGGCAAAACAATGGAAATGTGCAGGGCAGATATTTTACACAGAGGATGCTGGGCGCCTGGAACAGAAGATGCTGGCTGCCAGGGGTGGTGGTGGAGGCAGATGCGTTTAAGAGGCTTTTAGATAGGTGTGGATATGGAGGTATATGTTCAGCACAGATGTTGTCCAGCACAGACATTGTGGGTCAATGTGGGTAAGATATAAGAGCAGAATTAGGTCATTCGGCCCATCGAGTCTACCCTGCCATTCAATCATGGCTGATCTGTATTTCCCTCTGAACGCCATTCTCCTGCCTTCATCCTGTCACCTTTGACGTCCTTACTAATCGAGACCGTGTCGATCTCTGCTCTAAAATACCCAATGTCTTGGCCTCCTCCACAATCGTCTGTGGCAATGAATTCCACAGATTCATCACCCTTCTAGCTAAAGAAATTCCTCCTCATCTCTATTCTAAAGGTACGTCCTTGTGTTTTAATGGTCTGTTCCTGTTCCTGTATGTTCAATATAAAGAATAATATTAGAGTTAAAACTTTCAGGTCAATGATCTTTATGCCTGAAATATTAACTCTACTTCTGTCTTGACAGATACTGCCTGATCTGCAGAATATTTCGAGAAAATTCAGTTTTTATTTCAGATTTGCAATATCTGTGGTATTTTGGTTACCATGATTTAATATTGGGTTTTAACCAGAGCACCCAGAGAAAAACTGTGCAGTCACAAGGAGAACGTACAAACTCTGCACAGACAGCACTCATAGTCATGATCGAATGCTGGTCTCTGGCGCTGTGAGGTAGCAGCTCTACCGCTGTGCCACTGTGCCGTCCAGTAGTGAAGCCCATTTAAGCCCCTGTCCCACTTTTGTGTCTTTGGCACGCTAATTACGCGACCTCGTGGTCGCGTTGAGCCACGACGGTTCCGCGATGGTCGCGCGCGACTTCATTCGACCGCACAGCCGTCTGGAGCGTGTGACGTCATTTGAAGATGGACACAAAAAGCAGGAGTAACTCAGCGGGACCAGCAGCATCTCTGGAGAGAAGGAATGGGTGACGCTTTATGTCGAGACCCTTCTTCAGTCTGAAAGAAGGGTCTTGACCTTGTCCAGAGATGCTGCCGGTCCCGCTGAGTTACTCTGGCATTTTGTGTCCATCTTCAATTTTCTTGGCCCCGCTCTGGGAGTAGAAGTGGGGGCGGATCCGGACCGCAACGGCCGTGAGCCCCAGGCCGAGTTCGGCGATCGTTTGCCTGCTTCTGCTGCTGTTGGAGGTGAGACGTTGCGTCGCGCCAGGGTCTTGGGCCTGTCCCACTTTGGCCGTCAGTTCCGCTACAGGCCGTTGGCGCGCGAAGATTTTGTTCGCTACAAAAATTTCAGAGCAGTTGTGCACAACTGTATACCCCTCCGCGCTTCTCAGTGGGACCGGCTCCGCGCGGCCATATACGATGCCCGTGCGCCTCAATGTAATTTGCGTGCCAAGGACACGTAAGTGGGACAGGCCCTTTAGTCTTGTTAGTCGAGAAGCCCAGGTAGTCTTGCTTCTTCATCAATCAATCAATCAATCAATCAAGACTTTATTGTCTTTCAAAAATACACCAACAAATGCAAGTCTGAACAAAATTTCGTTGTATCTGGCTCACCGTGCAACATAAAATAACAAAAGCACAAAATAGATAAAAAAGATAAAATAGATAATAGTGGCAGCACATTATATGGAATTCAAGAGTCTGATGGCCCGGGGGGAAGAAGCTGTTGCAAAACCTGGCCGTTCTGCTCCTGATACTGCGATACCTTTTGCCCGAGGGCAGCAGAGTGAACAGTCCATGATGGAGATGTGTGGGGTCTTTTATAATGCTGTTGACCTTGGACAAGCAACGTTTGCATGCAATGTTCCGGATTGAAGGAAGAGAAGTCCCGATGATTTTTTCAGCCGTCCTCACCACTCTCTGCACGGACTTCCAGTCGGAGGCTTTACAGTCCCCAAACCAGACAGAGATGCAGCTGGTCAAAATGCTCTCTGTGGTGCCCCTGTAGAAAGTGGTGAGGACAGGATGGGGGAGGTGAGCTCTTCTCATCCAGCGCAGAAAGTGCAAACGCTGTTGCGCTCTCTTAACTAGTGATGCGATGTTTTGTGACCAGGTCAGACTGTTTGTGATCTGCACCCCCAGGAACTTAGTGCTACTGACCAACTCCACATCTATGTCATTAATGTGTAGTCGTGTGTGACTGTGCTGGTTTCTCCTGAAGTCAACGATGACCTCCTTTGTTTTGTCAACATTCAGGATCAGATTGTTCGTGTTGCACCAGTCCACCAGTTGTTTCACCTCCTCCCTGTAAGCCAGTTCATTATCGTCCCGGATAAGGCCCACCACTGTTGTGTCATCTGCGTACTTCATGATGTGGTTTGTACTAAACCTGGCACAGCAGTCGTGCGTCATCAGGGTAAACAGCAGTGGACTCTGGACACAGCCCTGAGGGGAACCGGTGCTCAGAGAGATGATGTTGGAGGTGTTGTTTCCAACTCGCACTGGGGTATCATATCTATCTCGTTAATTTTTAGGAGATGAACACCAAACAATCTTAAACTCACTTCAATGTTAATGGATTGTACTGTTTGGTGTTTGGTACTGAATCATCTCCAATACGTGAGAGTTGCATTAGACAGAATCAAAAGGTTTGCGCCTCCACAAAGCAGCTTAAACGTTTACAACTGCACGCACCACAGGAAATAAATTCTTTTGTCAGTGTAAGCCAGCGGACAAATTAAACATTAAGGAGACCACGGGGGATTGAAGCTAAGTGTAGTTTGTAGAGATGAATACAAATCACCATTAAAATTTCCCCTGCAACTGTTGCTGGAATATTGGGTGTGGGTACCTTGATTTTGTCACATTTGACACCTTGTCACAAGTAGCTTAAACCCTCTCTCTTCCCAGCACTCAAGTGAAAAGTTACGACCATTTTGGCTTTTGTAACAACTGGGATTTTGAACGTCATTGCAACATATCCCCCCCCACTCTCTGAAAAGACAAAGAAAGAGTATATAGCTGACACCGAGCTTCGTTGACTGAATCTTGCGATAATACCAAAAGCAGCAGAATCTTAATTCCTGTCAGTGTTCGCCTGCTGCTGAGGTGTGCTTGAAATCCACTGAAAGTAAAATGTAGGAGGAAAGAACAGATGTGTAATGTTGAAGAAACAAGCCATCACCTAATCCACAGGCCAGAAACCTGTAATAAATTGTGAACTGGCAGCGGACTGACGTCTCCCGAAGTGCGCTGTGGTAAAATACTAACACTGATCAATCCTGCAGAATTCAAATAAATATAACCAATGCAAGGGAGCATGAAAATTATGCCTCTTGTATTGTTTAAAAAAAAAACACTGAGCAATTAAAGTGAAGATTAGTGGAGCTACAAGATCAGATATCGTTCCTGCAGTTGGTTCTTTTTTTCTCTTCAATCATTTAAGTTTTAAAGGAATCGCAACATTTTTCAAATTTGTAATTTTTAACGGTGGTTTATTAGAGGAATTAGTTATTGTCAAAGCTGTGGCTTGGTCTGTTGCCTCTTCAATGTCCTGAGTTATTTACCTGCCTTCTCTGTGATTTAGCCAGATGAGATCATATAAATTGATAACCATCTCTGTGTTTTCTTCTGATTCATCTCTGACCTGAACTCTGCCTGAACCTAGTTAGACACAAAACATCCAGGATTCTTGGCTGAAGCCATAAAATTTAATTAAAAGCTACAGAAATGATGTGTAAAAGAACACCGCGGTGCCCCAATAAAGTGAAAATAAGTACTGTGATGGATTAAAATAATAAATGTGCCCGCTTCTTTGTGTTTGAAGTGAAGGCAACAAATATGGCCTTCCAGCAGTCAATATAGTAATGATGTTAACAGGAAAGGTTATAAATGACATGCACACGGATCTCGTCTGCTTAAGATCACTCTGTGCACTTATTGCTGACTGAATGATATTGCCTCTGCAAAGGAATACACGCAGCTCTGCAAAGCTACACACATTTGTTTGCAGCTCTGTACAGCAGTCATAACCTGTAACCCCGAATGGCATTTTGCTGCGACTGCTCGCTGTTGGCGATTATATGCAATCACTTAACCCAGCGGTGCACACAATTTATTTTCACGCACTCCTGTTGAAGGAGTGTCGGAGAAAATCTGAATAAGATTCAGAATTTCAGACGATGGTCTGAAGAAGGGACTGAACCTGAAATGTCACCTATTCCTTTTCACCAGAGATGCTGCCTGACCCGCTAAGTTACTCCAGCATTTTGTGTCCATAAAGTCATAGAGTATTACAGTGTGGGAACAGGCCCTTCATCTCAACTTTGTCTCACCGACCAACATGTCCCATCTACACTCATCCCACTTGCCTGCGTTTGGCCCATATCCCTGTAAACTTGTCCTATCCATGCACCTGTCTAAATGTTCCATAAACGTTGCGATAGTAACTGCCTCAATATTTCTGTAGTTTTACTACTTTGGTGTAAACCATAATTTGCAGCTCCTTCCCACACATTGTTTCCAGCGTTTACTTTGGAATAAAGCCTAATACCCCTTAAATCATATGGTAGGTGTTTTCACGTTGCTGCATTAGAGGGGTAGGGACAACTACATAAACCCAAGAGCTCAATTTACTCCAGTCAGCATCTGCAAGAGTAATATGTAAGGTGTGTTTTATGCCTCTGCCCCTTGAGGAAGCTGTGTACAATATCATGAGAGGAGTAGATTGGGTAGACGCAGAGTCTCTTGCCCATAGTAAGGCACTCGAAAATCAGAGGATATAGGTTTAAGGTGAGGGGGGAAATATTTACTAGGAACCTGAGGGGTAATTTTTTTATGCAAAGAGTGGTAGGTGTATGGAACGAAGCAGCTGGAGGAGGTAGTTGAGGTAGGTACCATCGAAACATTGAAGAAACATTTAGACAGGTACATGGATAGGACAGGTTTAGAGGGATATGGGCCAAATGCAGGCAGGTGGGACAAATGTAGATGGGACATGTTGGCCGGTGAGGGCAAGATGGCCCTCTTTCCACAGTGCAAGACTCTATGACTATGACTCTAGCTGGTAAATTATTTTTTCAAGAAGCCGATTTATAGCATGGGTTTGGAAATATTCAAGTTTGTGGACTATTCGGGCGAACACAAAAGTACATGTTATATTTCCTTTACAAGGCAGATCAGTCAGTCAGCAAAATATATTGGGTTCCATAAATTACTGCGGAGAGTTCAGTTGCTTCAGCGGTTTGCTCATAATTCCACAATGCTGCTTAGGAGTTGGCATCCTGTATTAATTACGTACAGATGTAAAGATCAGAGAACTGATTCATAAGAACTGCAGAAAGAATGAAGGCTAAGACAAATGTTTCTTTTAGCCTTGCACTACTTAATTTATTGCGCAGTTGTACGGGAGAGAATAAATCTGATGTGCCTTTCTTCCTCTGTTGAAGGAACGATCGCGGGTGCCACATTTACACTCCAACTGAAGGATCTGCTCATAAAGACGTGCCTCAACGACAGGAACAAGGCATTAATTGGCCCGTTCTGCTGCTCTGTGCAACTGGAAGCTAAGTGGTGCATGCACAGCGGCAACCCTGACCCTTTTCACTCCGTCCCAAAAGTGCTGGCTGATATGAAGGCCGGACTGATCCAGGTTTGTGTGGGTGGCAGTGGTGTCTGGCAGAGTCTGGCTTTAATGAGTCTGTTCCTCGGCTGACCCAAAAGGCTTTTATTTCCAGCTCTCTAAATCAAGCAGAGAGCACCTTTGTAACCTGATCAAGGTTATCTGGTAAAACTCAAACACACTTGCCATTGAAGTTGATTTTTTTTGCGTGAGTAATAAACTTTTAAAATGGTTCAGAGTAAAACAAACAAAAGTGTGGGGGCAATAAAAGAAACAACCAATATCATAAGTATTGGACCTAAATTGATAAATATTTTGTTTTCAAAATTAAAGAGATATTATATACATTTTGGAGAGGAACTGATGGAATGAATAGTCTGTTATAATTTTCATTCTGCAATAAAAATCACACAGCGAACACAGAAACCCTGTTTTTACACGATCCTTGGCATCTCTATCTTGACTAGAATTGAAGAAAGACATAAATTATGGAAGAATATTCACATCAGAATTTGTAGATTAATTGGCTAGGTAAAATTTTAAATTGTCCCTCGTGTGTGTAGGATAGTGTTAGTGTGCGGGGGATGCTGGTCGGAGGGACTCGGTGTGCCGAAGGGCCTGATTCCACACTGGATCTCGCAACTAAACTAAACTAAACTGAAGTCCTTCTGATTGCCCTTTAAGTTAGCTGTTCACAGTCGGCAAACCACTGGTCCAAGTCCGAAGGTTATAGTTTCACAGCCTTGAGCGAAGAAAATCAGGTTATTACACTGGGAAAATACTGTGTGGTCCATTGTTAAGTTTCACTATGAGACATTAAACAGAAACCCTGTTGCTCACTGAGAGGAAAGTACCAAATCCTAGGACACTATTTCAAAGAACTACATGCTTGTGACCACACCAGTGTTTACTGTCAGCCAACTTCATGAAAATAGATTCAGCCAGAACTGATGAATCTCACTAATTCCTGAGATCCTCACCAGAGGATATCCAGAAGCTGATCTTCATCCAATTCAGTTTGTTTCACTTGATGCCAAAAAGCAGCTGGAACAAAATGGATACAGCAAAGACTATACGTTTTGGCTGAACGTAGAACATAGAACAGTACAGCCTTGACCTCTACCGCCGTGAGGAGCTAGGGCTTCACACTCATGTAACACCTCCAATTGCTTATTTCAGATCACTTGTAACTGTATCAACATTTCTTCATTGTGCTGGGTCTAAATCATTCTAACAATACTGACAACCAGAATAGTGGGCAATAAATACAGGTCTGGCCACAGACACTCTGATCCTGCAAAATGAATATATTAAAGAAAAACATTCCCTGATCAATCTCACGGCTTTGTAGTTGGAGCTTGCTGTGTTTAAGGTACCTAACCAACTTCCCACCTTACACCCATAGGGGACCACATTGAAACTCACCGAATGTTTCTACTAGTGGGAGTGTCTAGGACCAGAGGCCAGAGCCTCAGAATAAAAAGACGTGGCTTTAGAAAGGAGACAAGGAGGAATTGTTTTTGTCAGCAGGTGGTGAATTTGTGGAATTCATTGCCGCAGATGGCTGTGGAGGCCATCAATGGATATTGTTAAGGCAGAGATTGACAGATTCTTGATTAGTACGGGTGTCAGGGGTTATGGGGAGAAGGCATGAGAATAGGGTTGAGAGGGAGAGATAGATTAGTCATGATTGAATGACAGAGTAGACTTAATGGACTAATTCTGCCCCTATAACTTATGAACCATAATGACATTTTGAAAGGTTGCCTGCATTAGCAGAAAATCTCCAGGGTTGCTGGTTAAATCTGGTGGTGTAAGAAGGCGAGTTTTGTCTCCTGCTATTCGGGATGTGTCTGTCCTTTCTATTGTTTAAATTAGTTTTTAGAGATACAGCATTAAAACAAACCCTTCAGCCCACCGAGTCCAAGCCGACCATCGATCACCCATTCACATGAGCTCTATGTTATCCCACTTTCTCATTCACTCTGGACAGACTAGGGCAATTGTACAGAAGCCAATTAACCTGCAAACCCACACTTCTTTGGGATGTGGAGAGAAACCGGAGCACCCGGAGGAAACCCACGTGGTCACGGGGAGAACGTGCAAACTCCACACACACCTTGTGGAGCATCCGAGTTCACAGTCGAACCAGAGTCTCTGGCGCTGTGCTGAACAGCTCTACCAGCTGCGTCACTTATGGACAAGAAACAATGAATAATTCAGAATTATGACTTTTTAGCCAAACAGCTATCAGCTGCATCACTGTAGGAAGGAGCTGCGGATGCTGGTTTGAACTAAAGATAGACACATAAAGCTGGAGTAACTCAGCGGGTCAGGCAGCATCTCTGGAGAAAGGGAATAGGTGACGTTTCGTGGTGGAGACCCTCTTTCTGTTTGAAGAAGGGTCTTGACCCGAAACGTCACCTATTCCTTTTCTCCAGAGATGCTGCCTGACCCGCTGAGTTACCTCAGCTTTTTGTGCCTAGCTGCGCCACTGTGCCGTCCTATTCTTGTGTTCTTCTGCAAGTGGGATAAGACGATTTTTTTTTCTCAAAAGAGGTTACTCCTTATCTGAGGAGAAGTCTTCACCAGATAGCGTTGCTGTATCCCACCCTGTTATTGTTTGTCTTGAGCATGTCTGAGTATTTCTTTTGGCCTCTCCCTCTCCTTTCCCCATTGAGTTGAGTGCACAGCAATTGTTTGGCTCGGCTTGAATCAAGCATTATCATACAGTGCTCCACCCCAGTTGACACTGAGCAATCAGGACTTGACCACACAAGATGTTGGCCTCAAGATGAGGACACAAGTTCGTGCAGGGACCTTTGGAATTTATGTTGAGGCTTTGGCAATGAAAGTGCTGGCGCTGGTGATCTAGACTTTCAAGGCCACCCTTTGTTTAAGTTTAGTTTTCATATTGGGGATCCAGATGAGGATGGGTTAGAGAAGATGGTTGTCAAAAATTGCAGCAGGGTTTTGATAGGTTGGGCAGGTGGGCTACAGAATGGTTGATGGAATTTAATACAGAGAAATGTGAGATGTTGCATTTTGGGAAGTCCAACATGGGCAGGACCTACACAGTGAATGGTAGGGCTCTGTGAAGTGTAGAGCAGAGGGATCTTGGAGTGCAGGTACATATTTCCTTGAAAGTGTTGTCGCAGGTAGATAGAGTGGTTAAAAAGACTTTCAGCACTTTGGCCTTCATCAGTCAGAGTATTGAGTATAGGAGTTGGGGGGTCATGTTGCAGTTACGTAGGACATTGGAGAGGCCACATTTAGAGTATTGTGTTCAATTTTAGGCACCATTTTATAGGAAAGATTGTGTCAAGCTGGAAAGGGTGCAAAGAAGATTTACAAGGATGTTACCAGGGCTCAAGTGCCTGAGGTATAGGGAGTGGGTGAGCAGGCTAGAACTCTATTCCTTGGAGTGCAGTAGAATGAGGGGGTCATCTTATAGAAGGGTACAAAATCGACAGAGGAATAGGTCGGGTAAATGCCCAGAGGAGGGGAATTGAGAACCAGTGAACATAAGTTTAAGGTGAGGGGGCGGGGGGGGGGGGAGACATAAATAGGAACCTGAGGGGTAACTTTTTAACACAAAGGATGGTGGGGGAGCCGGATGAGGTAGTTGAGGCAGGTACTATTGCAATGTTTAAGAAACATTTAGACAGCTACATGGATAGGACAGGTTTAGAGAGATATGGGCCAAACACAGGCAGGTGGGACTAGGTAAATGAGACATGTTGATTGGCATGAGCAAGTTGGGACGAAGGGCCTGTTTCCACACTGCATGATGCTATGATTGGCAAATGGAATCAGGTGGGGCAGGGAAGGATGGAAATAACGACAGGGACTGGGAGGTTATAGGTGGAGGCAACAAAGGGCCACAAGTAATGGAATCTGATAGGAACAGAAGGTGGAGCATGAAACCAAATAAGGAAGGTGGAGTGGGCAGATGGGAACATTGCGGATGAGGGGACCCAGTGGGAACAGTAGGTTTAGGTTTATTTTTGCCTTGTGTACAGAGGTATAGTGAAAAGCTGGGCAGATGAGACAAGTGGGAGAGAAAATGGTGGTGATGGTAACTAAGGTTGGAAGTGATGTGGAGCAGACAAAGGGGTGAAAATAGTGGGATCTGATAAAGGAAAATAGGGACTGAAATGTAAAAACAAGGAGGGATGCTGGGCAGACAAGAAAGGGAGGTGTGGGAGGAACAAAGAAAAATAGGGGATCTGGAAGTAGGGAGGGGTTGGTGATGAGCAGATGGAAAAAAGGAAAGGAACTGAATGACGGGAACAAGGGGTATGCAATGAAAGGTATGGGTGGGGATAAAGCTAGGTAGGTGCGAAGGAGAGGAGATGGTTTACTGCATACAATATACTTCAATGTGTAGGAAAAAACTGCAGATGCTGGTTTAAATCGAACATAGACACAAAATGCTGAAGTAACTCAGCGGGACAGGCAGCATCTCTGGAGAGAAGGAATGGGTGACATTTTGGGTCGAGACCCTTCTTCAGACTGATGCGTCTCGACCCGAAACGTCACCAATTCCTTCTCTCCAGAGATGCTGCCTGTCCCGCTGAGTTACTCCAGCATTTTGTGTCTACCCACAATATTTCAATGCTCAATACACCAGTAATTCCTATGAAACTTTTGTTCAAAGTCAGAAAAATAGTTCAACCAGACTGATTCATCAATTTAGTTTAGTTTAGGTTATTGTCACATGTACAGTGAAAAGCTTTTATTGCGTGCTAACCAGCCAGCGGAAAGACAGTACATGATTATAATTGAACCATCCACAGTGTACGGATACATGATAAAGGGAATAAAGCTTAGTGCAAGATAAAGTCCAGTAAAGTCTGATTAAAGATAGTCTGAGGGTAACCAATAATGTAGATAGTAACTTAGGACTGCTCTCAAGTTGTTGGTAGGATGGTTCAGTTAGAATCTGAAGGTGTTCATACTTCTATAACGTTTGCCTGATGGGAGAGGGGAGAAGAGGGAGTGTGACTCATCCTTAATTATGCTGGTGTCCTTGCCGAGGCAGCGTGAGGTGTCAATGGAGTCAATGGAAGGGGGGAGGTTGGTCTGTGTGATGGCCTGGGCTGCGTCCACAATTCACTGCAATAGAGATTTGTGGGGGATTTGTGTTTCTTTAATTATGTCTATGATGTTTAGTATATTGTCCCCTGGCATGTTATCAGTAGCAGTGCTACTCTTTTTGGTGTCTATTTAGATATTCTGGGGCCAAGAGCATTTGAACTGCTTGAATATGCTGCATGATCTTCTTCAAGGCTACCTCAGGCAAGAAGCCAAATCACAGACACCAGACCACACACAGCAACCATCGTCCTCCGTGGGCAGGCAACACGCTTCCAAGACTGAACAAAGTTCTGATGATTTGAGAACGGGACAGTTTCAGTACATTCAAGATGCAGGTGCGTGGAATGAACACTGTCATATTTATATACTATTCTCGCTGTACAAACTCCCTGTTGTAAGGTTGTGGAGTTGATAGCTACAGATTTGCAAACAAACACTGCCACTTGCACACTCACAGTAATGGTTCTGCAACTTGGGGTGGAGAAGGCCATTCAGTTCTTCAAGCCTGTTCTATCACTTCGTTAAATTACAGCTGATGTGGTGCCTAACTGCACTTTAGTTTTAGTTTTATAATACAGCTTGGAAACAGGCCCTTCGGCCCACCGAGTCGCATTTGTTCTAGGTTATCCCAGTGTCTATTGTTATCCCAGTTTCATATTCGACACACTAGGGGAAATTTACAGAAGCCAATTAATCTACAAGCCTGCATATCTTTGGGGTGTGGGATGTGCCACTGCGAGCTCTGTGACTCTTATTATGTTTTGCATATTTTTTTCATTTTCAATTGAGTACCAGTATCAGTGAGTTATCAATTACTTTATTTTATTGGTATTTCTTTTATTTGCAAAGCAGGGGTCACAATTAAGGGCAGCACCGTGGCACAGCTGGTAGAGCTGCTACCTCACAAAGCCAGAGAACTGGGTTTAATCCAGACCTCAGGTGCTATCTGTATGGAGTTTGCATGTTCTGTGACCTCGTGGGTTTCCTCCGCATGCTCCGGTTTCCTCCCATACCTTAAAGGCATGCGGGTATTTAGGTTAATTGGCCTCTGAAAAAATGCTCCTTGTATGGATGGAATGGATGAAAAAGTGAAATAACATAGAACTAGCATGAACAGGTGATTGATAGTCAGTGTGAACTTAGTGGGCCTACACGCCTGTTTCCATTGCTGTATCTCTAAACTAAACTAAACTAAGAATGCCTTGGCACAGAGTGAGGTCCAAAACTCATCACAGGCTCATGTATGACCAAGGTTAGGAGCAGTTTAGTACATTTTTGCAAGGTTGCCAAGGGAAAAAGATGGACTCAGTAGCTTGCGAGTGGAGTTTTATGACTCCGTCCAGAAAACCCAAATAAAATGAGGAATTCCTAGGTTATTGGGTCGAGAACAAATACCTATATTTTGGACCAATATCCTCCAAATGATATTTGGACAACATTTAAAAGACATGGATAGGAAAGGACTGGAGATATGGACCAATATGGAAATATATATGGACCAAATGCGGGAAAATGGGTCTAGTTTAGATGGGGCATCTTGGTTGGCATGGACGTGTTCTGCCGGTCAAGTGGGTCTATAAATTCTTGATTCTAAATGAGTTCAACATACAGTGTTAAAAATATAACATAGTCGTAAAGATTTAACAATGGTTGCTTAAGGTCAAATTACAGCTTCAGTATATTGCAATTTTCCCAGATCGCCCTCTTTTCCAGTCAAATAGTGTTTTTGATGAGTTAATATATTTTTTAAATTGTTTGATAAAATATTTATGCACTTTCATTTCAATCAGAGCAAGATCTTATTTGCACAGGTTGTAAATCTCTGTTGTATACCTTGAAAAACAACATGCTGCTGACTCAGCGGGTCATGCAGCATCCCTGGAGAACATGGAAAGGTGCTGTATTGTCTCGGGACCCTTCTTTAGATCGGGATGGATACCGACCTGAAATGTCACCTATCCATGTTATCCTAACCATCTGAGTACTGCAGCGTTTTGTGTCTTCCCTTGGTAAACCAGTGTCTGTAGTTCCTTGTTTCTACACTCTGTTAGAGTCATGGAGTCTTACAACGTGGAAACAGGCCCTTTGGCCGAACTTGCCCACACCGGCTAATATATCCTGTCTACACTAGTCCCACCTGCCTGAATTTGGCCCATATCCTTCTGAACCTGTCCTATCCATGTACCATGTCTAAATGTTTCTTAATCTTGCAATAGTCCATGCCCCAACTACCTCCTCCGGCAGCTTGTTCCATACACCCCCCACCATTTGTGTGAACAATGTACCCCACAGGTTCCTATTAAAATTTCCCCCCCTCTCCTTAAACCGTCCTCTGGTTCTCGATTCCCCAACTCTGGGCACTCTGTGCATCTACCACATCTATTCCTCTCATAATTTTGTGCACCTATTTGAAGCTGCCATCTAATAGGTATGCAATGTTAAATGTCACTCCGTGCTGCCACTTTGAAACAAGCTTTTACTGGAATGTACATCTGCAGTACAGAGTGGATAATAATGTCGTGAAAAAACTAATTCAAGAGTGATCTGGAACTTCCAAACAACCAGCGATTATTTTCCACATCTCATGAGCTGCAGGTGCTATCGAAAAGCCATGAAGAGAAATTTATGAGCAAATACTCCCTCTGAACTTTTCTTTGGTGATTCATCATGATGTGCTGTGCCTCATAAGTGATCTTTCAGACTGTGTGGACAGATCGCAGCCGTCATCTTACTAAGCGGGTATCTTTGCCGGCAATATCATGTCACCACAGCTGCTAAGCAACTTGGATGCTGATGCTCACTCCATTTGTTAGTAAAGTGGTTAATGGTCAGAAATTTGCCTGGTTGTCATGAAAATCATTTTGCACTGTTTCATAATTTGACTTCCTGCCAACCCAAATCCTGATATTAAACCACTTCCCCTCCTTTCCAGAAAACCTGCCAATATTGCTTGCTCGTTCTTTCCTCCGTGGTGTCATCCTTTTCACTGAACTTCAGAAGAGCAGATGTGAAATGATGCGCCCAGCACCCACTTGACAACGTGCTTCTTTCCAGCATGAGCAACCTATCACACTGGCGGGAAATCAAATATCCAACCAGTAAAGATAGAAATACCAAAAGGAGCCCAGGAGTGTTAGGAGAGAAGGAACAAAGATTGATGACTTTCAGATTGATGACTTTTCATTTGAACTAAAAATTATTCTGGAAACTCAGCTTCATCCCCCATTCACTATTTCCAACCTGTCAGGCTTGGCTTTTGACACAATCCACCCCTTCTCTCACTCTCCCCACACTCTCACTCTGTCTGTCTCTGATTCTCTCTCTCTCTCTCTGCCTCTCTCTCTGTCTCTGTCTCTGTCTCTGTCTGTCTCTCTCTCTCTCTCTCTCTCTCTCTCTCTCTCTCTCTCTCTCTCTCTCTCTCTCTCTCTCTCTCTCTCTCTCTCTCTCTCTCTCTCTCTCTCCCTCTCTCTCACACACTCTTCACTCACTTTCTCACTATCTCTCACTCTCACTTCCTCTCACTCTCTCATTTTCACCACCTCACTCTCACTCACTCTCTTACTCTCACTCTTTCTCTAACTCACTATGTCACTCTCTCTCTTTCTCCCACTCTTTCTCTTATCTCTCTATTCCAGCAACTGGTTGTCCGGTCCCTCCTTTAATCCGGACAAAATCACAAGAGCGTGCTTGAAATCCCCCCCCCACCGAAGATGTGGTGCCTAGGACGGGTGAGGTGTCCGATCTTGACATCATCGGGACTTCCATGGCCGATCGGCGGATCGAATTTGCCTTCAGCGGCTGAGGCTGTGGAAGTCCGGACTGACTGGAGCCGGCAGATCCGTTCCCCCGAGCCGACATTCGAGGCCTTGGCTCCTCGTTGTGCATGTTCAAGAGCTTGATGGTTGTTGGGAAGAAGCAAGTCTTGAACCAACAGTTTTATCAGACTTGGGTGCCTTCTTCCCAATGTAGCAGAGAAATGAGAGCCCGGTCAAGGTGGTGTGGCTGCCTATTTGAGGCAGCGCCTCCAAAAGATCACTTAAATGGTGAGGAAGTCAGTACCCGTGATGGTGTCCACCACTTATTGCAATGACCTTCCTTCCGGGGCGATCGAGCTGCCAAACCAGACCGTGATTCAACCAGTCAAAAATAGATACATAATGCTGGAGTAAACCATCATCAAACACATGTTGTTCCATTAATTAATGAGGGAACATATCGTGCTGTAGTAAGTCAGCGGGTCAGGCAGCATCTCTGGAGACCAATCTGAAGAAGGGACTCGACCCGAACCCTCACCTATCAGGACATAGGTTTAAGATGATGGGGAATGATTTAATAGGAATCTGAAGGGTGTCTTTTTCACGCAAAGGATGGTGGGTGTATGGAACGAGCTGCCAGAGGAGGTAGTTGAGGCAGTTACTATTGCAACATTTAAGAGACATTTCGACAGGTACATGGATAGGATAGGTTTAGAGGGATATGGGCCAAATGCAGGCAGGTGGGACAAGCTTAGATGGGAAATGTTGGCCGGCGTGGGCAGGTTGGGCCGAAGGGCCTGTTTCCACGCTGTAAGACTCCATGACTATCCATGTCCTCCAGAGATGCTGCCTGTTCCACTGAGAACACAAAGTTATTCCAGCACTTTGTGTTCTATGCAAGATTCTTACATTTGCAATTCCTTGTCTAACCTTAAAGAGGGACATGGACGCAGTTTTAAAACTATAAAACTAAGTGGGCTTTGAGCCAAATGGAGTTTCTCTGATTTGCTTTCCATTTCTGTAGCCCTTAAGCATTCTGTTGACATTTATTTATTGGAAGGGTACTATCTTCCATGAGTACTTTTATATGCTAGTCCTCTCGAAATAAATGCTCACATTGCATTTCCCTTCCTTACTACCGATTCAACCATCAAATTAAGCTTTTGGGAACCCTGCACCAGCACTCCCAAATCCTTTTGCACCTTCGTTTTCTGAATCCACTGCCCATTTAGAAAATAGTCTAAGCCTTTATTCCTACAACCAAAATGCATGACCGCACACTTTGCTACACTGTATTCCATCTGCCACTTCTTTGCCCACTCTCCCAACCTGTCCAAGTGAATCTCCCAACCTGTCCAAGTGTATCAAAATACCAGTAGATTTTTCAACATTGGCTACACACTTGCAGATCTTCAGTGAAAGAACAGGAGGGTGGGAGTAATTGGATTCCTTGCCGGCCTATACTCATGGGGACTAGATTAAACCAAGCACATTGACTCCGCTTTGCCAGGCAGTTAGAATTGTGGCAGCACTGTATCCCAAGCTTAACCCAGTGTATATGTTGGTTCTGTGACCTATCATGCTCTTGCCAAATAAAACCAGCCTAGAATCTTGATTTCCACTTTTATTTAATTCAGCCCCCCAGCCCTTACGGCAAATGGTTTATATCTAGCAGTCTGCTCGTATGGTTGCAAGTATTGCCTCTGTATCATATCCAATGTGCCTCAGTGGAAATTGATATTAAATGGAGAACATCGAACTGAGCACGCTTTAACCGTAGAAATCGTGCTTTTAGCTTTATTTCAAATCATTAACCAAAATCTTTTGGACTCGCACCATAAACAAAGAGTTTAATATTAATCATTGATAACTGACTATTTCTAAGAAAATGTCCAAGTGTGGACATAGATGACAGGCTCTGGGACAAGGTCTGTTTATACACTGGAATAACAGCCTTGCTGAAACTTGAGGTTTGCTTCTTTCATCCAAGTGAACCTTAAGACACATCTGGCAGGTCTCTTCAGCCAAAGAACAGCAATGTGGATAAATTAAGTTCTGAGATAATCTCTTTCATAGAAAGGACAAACATCTGTAAGATTCTGTAGGACACAGGAAATATTATCTCCAGCAGATAACACAGAAGAACATCTGCAACATAAATGTCTCTGCAATATTAATAAGCAAACAAGTTGTATCCCATGCAGCAAAATGCACGGCACAGAATTATTTATCTTTTGTTGCAAATCAAGGGAATTGTTTTGTAGGAAGGAACTGCAGATGCTTGTTTACACTAAAGAGAGACACAAAAGGCTGCAGTAACTCAGCGGGACAGGCAGCATCTCTGGAGAGATGGAATGGGTGACATTTTGGGCTGAGACCCTTCTTCATACTGAGAGTCAGGAGAGAGGGAAACAAGATATGGAAGGGTCCAGAGAACAGATCAAAGCAAATGTTGATCAAGGAAATGTACAATAATGGTTCATTGTTGGATGAGGGAAAGGTGACAATGAAGCATACAAACAGTAGAATGAGTCAGGAGGACAGTGAAACTAGTAGGAATCATTATTTTTTTCTGATAAACAGTTTAAACATGAAAGTTAATGATAAAAAAGCATGCCTAGAAACTCGGCATCAGAGTAACAGAATGGGATTATATCATACAGCCTAAAAACAGGTCCTGCAATCTGACATGCTCCATCTAAGCTAGTCTCATTTGCTCGCATTTGGTCCGCATCCCTCTAAATCTTTACTATCCATGTACCTGTCCAAGTCCCTTTTAAACATTGTTATTGTACCTGCCTAAACTACTTCCTCCGGCAGCTCGTTCCATATACTCAGCAGCTTCTGAGTGAAAAAGTTGCTCCTCAGGTTCCTATTAAATCTTTCCCATCTCACCTTAAATCTATGTCCTCTGGTCCTTGGTTCCTCTACCCATGGGGAAAAGACTCAATGTCTGTTAATTCACCCCAGCATAACAATGCAATATGATCTTTAGCCTGACATACAAGAACTGTTTTTCAGGGAGCTTGTTTAAAAACATCCATTCCTGCAACACAGTCTTAATAAATATTAGATTGTAAAAGGCAGGAGTGAGCCTGTTGGTCCCTTGCCCCTATTGCTCCATTCAAGAAGATCATGGCAAATTCATTTCTGGCCACACCATCACTTGTGTGCTCTCTTCCCATACCTTGACTCCCTTATAGTCCAAATATCTATCTGTCTCTGTCTTAAATGTATTCAAAGACTGCCTCCACAGTTCTCAGGAGTAGAAAATAGTCTGAGTGTTAATGTTGCTCCTCGTGTCTATAATTAACGACCACAATATTTCTTTGCACCTCACAATTCAGGTGTTTCATTCCATTAAAATAATAATTTGTATTTTCATTCTTCCTTCCAAAGTGAAAAACATCAGATTTCCTCTCCAGAAACCTTGTTCAGTCATTCATCTATCTTACCTATTTCCCTTTCCAGGCTCTTTGTATCTTTCTCATTATCTCTTCTCTTTCCCTGCTCTCTCTCTCTCTCTCTCTCTCTCTCTCTCTCTCTCTCTCTCTCTCTCTCTCTCTCTCTCTCTCTGTCAATCTCTCACCCTCTTTCTTTCTGTCTGTCTGTCTGTCTGTCCCTCTCTCTCTATATATATCTCTCTGCTCTGCCTGTTTCTCTCTCTGTCTATCTCTAAATCTCTCTCTCGATCCCTCTCATTCTCACTATCCACTGACAGGTTTGAGGTGAATGTCATCATTGGTGCACAGACCTGCTGTGAGGCAGGTTGCTGACAAGATGATGCACAATTTTCAGGATCTTACTGTAGATCTTGAAGTATTTTTAAGCTGAGGAAGTATCTTTATGCTGAGGAACTCAGCAGGTCAGTGTTATCCCACTTTCTCATCCATTCCCTGCACACTAGAGACAATTTACAGAGGCAAATTAATCAGCGCGTCTTTGAGATATGGGAGGAAACCGGAGCACCCAGAGAAACTCAACAAGTCAGGCAGCATCTGTAGAGGCAGAGGGTTAGTTGAGACCCTACATCAGAACAACAGATTGTCCACAGTACGAGGTCAACTGTGCTGTTCAGCATAATAAGAGTTTTGGCTCCTTTTACCAGAAAAAAAAAGAATGGTTTAATGAGAACAACCAGCAGTCCGAGAAACAAATTAATCACACTTCAAATCATCCTTGGAATGGAAAAATTAGCACATCTCTCGGGATTAAAAAAAACAGATCGTCAGGGTTACAACAAAAACCTGTGACTTACAGGCCAGATGGTGGGTAGGAAAAGAGGAGGACATCCAGAAGTCAGTCAGGAATGACACCATGCATGATTTCTTTGTCAGACCATATGTATCCCAAGCGATGAAAGACTCACCCAGCTGAGAGTGGGTGGGTCCCTTCTTGCTTGCACTAGATAGCTCAGGCTTTTATTTTGCACTAATGTTGTTTTTAATTAATTGAAATATTTTTATTTATTTTGTTAGTTTTGAGTACCGTGTTTACTGCTGTTACTGCTACTACTGTGTCTACTACTGTCTATGCTGCTACAAGTAAGATGATGATGATTCTTTTGTGACTATGTACCAAGGTACAGTGGAACTCGTTTGTTTTGCAATCCAGTAAAATCATACTATAGATAAGCAAAATCAGAGCGGCACGGTGGTGCAACGGTAGAGATGCTGCCTTACAGTGGCAGAGATTTGTGTTCGATCCTGACTATGGGCACTGTCTGTACGGAGTTTGTACCTTCTCCCTGCGACTGCGTGGGGTTTCTCCGAGTGCACTGGTTTCCTCCCACACTCCAAAGATGCGCAAGTTTGTAGGTTAATTGGCTTCGGTAAAGATTGTCTCTAGTATAGAGAGGTGCTAGTGTCCGGGGTGAACGCTGGGCAGCACGGACTTGGTGGGCCGAAGGGCCTGTTTCTGCGCTGTATCTCTAAACTAAAAATGAAACAATCATAGAGTAGTACAAATGTGCAATGATTGTAGTGTACTAGTCGACTTCAGGTTCCGTTTTCGGTACAAATGACAATGACATGGTCTTGACCCTTGACTCGACTCTTGGGAGCCAAGAACAGAAGAGAACTTATCAAGAGCAGGAAGTCAATGAGCACCCACTGAAACAAAAGGTTGATATTTTATGCTCACCATCGTTGTGTACAGCCTCAGCTTAGCTGAATTTAAATTTCCCCAATGTCATGAATTTGAGTCAATGTCACAGATAAAGAACAGGAAATTCTAGGGGTACTCACTCGGTCAGGCAGTGTTTATGGAGAGAGAAATAGTAATTAACCCTGCACATTGACCTTCATCAGTTAGAGTATTGAGTACAGAAGTTGGGAGGTCATGTTGCACTTATGCCACATTTAGAATATTGTGTTCAGTTTTGGTCATCAAGTTATAGGAAAGATGTTGTCAAGCTCAGAGAAGATTTGCCAGGATGTTGCCAGGTCTCGAGGGACTGAGTAATAGGGAGTGGTTGAGCAGGCTCGAGCTTTATTCCTTGGAGAGCAGGAGGATGAGGAGTTATCTTATCGAGGTGTACAAAATCATGATTGGAATAGCTTGGGTGAACAATTGCAACCTTTAAGTAACATCTAGACAGGTACAAGCATAGGATAGGTTTAGAGGGATATGGACCAAAAGCAGGCAGGTGAGACTAGTGTAGGTGGGCAGTGGTCGGCATGGGAAAGTTGGGCCGGAGGGCCTGTTTCCATGCTGTATAACTCTATGACTATGACCCTCTTCAGAATTGGAAAATTCAATGACCATAAGTACTGGAAATGGGAGAAAGTGAGTGTGTTTTAAGTTGTGGAGAGGATAATGATAGGTTGGAGAAATGAAGATTGTCCAAGTAACATGATTGCTTTTGGTCATCATGCTTGGATGTTTAATAGATACAATCTTTAATGTTGTTGAAAAGGGAATAATTGGAATGTGGTACTCTTTATCTTGCCCTAGTTCTGACACATAAGCAAATATTTTGTTAATGCATCTTCTCTTTAAACCCTGTTACCCCTAAAGTTGTTTCAGCTGTTCATTTTGTTAACCAGTTTTCAGTAAGCCATCATATCTTTAAACCTATATATCACAGAGTGATTTATATGGATCAGTCTCAAAATCCCTGACCAAAAGAACATGACAAAGTATACATCATGTGTGATTTAAAACACTCAATTTGGCAAAGAATAACGTTAAAGAGGACTGTTTAAAATCAAATTGAAAGTAAACAGACAGTTAATTGTGATAGGGGTGGCAAACTCCATTGGCTCAAGAATGAACTGTTATAGACTTAATTATTTGGAAGTTTATTGAAGCCAAGTATTAACTTTGTGCTATGGCAAGAACCCGTTGCTGGGATGTGAAGATCATTTCAAAATTTGCCTCAACTCATTGTCCACGACAGCACAGGATATCTTGATGGCCTAGAAGACAAATCTCCACAACAGCCGCCTTTAGAATGAAGCTGATTAAATGTTCCCAGCATCAGCTTTCTGGGAATCTCATCCCGTAACTCAGACACTGTGGCCAAACAAAGACACCAACTTCCTCAAAAGACTAAGGATATTCGACATGTCTTAGAGACACAAGGAACCACAGATGTTTTAACCTTAAGCAAAATACAAAGCACTGGAGGAACTCAAGGGGTCAGGCAACACCTGTGCAGAAAATGGACGGGCAAAGTTTCAGGTCTGGACTTTTCTATAGACTGATCAATCTGAAGAAGAGTCTTGACCTGAAACATCGCCTGTCCATTTTCTCCACAGATTTTGCCTGGCTCACTGAGTTTCTCCAGTACTTTGTGTTTTTCTCCAATGATTCTTTCCAATTTCGACAGATGCATCATGGAAAGCATCTGACCGGGACGCTTGACAAATTGTGTAGAAAGGAACTGCAGATACTGGGTTATACCGAAGATAGACACAATAGCTGGTGTAACTCAATAGGTCAGGCAGCATCTCTGGAGACTCTCCAGAGATGCTGCCTCACCCACTGAGTTACTCCAGCACTTTGTGTCTGCATCACAAATTGGTTTGGCAGAGGCGCTGGCCAAGATCACAAGATATTGCAGAGAGTTGTGGGTGCCTAGTCCATTGCAGAAGCCAACCTTCCAAATATCAACTCCTTTTCCACTTTGGGCTGCCTCAGGAGAGCAGCCAACATAACCAAGGACCAACTATACTCTGGTCATTCCCTCTTCTCCCCTCTCCTGTCTGGCAGAAGATACAAAAGTTTGAAAGCTCGTACCATCAGAATGAGGAACAGCTTCTCCCCTTTGTTATCAGCCTGCAGCCCTTGTCAACCTTATTTTTCTAGGGCCAGGGTACATTGGCCAACCTCCAATTACTAAGGGCTGAGGCTCCTACCTGCTTGGAAAAGAAACCCATAATTCACAG
The DNA here is from genome assembly GCA_038087875.1 of Malacoraja senta. Lineage (NCBI taxonomy): Eukaryota > Metazoa > Chordata > Chondrichthyes > Rajiformes > Rajidae > Malacoraja > Malacoraja senta. The sequence goes on along the minus strand of CM075977.1, from coordinate 78,876,423 downwards.
CATGTAATATGCCCCAATATACACAGCCCCAAGAAAAGTGAGGTGACATGTCTTAATAACCATCTACCGGTGGCACTAATGTCTGTGGCGATTAAGTGCTTTGAGAGGCTGGTTATCATGCATATCAACTGCCTTAGTAAGAACCTGGATGAATTATAATTCATCTACTGTTGCAAAAGACCAATAGGGAATGCATTCTCACTGGCTCTCCACTCTGCACTGGACCACTTGTACAAAAAGCACATACACCAGGCTATTGTTCATGACTACAGCTTGATGTTCAACACCATTATCCCTTCCAAACTTATCATCAATCTCAGAGAATTGGATCTCTGCTTATCCATATGTAATTCAATCCTTGACTTCAGACCACAATCAGTACAAATTGGCAACAACATCTCTTCCTCGATAACCACCAACACAGAAACACCTCAAGGCTGTGCACTAAGTCCCCTGCTCTACGCTATACCCATGATTTTGTAGCCAGACAGAGCTCCAATGTCATTTTTAAATCTGCCAATGATACCACTATTGTTGGACAAGTGACAATGGGCACAGGGAAGAGGTTGAAAATTTGATTGAATGGTGCCAGAACAACAATCTTCTCTCAACGTCAGCAAAACCAAGGAGCTTAGTTTAGTTTAGAGATACAGCATGGAAACAGCCCCTTCGGCCCACCATATTTCAACAAGTAGAGTTTCTCTGATCCACTTTGCATATCTGCAACCCTCAAGCATCCTGTGGACATTTATTTATTGGAATGAGTGGCAATAAGCAGAGGCCCTGCCTGCTTATTAAAAATAACAGCACAATTTAGAAGAAATATCCTTGGCGCCAAACTAATGCCCTTCAATCAATATGTTATATAGATTACTGGCAGTTATCACATTGTTGATCATGAGAACTTACTGTGCACAAATTGGCTGCCATAACAGTGAATACACTTAGTCAGAGAGTCATACAGCATGGAAACAGGCCCTTCAGCCCAACTCATGAATGATAACCACGATGCTCCATCTAAGGTGGTTCCATTTGCCCGTGTTTGGCCAATATCCCTCTGAACCATTATTTTCCATGTACCTATCCAAGTGTCTTTTAAATGCTGTTATAGTATCTGCCTCAACTATCTCCTCTAACATATCGTTCCATATACCCACCACCCTTTGAGTGAAGGAGTATTAACTGGTTATATTAGAAGGATGTTCTGACATTGTGAAAGGTGGTGTACAGTTACAACTTTGCATCTTTCTTTGTGGTTGAGGAGAGCAATTGGCCCATCAAGTCTATGCTTGCTCTCAGAATAATTCTATTTCTCCTATTCATTCACACATTTCCACACAACCTATTCTCTCACATTTACTTATTACCACCAGTACCCCTTCACATCAATACTCCCACCAACCATTTCCACTGGGAGTAATTTGCAATCACCAGTTAACCCAAGAAGAAAGTTTTTCACACAGAGGGTCTGGTATATATGGAACCAGCTGCCTAGAGAAGTGATAGAGGCAAGAACAAGTATGACAAATAAGATACGTAGACAAGGTGGCGCAGTAGCGCAGCAGTAGAGTTGTTGCCTTACAATGCCAGAGACCCGGGTTTGATCCTGACAACAGAGTTTGTATGTTCTCCTTGTGACCGTGTGGGTTTTCTCCGGGTGCTCCGGTTTCCTCCCACATTCCAAAGACATCCATGTTTGTAGATTAATTGGCTTCTGTAAATTGTAAATTGTCCCTAGTTTGTGTGGGATAGTGTAAGAGTACGGGGTGGTCGCTGGTCGGCATGGACACAGTGGGCCGAAGGGCCTATTTCCACGTTGTATCTCTAAAGTCCAAAGTTCCTGATGTCTCTGCTGTAACACTATTCTGCTCTCTGTTTAATCTCTCTATTGTACTACCTGATGTTCTCATGTATGGTATGATTTGCCTGGATAGCAGGCAAAACGTTCCTCACTGTAACTTGGTACACGTGACAACGATAAACCAATACAAATAGCTTGTGATAAGGATTTTCTTGAGACTCTAAGATATCTATGTCACAATTCTTTATTTATAGATGCACAAAAGCTGCCAAATGTTTTTGAAGTGGTGTTTTACAATGAGACTGATGAGCATCCAGGGATGATGATGTGGCGATATGCCGAACCTCGTGCCCTGACGCTTGTTAGAATCAACCCAGTGCCTTTCAACACCACCGAAGATCCGGACATCAGCACCGCCGATCTTGGAGATGTCCTTCAGGTCTGTTCCTTTTGCAGATTGTGTTTACAAAATCTTTAATGACTTCGACATGTGGACTTCACAAAGCGGTTTTTCCAAGTGTCTGAAGAAGGGTCTCGACCCGAAACGTCATCTATTCCTTTTCTCCAGAGATGCTGCCTGACCGGCTGAGTTAATCCAGCGTTTTGCCTCCGTCTTCAGTTTAAATCAGCATTTGCAGTTCCTCCCTACATATTTACCAAGCGTTACCAAGTCCAATATTGCAACGTCCATTTGTTTGCTTGACATTTGCACCTTAAATATCAGTGTATCATTTGATTTATTTTGTATTTTCCTTTGGGTAAAAAGATAAATGTAAGGATTTAGTTTAGAAGTTGTGCTAATCAGACCCATGGAGAGCCTAGCTTTTTTTTTACTGTGGATAATGGAACAACGCCTAGCACGGGGCTCCTGCAAAACCGAATACTATATATTTTTTTCCACATTTCCTCAGAAATTTAGTGCAAATTTCCCAGGGCTCTAAAATTACCATTTCCCAATACCAATGGGAAAATAAATGTTAAATTCACTGCAGTGTTTATACATGCCTTGCTTTCCGGACGGGAAGGCAATTTTGATGCAGTGCAGTATTCTACAATACTTGAGGGGCAGCACAGGTGAAAAAGCCGCAGCTGTATCTTCTTTACAAAATCTAATGCTGCAACTCTGGACAAGTTTTTTTTTCCTGTGGAGCACTTTTCCGTTGTTTCCCAAGAGTGGATTACATTTAATTTTTTGAAATCCTTTCCCGCACCTTGGCCATGTGGTTTCTCATGGTTTCTGAACATATTTTCTGGCTGCGGGGGAGGGGTATGAATTGGTACTTGCATCCAGTAAAATAATTTAATCGGTCTTTTGCACAATGGCGGTGAGGAGCTTTTGGAGCATTTCAAAACCTTGGTGAACTGTTCTTGTGGATGAAGTCATTTTTGCTTCTGAATGTGACCTCCACATGAGTGACATCAGGGGGTAAGAGTTAAAAGGAAACAGAAACTTTAGCAGAACTTGTTTGGGGAAAACAGGCTGATTTGGATGACTCTTTCAAATAATTGGCAGAGGCATGGTGGACCAAATGACCTCTTAGCCTGCACAGTGATTCTGTGCAGATGTCTTCCATTCCTTTCCTTGACACAAAGTTACGTATCTTGCTTCTGACTTTTAGATTTCTGCCTGGCTCCAGAAGAACTTAAGGTGGAGGTGGATGGATTTCTGAAAGATTGGTGTATTGAGGCTGAAGGGAATTGAGGACAATGGGAAACTGGTACAGAAGAAGAATTAAAATCAGCCATGATCATTTTGAAAGGAGGGGCAGGCTTCTGGGTTGAGGTGGGCTAATCCTGATCCTATTATTTGAGCTGTCCTGCTAGATAATGACAAAACATAGAACAGTACAGCAGAGGAACAGGCCCTTCGGCCCACATTGTCTGTGCCAACCTACTGTTAAGACCAACTCTCATATGCCTGCACATAATCCATATCCCTCCATTCCCTATCCAAAAGCCTCTTAAACATCAATATTGTATCTGTTTCCACCACCACCACTGTGGAAGCACCTTCCAGGTGTCTCCACTCCCTGTGTAAAAACACTTGCTCCACACATCTCCTTTATACTTTGCCCCCTTTACTTTAAAGCCTTGTCCTCTAGTACAGGATATTTGAAATTTAGGTCCAGAGTAAAAAGGCTCTGACTGTCCAGCCTATGCCTCTCATAAATTTATATATTTTAGCTCACCCCGCAACGTCCAGCAATCCAGAGAAAATAATCCAAGTCTGTCCAACCTCTCCCTGTAGCTGATACCCCCTAATGTATGAATCATTCTAGGAAACCTGCTCTGAATCCTCTCCAAAGCCTCCACATCCTTTCTATAATGTGGCATTAGAAAGTACGACATGAGAAAGAAACTATGATAAATTGCGGTAAACTAGAGGCAAAAGAAACCTAAGGCAACACCTAATATTCGATCTATCAGATGAAAGGAAGGTGGTAACATTATGTTGTAGCTATGAAGTAAGGATGTTGCATACAATGAGACGTTCTCCCTGTGGGTTTCCTCCCACAATCAAAAAATTGTGTTTGTGGTTTAGTTGGCACTCTGTAAATTGCTCCTAGTGTGTAGGAAGTGGATGAGAAAATGTGATAACGTGGAACTTGTGTGAAGGGGTGATCGGCTTGAAATCAATGGGCCTTGATTCCATGCTGTATCCTTCAATCTATCCATTGGTGGCGGCACAGTGGCGTAGCGGTAGAGCGGCAGAGACATAGGTTCGATCCTGACTACGGGTGCTTGTCTGTACAGAGTTTGAACGTTCTTCCCGTGACCTACATGGGTTTTCTCCAAGATCTTTGGTTTCCTCCCACACTCCAAAGGCGCAAAGATTTGTAGGTTAATTGGTTTGGTTTAAATGTAAAATTGTCCCTAGTGTGTGTAGGATAGTGTTAATGTGCGGGGGTCATTGCTCGGTGAGGACTCGGTGGGCCAAAGGGCCTGTTTCTGTGCTGTATCTCTAAACTAAATTAATTAGGTTGATGAATCCTTACAGTTACGCCATCGGCCTTAATTAGGACACTGAATTAATGAGAAAGGAGTGTAACAAAGAATTATTGTGAAAGGGTGATTGATGGTCGATGTGGACGTGGTGAGTCAAAGGGCCTGTTTCCATGCTGTTCATAAATTATAGGAACACAATTAGGTCATTCGGCCCATCAAGTCTACTCTGCCATTCAATCGTGGCTGCTCTATCTTTCCCTATCAACCCCGTTCTCCTGCCTTCTCCTGACACCCATACTAATAAAGAATCTATCAATCTCCACCTTAAAAATATCCATTGGCCTCCTCAGCCTTCTGTGGTAATTAATTTTACTTCGGAGTCACGTGAGTGACTACGTGAAGAACCCCGCCAGTGCGCCTGCGCGTCATTACGTCATACGCCTTGACGCAAACGGACGTGAGGAGCAGTGCTCCTACAGTGGTTTGTAGTTTTTCAACTACAAGGTAAGTAAAAACTTTTTTCATGTTTTCCAAGTCCGTTTACTGTGGGTCTATGGGGATTTTTTCCACAGACGCCATGGAAAAAACGGACAGGAGGAAGAGGCGAGCGACACAGCCGACAGAAAGTCGGGAAAGTCGGGAGTCCGCGGTTAGAGACCAACCGCCTCTAAACCCCGGTACAGTCGCCAGTGGTGAGCATAGCGACTGTGGACCTGGGGCTGGTGAAAACACTGTCAGCGCCTGTCGGGCAAAAAACGAAGTTTAAATCCCAACGGCCCACGGAGGGAGTCCCAGGCAATGGAAGTAGCTCCAGGGCTAGATACTGCTTTCGAGCGTATTGCCCAAATAGAAAGCCTTTTACACAGGCTGTTGGAGCAAAGTTCACTCAGGGAGGAGTGTACTGAAAGCCAAGCTGCTGGAAACAGCTCAAACAGCTCCTGGTACAGGGCTAGATACTGCTTTTGAGTGTATTGCCCAAATAGAAAGCCTTTTTCATAGGCTGTTGGAGCAAAGTTCACTCAGGAAGGAGTGTACTGTAATCCAAGCTGCAGGAGCAGCTTAACAGCACCTGGCTCAGGGCTGATGGAATGCACCCTCAGGAATGAGGAGCGTGCTACGGGTCATGAGATTTCAGACCCCGACTCTGACGGTGAGGCTGTACAAGGCGATGAACGGCAGTTGCCAGATGTTCCACCCCTGGCAGTAGGATTCGCTGCCCCGTCAGGGTCAGGAGAGCCATTAGGAGAAGAACTGGCCTCCTTAATAAATTACTTGGTTTACCATTAGCTGGAACAGCAGGAAATGGATGAGACTGCAAGAAGTAACTGTGGGTTGCTGAAAACAGCAGCAGTGAACCAAATTATCTGGAATCAGTTGCAGAGAATATTAAAGCTGCTGGGTTCTGGAATAACTGCTTTTACCAGAATAGCAGGTAACAACCAAAAGATGACGAAGTTGCATCAGCAAGCACTGGGGTTGCTATGCAGCACCCACTTCGAGATCAATTATCTGAGGAAAGTGCTATACGGCCTACTATGAATCCGAAATTCGCAGCACTCTGCAAACCAAGTAATATACAATTACCCAACTTACTCTTTGGAGAGGATCTCGGGAGACGTATTAAAGAGTTGGAAGATGAAGCGAAAACAGGATTGATAAATACATCAATGGTTGCAAAGTCTGTAAAAAGGAAGTATCCTTTCAGACATCATACGGATCCTAGACCAGGACCAAGTCGCTCATCAACGCAGGGACGTAGCTGGCGGCCTGCAGCGGGAGTAAGGACCAGTGGTTGTGCTTCCGGGAGAATCCAGGGATCTCAGAATACTCAAATGACTCAAGAGGTAGGTGGACCTGGTTCTCAGGGGAACATACTAACTGGATTAAGTCCAAAAGTTGGAGGCAGATTACGTCTCTTCTATAAACATTGGAAGAAGATTACTTCAGATGTGGTAATTCTGAATAATATACAAGGATTTCGAATTGAATTCAATCCAAATTATGATTTGCCTGTCCAGCATGTTCCTAGCAGAACTCTCCACTTTGCGAAGTAATGGAGGTTCAAGTTGCGCTTCAAAACCCTATATATAAAAGGTGTTATTAAAGAATCAGTCTACCAAATTCACCAATTTGGGTCAAATATATTCCCTCGATCAAAAAAGGATGGAGGATGTAGGATTATTATAGACTTGACAAGTCTGAATCCTTTTGTTCAGTGTCTGTTCACTTGCAAGATATGAAGTATTTTAAATTTACATGGATGAACCAATTAGGGCAGTTCAAAGCTCTGCCTAAAGGGTTAACGTTCCCTTCCAGAATATTCATAAAAATCAATTCTGGGGTTGCTGAGAGCCAGGGGCATGTACTAATGGCATACCTGGATGATGTCCTGATTATAGGAAGGACAAAACAGTCAACAGAAGCATCGGTTGCAGTAATAAAATCAAACTTTTGAAAGTTTGGGGGTTTCTAAATTCATCCAAAAAAATCAAGGTTAAAAACATGTACCTCGATTAATTATTTGGGGTTCACATTTGATTTAGCCCAAATGCAAATTACTTTGCCCAGTGAAAAAAGGGTGGAGTTGATTAAAGATTGCAGTAATCTGTTAAACGAGCAAAAACCTCTAATCAGACAGGTGGCTCGAGTACTGGGAAAATTAGTAGATTCCCAGCAGTCCAGTATGGACCATTACATTATCAACAGCTGCAGAGAATTAAAGAACAGGCACTGAGAGTAAATGCTGGTCATTTTGATAGAACCATACAAGTAACAACAAATGCTGTTTCTAAGCTGCAGTGGTGGATTCTACATGTCTCAAGCAGTTCAGGCAAAGTGCTGATTGAACAACCTTCCATGATATTACAAACTGATGCCAGTGCACTAGGATGGGGTGCAACTGACTTAACATGAAGCTGCGGAGGCAGATGGAATCAGAAAAAGTTAGTGTTACTGCAGACATGGGGAATTACCTATTTGGAGCTTTTAGGAGGTTTCTATGGACTCCAAGCTTATGGTTCTAACACAACTAAAAGGAAGGTTCAAGTTCAAATTAATAAACACAACAGTAGTTGCCTATATTAATGATATGGGTGGAATTAAGTCGGTGTCATGTGACAAAATGGTTAAATCAACTTGGGTCTTGGTGTATTGAAAAGAACATTTGGATTTCAGCTATCTATCTACCAGGTAGAATGAACACAATAGCAGACACCTGGTCACGAAAAGTTCCATGATAATAAAGAATGGATGTTGAATCAAGAGGTATTCAATGATATAGTAATCAGATTTGGAATGACCGACATCGACTTGAATCATCAGCTATCGAGATATGTCTCATGGAAACCAGATCCAGGAGCAGTGGCGATTGATGCTTTCTCGCTACATTGGGGTGGTATGTTTTCATATATATTTCCACCTTTCTGCCTCATAAGCCAATGTTTGCTTAAAATCAAGCAAGATGCTGCTTCAAGGGTATTGGTAGTACCAGATTGGCCTATACAGCCATGGTATCTGTTGATATTAGAATTAACAACACAAATGTTGATCAAAGTCCCAAAAAGGAGTAATTTATTGCTGCACCCTGTAACAGGGTAACAACATCCATTATATCATCGTTTGGATTTGTTGATTTGCAGGTTTTAAGAATGCCTTTTCTGGGACGAGGACTGTCTGAGCATACTGTGGACATGCTTACGGCAGCCGGGAGGAAGAGCACTCAAAAACAGTACCTTTCTTATATTAAGAAATGGGAAGAGTTCTGTGTACAAAAGAATGTGCAATAAAGTACTGCAGATATTTCAAATGTTTAGAATTTCTGTCAAAACTTTATTATGATGAAGGTCTGAGTTGTAGTGCAATTAATTCAGCCAGAAGTGCATTGTCCTCATATTTGGTTCTGGATTCAGAAAGAAACTCAATTGGGTCACACCCAATTGTTTCCAGACTAATGAAAGGAATCTTTAATTCCAAACCACCGAAACCTAGGTACGTGACAATCTGGGATGTAAGGGTGGTACTGAAACTTCTTCGTGAATGGTCATCAAGTGTGTCTTTACCTTTGGTCAAGCTCAGTATGAAAGTATTCATGCTTATGGCATGAGTGACAGCACAACGAGTGCAAACACTTGGAAAAATACAAATAGACAGTATGGAAGTAACTGAAGACAAGGTTACATTCTATATCTATGACCTACTAAAGTAAATTAGGCCAGGTGTGACAGGATTTAAAATTATGCTAGCAGCATATCCAAATGATCCATGTCTCTGTATTAAGACATATTTATTACAATACATTGAGGTCACAAAGAATTTGAGAATACGGAAACTGGGTTGTTGATCACACACAAGAAACCACACAAGAGAGTTTCAATACAGACTATTTCCAGATGGATAAAAGAAGTCTTAACAGCTGCTGGTATTAACACTTATGTTTTTACGTCTCACTCGTCTAGGGCAGCAGAAACGTCGGCGGCCAGGGCAAAAGACGGCCCCGTCGACCATATCCTCGCAGTCGCCGGGTGGTACAATGAGTTGATGTTTCAACATTTTTACCATCGGCCTATTGTTAATGCGGGGTTGTTTGCAGAAACTATTTTAAGTTCTGTGTAAATTCCTCTGGTTTAAAGGGGATCTGATTCATTTCATTATTGAAATGAATTACTGCATTTGTGGTACAAATGTTATTATGAATGCATGATTGATTATTCTCGTTCCGAGTCAATCTATTCAGTGAGAAGCCGGGATTGATCCACGGCATGAAATCACAAAGCTTTAAAATCTTCACGTAGTCACTCACGTGACTCCGAAGTAAAATAGTAAGATTAAACGAGAACTTACCTAAGTTTGAAGTTTGATCTTTATTTTATGAGGAGTTACGTAGGTGATTACGTGCCCACCACGACCCTACCCTCTATCATAAAGGTCAGATGGAAGTTCTTGTATTACTTGTTTTATTATGAGACTATATTACTTCGGTTGTTGTTTTTTGTGATTTCACACCGCTGCTTTGAAGATTGACGCGCAGGCGCACTGGCGGGGTTCTTCACGTAATCACCTACGTAACTCCTCATAAAATAAAGATCAAACTTCAAACTTAGGTAAGTTCTCGTTTAATCTTACTATTCCACATCTCTAAACTAAATTAAACACACTGTTAAAGTGATGAAGGAACACCATGGAGAAATGCAATGTTTTTGAGGCAAATTAGACAAAACTTTAAAATGTAACGTCTTGAGGAGGGAGGAAGGGAACAGAGGAGAGAATGGACTGGCACACATGCAAGGATAAAGCCCCTGTCCCACTTTCACGACCTAATTGGCGACCTCTGCCGAGTTTGCCCTTGATTCATACATGGTCGCCACGAGGTCGTAGGAGGTCTTCGTAACTCTTCCTCATGCTCGTGAGTAGTCTCCACGTACTTGTGGCCTCAATTAGGTTGCGCCGTTTTTTCCAGCCTGATAAAAAATGTCCACGAGTAAAAAAAAGGTCGGCATGGAAAAAATGGATACTTTTTACTTGTAGGTAGGTCGTAGTAGGTCGTGATGGTAGTCGTAGATAGTCGTAGGTAGTTGTAGGTCTGTAACTGGCCCAAGAAAAAAAATGCAACCATGACGTCATTTTATTATGTGATCATTTTCCACTCGTAGCGTCGTAGTTGGTCTTAGGTGTGGAAGACTGAGGTCAAGGGGGGTCGTAGGAGTTCGTAGACATAGTCGTAGGAGATCGTATACATATTCATAGGAGGTCGTAGACATAGTCGTAGGAGGTCGCAGACATAGTCGTAGGAGGTCGTAGACATAGTCGTAGGAGGTCGTAGACATAGTCGTAGGAGGTCGTAGACATAGTCGTAGGAGGTCGTAGACATAGTCGTAGGAGGTCGTAGACATAGTCGTAGGAGGTCTTTTACTTCGGCGAGTCAACACGACCTTGACATTTTTTTCAACTAGTCTAGGGTCTTCTAAACTTGTGGATTAGGTCGTCCAAGCGGGACAGGCCCTTAATTCTTTTACCTTGGTCCGAGGATCGGCAGAATCTTTCAATGTATTGCTGCTCCGGCACAGTTAAATAATTCAAGGACTTCACGTAATCATTATAAAATGAACCATGAGATATTCCTACACATAAACTGAAAGAGATATTTTTAAGATGTACTTAAGATGTACCTTCAAGGACAATGGGCGAAGAGATTCACTGCAGATTCACGTTCGTGGAAATGGCAAAACATTGGTTGCTGTTGGAACAATTGCCTGGTTTATGTTCTGCAAGATCATCAGTGGTGTGCAATGGCAGGCTAGCTGTATAACAAATGGGTTGCCTAACAGGTGTGTGGACTCAATGGGCTAAAGGGCCTGTTTCCACACCATATCTCTAAACAAAACTAAACACACCATTGAGAACTGTCTACCAGCAGATTTTTCTCTAAGTCTAAAATGTCCAGAGAAAGTGTGAGGTGTTGCACTTGGGGAGGTCAAATATAAGGGGAAAATATACATTTAATATACAAAATATAGAATTAAGGCCGCACAATTGCATAGCGGTAGAGTTGCTGCCTTACAGCAAAGACCCAGCTTTGATCCTGAGTATGGGTGCTGTTCCTGCGACTGCATGAGTTTTCTCAGGGTGCATCGGTTTCCTCCCACACACAAAAGTCATACAAGTTTATAGGATAATTGGCCTCAGTAAAAAAAAGTAAAACTGTCCCTATTGTGTAGGATAGTGCTAGCATACAGGGTGATCGCAGGTCAGCGCTGACTCGGTGGGCCAAAGGGCCTGTTTCTGCCCTGTATCTCTAAAATCTAGTCTAATGGCATGATCTTTAAGAGCATTGATGTAGAAACATATAAAATAGATGGAGGAGTAGGCAATTCAGCACTTAGAGCAAGCTCCGCCATTCAATACGATCATGGTTGATCATCCAAAATCAGTACTCAGTCCGCCTTTTCCCCATATCCCATGATTCCCTTAGCTGTAAGAGCTAAATCTAACTCTCTTAAACACATCCAGTGAATTGGCCTCCACTGTCTTCTGTGGCAGAGAATTCCACAGACTCACAACTCTTTGGGTGACAATGCTTTTCCTCATCTCATTCCTAAATGGCCTACCCAATGGCCTTCTTAAACTGTGACCCCTGGTTCTGGACTCCCCCAATATCGGGAACATTTTTCCTGCATCTAACCTGTCCAATCCTCTAAGAATTCTATTTGTTTCTATAAGATCCCTTCTCATCCTTCTAAATTCCAGCGAATACAATCGACCGATTCTTTCATCATAAATCAGTCCCGCCATCCTGGGAATTAACCTGGTGAACCTACGCTGCACTCCCCCAATAGCAATAATGTCCTTCCTCAAATTAGGAGACCAAAATTGCACACAATACTCCAGGTGCGGTCTCGCCAGGGCCCTGTACAACTGCAGTAGGACCTCCTTGCTTCTAAACTCAAATCCTCTTGCAAAGAAAGGCCAACATGCTCTGAACAGACAGCACCCATAGTCAGGATTGAACCCAGATCTCTGGTGCCATAAAGCAGCAACTCTACCGCTACGCTACTATGCCGCACCGATGTATGGAAGAATTTGTGTAAAGCCAGTTTTTTGTAATCCAGATCAATTGGCTTTCTTCACTGCTTAGAGATGTTACATTTAATTCCCTTGTCTAAATCGTTAATATATATTCTAAACACTGGGCTCCCAGCACTGAGCCTTGCATCACCCCACTAGTCACAGAGGGATTTAGGGTCCAAGTCCATAACTCCCTGAAAGTGGCAACACAAGTGGTAAAGTAGACATACGGTATGCTTGCTTTCATAGGTCGAGGCAATGCTTATCAGACTCAGGAAGTCATCATGCTGGTGTATGTCATATTTGGAATATTGTGTGCAGTTCTGGTCACCCCATTACAGGCAGAATGTGTAGGATATGGAAAGGGCGCAGAGGAGATTTACCAGAATGATGCCTGGATTAGGGGATATTAGCTACAGGGAGAGACCGTAACTCTGGGAGGCTAAAGATACACTTGACCTAGAATAACAAAAAGCCGGAAAGTCTAAATTGTCTAAATAGTTATTTTTTCAGTATATGTAGATGTGATGGGTGGAATTCTCGCCTTCTGGGCAGTACATTTCAGTCAATGTTGGACTTCAATTATCCTATATGGTTTAACTGCACAAACATCTCTAGGAGTCCATATCTGCTCAAATGGAAAGAATGAACAGCATTTTAGTGATTGACCTTATAATGATAATTTCATACTTATTATTTATATTTATTCCTAACAGGTACCATGCAGCCTGGAGTATTGGGACGAACTTCAACAAGTATTTGTGGATTATCGCCAATTTAGTTTGTCTGAAAGCAAAGCATGTGAACTACAACTACCTAACATCACCTTGGCTAATGATCAAAAGGAGCTTGTAGCTTCTGACCTGTGGAGAATTGTTCTTAATAGTAATCAAGAAGCGACTGAAGAGCAGAGGTGAGACTAAAATCAATTGTGTTTCTATTTGAAGTGGGCACTGGCTAAGTGTCCACTTATTGGATGCCTGGAGATTCAACTGAATAACAAATAGTATGATTTCAAAATTCATAATTGATATGGAATAGTCCGCTTTGTAACTCTCTTTAAAACCTCCCTCTTGGGCTTTGCGCTTACTTTTGGGGGGAGAAAAAAATAAACCTAAACCAAAATTAAAGCTTGTCGGCACAGTGGTGCAACGATAGAGCTGCTGCCTTACTGTGCCAGAGTTTAGTTTAGAGATACAGCATGGTAATATGCCCTTCGGCCCACCGAGTCTGCACCGACCAGCGATCCCTGCACACTAACATTATCCGACACACTGGAGGCAATTTACAATTTTACCAAGGCAATTAACCTACAAACCTGTATGTATTTAGAGTGTGGGAGGAATCCAGAGCAGCTGGAGAAAACTCACACAGTCACTGGGAGAACGTACAGACAGCACCCGTAGTCAAGATAGAATTCAGGTCACTGGCTGTCAGGCAGCAATTCTACCACTGCACCACCATGCTGCCAGAGACCCGGGTTAGATCCTGACCATGGGTCCTGGTAGTGTGGGACATCAGGATTGCCTTCTGCCCGACGGTAGCAGTGAGAAGAGAGCATGGATCGGACGGTGGGGATCCTGGGGAAAACCTGCGCAGGTCACGGGAAAATGTACAAACTCCATGGAGACAGCACCCGTATCGACCAAAGGTCTGTGGCACTGTAAGGCAGCAGCTCTACCGCTACGCCACCATGCCACCCTTCTGAAAGTAGATGAATGATTTACATGTTAATAACGGTGAATTCTGTTAAATTTGCTATATTTGGTGTGAAAACCTGACCCACTGAAAAACGTTTGGAGTGACACTGAATGAATTTCTGCTTCATGAAGTAACAGGTACATTGCAGAATTAAAAAAAAACACATATCTGTTTCAAATTAAGGAAGATGACTTGGCAAAGCCATGTCCTATTTAAGAGATCAGGAATGCAAAAGTATGTAGTGACTTGGGTGTATTAAATTTCTCTTTATGTTCGGATGTTGCTAAGTAGCCCTTCCTTGGATTACTGATAAAATGGAAACATTTTACCAGCTGTCTGAGGCAAGCAGAGCTTCAGTGGAAGCATCTGCAATATTTATGTTCAGTGGAGGGAATGATCTCTTTGGCACAGTTAGCTTAATTGAGCTACCAGTTCATTCTTGCCCTTAATTTTATGCCATTTTGAATAACTTCCCTCAAGAAATTGAAGCTGGTATGTATTTAGTTTAGTTTAGAGATTGAGCAGGTAATCAGGCCCTTTGGCCCACCGAGTCCGCGCCGACCAGCAATCTAACTGTTCGCACCATAGAACACAGACTGTACAGCACAGGAACAGATTCTTTGGCCCACAACATTTGTGTCAAACATGATGCCAAATTAGACACAAAATGCTGGAGTAACTCAGTAGGTCAGGCAGCAGCTCTGGAGAAAATGGATATGATGACTTTTCGGGCCGGGAACTTTGTTCAGACTGATTGTGGATGAGGTGGGGGAAGTGGAAGCAAGAAAAGATGCAGGTTACTCCAGCATTTTGTGTCTATCTTTGGTATAAACTAGCATCTGCAGTTCCTTTTTATTACATGATGCCAAATTAAACTGATCTCATCTGCCTGTTCATGATCTATATCCCTGTATTCCCTGCACTTCCATGTGCCTATCCAAAAGCCTCTGCAGTGCCACCTTTGGAAGGGAAGGTAGACAAAAAATGCTGGAGAAACTCAGCGGGTGAGGCAGCATCTATGGAGCGAAGGAATAAGCGACGTTTTGGGTCGAGACCGGAGGTTGGTTTACATGTTGGTCTGGGCTGCATCCACAATTCTCTGCAATTTCATGCGGTCTTGGATGGAGCTGTTCTCAAACTCTTCTGTGATGCATCCCACTAAAATTGTGGCATGGTGGTGCAGTGGTCGAGTTGCTGCCTCACAGCACCAGAGACCGGGTTTGATCCTGACTCTGGGTGCTGTCTTTGTGGAGTTTGTACGTTCTCCCCTTGACCTGAATGGGTTTTCTCCGGGTGCTTCGGTTTCCTCCCAAATTGTAAATAGTTCCTAATGTGCAGGATAGTGTTAGTGTGCGGGGATTGCTCGTCAGCGCGGGCTCGGAGGGCTGAAGGGCCTACGCCGCATCTATGGAAATTGGTGAGAGTTGTTCGGGACATTCCAGACTTCCTACGTTTTCCGTGAAAGTAGAGATATCTTTAATAAAACAGGAATTCTTTGATCTTTTTAAACTTCTAACCGGTTTTATGCCAGCAGATTGATCAGATTGTTTTTATCATGTGCTCCTATCAGCAGCGATGGCGAGTCAGGATCCCAGAGTCTCTGTGACCAACTTGTGTCTCCAATGGCCTTGGCAGCCTGCACCAGGGTGGATTCTTGCTTTGCCCCCTGGTTTGTTTCTTCCCTTGGTGTTTCATTACAGCTTGTTCAAATCGAACTTCACCTCTGCCATCATTTGGATCAACTGGGTACAGGTACGTCACCACATTTGCGTCTTTAGCCAGACCATTCTCAGTTTTAATTATAGATAGACACAAAATGCTGAAGTAACTCTCAGTAAGCAGTTCACCTCTCATGTCGTTAACTTCTATGAACCTTGTGAGATTATTAAGGCACAAAAATGAATTGCTTTCGTTTGATCTTGAAGCAGTAACCAAACGTAATCTTTAAAAATGTATGCGGGGAAATAGACGTCGCTGTGAATGCCTGCAGTTATCATCCATCAGTAATTGGTTCCTTAGCAAAGATAGACGCAAAGTGCTGGAGTAACTCAGCGGGTCAGGCAGCATCTCTGGAGAAAAAGGATGGGTGACTTTTCTGGTCGGGATCCTTCTTCAGACTGAAAGTTAACAGTTGGCCTTGGGGTGGGATTTCAGAGAGTAGTTAAAAGTGATGCGGGTATGTGGCACATAGGTAGACCGTGTAAGATTGTTAACACAAAGTGCTTGAGTAACTCAGCGGGTCAGGCATCGTCTCTGGAGGACATTTTAGGATGGTAATCTTCCTCAGATTGGGTCCCAACCCGAGATGTCATCTATCCAAGTCCTCCAGAGATGCTGCCTGAAGGGGCTGTCCCACTGCGGCGACCTAATTCGCGAGTTTAGGAGAGTTTGAAAAAAATGTCATGTTGAAGACCTCCTTCGACTATGTAAAGACATCCTTTGATCTCCTTCGACTATGTTGAAGACTAGCTTCGACTAGCTTTGAATAGCTTCGGGAAAATTGGACACTGAATAGTGGAGAGTGAAGACGACCTCCTTCGACCTCCCTTCGACTATGTTGAAGACTATCTACGACTACCTTCGAATACCTTCGACTACCCTCGATTACCTACGACTAACATGCCGACCTACTGCGACCTACTTCGACTAAACCTACGAGTAAAAAAAGTATCGATTTTTTCCATGGCGACCTTTTTCTACTCGCGGGCATTTTTCAACCTGTTGAAAAATACGCCGCGACCCAGCTGAGGCCTCGAGTACGCGGGGACTACCCTCGAGCATGAAGGAGAGTTACAAAAGACCTCCTGGGACCTCGTGTCGACCATGCTGCGAGTATGAGTCGAGGGCAAACTCGCCAGAACCCGCGGATCAGGTCCCCGCAGTGGGACAGCCCCTTGACCCGCTGAGTTACTCCAACACTTTGTATTCTTTTTGGTGAACCAGCATCTTCAGTTCCTTATGTCAACAGTAAGATAGTGGATCTCTTTACCTGAATGTAAATCATAAATCTGTGAAACATTATTATTCTATTCATATTGTACCTATTAAGATCAAGGATGATGGGATTTGTTGGTAGGTGTGGGCAAGTTGGCCTGTTTTCCACGCTTTATAACTGTATATCTCTATGCCTCTATAACATAGCTAATTACTTGAAATATTTATTTCATACCACAGCTCATCCCAGCTGTCTCCAGGCATTCACCCCCGATGGAAAGCTGCCTTCTGAGCAAGAATACATGGTCATTTCTCTGAAGAAACCAAACGTCTATTTGCGGCAGTGGTCTGACGGACCCGTTTGCCAAGAGCTCCAGTTCTCCGCCATCGCTGAGTGCAGTGTGTTGGAGTACCGCAACCTCACCATGCTCAGCATTTTAAAGCCTTTGATTCTCCACGGACAAGTGGCCATCAGCAACAGCCCTGCAGAACAACTGCTAGACGGAAATGTGTTTGTTGATCCCATATTCATCAACGTGGGCCAGCACGTGATTCATTCCCTGGACACGGCTATCCGTGCGTGGAAGCAGGTACCTCAGAACGAGTGAAACTGTAACTGTGGCAACGCATCACTTTTATTGATTAAAGTCATGTATTGTTTGCGCCCTGATCCATATTAGTTTAGTTTAGTTTTGAGATACAGCGCGGAAACAGACCCTTCGGCCCACAAAGTCCGCACCGACCAGCGATCACCGCATGCTAACACAACCCTACACACACTAGGGATGATTTACAATTTAACCAAAGCCAATTAGTCTACAAACCTGTCCTTCTTTGGAGTGTGGGAGTCAACCGGAAATCCCAAAGAAAACCCATGCAGGTCACGGGGAGAACGTGCAAACTCCGTACAGACAGCACCAATAGTCAGGATCGAACCTGGGTCTTTGGCACTATAAGGCAGCAAGTCTACCAATGTGCCACTCAAGAAATTTGTCTGCACACAATGGCAGTCGTGGGTTTGGAGCCCGCAGAGACTGGAGCCTCAGCTCGGCCACACTACCATGTTTCCCCATTACCTAGTCATGACCATGTTTGCCGTTGGTTGATGTGCGTGCCAACTCTCACATCTTCACTACAACAGTAGCTGCCTTTGAAAAGTAATGACATAGCTATAAACTACTTTATGACTTCCTGTGATCAGGAAAGAGGCTTCTTAACTGGCCGTTACCTTGGAAAATTGAGTACAATGTTGCTTGTTTAGAGATACAGCGCAGAAACAGGCCCTTCGGCCCACCAAATCCGCGCCGACCGGCGATCCCCACACATTAATATTGTCCTACACACACGAGGGACAATTTACACACGCACCAAGCCAATTAACTTTCATACCTATGCGTCTTTGGAGTGTGGGAGAAAACTGAAGATCTCGGAGAAAACCCACACCGTCACGGGGAGAACATACAAACTCCGCACAGACAGCACCTGTAGTCGGTATTAATGCCCGGGTCTCTGCCGCTGTAAGGCAGCAACTGTGGCACCATGCTGTCCGTTGTTCTGGCATGTTGCAGAAATGTCCCACACTTTGGTATCTAAGACTGACATCAGAGTAATAAATTAATAGCCATATCAATTATATAAGCACACGTACTATAATTGTATTACTCTAGATTAGGTCTGAAAAATCACCCTGACACTGTCTACAGACTGATGTAGATTATTGGTCGATAGACGCAAAAAGCTGGAGTAACTCAGCGGGTAAGGCAGCATGTCTGGAGAAAAGGAATATGTGATGTTTCGGACAAAACCTTTCTTCAGACTGATTGTCAGGGGGTGGGAAACGAGAGATATGAATAGGTACAAAGAACAAATGAATGTAAGGAATGTAAAAGGGCAAATCAAAGCCAGCAACGATGATTAAGGAAAGGTGGAGCCCACAATGGTCCATTGTTGGCTGTGGGGAAAGTGATAACGGATGATACAAACAGTGAAACTCAGCAGGACAACAGTGAAACTAGCACGACGACCAGGGTGGGGGAGGGACAGAGAGAGAGGGAATGCAAGGGTTACTTAAAGTTAGAGAAATTAATAATGGTTGTAAGCTGCCCAAGCGAAATATTGTTGGCAGCTTTTATACAATGGGGTAGTCGAGGGCCTCTCGTGGTGACTGTATCTTTGACTCCTTGCTAAGTTCTTTCCCTTTTGTTTTCAAATTATGCTATTTTTCTCTCTTGAGAACAGAGAGCAGCTGGATAACCTTGGCCGGCAAAAGCACAAGGCCATGCTCCTGTGAGTCTGGTGCAACTGGATCAAGTTATTCTTGTCGGCTGTGCAGTTTTCCCATGTGTCGTAGGTAGAGTTGAATATTCAGCAGCCAGCAACTGAATTGCAGATCCATGTCCTGTAATACAAAGTTTTATTTAATCCTGAAGGGTGGCAGGGCGGCGCAGCAATAGCGTTGGTGCCAGAGACCCGGGTTCGATCCTGACCACGGGGGTTGTCTACATGGAGTTTGTGCATTCTCCCTGTGACCGTGTGGTTTTCTCCAAGATCTCCGGTTTCCTCCCACACTCCAAAAGCGTACAGGTTGTAGGTTAATTGGCTTTGGTGAAAATTGTAAATTGTCCCAAATGTGTAGGATGGTGCTGGTGTACAGGGTGATCACTGGTTGGCGCGGACTCAGTGGACCAAAGGGCCTGTTTCCACGCTGTACTAAACTAAACTAAACTAAACTAAACAATTCCTGCGCAGTTCTATGGTAGCTTTTCTGCCTCAGTCACACAAACATCTATTAAACATGCTTGCCATTATGTTTTTCTGACTGTTTTCTTCCCGAGATTGCAAGAAATTGCAGAGAATTGTGGACGCAGCCCAGACCATCACACAAACCAACCTCCCTTCCATTGACTCCATTTACACTTCACATTGCCTCGGCAAGGCCACCAGCCTCAGCCCGATCACTCTATGTTCTCCCCCTCTCCCATCAGACAAGAGGTACAGAAGTGTGAAAACACACACCTCCAGATTCAGGAACAATTTCTTCCCAGCAGTTATCAGGCAACTGAACCAGCCTATTGACAACTAGAGAGTGGCCCTGAGCTACTATCAACCTCATTGGAGACCCTCGGACACTCTTCTATCAGATTTTACTGGACTTTATCTTGCAATAAACATTATTCGCTTTATCCTAAATCTGTAGAAACATAGAAACATAGAAAATAGGTGCAGGAGTAGGACATTCGGCCCTTCGAGCCTGCACCGCCATTCAATATGATCATGGCTGATCATCCAACTCAGTATCTTGTACCTGCCTTCTCTCCATACCCCCTGATGCCTTTAGCCACAAGGGCCACATCTAACTCCCTCTTAAATATAGCCAATGAACTGGCCTCAACTACCTTCTGTGGCAGAGAATTCCAGATATTCACCACTCTCTGTGTGAAAAATGTTTTTCTCATCTCGGTCCTAAAGGATTTTCCCCTTATCCTTAAACTGTGACCCCTTGTCCTGGACTTCCCCAACATCAGGAACAATCTTCCTGCATCTAGCCTGTCCAACCCCTTAAGAATTTTGTAAGTTTCTATAAGATCCCCCCTCAATCTTCTAAATTCGAGCGAGTACAAGCCAAGTCTATCCAGTCTTTATCCAGTCTGTACACTGTGGATGTCTCAATTGTAATCATATATAGTTTTTCCACTGACTGGTTAGCTTTTCACTGTACATGTGACAATTAACTAAACGAACAAACATAACTTTTTCGTTATTTTTTTCCACCATGCTTGTTTCTCACTCCACAAAGGTGATACTTGAATTAATTTGATGATTTATTTGGTCAAACTGAATGCACAAACATTATAGTTCACCAGTTTTCGGAGTGTTGAGCTGTGATGCTGCGATCATGTTTCGGAGTCATACAAAGTTAAGCATCGAAGCCATTGCCAACTGTCGGGTCTAAGTCAGTGTATATATGAGACTCTCAATCTCCAGAAGGATCTTTTACTCTTTTTTTAAACAACTGTTTTGTTAAGCACTACGGAGGATTTGCAATACTGGTGTTGACAGTAACCAGCTTTTGTCAGTCATCTGAAATATTAATCGGAGTAGTCACATCCTTTGGCTTTCAAGCTGCGGTATTTACCACTTCGGCGAGTGGCTGCTATTTATCTAATGCGCACTGATGCTTTCTGTTCCAGAACCAATATCCAGAATCAGAGGAGTTGGTCTTCAGCCACTTTGTGATATGTAACGACACCCAGGAGACGCTGCGATTTGGCCAGGTGGATACGGATGAAAACGTTCTATTGTCTAGCCAGCACAGTCATCAGTACAGTTGGCGCTCCCACAAGTCCCACCAGGTATTGCTAAACCTTGATTCCTGAATTAGTATTTGGCAGCTCTTTCTGGGAAATAAACAGCAGGTGCCTTCAAAGAACGATTAATTATAGCCGCAAGTTTAAAGCATGCCTTTGATTTGTAGAGTGTCACTGATGTACCAGTGCAGTTGTCACCATTTAGGGCGGTGGTGCAGGGGTGGAGTGGCTGCCTTACAGTGCCAGGGACCCGGGTTCAACCGGGTTCAACCTGCATGGATTCTCCCACACTCCAAAGACGTACAGGTTTGCACGTTAATTGGCATAGTGAAATTGTAAATTCTCTCTAATGTGTGTAGGATAGTGTTAGTGAGTGGGAATCGCTGGTCGGCATGGACTCGGTGGGCGGAAGGGCCTGTTTCTGTGCTGTATCTCCAAACGAAACTGAACTAAAGTTCATTTACTGAGTGACAACAACAAAGGATTGCTTATCCTAAATGTTCCTAACGTGAAGCTATGGAAACAACTTTAACGGTCACAAGTAGCTTTTCTGAATTCTGCCTTTAAGCTGCAAGATTGGCATTTTTCCCCCTGGCTACTGTATAACACTAATGAGCATTCTCGCCTCCTTTCTCCCTATAGAACCTGTCATAATTGTTGAAAGGAAATTGCGAGAGGAAACATTATATTTCTCATAACACAGTTATGTAAGGTTAAGAGAATGTTGGCAAGCATGAGGCACTGATGTGTAACTTGGTTCACAAAAACATTTGTAATTCATTTCAGTTTTAAGCAGTCTCACAGTGACAGTGGTGTTAAGGAGGAGTGCGCTCACGTGGGTCTTTATTAAGGCCGATGGCGTAACTTTAAGGGTTTTATCGACCTTGGTTCTGATTGATTGATTGAAAGATACAGCATGGAGACACGGCCCACCGAGTCTACGCTGACCATCGATCACCCGTTCATGCTAGTTCCACTTTATCCCACTTTCCCATCCACTCCTTACCCACTATGGGAGTGTGTAGAGAGTAGTTCAGGAAGTCGGATAACATGGAACCTTTGTGAACCGGTGATCAATGGTTCATGTGGACTCCGTGGGTCAAAGAACCGTATGGGCCAAATAAATGGGTGGCACAGTGGCGTAGCGGTAGAGTTGATGCCTTACAGCACACACAATCTTGTTGGTAAGATTTTAGAGTCCATTATAAATGATGGGATTACGTAGTACTTAGAAGCTCACGATAAAATAGGCGAAAGTCAGCATGGCTTTGTGAAGGGGAGGTCTTGCTTGACAAATTTACTGTAATTCTTTGAAGAATAAATAGCAGGACAGACAAAGGAGAGTCATTAGATGTTTTTTACTTAGATTTTTAGAAAGCCTTTGATAAGGTGCCTCACGTTAGGCTGCTTAGAAAGATGAGAGCCCATGGTATCAAAAGGCAGATACTAGCATGGATAGCAGGTTGGCTGGATGGCAGAAGACAAAGAGTGGCAAAGTCGGTGCTGGAACTCCTTACATCGTATATTAATGATTTGGACGAGGGGATTGAAGGTCTTGTGGCAAAGTTTGCGGATGATACGAAAATAGGTGGAGGAGCAGGTAGTGTAGAGCAAGCAGGGACTCTGCAGAAGGACTTGGACAGGTTGGGAGAGTGGGCAGAGAAGTGACAGATGGAATATAGTGTAGCAAAGTGTGGAGTCATGCATTTTCTAAATGGTGTGAGAATCCAGAAATCGGAGGTGCAAAGGGACTTGGGAGTGCAGGATTCCCAAGTTCCCAAAAAGTTAATCTCAAAGTCGAATCGGTAATAAAGAAAGCAAACTCAATGTTAGGATTTATTTCAAGAGGGCTTGTATACAAAAACAGGATGGAATGTTGAGGCTGGTAAGGCCGCATTTGGAATATTGTGAGCAATTTTGGGCACCATATCTGAGGAAGGATGCGCTGGAGTTTAAAAGAATGAGGGGGGACCTCATTGAAACATACAGAATAGTGAAAGGCTTGGATAGAGTGGATGTGGAGAGGATGTTTTCACTAGTGGGAGAGTCTTGGACTAGAGGTCATAACCTCTGAATTAATGCACTTTCTTTTAGGAAGATGAGGAGACATTTCTTTAGTCAGGGGGTGGTGAATGTGGAATTCTTTGTAACAGAAGGCTGTGGAGGCCAAGTCAGTGGATATTTTTAAGGCAGAGATAGATAGATTCTTGATTAGTACAGGTGTCAGAAGTTATGGGGATAAGGCAAGAGAATGGGGTTAGGAGGGAGAGATAGATCAGCCATGATTGAATGGCGGAGTAGACTTGATTGGCCGAATGGCCTAATTCTACTCCTATTCGTTATAACCTTAAGAGCTTATGACCCGGCTTCGATCCTGACTACGGGTGCTGTCTGTACGGTGTTTGTACGTTCTTCCCCGTGATCTGCGTGGGTTTTCTCCGGGCGCTCCAGATTCCTCCCTCACTCCAAAGACGTGCAGGTTTGTCGGCTACTTGGTTGGTAAAATTATAAATTGTCCCTAGTTTATATAAGATAGTGTTAGTAAGTGAGAATCGCTGGTCGGCACGGACTCGGTGGGCCGAAGGGCCTGTTTCCGCACTGTATCTCCAAACGAAACTAAAGTAAACTAAACCCATTTCCGTGCCGTATCTCTATCAACTAGATCTGACCCAATATCTCAGGTGGTGGATAAATGAAATGAAATAGAGAGAAAAAAAACTGGGAGCACTCAGTAGGTCAGGCAACATCTGTGGTGGGAAAAATTGAATTATGTTTGAGGTCAAAGACTTCCAATAAAACTAGAATATGTTGGAGATGAAACAGTTTCTGGGCAAGTGCGAAGGCAGAGAGAGCTGTACGGGCTGAGCAGAGAGAAAAACAATAGGGAATATCTGTTATTCTGGAAGATCAAAGGCAGCAGTAATAGGACATGGAAATAAATTAAAATGACAACAGCAGGATCATTTATTATCGACAGTCTGAAGTTACGGACTTGTTTTGGGTTTGGAAGATTACAAAATGTCTGGCAAAAAGATGATGGCCTGTTCCTCCAGCTTCTTCATTAGAACAATATGGAATGCATGGCACGGTGGCGCAGCGGTAGAGTTGCTGCCCACACAGTGCCAGAGAAACGGGTTTGATCCTGACCACAGGTGCTGTCTGTACATTCTCCCCGTGACCTGCGTGAGTTTTCTCCAGGTGTTCCAGTTTCAGCAGGGGTGACCAGTACAGAAGGGACGGGTTGCACCTTAACTGGAGGGGGACCAACATCCTGGCGGTCAGCTTTGCTAATGATAACCGGGAAAGTTTAAAGTAGATTGGCAGGGGGGTGGGATCTCGAACAGGACAGAGGCACGTGTGAACCTAGAACCTCCTTGCTATGGAGGGTGGTGAGGGAAAGGGTAGTGGACAGAATAGGCAGGTGAACGGTGGAGAGCGAGGAAGGAGGGTTGGTTTAAACTGCACGTATTTTAATGCAAGGGATCTGACAGGTAAGGCAGATGAGGTTAGGGCATGGATAGGTACGAGCAACTGGGATGTTGTAGCCATGACTGAAACCTGGTTAAGGGAGGGGCAGGACTGGCAGCTCAATGTTCCGGGGTACAGGAGCTTCAGGAGAGACAGGGGTGAGGGAAAAAGAGGAGTGGGGGATGCATTTTTGGCTAAGGAGGATGTCACGTCAGTGGTCAGAGGTGACATTACGGACGGTTCGTCTAGTGAGGCTATATGGGTGGAGCTGTGGAACAAGAAAGGTATGATTACCTGTGGGGGGAACCGTTTAATCTCTTCCCTGTGCGGGGACCTGACTTTTTCCCTGTCGGGTCTCCGATGTCGTTGGGCCTAACATCGAGGAGCCGGCGGCAGCCTCCGGCCGGGGACTAACATAAGGGCTCCAGTCGCGGAGCCTGCAGAACTGACATCGCGGAGCTGGCCGTCTTCGGAGCGGGAAGAGCTGTGGTGGCGCACGGCTGCGACCCGACTTTGGAGCTTCGGAGGCTCCGGCTGCAGGCCCGGTGGACAGGAACATCGGGAGCTCGCAGGTCCCTGGTGGGAGACCGCTTTTCCAAGCCCCGCAACGGCAACTTCTCCCGTTGGAATCGCGGGGTTTAAAGGACAAGGAGCCGGGGCCTAACATCGCCCGGCGCGGCTTAAACGGCCACAGGACTTACCATCGCCCGCCGGGGGCTTAACATCGGAGCCCCGGTTCCCCTCGACGCTGCAGTTGGACTGCTGGACCGCGGGAGAAGAACAAAGGGAAGAGATAAGACTTTGCTTTCCATCACAGTGGATCTCCAACACCTCCTCACTGTGATGGAAAGCAAAGTCTTATCTCTTCCCTTTGTTCTTCTCCCGCGGTCCAGCAGTCCAACTGCATGTTTATGTAAGCTGTGTTAAGTGTGGGTCTTGGGTTTTTTTGTATTGTAAAAACTGTAGGAAACGAAATTTCGTTCAAACCAAGTTGTTTGAATGACAATAAAAGGCATTCTATCTATCTATCTATCTATCTATCTACCTTGTTGGGGGTGTAGTACAGACCCCCGAATAGTCAACGGGAATTAGAAGAACAAATATGCCAGGAGTATGCAGACAGCTGCAGGCCAAGTAAGGTTGTTGTAGTAGGGGATTTTAACTTTCCCAATATAGACTGGGAAAATCATAGTGTGAAGGGTTTAAATGGGGTGCAATTCCACAAAAGTGATCAGGAGAGTTTTCTTAAGCAGTATGTAGAGGCCCCCACACGTGAGAGGGCAACGCTGGATCTAGTATTGGGAAATGGGGAAGGGCAAGTTAATGAAGTGTTTGTGGCGGAGCCTTTTGGGACCAGTGATGACAGTTCGATTAGGTTTAAGATAGTTATGGTAAGGATGGAGAGGGTCCACGTGTCAAAATGCTCAACTGGGGTAAGGCCAACTTTGAGGGCATGATCGAAGGTCTTGCTCAAGTTGACTGGAGCAGGTTATTTGAGAGGAAAGGAACATCGGCCAAGTGGGATGTTTTTAAAAATGTGCTGACAAAAGCTCAGGATATGTACATCTTCGTTAGAGTGAAGGGCAAAGCAGGCAAACGTAAGGAAGCTTGGCTGACGAGGGAAATTGAGGCATTGGTCAAAAACAAGAAGGATGCATGGGACAGGTATAGGCAGCTGTGATCAAGTGCATCCCTGGAGGAGTTTCTGGATCTGAGGAGTAAACTGAAAAAGGAGATCAGAAGGGCAAAAAGGGGCCAGGAGATAGCTCTGGCGGGTAGCATTAAGGACAATCCCAAAAGATTTTATAAATAAGGGGGAAAAGGGTAACTAGGGAGAGAGTGGGATCTCTCAGGAAGCAAAGCGGTTACCTATGTGTGGAGCCACAGGAGATGTGCAAGGTCCTCAATGAATATTTCCCTTCTGTAGTTACCGAGGAGAAAGACAGTAGGACGGAGGAACATGGGGCAGTCAATGGAAGTGTCTTGAAAGCAGTCAGTGTTACCGCCGAAGATGTACTGAAGTAACTATCGTGTATGAAGGTGGACAAATCTTCAGGGCCTAATCAGATATATCCGAGGACTTTGCAGGAAACTGGAGAGGAATTTGCGGGAACCCTGGTTGAAATTTACGAGTCGTCCTTAAATACAGGAGAGGTGCTGGAAGACTAGAGGTTGGCAAATGTTGCGCCACTTTTCAAGCAGGTCTGCAGGGAAAATGCTGAGAACTATAATCCGGTGAGCTTAACATCTACAGTTGGAAAGTTACTAGAGAGTATTCTGAGGGATAGGTTATACAGGCATTTGCTGATTAGGGACAGTCAGCATGGTTTTGTAGGGGGGAGGTCGTGTCTCACAAATCTGATTGAATTTTTTGAAGGTCGATGAGGGCAGAGCTGTAGATGTGTGCATGGATTTCAGTAAGGCATTCGACAAGGTTCCGCATGGTAGGCTGCTCTGTCTGGAAGGTTAAAGGCCTGTCCCACGGGCAGGCGGTTACTGGCGGTGTAGCAGGAAGTTGGGACCGCGCGTGGACCGCCAGAGACCGCGCATGGCCCGCGGGGTCGGTCCCACGCAGACCGCCGGGACCGTATGTAGTTGGTCCCGACACCGTGCAGTGCTCAGAAAAGCTGACACTGTTCAAAAATCTCGGCCTACCGCCCAGCCGCCGCCTCTTAGCCACGAGCATCGCCAGTGCGCCGCCTGTGCGCCGCCTGTACGCCGCGAGCTGTCTCGACGTCATCGCGTAGCGCGTTGTGTTGTGCGATGACGTCATCACCCGACGCCGCGCGACGTCCATTCCAGTCGGCCCGTGGGACAGGCCGTGCGGTGACCACCCGGCATACGCGCGGCAACAGCTTCCAGTAAGGTTTAACTTACCGCATGCTCGTGGGACGCATCTGAGCGGCGCTCCTGCGGCATACACGTGGCGCTCCAGCGGTAGCCGCGCGGTCCCCACTTCCGGGGACGCCGCGCTTCACCGCCAGTAACCGCCTGCCCGTGAGACAGGATCATTAGATCGCATGGGATCCAAAGAGAGATAGTTGAATGGATACCAAATTGGCTCCATGGAAGGAAACAGAGTGTGATGGTGGAAGATTGCTTCTCGGACTCGAGCCCTGTGACTAGTGGTGTGCGTCAGGGTTCGTTGCTGGGCCCGTTAATGTTTGTCATCTACATCAATGATTTGGTTGAGAACATACAGAACAAGATTAGCAAGTTTGCTGATGATACAAATGTGAGTGGTTTTGCAGATAGTGAAGATGGTTGTGAAAGATTGCAGCAGGATCTGGATCGATTGGCCAGGTGGGCTGAGGAATGGTTGATGGAATTTAGTACAGAGAAGTGTGAGGTGTTGCATTTTGTGACGTCTAACAAGGGCAGGACCTACACAGTAAATAGTAGGCTCTAGCAGTTGTTGTAGAGCAAAGGGATCTAGGAGTGCAGGTGCATGGTTCCTTGAAGGTTGAGCTGCAGGTAGATAAGGTGGTCAAAAAGGCTTTTGGCATATTGGCCATCAGTCAGAGTATTGAGTATAGAAGTTGGGAGGTAATGTTACAGTTGTATAAGATGTTGGTGAGACCGCATTTAGAATATTGTGTACATTTCTGGGCACCATATTATGGGAAAGATATTGTCAAGCTTGAAAGGGTTCAGAAAAGAGTTACAAGGATGTTGCCAGGACTAGAGGGTGTGAGCTATCGGGATGAGTAGGCTGTCTCTATTCCTTGAAGCACAGGGGGTGATCTTATAGAGGTGTACAAAATCATGAGAGGAATAGATCGTGTAGATGCACAGAGTCTCTTGCCCAGAGTAGGGGAATCAAGGACCAGAGGACATAGGTTCCAAGTGAAGGGGAAAAGATTTAATAGGAATCCGAGGGGTAACTTTTTCACATAAAGGGTGGTGGGTGTATGGAACAAGTTGCCAGAGGAAGTAGTTAAGGCTGGGACTAACCCATCGTTTAAGAAACAGTTAGACAGGTACATGGATAGGACAGGTTTGGAGGGATATGGACCAAGTGCAGGCAGGTGGGACTAGTGTAGCTGGGATATGTTGGCCGGTGTAAGTAGGGCCGAAGGGCCTGTTTCCACACTGTATCTCTCTATGACCTTACCTCTTTCAAAAGCACAGTGTGAATTCAGTCCATCAACTTCAAGGGTATACAGATGCATTTCACAGTCATACAGCACAGAAACAGGCCCTTTGGCCTAACTCGTCCATGGCAACCAAGATGTCCCATCTAAGCTGGACCTACTTGCCCATGTTTATCGCATTTCCCTCTAAACCTTTCCTATCCATGTACCTGTCCAAGTGTCTTTTAAACACGCTTGTAGTACTTTCTCTCGGTTTATTCCATGTACCTACCACCCTCTGAGTGAAAATGTTGCCCCTCAGATTTCTAATAAAATCTTTGCCTTCTCACCTTAAATCAAAGTCCTCTGAATCTTGATTCCCCTACTCTGGGTTAAAGACTCCGTACACTCCAATCTATTCCCATTATGATTTTATACACCTCTGTAAAATAATCTCTCAGCCTCCAGCGCTCCAAGTAATAACGTCCTTACCTGTGAGGAGGTGCCTGGTGAGCTCACTGTGGTGGATGTTAATTTGTGTTTATTGTGTGTTTTGTTATTTATTATTATATGTATGACTGCAGGCAACGAAAGGTCTGAATGACAAATAAAGGAATCTCTAATCTCTCTCTAATCTCTCCCTGTAGCTCAGGTTCTTGAGTCCTGTTAACATCCTCATAGATCTTCTCTGCACTCTTTCCAGCTGTTTTCACCCTTACCTTACATCTCCTTCTATAATAGATCCTCCAACATGATTCCAAAGCTCTTCTGCTGTGCATCCCAACTCCAAAGCCTTTGTAAACACAAATGAGTACAAACGTTGGGATGTCATGTTGCAGTAATACAAGAGGTTGGTGAGGACACATTTAGAGTATTGTGAAGATAGATACAAAATGCTGTCGTATCTCAGTGGGACAGGCTAGGGAGAAGGAATGGGTGACATTTCGGACCGAGATCCTTCTTCAAACTTTCAGATCTCAACCTGAAATGTCACATTCCCTCTCTTCAGAGCTGCTGCCTGTCCTGCTGAGTTACTACCGCAATTTGTGTCTATCTTTGGTGTAAACCAGCATCTGCAGTTCCTTCCTGCATATTTAGAGTATCGTGTTCAGTTTTGGTCACCACGTTATAGGAAAGATGGTGTCAAGCTTGAAAGGGTTCAGAGAAGATTTACCAGGATGTTGCCAGGACTTGAGCTGCAGGGAGAGGTTGCGGAGGCTGAGGCTTTATCCCTTGGAGCGCAGGAGGATGAGGGTGATCTTATAGAGGTGTACAAAATCATGAGAGGAATAGATCAGGTAGACCCGCAGAGTCCTTTGCCCGGAGAAGGGAATCAAGAACAAGAAGACGTAGGTTTATGGTGAGGGGGTAAATATTTAATAGGATCCTGAAGGTTCATTTTTTAACGCAAAGGGCAGCGTGTGTCTGGAACGAGCTGCCGGAGGAGGGATTTGAGGCATGTGCTATTGCAAAGTTTAAGCGACCTTTGGACAAGTTCATAGATCGGACAGGTTTAGAGGACAGGTGGGACTAGTGTCGATGGGATATATTAGTCGGCGTGGGCAAATTAGGCCAAAGGGCCTGTTTCCATGCTATGTGACTCTAGATGCATCCAAAACATTGCTGTCCATTTCCTAACTTACGCTTAGTGTTTTATAACCAACACCCATGTGCATCTGATATGCCGTGGCTCAATGCAATTCCCTTTAATTTATTTTTTACATAGAGGCTGATAGATTATTTGCTCTATCTATTCTACTTGAGTTGACTTGGTTGTATTCATTGGTGATATATCTGATCTGTTTGGATAGCATGCAAAACATGGCTTTTCACTGTATCTCGGTACACGTGACAATAATCAAACTAAACCTAAAAACAACTAAGCCAGAAGCTGCAGATTACAGCTATAAGAAAGAAAATCCACATCTGAATTTTAATAAAGTAATAAAGCTGAGAAACGTTTTGCACATTCACAAGAGTATTATATTGTGCTAGAACTATAAAAATGTATTTTGAGAAATTGGAGTTGCCAGTTATTTTGCAATTAGAAATTATCCCATCAGAATACTAGAATGGAATAATGGATACCTTGTGCCATAATGAAATGCCACAAATATGTTAGTCAACAAAGATTATTTTGAATATTTACTTATGGTTAAGTATGGCATTTGGACATAATTGTTTCCATGCTAAATAAAGTGTTTAATAATTCATAGTGGATGAAAGATGGAATTAAAGCCTCAAGTGTGGACAAGCCCCCAGAGTGTTAGATTAGAAGAATGTTAGATGACTTCATAGCTATGAAATTATTTTATTTCTCTTGATAATTCTGAACTTGCCAAGTTACTGAAGTTTCAGAACATTTAAACCAGATCTGAAGATAAATGTGAAATAATCTCTGCATTTGGAATCGGTGACTGCCCCAAAAGGCTCTAGTTCATTCTTGAGTTCCACCAGGGAATAAACTGAATTAGGAAAGGGGTCTCAGATACCACATACTTACAGTGGGAAAGAAAATGAAGTTATTCATTGTGAGCATCTTATGTTTCATATTATACAGGCATTGCACAATAAAAGGGTGTTGCTTTATATATATATTTAAAAATCTTCCCATTCTGCATGACCCTTTTGCAAATGATTATTTCATTATGTTAGCTGTTCACAAGGATTCTTCTATTAGGCTATTGTGAGGTCACTCTGCAGAGTACCTGCCTGGTATATGTTCTTTTGACAAGTCTCCCAAATTGTGGCTTGAACAATGATAAACACTCCCCTTGTTGTTTTCCTAAACAGGCAGTGAACTCAAAAATAGATGTTGGGGGGGGGGGGTGGCACATCGATCAGGGGACGGCACAGTGGTGCAGCGGTAGAGTTGCTGCCTTACAGCGCCAGGGACCCGAGTTCAATACTGACTATGGCTGCTGTCTGTACGGAGTTTGTACGTTCTCCCTGTGGGTTTTCTCCTGGTGCTCCAGTTTCCTCCCACACTCCAAAGACATATAAGTTTGTTGTTTAATTGGCTGCAGTAAAAATTGTAAATTGTCCCTAGTGTATAGGATAGTGCTAGTGTACAGGGGTGATCACTGGTCGGCCCGCTCGGTGGGCCAAAGGACCTCTTTCCGCGCTATATCTCTAACATCTAAAGTAAACATCTCTTGCACCAGTTTTGGAGTATCACATGCTGGAAATTTTCCTGTAAAAATGTTTAAGGATATAATAAATTGTCTGAACTTCTGGCAGTGAATTTCAGCCACCTTGCCCAATGCACTAAGCATACAGAGCCTTTTCTCTTGCTTTAATAGTGCAGCATTCAACATGTTGAGCAGATACACTTGGGATGGACAACATTCCAAATTGGCGACCTAATTAGTTTGCATTTAATTCAATTAATTTCTCAGATGTTCTTTCAATGATGAGAGACGCATTTCGCATATACCTGAGCAGCAGCGATCAAATGTATTTTTCTCTGTTCCCCCAACAGCTTTATGAGGATGTTGCCAGGACTCGAGGGCCAGAGCAAGAGGGAGAGATTGAGCAGGCTAGGACTATAAAGGTGTACAAAATCATGTGAGGAATAGATCAGGTAAACACATAGAGTAGGGGAATCAAGAACCAAAAATCAAAGGTTTAAGGTGAGGGGGAAAATTTAATAGGAACCTGAGGGATAACATATTCACGCAAAGGATGGTGGGTGTATGGAATGAGCTGCCGGAGGAGGCAGTTGAGGCAGGTACTATTGCTATCGAATTATTCTTATAATGAGGCTCGTACAACGACGTAATCGGAGTCTGTCTTTATTTAGCAACTCACTACAGCAGCTGCCTCGTGCTGCATCCCCGGGCCCTGCTGCTAGGCCTCTCCCCGGTTACGCCCACAGCCCCACCTTCAGGCCGGATGCCGTCACTGCAGCCTGACCACTGGCAGCAGAATAAAGGCATTCCTTACTCTATTATTCCATAATACCACATCTCCCTTTCTTTGAGAACAAAGGGTGGACTACCTTTGTCTCTGCAGGTCTTAAGGGGTTTATTCTGCCCTTTTGCTGAAAGACCTGTCCCTGATCAAATAAATCAATAAATCACCAATCAAGTCTCTACGGCTTTCTAACCTCTCTCCCACACCTGGTCCGCACAGTCTCTGTGGTGGGGCCCTCTCTGCCGGGTGATGTTGTCACTGGTGGAGCTGGCTCTGGTGTAGGTGAATCTTCTCCCACCGGTGGCTCATCAGCATCGACTACCCCACTGTTGGTCTGCAGCGGCACCAAGTGATGCCGGTTCCTCCTCAGTGTGCCCTGAGGCACCTGGACGATATAAGAGCGAGGGGTGTTGTGTGTAGATAGCACTGTGCCCTGGACTCGTGCATCGGTGATCCACACATCCTCCCCAGGTACGAGTGGCTCCAGGTTTCTCGCTCCGTGCCTCTTGTCGAAGGATCTTGCGTCGTTCCTCCTCTTCTCCCTTTCTTTGGCCCCCAGCGCGTTGTAGTCAGGCAAAACTGGATTCAGCAGGGTTGGAAGGGCAGGAACTGTAGTGCGGAGGCGGCGCCCCATCAACAGCTCGGCCGGGCTATAGCCGTTCTGTAGAGGGGTTGCTCTGTAGGCCAGCAATGCAAGATATGGGTCTGATGCCTTTGTTAGCAGGTTTTTCACGGTTTGTACAGCGCGTTCCGCCTCCCCATTGCTCTGAGGAAACTTGGGGCTGCTCGTGATGTGCACAAAGCCATACTCTGCTGCAAAGGCTTTAAAGTGGCTACCTGAGAACTGGGGCCCATTGTCACTTTTAAGAAATTCCCCAATTCCATGACGACAAAACATGGATTTCAGGTGCACCACCACATCTGTGGACCTTGTGTGTGTCAGCAGCGCAACTTCCACATACCTTGAGAAATAATCTACTACTAGTAGATAAGTCTTGTTTTTCAGCGTGAACAGGTCAGCTCCCAAGGTTTGCCAAGGCCTGTCTGGCATCTCCGTTGGCATCAGCGGCTCTTTGACGTTCCTTCTCTCTTGGATGCAGGTTCTACATTTCAGCACCATGTCATTCAGCTGGCTGCTGAGTCCTGGCCACCATACCGTCTGTTTGGCCCGGCCCCTGCACTTTGTCACCCCCAGGTGTCCCTCATGTAGTCTCTGCAGCACATCACCTTGTAAGGCTGTTGGGATGACGAGTCTCGTGCCCCGCAGCAGCAGCCCATCGTGCACAGTCAGCACTGCTCTATCAGCCCAGTAATGTCTCAGCACTCCCTGCAGTTGGCTTTTGTCGGGCCACCCGTCTGTGCAGTACTCCATCAGTGCAGAGCATGTGCTGTCTGCCTTCAGGTGCTCACGTAGGCTGCTCAGATAATCTCCACTGACAGGAATGTTGCTGATGACAGAGTCTACATAGATGTTGGTGTCCTCTAATAGGCTTATGTCTGTGTGTGCTCTTGCGGCTCTCAGAGGAGCACGAGATAAGGTGTCGGCTGTCCACAGGCTTTTGCCAGGGACATGATTGACTGTATAGTTGTACCTCATGAGTCTCATCCTAAATCTTTGGATTCTTGGTGGGAGGTCATCCAAAGCTTTCCTTCCCAGCAGACTCACCAACGGCTTATGGTCAGTTTCCAGCTCGAATGGTCTTCCCAGGATGAAACAGCTGAACCTTTCACATGCCCACGTTGCAGCCAATGCCTCCTTCTCTACTTGAGCATAGCGCTGCTCTGTTGGCGTCATTGACCTGGACGCATATGCCACAGGTGACCACATGGCATCGCTCTTCTGCAGCAGGACTGCCCCCAGGCCAAAGGAAGAAGCATCAGCAGAGATCTTTAAAGCACTGTTTGGGTTGTATAATGTGAGCACTGGTGTGGATGACAGCTCTGTTTTTAACTGATCAAAGGCGGCCTGCTGCTCTGTCCCCCAGTACCAGTGGTTCTTCTTGGACAGCAGGTCTCGTAGCACTTTGTCTTTTTCAGCCAGGTTAGGCAAGAAGCGGCCCAGCTGATTGACCATGCCCAGAAAACTCCTGAGTTCGCTGACATTTTTGGGTGCATCCATCTCTTGTACTGCTCTCGTCTTCTCTGGATCTGGCTTCACTCCATCTGCTGAAATCACATGACCCAGGAATCTGACTGTGTGGCGTGTGAGCTCACATTTGTCCATGTTGAGCGTAATGCCGGCCTTTTGTGCCTTCTTTAGCACCGCATGTAGCCGCACATCATGCTCCTCCTGCGTCTGTCCCCAGACCAGGATGTCGTCCATGTGACACAGTACCCCCTCCAGGCCACCGGTCACTTCTGTCACCATCATCCTTTGAAAGTGCTCGGGGGCTGATGCTATGCCAAAGGGTAGACGGTTAAAATAGTAGCGCCCATAAGGCGTGATGAAGGTGGTGTATTTGGCAGACTCTTTTGTCAATGGTACTTGCCAAAAGCCCATGTTGGCATCTAATTTGCTGAAGACTGTTGCGCCAGCTAGCATGCCCAGAGTGTGCTCGACAGAAGGCAGGATAAACTTTTCTCTGCATACTGATTCATTCATCATTGTGAAATCCACACAAATGCGAACATCACCTGCTTTTTTCGGCACCACCACCATCCCGGCACACCAATCAGTCGGCTCCTCAATCTTGGTGATTACGCCCATCTTCTCCATACGGTCTATCTCCTCCTTCACTTTTCCCATAAGCGGCAGAGGGACTCTGCGTGGTGTGTGGAGAGAGAAGGGCACAGCCTCTGGCTTTAATTTAATTGAGTATGGCCTCAGAACAAGACCCAAGCCGCTACACAGCTTCGGATATTGTTGTTTCATTGATTCCATGGTGATGCTGTCAACCCTGCACACAAGCTGAAGCTGTTCTATGGCAGGCCTTCCCAACAGTGCAGTGTGCAGGTCTTTTACTACATAAATGTTCTCTATGGCTGTCTTTTTGCCTCTGCGCAGTGTTTCTCTGGCTACACCTAGGACAGAGAGTGCATTGCCCCCTGGCCCAAACAACGGGCGTGTCGGCACTGCCAGGCGCTTCACATCATGCCCCCCTGTAATGTCATGGTACACCTCGGCTGGCATGGCGGTGACATCAGCACCAGTGTCTATTTTAAAGCACACTTTTTTTTGTCTCACTTGTAGCTGCACCGTCCACGGGTCTTTTCCAGCATCCACGGCTCCCAGGAAAAAGCTCTCTTCTTCCTCTGTAGTGACAGCATTCAGAGATTTTGCACTGTTTCTGCACACTTTGCCATAATGTCCCTTTTTGCCACAGTTGTGACACACAGCATCTTTAGCAGGGCATTCCCATTTTCCATGCGAGGGCATTTTTCCACATCTATAACAGGCCTTTGAACCTGGCTGTGGCCGTTTATTAAGTTTATTTTTGCCTGGTGTTTGTGCTTGTGGCTGAGGCTTTGAGGGAAATTTGGGTTTTCTGTAGCTTTTAGCATGCACAGCATCAACATTTGAGCACTTGCTAGCACCGCCATTTTCTCCTCTTAAGTCAGACCGCTGTCGTCTAACTTCTTCAGACTGCCTTGTCTTTGTTATCGCAGTTCCAAGGGTTAGGTCTCTGTCTAGCTGTAGCTTTTCTGACAATGAGACGTTTCTCAGCCCGACCACTAACCTGTCGCGGATCAGCTCGTTCTGTAACTGTCCATAGTTGCAGTGTTCAGCTAATCCGTATAGAGCAGTGATGAAGGAATCCACCGTTTCTTCTGGCAGTTGCACACGCTGATTGAACTTGGCTCTTTCGTAGATTACATTCTTTTTAGGCACAAAAAATGCATCAAAGCCAGCCTTAACATCCGTGTACACCTTCCTCTCATCTGCAGTTAGCGTTAGCCCCTTTAGCACATCTTCGGCTTCATCACCCATGCAGTACACTAACGTGTTCACCTGGTTTTCTTCCGACGTTGCGTTTAAGTTGCTTGCAAGCCGAAAGCGGTCGAATCTCCTGATCCAACGCTCCCATTCTTGAGGCTTGGTAAAATCGAATGGCTCTGGAGGTTGTATTGTGAACGTAGCAGTTGGTGTAGGTTGCGCCATATCTGCCAGCTCATCTCACCTTTCTCCGCCAAAACGATACACTTTCCTCTTCTTCTTTTTTTTTTTTCGCTTACAAGTATCCCACTTCTGACACCATATCGAATTATTCTTATAATGAGGCTCGTACAACGACGTAATCGGAGTCTGTCTTTATTTAGCAACTCACTACAGCAGCTGCCTCGTGCTGCATCCCCGGGCCCTGCTGCTAGGCCTCTCCCCGGTTACGCCCACAGCCCCACCTTCAGGCCGGATGCCGTCACTGCAGCCTGACCACTGGCAGCAGAATAAAGGCATTCCTTACTCTATTATTCCATAATACCACAATTGCGACATTTAAGAAACATTTGGACAGGTACATGGATAGGACAGGTTTAGAGGGAGATAGACCAAATGCAGGCAGGTGGGACTAATGTAGATGGGACATGTTTGTCAGTGTAGGCAAGTTGGGCTGAAGGGTCTGTTTCCACGCTGTATGGCTCTATGACTATATAACATTTTGAACATCCAGTTGGGAATATGTGCTAATTCTTCTTTGTGGCAAGAATCAGCAGTCTCTTACTTTCTCAGCCAGGTCATCTGTGCATTCTCCATGTCCGTGCCACATGCAATAAAAGCTTTTTAAGTGAAAATTTATTATTTTCTATTCTGTACAATAGGGTAAACTGCCCTAATCTTTATCAAATAGAGCCTCAATGAAGATGGTGTTTTGTCAGCTGTCAGAAAGAAACACAAGCTTCAAATGCGATCAGTCCCGACAACTAAGCTTATAATATGCTTCTTTTCTTACCAGAACCATTGTTTAGTTTATAAATACAGTGTGGAAAGAGGGCCATTGGCCCACTGGGTGCACGCGACCAATGACCTCATGTACACTAGATCTATCCTCCACACGGGGGGGCAATTTACAGAAGCCAATTAACGTACAAACCTGCACGTCTTTGAAATGTGGGAAGAAACTGGGGCACCCAGAGAAAACCCACGCGGTCACAGGGAGAAGGTAGAAACTCCGTACAGACAGCACCCGTAGACAGGATCGAACTCGGAACTCTACCGCTGCGCCACTGTGCCACCTGTTGTTGTGTTGGTGTAACTTTCCTGTGTTTGTATCTCTTTTAAGCTACATTTAACTGTCTTGTTGCCTGCAAAAATGTAATTGGACAGCTTCCGAAAGAGCAATCAGCTCCGCCATTGTTTGTGAGCCTTTCATTAAAAGAAATGGGTGGCATGGTGGTGCAGCGGTAGAGTTGCTGTCTTACAGCGCCAGAGACCCGGGTTCGATGTTGTATCTTTGGTGCTGTCTGTATGGACCTTGTATGTTCTCCCTATAATCTGCGTGGGTTTTCTCCGGGAGCTCCGGTTTCCTCCCACACTCCAAAAACGTGCAGGTTTGTAGGTTAATTGGCTTGGTAAAAATCGTAAAATTGTCCCTAGGATAGTGCTAATGTGTGGGGATCACTGGTCGGCATGGACTCAGTGGGCCAAAGGGCCTGTTTCTGTGCTGTATCTCTAAACTAAACTAAAACTATAGACTTCCACTTGCTTCTGTGTAGCTCCCTTGGACAAAGTAGAGCTTTCTCTGTCTTGCGGTATTTCTTCCGATATATGATGCTTATGTGAATGGAAAGGTCATAGATTACAAGGAGTGGTACATGGAAAGCCCAGCGTGGTGCTACCCTTGTCAGGCGCACAGAAGCGGATGCCGAGGACATTCATAAATCGTGACTTCTAAACCAACAGTGAAATTCAATGCAGGAATGCTGTGAGGAAGTCTTTCAACTGACATAAATGGCTTCTTATTCAATTAAGCTCCTGTACAGCCAGATTTGCTATTGTAGTCTTGTGAATAGTTCCAGTTTCTCTTGAATTTGTTAGCAAAGCATAAATTTGAAAACAACACTGAATCCACAGACATCTGCTCCAAGGCCATGGATTGTCAGCGAAAAGCTTTCCGCCCATCCTGTGTTCTGTAAAGTCTCCGTCCCTTTCACTCATTCTGGCATTTCCAAAATAATCTAAAATTATATGTTAAAACATCTGAAGTTTGTTCTTTATTTCACTTGGCTGTGGTAAACTTTTCCTTTTCCCCCAATTTCTTGTTTCCTAGTTCTTCTTGATGACCTGACACCCCTTTCTCCACCACAATTTTTGACAACCCTTCTCTCCTAGTATAGATGGATACAACAGTTGGTATGTTTGTCATAGTCATAGAGTCAAACAGTGTGGAAACAGGCTCTCCAGCCGAACTTGCGCACACCGACCAACATGTCCCATCTACACTGGTCCTACTTGCCTACGTTTGCCCTATATCCTTCCAAACCTGTTCTATCCATGTACAGTACCTGTCTAATTGCTTCTTAAATGTATCGATAGTCCCTGTCTCAACTACCTCCTCCAGCAGCCCGTTCCATGGACCCACCACCCTTTGTGTGAAAAAGTTATCCCTCAGATTCCTATAAAATCTTTCCCCTTTCACCTCAAACCTATGCCTTCTGGTCCTTGATTCACCTACTCTTGGCAAGAGACAGTGCGTCTATCCGATCTATTCCTCGCTTGATTTGATAGAGCTCTGTAAAGATCACCCCTCATCCTGCATTCCAGGGAGAATCAGTAGATGTTGTTTACTTCGATTTTCAGAAAGCCTTTGATAAGGTGCCACACGTTAGGCTGCTTTGGAAGATGAGAGCCTACGGTATCAAAGGGCAGGTACTAGCAGGTTGGCTGGATGGCAGAAGACAAAGAGTGGCAATGAAGTGATGTTTTTCTGGTTGGCTGCCAGTGACTAGTGGAGTTCCGCAAGGGTCGGTGCTGGAGCCACTACTCTTCCCGTTATATATTAATGATTTGGACGAGGGGATTGAAGGCCTTGTGACAAAGTTTGCGGATGATACGGAAATAGGTGGAGGGGCAGGTAGTGTAGAGAAAGCAGGGACTGCAGAAGGACAGGTTGGGAGAGTGGGCAAAGAAGTGGCAGATGGAATATAGTGTAGCAAAGTGTGGAGTCATGCATTTTGGTAGTAGGAATAAAGGCATAGACTATTTTCTAAATGTAGTTAGAATCAAAGGGACTTGGGAGTACTGGTGCAGGATTCCCAAAAAGTTAATCTGCAAGTCAAATCAGTGGTAAAGAAAGCAAACTCAGTGCTAGCATTTATTTCAAGATGGCTTGTATACAAAATCAGTGATGTCATGTTGAGGCTCTATAAGGCGCTGGTAAGGCCACATTAGGAATATTGTGAGCAATTTTGGGCACCATATCTGAGGAAGGATGTGCTGGCTCTGGAGAGGGTCCAGAGGAGGTTTACAAGAATGATCCCAGGAATGAGTAGGTTAACCTATGATGAGCGTCAGTCAGCTCTGTGCCTGTACTCATTGGAGTTTAGAAGAATGGGGGACTTAATTGAAACATACAGAATAGTGAAAGGCTTGGATAGAGTGGATGTGGAGAGGATGTTTCCACCAGTGGGAGAGTCTAGGACTAGAGGTCATTGCCTCAGAATTAAAGGACGTTCTTTTAGGATGGAGATGAGGAGAAATTTCTGTAGTCAGAGGGTGGTGAATCTGTGGAATTCTTTGCAACAGAAGGTTGTGGAAGCCAAGTCAGTGGGTATTTTTAAGCAGAGATAGATAGATTCTTGAATAGCACAGGTGTCAGAGGTTATGCGGAGAAAGCGTGAGAATGGGGTTAGGAGGGAGAGATAGATCAGCCATGATTGATTGTCTGTGGAATTCTCTGCCTCTCTGCCTCAGAGGGCGGTGGAGGCGGGTTCTTTGGATGCTTTCAAGAGAGAGCTAGATATGGCTCTTAGAAATAGCGGAGTCAGGGGATATGGGGAGAAGGCAGGAACGGGGTACTGATTGGGGATGATCAGCCATGATCACATTGAATGGCGTTGCTGGCTCGAAGGGCCGAATGGCCTACTCCTGCACCTATTGTCTAATGTCTATTGACGGAGTAGACTTGATGGGCCGAATGGGCAAATTCTACTATTCCATGTGACCTTATGAATAGAGTCCCAGCCTACTCAACCTCTCACTACAGCTCAGACCCTCAAGTCCTGGCAACATCCTGGTAAATCTCTGCACTCTTTCCAACTTGAAAACATCTTTCCTGCAACATGGTGCACAGGACTGAACACAAACTCATAATGTGGCCTCAGCGATTGATCCAGACCTCCATGGCGTCCATCATATCACTACCTCTGTGGAAATCGCAGCAGCTTGGAGTCAATGCCACCATTTTACAAACGCAAACTCAAGCTCCCCCCACCCTCCCGTCTTCCCCCCCCCCAGTCAGTGATGTTATGGACGCGGGGGTCTGGACCAATCGCTGACAAAGTTTATTACAAATCCCGTCCCTGGAGACGTCATGTCCATTCGGTGGCTTTTCGACGTCATGTCTGTTCTGCGTCTTGTCTTTGTGGCGTAGTGTCCGTTCAGGTTCGTATCCTTTCGCATGGTGTCCGTTCAGTATCCTGGCTTCCACTTCTTGGCTTCGGTTTCTCGTCCTTCGCCGTTGTGTCTGCACACGGAT
Organism: Malacoraja senta; assembly: GCA_038087875.1. Classification (NCBI taxonomy): domain Eukaryota; kingdom Metazoa; phylum Chordata; class Chondrichthyes; order Rajiformes; family Rajidae; genus Malacoraja; species Malacoraja senta. The sequence goes on along the minus strand of CM075977.1, from coordinate 78,835,088 downwards.
CCCGACAGTGAAGCCCAGACACAGAAGGTGCGCGGCCGTGACGGCGGTTTTGCGCAGGATGTGGTACAGCCTGAGCTCGGCCGCGCTGGGCGCTCTGCACACCGCAATTGCGGCCTCCTTGCGTCACCGCGGCCTCGGGCCCGGGAGGTACCGAAGATGGAGGAAGTCTGCGGGCCAGATGCTTACGGAAAGAAAAATACGCCTGCGGGCCGGATGATTTCGGGTTACAGGCCGCATTCGGCCCGGGGGCCATAGGTTGCCGACCCCTGATTTACGGCAATAGATGTCCTTGCTAACAACACGCGTATGCATCAATTTAAAAAAAATCTTTGGTTAGGCTGCATTTGGGGTATCAAATGCAGTCTTGATCATCCCATTCCAGGAAGGATGTGGAGGTTTTGGAAAGGTTGCGTAAGAGATTTACCAGAATGATGCCGGGATTAGGGGGTATTAGCTACAAGGAGAGGTTGGACAGATTTGGATTGTATTCTCTGGAGTTGATAGAAGTATATAAAATTATGAGAGCCATAGATAGGGAAGACGGAACATTCTTCCCATGGATGGAAATATTAAATACTAGATATAAAAGAGATTTGTGGGGTTTTTACACAGAGGTTGGTGAGTGCCGGTGGTGGTGGAGTCAGATATGATAGTGACATTATAGAGACTTTTGGATATGTATTTAGATATGCGGGAAACACAGGGAAATTGATTATCCGCGGACAGAAAAGTGTTGGTTTTGGCATCATGTTCGACGCAGACATCTTGTGCTATACTGTGCTATGTTCTTGGGCACTTCCATCTGTAATGGCATTTTGATGGTATTGATCAATGGTACTGAACAATGGTACTAATCTCCTTTACCTAACATCAAGTCGAAAGCAAATTGGGTGTACAATATAGTTTCCATGTGAAACTGCTGTGAAGCTGATTTAATTCATGAAGCAGCACTGAATTACAATGTGGACTTTGTTCTGAGCTAACGCACACACTAACGCATGCATTAATTGAGTGCTCCCCCTGGGAAACAAAGGCGAACGGACGAGAGAGGACATCGGTTGTTGGGCGACCAAGGGAAGGCTACGGCTGGAGGCCCACAGCCGGCTGGGGCTCGCCTGAATCTGGCACCGCTCATAACAACTGGAGCGCGGGCTGGACGGAAAATAGCGCCAAACATGGCGCCTTTTGCATGCGGGCTCGGTAGACTATTTCTGTACAATTGCTAATCGGTGGATGGTATGGTGATCATCTACTGGACTGTTTGTCAGAAAAGAATTTCACTGTGCATTTGCACTTCGCACATGTAACAATAAAGCACCATTGAACCATTAAATGCAAAGCTATGCAGCAAAGTATTTCTTCTCTAGCAGGGGAGGTCTTTAAAATGAAAATGTTCATTTGCACCCCAGCTTATAATAAATTATGTTTTAAAATGTCTAAACTATCCTCAATGTATAATGAAGGAGATATGTTTTACAAGCAAAGATTAGGACGTCTGGCCAGTAACAAAATGCGAAATGTCCAACTCCTTTTGATGAAATGAAATTTTTTAATGCATTCTATTCATTCACCATTGTAATCGGGAGTGCTATACATCCAGTCATTATCAGAATAAGTGCTGTTATCTTTGATTTAGTCGGGGAGCAACCAGACATAGGATTTTTATGCACGTGGTCTGTAAAAGCATGCAGAATATGAGCAAGACTAAAAGACACTTGGTCCATTAGTCCTGATGCTTTCAACATCATGTGTCACTTGAAGTACCATGGTCTCTTGCATAGTTTATTTAATATCCTGAAGTGGGTAAATAAACACAACATTTGAGACTATAAAGCTCCTCCTTGTCCGTTGAATATAATTGATTCAATTCTCTGGGGTCTCCATCTGTACAGTCTATGTTTTTGTCCCTTGCTAAATGAAGACTTTTAGACTTTAGAGATACAGCATGGAAACAGGCCCTTTGGCCCACCGAGTCCGTGCCGATCAGCGATCACCCCGTACACTAGCGCTATCCTACACACTAGGGACAATGTACAATTTTGCCGAAGCCAATTAACCTACAAACCTGCACGTTTTTGGAGAGTGGGGGGAAGCCGGTGATCCTGGAGAAAACCCACATGGTCACTGGGAGAACGTACAAACTCTGTACAGAATACAGGGAGGGGTTTAATAGACCTAAAATTGGAGAATTCATTGTTCATACAGTTGGGTTGGAAGCCACCCAAGTGAAATTTGAAGTGCTGTTCCTCTAGTTTGCATGTGACCTCCTTCTGGTAATGAAGGAGACCCAGGACAGAAAGGTCAGTGTGGGAATGGGAAGGGAAGTTGAAGTGGTTAGCAACCGGAAGATGCAGTGGGCATTGGCAGACCTAATGCAAGTGTTTGGTGAAACGGTCACCGAGTCTACGTTTGGTCTTGCCGATGTACAGGAAATAATTTTGTCCTCAGTAGTCGTATCAACCATATCACTGGAATCAGCCAGCACTGCCCACTGGCAAGTAAAATGGGTAGAAATGGGGAGAAAAGGGTGGCACAGTGGCACAGCAGTAGAGTTGCTGCCTGACAGCGCCAGAGACCCGGTTTCAATCCTGTCAGTGTGGAGATTGTACCTTTGCCCCCCGACCTGCACGGGTTTTCCTTTTTCCTCCCACACTCCAAAGATGCAAAGGTTTGTAGGCTAATTTGCATGGTCAAATTGTAAATTTTTCCTAGTGTGGGTAGGGTAGAGTTAGTGTGCGGGGATCGCTTGTCAGCGCGGACTCGGTGGGCCTCTGTGTCCACTGTATTCCACTGTATCTCTAAACTAAACCAAACTAAATTAGATGACAAAGCTGCAGAATAGAAGCACATTAACCTTCAGTGTGAACCAGCATCTGCAGTTCCATCCAACACACCCGGCTCAAAATTGCAGGCAAAGTAGCAAATGAACGCTTTACAGTGGGTTCATTTTTTTTTGTAATAATTGCAGATGTGTAAATGCAAAATTAAACCAGAAAATACTGAAAACACAGCAGGTTAGCAGCATCTGTCGAAAGAAGCCAGCTCCTGCTCCTAATTTTCTATAGTTCCTGTGTTTCAACGTGAAATCATATATTTCCTTTCACTCTGTAAATGTATTTATTGCTTCCAATATAATTATCCCCATTGCCACTAATTTACCTTATCAAAACATTCAAGCCTTTACGGTCCACATGATCCCAACTACTTACTTGCTAACTGGTGGAATGGCTCCAAGTACTGTGGTGTTTCCCTTTGACGTCAACTAATATTTATAAATAAATTAAACAAATTATAGATGGAGGTGCAAGAGAACCCAGCACTCGATCAAATCTTCCTTGAAGTAATTACCATCAGCAGACTATTTTTGGGTTTTGGTAGTGTACATTTCCAAAATTGATTGACTGGCTAGATTAATATGGCAATTATATTTTTCGGCTTTCCAAAATTATTATAGCTTTAGTTATTTTATTGCCTACACATAATAAATCCACTATTTTTTTTGTAGAAACATCCTGTGATTCAATTACTTTGTTGGGCTTGTGAAACATATTCAGTTCAGCCGCCTGCTCAATGTAACCGTTCGCAATATATATGCCATTGTACTTTCCCCTCAATAAATAATACTTAAATAATAGTCAGTTAGACTTTAGAGACTCTGGAGTTTAGAGATACATCATGGAAACAGGCTCTTCGGCCCACCAACTCCGTGCAGACCAAGGTACCCCATACACCACCACTATCCTACACACTAGGGACAATTTACAACTATACAGAAGCCAATTAACCTACAAACCTGTACGCCTTTGGAATATGGGAGGAAACCAGAGCGCCCAGAGAAAACCCAAGGTCCTAGTGAGAATGTACAAACTCCTTACAGACTGCACTTGTGGTCAAGATCGAAGCTGGGTCTCTGGGGCTGCAAGGCAGCATAGAAACATAGAAAATACTGTTGGTGCAGGAGTAGGCCTTTTGGCCCTTCGAGCCATTCAATATGATCCCTTGATTCCCTAAGAGTTAAATCTAACTCTCTCTTGAAAACATCCAGTGAATTGGCCTCCACTGCCTTCTGTGGCAGAAAATTCCACAGATTCACAACTCTCTGGGTGAATTCAGAGGCAATTCTACCTCTGCTACTGTGCCGTCCCAAGATGTACACAATCAAAAAGAATGCTTTTGTGATCCTGAAAAACTGTGCCATAAACAGATAGTTTAATATAATGGCTTGGCAAGTATGAATTTCATTGCTCCATTTTTGGTACATACTAGACTAAGTGGGACCCGTTGGGTCCCAGCTTTACATGGGAGGGCTGGTCCCCCACGTAATATTCCACCTCTCCACCACTTCCAATACACACACACACACACGCACGCACGCATGCCCACGCGCGCGCGCGCGCGCACACACACACTCACACGCACTGACACACATATATGACAGTAAACCTTTTTGAATCTACTCACACGGCTGAGCAGGGCCTCTCCACTGTGGGGCTTCTGCAGTCAGCGGCACTTCCGCAATCAGCGTGACCTCTGCACTTAGCAAAATTACGCAATCAGCGTGACCTCTGCACTTAGCAAAATTACGCAATCAGCGCGACCTCTGCACTCACCCGAAATTACGCAATCAGTGCTACCTGTCCACTAAGCGGAAGTCACGAAATGAGCGGGACCTTTGGACTAAACACAGTAGGATCTAATAAAGCATTTATTCCTTCCAAACACAGTCGGACCTAATAAAGCATTTATTCCTTCCAAACACAGTCGGACCTAATAAACCATTTATTCCTTCCAAACACAGTCGGACCTAATAAAGCATTTATTCCTTCCAAACACAGTCGGACCTAATAAAGCATTGCAGTTTCAAGCACAGGCAGGTCAGCAGGCCAAACAACTCATGGCATTGTCATTAAGGGCTAACAAATCATTTACTGCAAGTACATTGCAGACTCACAGTTCAGTTGATTCACAGCTTAGAATGACAGTCGTGGTCTCTCCCTCGCGATCTTGTAGAGTGATTGACTCACGTCCAGGCATCCGAGGTTTTATAGTCCTGCCCCCCCCCCAGAAGGTGAGAGGACCAATCAGCTGATCTCAAAGGGTTTTTAAACACTCATAACTTTTTTATTTTTAATTCATGGGATAAATCCTCGGGGCTGGCTCAGCGGAGGAGGACTCTAAGTGAGATCGCCAAAAATCACAGCGATACAGGGTAGCGTTTTTTCTAAAATTAATATACAGCGAAGACAGGAAGTGGTCAAGATGAGACTTTTAATTATATAGATGACAATTAAACACTTGACTCTTGATCATACCATTTACAGGAATGTATTCCATTTGCAGGCCTATTATGCTGCTGCAATTAAGAATTTCACTGTTCCGTTGTTGGTACATATGACCATTAAACAATCAATGATACTTCATTGTCACATGTACCTAGGTACAGTAAAATTCTTTGTTTTTGCATACAATACACAAAGTACACAAAGAGTCGCCACGTTTCTGGTGCCGACAAAGTTACAAAGTACCCATTAGAGTCATGTTGGTTGGTCCATATTCGACTCCCCCTGCCGAGTCCCTCTTTGTTCACAGCTCCCCCACCCCTCTATCGCCGGGTCCCTCTTCGTTCTCAGCGACCCCCCACCCCTGCTGAGCATCTCTTAGTTGACTTGCCTCTTGTCTCTTGATTTTGAAATGAAACGATATATGAATTGAAACGAAGGCACTGCAAGCTGTGGCAGGTAAGTCAAAGATGATTCTGCTTCTTAAATTGAGCAGTTCTAAAAGAAAATGTGGCTTGCTAATTGTATGCATGCTTCCATCTTATAACTAGATGGCAACAAATAATTCTGAATAAAATTGTAACTGTTATAAAATGTTGTGGTTTGCACTGTTTTATCTCGGACCATTTGTCAATACAAACATGTTCATTGTTCTGTGCAGCTGCTGCACATCTGTATCGAGGGCTGGGGAATCTGGCGCTGGTCCGAGCCATTCACCGTGGACAACATAGGCACATTTGTTCGAAGCATTCAGTACAAGGGAAGAACAGCATCACTGATCATCAAAGTGCAGCCACTTAACAGTGTGCAAAAACAAGTAAGTCTCTTTCATGTGGTTGCCAATATAGAACAGCCCTATAAAAAAATATATTATAACCCTTTAAATACAGAAGATTTTTTTTTTTTCAGTTTTGTGGTCATTCAATATGTTTTCTATTTTCCTCTGTTTTAAAGAGCCGCCTTTAAACACTGCGGCTGGATATTTAAAGATGGGAAAGATGAGTGAATTTTTTTTAATAATAAGACAATTTGGGCCTTTTGAGAGAGATGAATGATTGCATCAAAGCAGACCAATTTTATATTAACGCAGGAGTTAGTACAATGTTGTATTCATTACATGGTTTATTAACTTTCTTTGTGATCTATGCTTTCCAATTTCTTCATTTGTCCAGTCGTAATCCTGAAATCTAAAGTCTTTTAAGTTGCTTCTTTTTCCGTACTCAAAAACCTGCGTGAATTTGAAAACAGAACAGTACAGCACAAGAACAGGCCTCTCAGCCCACCTCCAGTTTAAATTCCATTTGGAATATTTTGGAGGACCAAGAAACCAAGAACCAAGAACCAAGAACCAAGCCCACAATGTCTGTGCCAAACATGATGCCAAGACCATCACTTATCTACCTGCACATAACCCACATAAAACCTCCACCCTGGAACAAAGGTTCTGACTCTCTACCCTATCTATGCCTCCTGTAACTTTATATACTTCTACCAAGTCTCTCCTCAACCTCCGAAGTTCCAGAGAAAATGTTATATAATTGCAACACAACTTGCCAACGTACGTACTCAAAACCCTGATCAATCCCTGATCAATGACATTGAGCATGCCGTACAGCTTCTTTACCACTTATATTGCCATTTTCAGGAAGCTATAGACTTGCACCCCAAGATTCCTCTGTACTTCAATGCTCTTCATGGTCCTGCTATTTACTGTATAGGTTTGTCTTGCATAATTGTTTTGTTTAGTTTATTCTTAAATGTGCCGAGGTACAGTGAAAAGACTTTGTTGCATGCAAACCAGTCAGCGTAAAGACTACATGATACAATTGAACCATCCACTATGTACAGATACAGGATAAAGGGAATAACGGTTAGTGCAAGGTAAAGTCCAGTAAAGTCTGATTAAAGATAGTCCGAGGGTTTTCAATGATGTAGATGGTAGCTTAGGACTGCTCTCTAGTTGTTGATAGAATGGTTCAGTTGCCTGATAACAGCTGGGAAGAAAATGTCCCTGAATCTGATGGTGTGTGTTTGCACACTTCTGTACCTCTTGCCTGATGGTAGAGGGGAGAAGAGGGAATGACTAGGGTGAGACTCGTCCTTGATTATGCTGGTGGCCTTGCCGAGGCAGCATGGAGTAAATGGAGTCAATGTAAGGGAGTTTGATTTGTGTGATATGGCTTGGGCTGCGTCCACAATTCTCTGCAATTTATTGCGGTCTTGGATGAAGCCGTCCCCAAACCATGCTGTGATGCATCCTGATAAAATGCTTTTTACGACGCATCTCTAAAAGCTGGTGAGAGTTTTTTGGACATGGCAAACTTCCTAAGCCTTCTAAGGAAGTAGAGGCATTGGTGTGCTTTCTTGGCCATTGCTTCAATATGGGTGGTGTAGGTCAAGTTGCTGGTGATATTTACTCCTAGGAACTTAAAGCTTTCAACCATCTCTACTTTGGCGCCGTCAAGCAATCCTGTGAAATTGTGAAGTAATCTTGGAGGATTACGACTTAAAGGTCTGTCTCACTGTGCGAGTTGACCCACAAGTGACCCCGAGTTTAAAACAAATTTAACTCGTGGTAATCACGTACAATTAACGTAGCGGGAACGTCGGAACTCGTGGACGCAACTTAGCGACTCTTGGCGCTAACGGGAGGTACACGTGAAACTTGTTAACTCTTGCAAAAGTTCAAACATGTTTGAACTTTTCCACGAGTAAAATGTACTCTTGAGGTTAAAATTTGAAGTCACAAAGTGGCCCGTGCGTTTAACTTTGTGACTCGTGAGTCTACCGTGGGAACTCTTTTTAGAAACAATAATCAGGGACAGAAATATCAGTTACTTAGACTTTTTAAAGACAAATTCTGCTTAACAAAGTTAAGTAAGTTATTGATAAGGTGACAGAGTGGGTAGAAAAGAAAAAAATTGCTTTAAGTTTATAAATAAGTTTTGTGTATTTGGGACTGAGCTCACAACCTTAAGACAAACCAGTATTGAGGAACAGCGTGAGAACATTTTATGACACTTCATGGCAGCCTAATCTGAGGTTTGCCAGTCACGTCCAGAAGCCATCTCTACCAGTGCTGTTGAAGAAGACAGGGTTGTGTTCACCTCTCCTGCACCCCTGTTCCGTAGGACAACACCAACTCTTTCATTATGCGGATGTTAAAGGCTGGGTTTTATTGTCAAGCCATGATGCCAGATTCCCGATCTCTATACTGAACTTTACTGAATCAAAGGGTTCTATAGGAGGTGCTGCCTCAAAAAGGCAGCCAGCATTGTCATGGACCCACACTACACTGGCCATGCTCTCATTTCATTCCTGCTGAGCAGAAGGTATAAGAATCTGAAAAACATGACCTCCAGGTTCAAGAACAGCTTCTTCCCAACAACCATTGGGCTTTTGAACGCAACAAATGCTAACTAAACTATGAACTACAAACTGCCTTGTTTGCACTAAGGACTTTGGGATTTTTGCAATAATACTGGATTTTTTAATAGATATTTTCTTTGTTTAGTATATTATCTATGAGTATTGTGTTTACTGGCCTGTTTTGCTGCTGCAAGTGGGAACTCTTTAACTCAGAGGGCAGGCAGCATCTCTGGAGAGAAGGAATGGGTGATGGGATGACATTTCCAAATTGGGGGAGGGGGGGTGAGGGGTGGGGTGGAGGAGAGAGGGTGGAGAGTGGAGGGAGAGGAGGGGAGACAGATGGGGGTGGCTTCATTCACTGGCTGCGGGTGCCTGTCACTGAAACAGGTAGGTGAGATTTCACTTCCACCTTGTGTGTGTGTCTCTCTCTCCCTCCCTCCCTCTCACACAGGCTGAGAGACTCTGCCTCTGTGAGTGTACGTCCCTTTCTCCCCCTCTCCCTGGGCTCTATACGCTCATTGTTTCCTATGAGAGACTTTGAAAAATAAGAATCACATTTCACACATTGATTTTATGACTTTTAATTCTTAACATGACCATAATCACAATCTTTTACACCACCCATCACCACTCAGTTTTTTTAACATGTGATGATTTTTAAACACTTTGATATACATTGTTGCCTCAAGATTAACGGGAGAGGAACTTGGTACACTCGGGAGACGAACTTGGAACATCGCAGAAATGAGAAGTAAACGGGAAACTTAGACATACCCGTGGGAACTCGGTTAAACTCGGGATTATAAACTTGTAGTATCGTACGCAACCACGAGTCTTTCACTCGGGGTCACTCGTGGGTCAACTCGCACAGTGAGACAGCCCTTTAAACGTTCTTACACAATATATTTTTCAGAATAAATGTGAACCATTTAGGATACTTTTTTCTAATTATCTAATTATTTTCTACTCAAACCACTGACTGTTGTTTGATACTTCTGTCTTTCAGATAATAATCTGTGGAAGGCAAGCCATTTGCAGCTACTTGAACCAAGACATAGAGCTGAAGGTGGTGCAGTGTTGCAGTGGGCAAGATGGGCAAGTGTCGATCAAAGAACATTTCAGCACCTTGCCGCCAAATCAGAAGATACCATCTTTTGTTCTTGAGAACACAGAGTTCACTCAGTTGTACATCAAGGTTAAAGGAGATGATGTGGGGTGGTCAGCAGATGTATGTCCAGAATCTCTTCAGTCAGAAGATAGCTTCGTCATTCAGGTATTTACAATAAACAGGAGATACCAGTAACTGCAACTGCAAAAAAAGACACCAAGTTGCTGGAGTAACTCAGCAGGTCAGACAGCATCTCTGGAGAACATGGATAGGTGATGTTTCAGGTCGGGACCTTTCTTGCTTCAGACCCTGTTTCAGTCTGAAGAAGGGTCCTGACTCAAAACGTCATCTATCCATGTTCTCTAGAGATGCTGCCTGACCTGCTGAGTTACTCCAGCACTCTATGTCTTTACTTATGATAAACAGATTGCTGGAAATAAACCAAAGGAGGCTATTTAACCTCTAAAGCCACGATTAACCTGTGGCTGATTTCTTAACAACTTATTGGTAACGTTTCGGGTCAGGACCCTTCTTCAGACTGAAAATTGGGGGTGGTGGTGGGGGAGGTAAAGAGCTTGAGGTGAGAAAGACTTCTTCGCTTCCCCCACCATCCCCTACTTTCAGTCTGAAGAAGGGTCTCGACCCGAAACGTCACCTATTCCTTTTCCTCCAGAGATGCTGCCTGACCCACTGAGTTCTCCAGCCCTCCAGTATTTCATTTTAGCAGAGCTGTGAACAGATAGCTTGGAGTTCCTTGCTGATTTTAACCAGGGAAGAGAGGAATGAACAAGCTGTCTTCTGCATACACAGTGTCAAGCTCATTCCTGAAGTTTCAAGCGAGTTGACTACACTTTTTAACATTACAACATTAAAGCTTATATTATGATTGTTAAATATTAAAAATATTGTGACTGCAACTCTGGACACACACCTGGTAGAGCTGCTTCCTCGCGGCGCCAGGGACCTTGTTTCGAGCCTGATCTCGGATGCTGTCTGTGTGGAGTTTGCACATTCTCCCTGTGACCCGCGTGGATATCTTCCGGGTGCCTCTGACATGGCAGCCCTCTGTGATGTTTACTCTCACATCCCAAAGACTTACATGGTTTGTTGGTTAATTTGGTCTCTGTAAATCCCCCCTGATGTGTAGGGAATGGATGGGAAAGTAGAATAACATAGAACTTGTGATTGATGGTCGGTGTGGACTCAATGCCAGAAGGGCCTATTTCCCTGCTACATCTTTCAGTCAGTCAGTCAATAGACATGAAGCCACCGACCTCCTTCTCTGTATGGCCTTTGAGTAGTGAGGTACCAAATCGATGTAATTCAGGTACCTGTCCAAATGTATTTTAAATGCTGTTATAGCACCTGCCTCAACTACCTCCACTGGCAGCTCATTCTATACACCCACCACCCTCAGTCCATCCACATTCTCATCCTAGTAATTTATATCTATGACAAACAACAATGTCCCAGCACCATCCCTGCCATTTATCACAGATACATAGATACTATATCTATTTTACTATTCATATTGTGTTAGAATAATATATGGTGTACTTTCACCAGTACAAACGGTTCATGACACTAATCAAGATTAATAACACAGGATTTGCTTTCAACCTGTCTCGGCAACGTGCAAAATTAGTTCTCTTGAAGACCAAGTACTGAATGTGGAGCGAATTATCATTAATGTCTTCCCTCCCGTAATTATCTCCTTTTATTATTCTGGATTCATGCAGGTCCCAGATTCAGACGGCTCTGTTTTACATGTGTGGTGTTCTTCGCTGAAGTTGGATGCAGACTCACCTGTACAGCAGAGAATGGTGAGTGTGCTATTCTTCACTCAGTGTTTCAAACACTGCTTATGTTGCTTTCTAACTAGCTACAGGGAGAGGTTGGATTGACTAGGTGGCACGGTGGCGTAGCGGTAGAGTTGCTGCTTCACAGCGCCAGACACCCGGGTCGATCCGGTCTACAGATGCTGTCTGTTTGGGTTTGAATGTTCTCCCAGTGACTACGTTCATTTTTTCCGGGTCCTCCGGTTTTCACCCACACTCCAAAAACGTACAGGTTAGTAGGTTAATTGGCTTCAGTAAACATTGTAATTAGTCCCTAGTGTGTAGGATAGTACTAGTTTACGGGGTAATCGCTGGTTGGTGCGGACTCAGTGGGCCGAAGGGCCTGTTTCCCCACTCTATCTCTAAACTAAACTAAACCAAGACTTGGATTATTTTCTCGCGAACTTTGGAGGATGAGGGGAGACTTGATAGAAGTATATAAAATTAAGAGAGGCATAGATAGGGTAGACAGTGAGAACCTTTTTCCTGGGGTCAAATTCCTGGGTCCAACACAAGAGGGCAGAGCTATAAGGTGAGAGGGGGAATGTTTAATGGAGATGTGTGGGGCAAGTTTTTACAAAGAGAGATGCAGGGACCTGAAACGCATTGCCAGGGGTAGTGGTGAAGGCAGATATGATAGTAGCGTTTAAGAGGTTATTTAATAGGCACATAGAAGTGCAGGAATAGAGGGATATGGATCATGTACACGCAGAGGACATCATTTTAACTTGGCATCATGTTTGGCATAAACATTGTGGGCCAAGTGACCTGTTCCTGTGCCTGCACTCTTCTATGTTCTGTGTTCTAACCAAACTAAACTTCATAATAATTTGGATCAGTAGGTTAATGAGGAAGAAGTGTGTGCCATAAACACCAACTGAACCTATGGGCCTGTATCTGTCCTCAAATGTCTATCTAATAGATAATTAATTGTTCATCCACTTAACATTTGTCTTTGTATTGTAAGTGAGGGAATTCATTCTATATTAAGAGACCCCAGCGGTATGAACATTGACTTCTCTAATTTCAGGTAGTCCTCACTGTCTCCTCCCCTTCTCAGCTCTCCCTCAGCCCACTCACCTCTTCCTTTCTTCTTCCCGCCCCCCGCACCCTCACATCAGTCTGAAGAAAGGTTTCGGCCAGAAACGTTGCCTATTTCCTTTGCTCCATAGATGCTGCCTCACCCGCTGAGTTTCTCCAGCATTTTTGTCTACCTTTTTCCTTTTTAATCCCGTTTGTCGTAACTTTGTTTTGGAAACATGGTTAAAGAAGGCAAGTGAAAAACATTCCTGCGTTGGCAGAGAGTGAAAATTAGCAACACTACACTGATTGGAATTCTGAAATGAAAATAGGGAATCTGGATACACAACTTGGCACCGTGTTCGACACAAACATTGTGGGACGAAGGGTGTAGAAAGGAACTGCAGATGCTGGTTTATACCGAATATAGACACAAAGTGCTGGAGTAACTCAGCGGGTCAGGCCGCATCTCTGGAGAAAAAGGATGGGTGACGTTTTGGGTCAGGACCCTTCTTCAGACTGAAAGTAGTGGGGAGAGAACTGGCGGTAACAAAAGGCCAGAACAAATCAGAACAAATCAGATGACCAAGGAAGGGTGGAGCCCTTAATGGCCCATTGTTGGCTGGGGAAGAGGAGATAACAAAGAGATACCAGGATGCGAACAGTGGTAGGACGACTTGGGGGGGGGGGGGGGGAATGCTGGGATACCTTGAAATTAGAGAAATCAACTACCATACCACTGGGGTGTAAGCTGCCTAAGTGAAATATGAGGTGCTGTTCCTCTAATTTGCTTGTGGCCTCACTCTGATAATGGAGAAGGCCCAAGTCAAAAACTATTGTGGGACAGTCCCATTATTGTGGGCCCATTACTGTGCTGTACTGTTCTATGTTCTAGTCCATTCGGCCCCTGGCACCTGCTCCTTGTGTCAGGGAGATCATGCCTGGTTTTATACCTCAACGCCTGAATTAAGTTGAGGAGTTGATAGGACTACATTATGATGCATTCCAAGTCATAGAGCGATACAGTGTAGAAACAAGCCCTTCGGCCCAGCTTGCTCACACCAGCTAACATATCCCCGCTACACTCGTCCCTCCTGTCTGTGCTTGGTCCATAGCCCTCCAAACCTGTCCTATCCATGTACCTGTCTAATTATTTCTTAAATGATGGGATAGTCCCAGCCTCAACTACCTCCTCTGGCAGCTTGTTCCATACACCCACCACCCTTTGTGTGAAGATGTTACCCCTTGGATTCCTATTAAATCTTTTCCCCTTCACCTTGAACCTATGTCCTCTGGTCCTCGATTCCCCTACTCTGGGCACGAGACTCTGTGCATCTACCCAATTTATTCCTCTCATGATTTTGCACACCTCTATAAGAGCACCCCTCATCCTCCTGCGCTCCAAGGAATAGAGACCCAGCCTACTCAGCCTATCTCTATAGCTCACACCCTCTAGTCCTGGCAACATCCTCGTAATCTTTTCTGAACCCTTTCAAGCTTGACAATATCTTTCCTATAACATGGTGCCCAGAACTGAACACACTATTCTAAATGCGGTCTCACCAACATCTTATACAACTGTAACATGACCTCCCAACTTCTATACCCTATACTCTGACTGATGAAGGCCAATATGCCAAAAGCCTGTTTGACCATTTTATCGACCTGCGACACAACCTTTAAGGAACTATACACCTGCACTCCGAGATCCCTTTGCTCTACAACACTCCCTAGAGGCCCACTATTTACTGTGTAGGTCCTGCTCTTGTTAGACGTCATAAAATGCAACACCTCACACTTCTTTGTACTAAATTCCGACAAACATTGCTCAGCCTACCTGGCCAATCGATCCAGATCCTGCTGCAATTGTTCACAAGCTTCTTCACTATCTGCAAAACCACTAGCTTTGGTATCATCAGCAAACTTGCTAATCGTGCCCTGTATGTTCTCATCAAGATAATTGATGTAGATGACAAACAGTAACGGGCCCAGCACCGAATCCTGAGGCACACCACTAGTCACAGGCCTCCAGTCCGGGAAGCAACCTTCCACCATCACCCTCTGCTTCCTTCCATGGAACCAATTTGCTATCCATTCAGCTATCTCTCCTTGGATCCCATGCGATCTAACCTTCCAGAGCAGCCTACCATGCGGAACCTTGTCGAATGCCTTACTGAAATCCATGTACACAACATCTACAGCTCTGCCCTCATCAATCTTTTTAGTCACGTCATCAAAAAAATCAATCAGATTTGTGAGACATGACCTCCCATGTACAAAACCATGCTGACTATCCCAAACCAGCCCTTGCCCGTGCAAATGCTTGTATAATCTATCCCTCAGAATACTCTCTAGTAAATTTCCAACTACAGATGTTAAGCTCACCAGCATATACACTAGTTCCCAGTATTTTCCCTGCAGCCCTTCTTGAAAAGAGGCACAACATTTGCCTCCTGTATTTAAGGATGACTCGGAAATTTCAACCAGTGCTCCCGCAATTTCCTCTCTAGTTTCCGCAATGTCCTCAGATATATCTGCTCAGGTCCTGGAGATTTGTCTCTCTTCATACACGTTAGTACCTTCAGTACATCTTCGACGGTAACACTGACTGCTCTCAAAACACTTCCATTGACTGCCCCAAGTTCCTCCATCCTACTGTCTTTCTCCTCGTTAACTACGGAGGAAAAATACTCATTGCGGACCTTGCACATCTCCTGTGGCTCCACACAGAGATGACCACTTTGATTCCTGAGAGGTCCCACTTTCTCTCTGGTTGCCCTTTTCCCCCTTATGTATTTATAACATCTTTTGGGATTGTCCTTAATGCTACCCGCCAGAACTATCTCCTGGCCCCTTTATGCCCTTCTGATCTCCTTTTTCAATTTACTCCTTAGTTCCCAAAACTCCTCCAGGGATGCACTTGATCCCAGCTGCCTGTACCTGTCCCATGCATCCTTCTTGTTTTTGACCAATACCTCAATTTCCCTCATCAGTCAAGCTTCCTTACGTTTGCCTGCTTTGCCCTTCACTCTAACGGGGACGTACATATCCTGAGCTTTTGTCAGCACACTTTTAAAAACATCCCACTTCGCTGATGTTCCTTTCCCCTCAAATAACCTCCAGTCAGCTTGAGCGAGACCTTTTCTCATACTCTCAAAGTTGGCCTTACCACTGTTGAGCATTTTGACACGTGGACCCTCTCTGTCCTTAACCATAACTATCTTAAACCTAATCGAACTGTCATCACTGGTCCCAAAAGGCTCCTCCACAAACACTTCATTAACTTGCCCTTCCCCATTTCCCAATACTAGATCCAGCGTTGCCCTCTCACGTGTGGGGGCCTCTACGTACTGCTTAAGAAAACTCTCCTGAACACTTTTGATGAGTTGCACCCTATTTAAAACCATCACGCTATGATTTTCCCAGTCTATATTGGGAAAGTTAAAATCCCCTACTATAACAACCTTATTTGGCCTGCAGCTGTCTACATACTCCAGGCACATTTGTTCTTCTAATTCCCGTTGACTATTCGGGGGTCTGTACTACATCCCCAACAAGGTGATCATCACTTTCTTGTTCCACAGCTCCACCCATATAGCCTCACTAGACGAACCGTCTGCAATGTCACCTCTGAACACAGCTGTGATATCCTCCTTAACCAACAATGCAACCCCCCCTCCTCTTTTTCCCTTACCCCTGTCTCTCCTGAAGCTGCTTTGCCTTGGAACATTGAGCTGCCGGTCCTGCCCCTCCCTTAACCAGGTTTCAGTCATGGCTACAACGTCCCAGTCGCTCGTACCTATCCATGCCCTAAGCTCATCTGCCTTACCCATCAGGCCTGTTGCATTAAAATACGTGCAGTTTGAACCAACCCTCCTGCCTCGCTCTCTGCCTTTCACCTGCTTATTCTATGCACTAACCTTTCCCTCACCACCAACTTCTAGCCTCTCACGTGCCTCTGTCCTGTTCGAGATCCCACCCCCCCTGCCAATCTAGTTCATAAAAGGCATCCAAATAACGTGGTGATATTGTGGTGAGATTGTGGTGAGGAGGTTAACTGAAAGGGATACTGAGTAATCTGGATCAATTGGAAAGTTGGGCAGGACAGTGGCAGATGGAATTCAATCCTGACAAGTATGAGATAATCATCTGGAATGTCAAATGCTAACAGTAAATGGCAATGTCTTCAGGAGTATTGATGTGCAGAGGGACCTTGTAGTGCAAGTTCACTGCATACCAAAAATTGTCACAGAGGTATATCAGGTTGTCCATTCCCTCCACAGATGCTATCTAACCCACTGAGTTCCTCCTGCCAGATTGTTTGTTGCTTTTAGTAATCCATCTTGATATCTCCTATTTGACTCAATGTCAATTTGTTTTAATAATCCCAAAAAGCTGTTTGGGTCATTAAGCTGTTTGGGTCATTAAGCCTGTATCGGCCGCCCAAAAGAATCAACATATGTTATTTGGTATAGTTGCTGCCTCGACATATGGTAGAGTTGCTGCCTTACAGTGCCTGAGACCCGGGTTTAATCCTGACCTCGGATGCTGTCTGTGTGCGGAGTTTGTACGTTCTCCCCGTAACCATGCGGGATTCCACCGGATGCCCCGGTTTCCTCCCACATCCCAAAGACATGCGCATGTGTAGGTTAATTGCCCTCTGTACATTGCCCCTGGTGTGTAGAGAGTGGATGAGAAAGTGGGGTAACATAAAACTAGTGTGAACGGGTGATCGATGGTCGTCATGGATGGTGGGCCTATGGGCCTGCTTGCATGCTGTATCTTAGATAAGATAAGATAAGATACCGTTTATTGTCATTTGAACCCAAGTTCAAACGAAATTACGAATCCCTAAACATATTCAGCAATATTTCTGCTCTGACGTGATTAAGATGTCCAAAATCGTACAGGTTTGTAGGTTAATTGGCTTCATTAAAAATTGTCGCTGTTGTGTGCGATAGTGCTAATTTACTGGGATCGTGGTCAGCGTGGACTCGGTGGGCCGAAGGGTCTGCATTGTGCTGTATCTCAAAACAACACAAAATACATTGTCTTTCTTATCATGCTCTTATCTTAGCCACCGTTGTGCTGATGCAATAATTTAATTAGATCTCAAAAGCCTACTAAGTGCCTTGTGTTTTGTTTGCAGGTGGTTTTCAGCCCTCTCTTTGTGATGAGAAGTCATCTCCCTGATGCCATTATTCTACATGTGGAGAGGCGAAGCTTGGGTTTAAAAGCCCCGCAACTCATCAAAGGGAAAGGACAGGACGAGTCTCTTCTGAATGTGGCACCAGAACTTGTGCACCATTTGACGTTTCAAGCAAGGTAAACTATTGTTCATGTCCCATATGAAACATTTAGACAGGTACATGGATAGGACACGTTTAGAGGGATATGGGCCACACGCAGACAGTTGGGACTAGTATAGATGGGGCATGTTGGTCGGCATGGGCAGGTTGGGCTGAAGGGCCTGTTTCATGCGGTATGACTATAATTTCTTGGTCAAAACTGGGTTAGAAATGGAACACAGTTAAATGCAGAAATTGTTTCTCCTCCTTTACAGAGAGGAAGATGAAGCATCCCAATGTGCCGTCCCGATTTCAACAGCCCTTATTAAACAAATCGCACAGGGGCCACAGAGGGAACGTTCAGCCAGCAAGTTACTTGCAGAGTTCTACAAAGTGGACACTGATGCACGCCTAGCCTGGCCTTACATTACAAAGGAAACTGACAGGTAATGCCAAGCAAGCATTCAGTTACTATACAGCCCGGTTTGTTATCAGCTGTGGAAATGTCAAAGACAACGGGTCTTAAGGTGAAAGGGGGAAGGTTTAAAGGAGATATGTGAGACAAGTTTTTATTACACAGTGTGGTGAGAACCTGAAACTTGCTGCCAGGGGTTCATTATCTGCTAAATATTTATTGCAAATGGAAGTAATTATAGTGTATGTTACTCTGCGTATAACTCAGCCCAAATCTTCTTCAATCAGTAAGCTCATGGCTATTGGAAGGACACAAAATGCTGGAGTAACACAGCGGGTCAGGCAGCATCCGCAGAGAAAATGGGGTGGCACAGTGGCGCAGCAGTAGAGTTGCTGCCTTGCAGCACCAGAGACCCAGGTTTGATCCTGACTACAGGTGCTGCCTGTACGTAGTTTGTACGTTCTCCCCGTGACTGCGTGGGTTTTCTCCCGGTGCTCTGGTTTCCTCCCACACTCCAAAGATGTACAGGTTTGTAGGTTAATTGGCTTTGGTAAAGATTGTAAATTGTCCCTAGTGTGTAGGATTGTGCTAGTGTGCGGTGATCGCTGGCAGCGCTGACTCGGTGGGTCAAAGGTCCTGTTTCCGCGCTGTATCTCTAAATTAAACTAAACATGGATAGATGACGTTTTAGGTTGGGACCCTTCTTCAGTCTTTCTCCGTCTCACTAATGTTGAACATCTCCATCCTTTGTGAAAGGTGGAAAAACAGCCCCTTCAGCCCCTAAAGCCATTCCTACCATGTTGCCTGACTAAACTAGTTCCATTTGCCTCCCCCTCGCCCATATCCTTTCAAACGTTTGAAACAAAGAACTGCAGATGCTAGTTTGATGTCTTGAACAGAAAAGTCACCTGTCCATGTTCCCCAGAGAGGCTGCCTGACCCGCTGAGTTACTCCAGCATTTTGTGTCTTTCCTTGGTAAACCAGCATCTGAAGTTTCTTGTTTCAAGCTCATGGCTATTGCCAGATATGAGTCATCGTACATAATAACGTTTCAGATTTATTTTTGTTTCCTCTTTTATAAAACTATTTACTTTTTTACCGGATTAAGAATAATTCTTAAGGACGCAATTGGAATTTAAGCAGTATGAACTTGTTTCTGAATGTGCTTGCTGTGTCATCTTTATTCAAGAAAATATTTATGTTGGAGATAAAATATATACATTTACAATGCTTTGGCTACAAAGCAGCCGCTTTCTTTGCAAGTCTGTCACGGTTTTGTTTGAGACATTCAATCTCCATACTTACTTTGTAATTTTCTGAATCAAAACATTGTATCAGCGCTAATCCACAGTTAAGAAGATGGATGTCATTTTAGCTATGTCTAGGAAGATCGTAGAGTTAACACAAAAGAATTTGGGGATAATCTTTGTGTAAACATTTTCTGGCAACCTTTAAACAAAAAACTTTTTTTTTTAAGGATCTGACACTATTGACATGAGGAATTATGACAGCTTAAATACTTGTTCCAAGCACAAAACTGCCAGCAATGATAATGAAGAACTAATCTGTTTCTTTAATGTACAGCAAACACAGAAGCGAGGCTCTTGCTCAGTGGGATAGTCCAATGCAGGTTAAGTTGTCTGCCTGGAAGCCCTGCCTCAACACCCTTCTTGTGGAACTGCTACCTTGGGCCTTGTTCATCAACCAGTCCAAATGGGACCTCTGGCTGTTTGAAGGTGAAAAGATCGTGGTGCAGGTACCAGCTGGGAAAATCATTGTACCGCCAAACTTCAAGGTAAATGGGTTAAAGACACATTGTTTACTATGTTGAAAAAGAAGTAGTAGAGTTTCAAAAGACAGGATTTTAATTTCTGGGGAGACTTTGTGATTTACTTTTGTGTTATTCAGAGGATGCTGAACAAACAAAGATCTTCATCTGAACAATCAACCTGTTTAATCATTTGGATCCCAGATAGGAAAGTTTTAAAGTGTGTGAACTACTGTGAATGGCTGATCAATGTTTGGTGTGGACTCGGTGGGCCGAAGGACTTGTTTCCATGTCTTATCTTTCAATTCAGTTCAGTTCAATACAAATCAATGCGTTCAATTCAATGCAATTTCAATTCAATTCAAATTCAATGAAGCTTCCCAGCCATTACTGGGCATACATTAATTTGATTTTAGGAACCAAGATCTAGGTGCCATATTAGTGTTCCACCATTGTATCACTGCTCAAGACAGACTTAACCATTTTACTTTGTGTTATACACATTAGAATTAGAACATAAAAGACCAGCACAGGAACAGGCCTTTCAATCCACAAAGTTGTGCCGAACATGATGCCAAGATTAATTCATCTCCTCTGCCTGCTCATGATCTATTTCCCTCCATTCCCTGTATATCTAAAAGTGCCTATCTAAAAGCCTCTCAAACACCACTATCATATATGCCTCCAACACCACCCCTGGCAGTGTGTTCCAGGCAACCTGTGAAAAAAACCCTTCCCTTTATATACCCTTTAAACTTTGCACCCTTCACCTTAAAGCTATGTACTCTAGTCTTTGACATTTCCGCCCTGGAAAACGATCTGACTGTTTACCCTGTCTATGCCTCTCATAATTTTAATATACTTTTATCTGGCCTCCCTGCAATCTCCTGCCAAGAGAAAACAGATACGATAGTGGCATTGAAGAGACTTTTGGATAGGCACATGGATATGCAGGGAATGGAGGAATATAGATTTTTTGCAGGCAGATGAGTGTTGGTCTTAGGATCATATTTAGCACAGACATTGTGGGCCGAAGGGCTTGTTCCTGTGCTGTAATGTTCTCTGTATTACAATCTAAGAAGGGTCCCGACCCAGAATGTCACCTATCCATGTTCTTCAGAGATGCGGCCTGACCCACTGAGATACTCCAGCACTTTGAGTCTTTCTTCGTAAACCTGCACCTGCAGTTACTTGTTTCTAAATCCATTGCAGATGCCATGAGACATATAACAATATGTGTTTTAACAATTGTTTGCAGGATCCTTTTCAGATTGGTATCTATTGGGCCAGTACCAACACTGTACACAAATCCACTGCAATACGGCTCGTGCACGATATCACTTCCCCCAAGTGGCAGGATTATCCCAGTAGTGCCATCATCACGCTGGATGAAGAAGGGGTCACCGACACAGATGTAAAACTGGGTGCTTTCCCAGATCATCAGAAGGTCAGTTTGAAACAATTGGGGTTTTTTTCTTTCACTCTTGGATCATTTTGGAAAAGAGCCCAGCAAAGTTGCATTTGGGCTGGTTGGAGGATGAACCGGGGTAATGCCTCCAGCGCCTTCCAGCTTACCTGCAGGGGGCGCCCCCGGGACACAAAGATGGCCGGGCAAGGAAGGGAGAGAGACGTTGGTTTGCGGGAATTGCTCCGGTACATCAAGTGTGCGGGCCGACCGGACTTTGGACTTTGAATAATGGCGCCAAAACATGGCGACGTCCACATGTGTAATATATGCAAAAAGAATTTCACTGTGCAGTTGCATAGGTGACAAATAAAGCACCATTGGACCATTCAGAATGGTATCCATAACCGCAGTAGTCAATGTAGAAGTTTCATATTCCGCTTGGGTAGCTAACAACCCAACCCCATCAACAATGAATTCTCCAATTTTAGGTAACCTTTTACAACTCAAACCACTCCTACTCCCCTTTCCTCCCCATACCAAACTGGGCACGCACGTGTTCATCCCGAACCCTTCTACCCACACTCCTTCCTCCAGGTTCACAATTCGCAACTCTTCAATTCTTTTGTCCCACATCTTCTGTTTTAATCTCTGGCTTTTGTCCAACCATCTCCGTATCAAAACCCCACTCGCCTGTGTTCACCTGTTATCTGCCATGTTTTGTCCTGCCTCTTCCTGTCCCCTAGTTTTCTTACCCCCCTACCCCCACAATCAGTCTGAAGAAGGGTACCAACCCAAAACATCATCTATCCATGTACTTCAGAGATGATGCCTGACCCACCGAGTTACTCCAGCACTTTGTATCATTTTTTTCAGAGTGGTCAGACGTAAGCTTTTCTCCTTGATATGCACACACTTTTCCTGTAAGCTGCTTCAACCTTTGATTAAATGATACAGCATGGAAACAGGCCCTTCGACCCATCGAGATCTTACTGACCAAAAATTACCCCATACACTAATACTATCCAACACACTAGGGACAATTTACAATTTTAGCTATGCCAATTAATCTTCAAGCCTGCATGTCTTTGGAGTGAGGGAGGAAACCGGAGCACCTGGAGAAAACCCTCGCGGTCACAGAGAACGTACAAACTCCAAGGGAGTTGGACAGATTGATGCTTTTTGTTTACTATGCGAAGGAGGCACAATTCTTTTACACTAATGCTAACTGCTGTGAAGTTCATAGGTGCTCTCTGCCTGCACAATGGCAGCATATTACGGTCAATACTGAGCTGCTAGTGTGAGTAAGGCTAAGTCCCAGCTGATTCCCAACTTGCATCTGGTTCCCAACTTCCTGGATGTTGCACTTCATGTTTTGTTGTCAGCTGGCGGTGAAAGTCACAACTCATGATCTTTGACCCAGTTCCTATTAGAAAGTCAAAAATACACAGTGTGCACGCTGATGACATTGTCAGATGTGCAGAGCATAAGTGGGAAATGGCACCTATTCAAGAGTGAACCATTACTGGATGAGTCTGGTCCATTTTCGTCACGATGATGATTATTTTTAACCCCTACCTATGTACTTAGGCACAGTGAAATTCTTTGTTTTGCATTCAATCTAGTAAAATCATACCACAGATAAGCACAATCAGATAAATACAAAGGTGCAACGGTTGTAGTGTAATAGACTTCACCGAGACAGTACACAAAGTGTTGCCATGTTTCACCTGCAAAGTTTCAAAATTCTTAAGAGTGCAGTCTTATCTTGGCCTTAAAGTCCCGTTGTCCTGGTGACACCGATCCTCTCCTCTGTCCGCCGTCATCTTGAAAATGGGCTTTTGTCCAGCGTCCCCGTCACAGACTCCCTCTATTCTCCTCCCCGGTTCCCCGACTTCGGGGTTGAGCAGGAGACGAGCCTCGGATGACTCCAGGTGGGTTCCTGGTTCCACGGCGGGCGAGCCGGGCCTGCTGTCGAGATACGGCTGCGGCTCGCTGGGATCTTCCTTTCCAGGGGCAGGATTTCAGTCAAAGGCGCAAGCACTTGTTCATTTAAAGGTACAGCATGGAATCAGGCCATTCTGCCCACTGACCAACAATCCACTAGTTCGATCCTACACACTAGGGACAATTTACAGAAGCCAATTAACCTGCACGTCTTTGAAATGCTGGAGGAAATCAGAGAACCTGGATAAAACTCATGCGGTCACAGGGAGAACGTACAGACAGCACCCATAGTCAGGATCGACCACGAAGAATAGCCACCTTTCTGGCACCATCTTGTGCCCTTCAAATTCCAAGTTCTTAAAAGTATGGAGTCTTATCTTGGCCTTCATGGGCCACTTTCCTCTTAAAAATCTCTCTTTACATCCAGAGCCCTTCATTCCAAGCAACATTCTGGTAAATATCGTTTGCACTCTCCCTAATGCTATCCTTTCCGTAATATCAGAACTGTGACCTCAGATGTTTATCCTTCAAATGCTTCTCACCAGTGTTATGTTCAGCTTCAACATGACATCCCAACTCTTGTACTCGATGCCTCAGCCTGTGAAGGCAACCATAACAAATGCCTTATTTAACACTATTCATATATATCCTCGCTTTCAGCAAGCTATGAACTTGCACCTCAAGGTCTCTCAGTTCATCAACACCTCTAAAGATCCTGCCTAAAGTTACTCTACATATCCGACCAGAATTTGACTTGAAAATGTTATCTGATTTATGCATTAAATTCAGGCATTTTTTTTTCTAATTCCATTTCTAGGCCAGAGTTTCAGATTTCTGAAACCCTTGGTACAACAAAGTGATTCCTCATACCTCTGCTAAATACCCTGGCTCTAACTTTTGAAGTATTTTTCTAATTCCCCCCCCACCTTTGTTCTGGACTCTCCCACTGGAGCCAGCAGTTATTCTAAGTATTTGATCAGGTTTTACACTTCAAAAAAGAAAACCCTGTCCATGCAAACCTGTCTTTGTATTTTAATTCAGTATCTTGCTGCAGAATCTGTGCTATCATCTGGTCAAGACCCGTACATCCTTCCTGAGGTTCCCAGATTGCTTGTGTTTACTCCAGATTGTGGACTTGCCAGATATCTGTATAAATCTAGCTCTACGTCCACCCCCTTGAGTAAAAAGCCAAAATTGCATGAGCTGTTTAAATGATCTTTTCTTTAGTGTTTCATGATATCAGTAGCTGGACCCTGTAGCCTCCCTGTTGCTCCTATTGAAATTGGCCTAATCATTCTTTATTTGGTCTAAGTTGGATAGTATTACTCTGCATAGAATGAATCCAAGGGATATGGGGGGAAAAGCCAGAACAGGGTACTGATTTTGGATGATTAGCCATGATCATATTGAATGGCGGTGCTGGCCTACTCCTGCACCTATTTTCTATGTTTCTATGTTAATGACTTAGACTTAGACTTAGATTCCTTTATTGTCATTCAGACCTTTCGGTCTGAACGAAATTTCGTTGCCTGCAGTCATACATATAATAAATAACAAAACACACAATAAACACAAATTAACATCCACCACAGTGAGTTCACCAGGCACCTCCTCACTGTGATGGAGGCAAAAGTCTTAAAGTCTCTGTCTCTTCCCTCTTTGTTCTCCCTCTGCGCTGAGGTGATCCAGGCTTCTGATGTTGTGGCCCCGCCAGGTGATGGTAAGTCAGTCCCGCGGCTGAATCCGAGCTCCGTCCGCGACGGGCCGGTTCAAACTCTGCGGCCCGGGGTGGCCGAAGCTGCCGAAGCTGCCGCCCTCCAGTCCAGCGGACGCAGCTGTAGTTGCGGGAGCCCCAGAAAAACAGGTCACCAACCTGTGACCTGCGAGCTCCCGACGATGTCGTCCACCGGGCCCATGGCCAAGCCTTCGGACTCAGGTCGCCACCAGCGTCCTCGGTCGCCACCGCCGGAACGCCACCGCAGCCCCGAAGCCGGCCAGCTCCACGCTGGTAAGTCCTGGCTCTGCCTCTGGAGCCTCGAGGTCGGTCGGTTGCAGTTGGAGTTGGAGGCCGGCAGCTCCGCCATTTTGGCCTCAGCGCAGATGGAGGCAGAGAAGGGGGATACGACAGAAAAAGTCGCATTCCCCCGAAGGAAGAGACAAAAATCATGTTTCACCCCCCACACCCCACACGTACACAACCCAATAAACCAAAATTTGACTAAAACAAGACAAAAGAAAACAACAACAAAAGTAAAAACAGACGGACTGCAGGCGAGCCGCAGCCGTGCAACAGCGCCGCCACTATGACCCTTCTGGATCCAGCCCACTGCCTGAACTTGAATCCCTCTCGTACTAACCTATTCTCATAGAGTCATAAGTCATACAGTGTGGAAACTTTGACCCAACTTGTCCACACCAGCCAACATGTCCCATCTACACTAGTCCCACCTGTTTTCATTTGACCCAAATCCCTCTAATCCTCTCCTATCGATGTACCTGACTAATCGCTTGCTTCTGTAAATTGTCCATGGAGTGTAGGACTAATGAATTGTTGGTCAGTGTAGACTTAGTGGGCAGAGGATCATGGTCAAGATCGAACCTGGGTCTCTGGTGCTGTAAACCCATGTTCGATCATGAGCATGGGTACTGTCTGTATGGAGTTTGTACGTTCTCCTTGTGAC
This sequence comes from Malacoraja senta, assembly GCA_038087875.1. Taxonomy (NCBI): domain Eukaryota; kingdom Metazoa; phylum Chordata; class Chondrichthyes; order Rajiformes; family Rajidae; genus Malacoraja; species Malacoraja senta. The sequence goes on along the minus strand of CM075977.1, from coordinate 78,808,970 downwards.
TGTCAAGTCAAGTCAAGTGAGTTTATTGTCATGTGTCCCTGGTAGGACAATGAAATTCTTGCTTTGCTTGAGCACAACAGAACATAGTAGGCATTTACTACAAGGCATTCTATAAATATATACACAATGGTCAATATACTGATAAAGTGCAAATAACAGTATTGGCTAGTAAAGTTCAGTGTTATGTCCGAGCCAGGTTTAATAGCCTGATGGCTGTGGGGAAGTAGCTGTTCCTGAACCTGGTCGTTGCAGTCTTCAGGCTCCTGTACCTTCTACCTGAAGGTAGTAGGGAGATGAGTGTGTGGCCAGGGTGGTGTGGGTCCTTGATGATGCTGCCAGCCTTTTTGAGGCAGCGACTGTGGTAGATCCCCTCGATGGAAGGGAGGTCAGAGCCGATGATGGACTGGGCAGTGTTTACTACTTTTTGTAGTCTTTTCCTCTCCAGGGCACTCAAGTTGCCGAACCAAGCCACGATGCAACCGGTCAGCATGCTCTCTACTGTGCACCTGTAGAAGTTAGAGAGAGTCCTCCTTGACAAACCGACTCTCCGTAATCTTCTCAGGAAGTAGAGGCGCTGATGTGCTTTCTTAATAATGGCATCATTGTTCTCGGACCAGGAAAGATCTTCTGAGATGTGCACGCCCAGGAATTTGAAGCTCTTGACCCTTTCAACCATCGACCCGTTGATATAAACGGGACTGTGGGTCCCCATCCTACTCCTTCCAAAGTCCACAATCAGTTCCTTGGTTTTGCTGGTGTTGAGGGCCAGGTTATTGTGCTGGCACCATATGGTCAGTTGCTCGATCTCTCTTCTATACTCTGACTCATCCCCTTCAGTGATACGTCCCACAACAGTGGTGTCATCAGCGAACTTGATGATGGAGTTCGCACTATGTCCGGCTACGCAGTCATGAGTATAGAGTGAGTACAGCAGGGGACTGAGCACACAGCCTTGAGGTGCTCCCGTGCTAATTGTTATAGAGTCTGACACATTTCCACCAATACGAACAGACTGTGGTCTGAGTGGGTTTTCTCCAGGTGCTCTGGTTTCCTCCCACACTCCAAAGACGTACAGGTTTGTAGGTTAAATGGCTATTGTAAATTGTCCCTGGTGTGTAGGGTGTCAGGGGATATGGGGAGAAGGCAGGAACCGGGTACTGATTGGGGATGATCAGTCATGATCACATTGAATGGCTCGAAGGGCCGAATGGCCTACTCCTGCACCTATTGTCTATTGTAGGATAGTGCTACTGTACGGGGATCGCTGGTCGGCACGGACTTGGTAGGCCAAAGGGCCTGTTTCCGCGCTGCATCTCACAAACTAAAAACTAAAACAAATTGACATCGAGCCTCAAGGTGCAGCCCTGACCTGTGAAGGAGAGGGGGCGAGGTGCACTCTGCTTCCATCCACTCTGTCCCACAGCAAGTAGGGTTGACAAAGGGACAAAGTCCCTACTCATTTGGACAGCCACACTACCCTGTCTACGCCTCTAGTCATTTATGTTTTTAATTATTTGATGTTAATTTTAGACGTGTTTCTAATTGAATCAATGTTTTCAATGTTTGCTTTATATGAATTAGTGCTTGCATCATGATGAATTACCTCAACAATGACGCTTCTCCATTGCACATACTTGCTAGGAATACCTGTTCTAATTTTGATAGTGATAGTGCTTCATCTTTTTTCACCAGTATCATTAATACCTATCCCAACGCTGTAGAGTTCCCTCCCTAAACCTCCCTACCTTTCTACATTCCTCTTTTAAAACACTCCTTTACATTTTCTGATATTTCCTAACTTGCCTCAGTTTCAGGTCTTATTTGATAATAAAAAAGCAAGTTGTTGATAATGTAATTTGTTTATGATTGTCAACATACCAACCTGTATGTGAGTCTTCATATGTGTTTTGCCTGAAGCTTGATGAATTTTAAAGTAATTTATGAGTTTTCTAAGAAATGGAAGATACTAATGAACAAGAGGATATTTTAACACTAAAGTTTCTGGATTGTTTGTGAAATGAGAGGTGAAAGCCTACTTGAAATGTTTTCCTTGATGCACACCCATATGTTAGAATAGATACGGTGAATGCACCGAGTCTTTTACCCAGGGAGGAGAATCGAGAACCAGAGGACATTGGTTTAAGGTGAGGGGGGATAGATTTAGTAGGAACCTGAGAGCAACTTTTTCACACAAGGCGTAGTAGATGTATGGAACGAGGTGCCGGAGGAGGTAGTTGAGATTTGTATTACCACAACGTTTAAGAAACATTTAGACAGGTACATGGATTGGATAGATTTAGAGGGATACTAGATTAAGTGGGACCCGTTGGGTCCCAGTCACACGGGAGGCCTGGTCCCTCAACGCAACCCATTCCCCAACACAATATTCCACCACTCACCCTTTCACCCAACGCAATATTCCACCACTCACCCATAGCCCCTAACTGCGCAGGCGCGGCTCATTTCCACTCATCCCCAATCACTCCCTCCCCCTCCTCCATATGTAGGAGGGGTGGGGAAAGAGGGGTGTGGGGTGTGTGGTGGGGGGGAAGAGGGGTGTGGGGTGGGAGGAGTGGTGTTGGGTGGGGGGGGAGGAAAATGAGGTGTAGGAGGAGGTGGTTGTGCGGGCGGGGGGATTGTGGGGGGAGGGGGGTGTGGGCGGGGGGTGTGGTGGGGGGAATTGGGCATGGGGGTGTGGGCGGGGGGGTGTTGTGGGGGAAGTGGGTGTGTAGGCAGGGGGGTGGAGTTGTGGGGGGAAGGGGTGGTTGTGGGCAGGGGGGGAGGGGGGAGTTTGCTTGGAGAAAAGACGGGGGAGAGCCATGGGCGAGAGGGGGGTATCACGGGGAGGGGGGGAGGAGCCAGCGAGGGGTACCAGAGGGGTAGTGGCTGGAATTGACGGTGCGAATTGGCTGGTCGCTGGTCGTTCTCCGCTGGGATCAGAGTCTCCGCTTTCCTTTGGCGACATCTCCGACTTCGGGCTGGGCTGTGTCTCCGACACTGGGCTGCTTGGGGCTTGGCTGCTTCGGGTCCCTCCGAAAATTGTGTCCGGTTGGAAACCTACGCTGGCCATCCTCAGCTCCAGTAAAGATGCGAAGGCGCAGGAAGGGGTAGACCATCCCGGTGAGTGGCAGGGGAAGAGACTAATCCGCGCGGCGCTTAACGACAGAAGAGATTGATCTGCGAACGCACGGTTTTAAAGATTTTTTAAACTTCGCTAACTCTTACGACATTCAACTGATCGGAATGAAACTTGGTGCAAATGCAGCATAGTACAACGGTGAGTGAACTGGCGAACAATCGTAGCACTATCGCAAACCGTTTTTGTGCAAATAGAAAGATCGCACAAACCGGAAGATAACAAGAACATAGTTTTAGTTATGTACTAGAGTAAGTGGGACCCGTTGGGTCCCATGTTCACACGGGAGGGCTGGTCCCCCAACACAATATTCCACCTCTCCACCAATTCCAATATTGGTGGCCAGTGGGGGAGGGGGTGGGCTTTCTGTAATGCTAGTATGGGTGTTGTGGGCTGAAGGGACTGGTTTCCAGAGGGCTACTATGGACATTGTGGGCCGAATGGATTCTTGGTCACTCAAGCCTGGTGTGCTGGCAGCTCACTCACACACGGCTGGTGGGCTGGCAGATGACTCATGGCTATTCCTTGAAATACCATTTCAAGCAGGGTGCAAGGCCACCAAATTCAAATGCAGTCTCATACCATTTCAAGCAGGGTGCAAAGCCAGAAAATTCAAATGCAGTCTCATACCATTTCAAGCAGTGTGAAAGGCCACCAAATTCAAATGTAGTCTCAAACCATTTCAAGCAGGGTGCAAGGCCAGAAAATTCAAATGCAGTCTCATACCATTTCAAGCAGGGTGCAAGGCCACCAAATTCAAATGCAGTCTAATACCATTTCAAGCAGAGTGCAAGGCCACCAAATTCAAATGCAGTCTCGTACCATTTCAAGCAGGGTGCAAGGCTACCAAATTCAAATGCAGTCTCATACCATTTCAAGCAGGGTGCAAGGCCACCAAATTCAAATGCAGTCTCATACCATTTGAAGCAGGGTGCAACGCCACCAAATTCAAATGCAGTCTCGTACAATTTCAAGCAGGGTGCAAGGCCACCAAATTCAAATGCAGTCTCATACCATTTCAAGCAGGGTGCAAGGCCACCAATTTCAAATGCAGTCTCATACCATTTCAAGCAGGGTGCAAGGCAACCAAATTCAAATGCAGTCTCGTACCATGTCAAGCAGGGTGCAAGGCCACCAAATTCAAATGCAGTCTCGTACCATTTCAAGCAGGGTGCAAGGCCACCAAATTCAAATGCAGTCTTATACCATTTCAAGCAGGGTGCAAGGCTACCAAATTCAAATGCAGTCTCATACCATTTCAAGCAGGGTGCAAGGCCACCAAATTCAAATGCACTCATACCATTTCAGGCAGGGTGAAACCACCATTAAACCACATAAAACACCACAAAACCATATAAAAACTGAATATATATTACATAAAAACCACACTCACAGTTCAGTAGACATTCAGTATGTTCAATTGATTCACAGTTCAGAGAGTCATGACCACTCGCTCCCCCATCTTGCAGAGACTGAGCCACGCCACACTTCCAGGTTTTATAGCTCTCCCCCTCCCACCAGAAGGGGTGTGGCCTTCATGGTGTGATTGATAGGAGAGAGAATCTCAACATTTAAAAAAAAAAAATTAAATATATTTTTATTAGAAGCAAATGTATTATAAAGTATAGTAACATATTATAATAGAAAAAAAACTTTTCATATACATCAATCATACATTATTAAAATTGTCAATTGTCGATTAATTCTGCTTCTAGTGTTTTTTTTTATATAGATAGAAAAAGAGAGATAGAAAGAAAAAAGAATTACAAATATCAAAAAAAAAGAGGTGGAATGAATTACTTATAATACGTCATTGGAGATAAGTTCGTAGGTTATGAAATATAATTTTACATCTAATCCTGAGTTCAAGCTTCAGTTGGGTTTTCGTGCTGGGTCAATCTATCCCTTCAAATAGTTAATGAATGGAGCCCATATTTTAACAAAAAGTTCTTGTTTGTCCATTGACAAGTCTAATTCTTTCTAGATGTAGGGTCTCCGACATTTCCACAATCCATATTTTAATTGTGGGGTTATAGGGCCTTTCCAAAATTTTTATATTATTTTTTTCCCAGTTATTATATTGTAGTCGAGGAAGTTTCTTTGGCTTGTTGTGAGTGTTAAACTTTGTTCTGATATCCCAAGTATTATTAATTTTGAGTCTGGATCCAATTTAGTATTAACAACTTCAGAAATTATTTCAAAAATATCAGGCCAGAAATTTTTAATTTTTATACAATTTGTAAAAGTATGTGTTAAATTGGCCTCTAGACGCAGGCATTTATCACAGATAGGAGAAATATGTGGGAAGATTCTATTGAGTTTTATTTTGGAGTAATGTAATCTGTGTAAGACTTTAAATTGTATTAAAGCATGTCTGGCATTTAACGAGCATTGATGTATACGTTGTAAACTTTCGTCCCAAATGTCTTTCGTTATAGGATGACCTAACTCATTTTCCCATGTGTGTCTATATAGTTCCATCGGTGGTACCTCGTTGTTTAAGAGGGTGTTATAAATATAAGCTATTAATTTTTCAGTGTTAGGATGCTTATTCAAACATTCATCAAGAATTTCTGGTTCCCTAGTCCTATAAACTTGTGTATTAGATTTAACATAATCTCTAATTTGTAGATATCTGAAAAAATTATTTGAGTGTAGTCCATGATTCTGTTGTAACTCTTGAAATGTCAGAAAGATGCCTTTCCTATAAAGATGTCCAATCTTTTTAATTCCATAATTCTTCCATTGTATGAAACCTTTATCCAGTATGGATGGCTTGAATAAAGGATTATTTACAATGGGAAGACATAGTGGTATATTATTCAGTTTTAAAGCTTTTTTAAATTGTTTCCAAATTCGTATTCCACTATGTATTATAGGGTTTTCCATATAGGTTTTTTTATGCAGTTTTGTGGGAGCAAATATAATCGAACCAATTTCAAAAGGTAAACAGTCTTCCTTTTCCATCCTTAACCAATCTGGATGTTGATCCATTTCTTCCAGCCAGAAATTCATGTTTTTAATATGGACTACCCAAAAATAAAATAAGAAATTTGGCAAGGCCAAACCTCCGTTGCTCTTTGACTTACATAAATGTTTTTTACTTATTCTATGATTCTTATAATCCCAAATAAAGTTTGTAACAATGGAATCGTCTTTTTTGAAAAAGTTTTTTGGGATATAATTTAGGAATTAATTGAAATAGGTACAGTAGTTGCGGTAAGAATCTCAACATTTTTAAAACATTAATAAGTCTTTTATTTTTCATCGATTGGAAAAATCCTCTTGTCCTGCGCAGCGGAGGGGGACTCTGAGTAAGATGGCCAAAAATCACATTTGTAAGTGGTAGCGTGTTTTCTAAAATCAATATGTAGTGCAAACAGGAAGTGGTCAAGATGACACTTTTAATTAGATAGATAGATAGATAGATAGATAGATAGATAGATAGATAGATAGATAGATAGATAGATAGATAGATAATAATAATAATGGATGGGATTTATATAGCGCCTTTCTAATACTCAAGGCGCTTTACATCGCATTATTCATTCACTCCTCAGTCACACTCGGTGGTGGTGAGCTACTTTTGTAGCCACAGCTGCCCTGGTAGTCAGGTAGGAGTTGTGTAGATGGGGTACGTTGCTCGGTGTAGGCAAGTTGGGCTGAAAGTCCTGTTTCCATCCTATATGATTCTATGCCTCTATGTCAATAGTTCCCTTTTTCAGACAGGGTCTTAAGAATGAGAAAAAAAGAATGAGCTTCTTCAAAATGGTTTTGATCTAAAACATCATCTATCCATGTTCTCCAGAGATGTTGCTTGACCTACCGAGTTATTCCAGCTCTTTGAATCTTTTCTTTAAACCAGCAGCTGCAATCCCTTTTTTCTACCCCAGAAGGCATTTCTTCCAGGCTATTGCTGGAATGAAAAATCCTTCTTCCATTCCTGGTTATTTTACCAGTCGTGTTAAACCTGTACGGTGTAGGAATCAATCTTTCACCCCTGTAATTGCTGCGTTTATTCACTCTAAAGGGCCTGTTCAACTTTGCCGTCATTTGTGCCTCATTTACGCGTCATATGTAAAATAGGCCGACGCGTCGTTACGCGCGACGTCGCGTGCAAATCACGCGTCATCATGCTGTCTGGTCATTAGAATACCCTGCGGCGAGCGTCGACGTAACCACGCGTCGCCACACGATACACGTGAGACGTCGGGATGCAGCGTGCGACGCCGATGCGTCAGCGTGTGTACCCAATGCATCATCGTGCGTAAGCGATACGTCACGCAGGTGGAGCGCGAGGATTTAGTACAACACAAAATCCTGGAGCGCCGTGCGATACCGCGCGCAACTCCACACTCCTCCACGCCTCTCCATGCGCCCTTACCGCGCAACCCACACGCATCCCGTGCGTCACAACGCGACGATCTATTTTACATATGACGCGTAAATGAGGCGCAAATGACGGCCAAGTGGGACAGGCCCTTAAACCACAATTAAAAGCAGCTACAACAAACTCCTTCCACATACACGCCTCCCTCTGTGTGAGGAAATGTAGTTTAGTTTGGTTTAGTTTAGTTTACTGTCACGTGTACCCAGGTACAGTGAAAAGCTTTTGTTGCCTGCTTGCCAGTCAGCGTGCAAAAGGCACCATGTTTTTACACCATTTTCAAGAGTCCAGTCCACACTCTAGGTATTATGAGCAATGGCCGTTCCCGGCAAGCCCCAGGCTATTGCGGACCTCCAGCCATCGCCTTCCCTTGGACGTGCAGGTCAAACTGCGAACCGCATCCTTCTCACCTTTCCACCTTTGTGTCCCTAGGGGACTGACCTCGAGGGCGCGGTAGGTCAGACCCCAGTTCCATCTCCTCTCCTACCGGCCATCGCCCTTGGGCTCCTCGCTCATCGCATCCGTTGTTGTCCTCCCAGTCTCAGGTCTTTAGGGGATGAGCAGGCGCTGGCTCAGCGGGTTCCCTCTTCCAGGCTGTGGACTGCGGGTTCTCTGCGCAGTGATCGGCTCAGCGGCTTCCCCCTCTTGGTCGCAGTCCGCCATGTCTTGCATTCGGCCGCGGGGATCTGGCTTCATAGCTCTACCACCCTCTGATTTCTTCCACCAAGCCAATTTTGACTCGAGTTGGGCAGCTCACCCTGGATCCCATGTGATCTATCTTGGGTCCCATGTGATTTGATTTAACCCACCCCAAGGCTTGTCGGACGGCGTAACCGGGAGGGAGCTGGAGACATCGGATACGAAGAGCAAGAGTTGGTGGGAGGGTGAACCGGGGTAATGTCTCCAGCGCCTTCAAGGTTGGCTGCAGGAGGCGGCCTCGGGAAACAAAGATGGCCGGACGAGGAGAGGACGTCGGTTCGTGGGAACTGCTCCAGTACATCGAGCGTACGGGCTGACCGGACTTTGAATAAACATGCTGGCACCTGCATGTGTAATGTTTGCAAAAAGAATTGCACTGTGCAGTGGCTTATGTGACAAAGAAAGCACCATTGAAACATAAAAGTATCATTTCATAAATTAAATTCATAAACTAAAAGTAAGCTCAATGATATGTTTTCATAACTTAATGGTGTCTGATATTGTATAACAGAATACACGGGAGTCATTTATATATTTCCCATTCCTTGCTACAAATCAATAGAGATTTCAGTGCAAGGGTCAGTGGGATAACAGCAAGTGCCTATGTGTATTTTGATTGCAAAGTGGTTGCCTACATGACATCTATAACTATACTTCAAAAGAAATCCATTCAATGCAAAGTAACATCTCAAGCGTAAAGGTGATTATTATGTACTGTGCAAATTCTTTCCTTTTGTTTCTTTCTATTTTACTGATAAGTTCCTTGTGCTCCACAGCTGTGTCAGTTCTGCATATCTTCAGTGGTACGGCATGGAATTCAGATCCTTGTGGTCGAAGACAAGACAGTTATAATTAACAGCACTCGTCACAAAATCTACTACCGGCCTATGCTCATCTTCCCAGAGCAAGCCACACTGAGAGAGGTATATGTTATACACTAATATTTCTCATTATGGTTAGTTTAGTTAACTCTTGTCATGTGTACTGAGGTACATTGAAAAGCTTTTTGTTGCGTGCTCTCCAGTCAGCGAAAAGACTATACATGATTACAATCACGTCATCCACAGTACACAGATACAGGAGAAAGGGTGTAATGTTCAGTGCAGGATAAAGTCCGATGTGTGATTAATGATAGTTCACAGGTCTCCAATGTTTAGTTCATTGTCAGGTGTACCGAGTTACAGTGAAAAGTTTTTTTTGTGTGCTAACCAGTCGGCGGAAAGAGAGTGCGTGATTACAATCGAGCCATCCACAGTGTACAGATATATGATAAAGGGAATAACACAAATAACATTTAATGTGGATCCAGTAAAGTCCAATCAAAATGTAGGAAAGAACTGCAGATGCTCGTTTAAATCGAAGGTAGATCACAAAATTCTGGAGTAACTCAGGCAACGGGTCAGGCAACATCTCTGGAGAATGAATGGGTGACGTTTCGGGTCGAGTCCCTTCTTCAGACTGATCAGTTTGAAGAATGGACCTTCAAAGTCCAATCAAAGATAGTCTGACCCGAAACCTCACCCATCCTTTTTCTTCAGAGATGCTGACTGACCCGTTGAGTTACTTTAGCAAAGTGTTAAAGAAGGAACTGCAGATGCTGGAAAATCGAAGGTACACAAAAATGCTGGAGAAACTCAGCGGGTGCAGCAGCATCTATGGAGCGAAGGAAATAGGTAACGTTTCGGGCCGAAACCCTTCTTCAGACTGATCAGTCTGAAGAAGGGACTCGACCCGAAACGTCACCCATTCATTCTCCAGAGATGTTGCCTGACCCGTTGCCTGAGTTACTCCAGAATTTTGTGATCTACCTTCGATTTAAACGAGCATCTGCAGTTCTTTCCTACATTTTGAAGAAGGGTTTCGGCCCGAAACGTTACCTATTTCCTTCGCTCCATAGATGCTGCTGCACCCGCTGAGTTTCTCCAGCATTTTTGTGTACCTTCGAGTTACTTTAGCAATTTGTGTCTACCTTCTGTATAAAGCAGCATCTGCAGTTCCTTCCTATACAGGCAAAAGCAGGTCTTGAAGTTTGTGGCCATAAATGTAAACCTTCTGCCAGAATCGTTCTTCTATAGACCTTGATGCATAATTTGTAAAAGTGATAGTTTAATTTTTTTACTCACATGACTCAAATTGGCAATCAGCACATCCTGAACTGTAATAAATTAACAGATAGCAGTCTCAGTGGATTATGTTCAAATAACAAATCTTTTACAAATTTCCAACCATTTAATGATAGGGCCAAACTAATTATTATATAGATTCCTTTCAAAATTTGACGTGCTCCTGTCCAGTAATGAATAGCTTTCGTGTAACTTCAGTAACTCGTGAAGTCTTTAACAGATTTACACCCAGTTTCATTGCTAGATTATGTTACCGTTTGTTTTTTCAAGAATAATTCTGGTGTAATTTGAGATGTCTGCCTTTGTTATATTAGACGTTTAATGCCCATTTACTACCTTCAGTTAGGCTGGACTGGTTTTCACTAACCTCAGCCACGTTGGCAGCTGTAGTCTTGGCATGTTACCCGGAGGGGAGTAACAATGCCCCTTCCACCCTTGTCATCTGTTGATATTTAACATGCTCGTTGAAGTAAAACATATACATTTCAAAACAAGTAGGAAACTCTATTAACAGCCACTTTCCAGCTAGACAGTTGTTTAAAAATACAAAGTGCAGATCACACACAAGTAGAAATTTGTACTTTCCACATTGGAAAGCACCGATAAACATGGTAGCCATAAAGACATGATATATTCCTCCAGACAGTCAGAACATCGAACATTACAGAATGTGCAGGAAGGAACTGCAGATGCTGGCTTACACTGAAGACCAAATTGACACAAAATGCTGGAGTAACTGAGCGGGTCAGGCAGCATCTCTGGAGAGAAGGAATAGGTGAGGTTTCGGGTCGAGACCATTCTTCAGACTGAGAGTCAGGGGAGAGAGAAACTAGAGGTATGAAGCGGTAGAAAAAGCAAATTAAGGAAAGGTATACAAAAAGCCAAATTAAAGCTAGCAATGATGATCAAGGAAAGGTGGAGCCCACAATGGTCCATTGTTGGCTGTGGCAATGGTGAAAACGAGTGAAACTAACGAGTGAAACTAGTAGGATGACTAGGGTGGAGGAGGGATGGAGAGAGAGAGAGAGAGGGAATGCAAGGGTTACTTGAAGTTAGAAAAAATAATATTCATACCTGGAGATGCTGCCTGTATCTATCTTGTGTCTATAGCACAGGAACAGGCCCTTTGGCCTACAATGACTGTGCCAACAGTGATGGCAAGCGTCTCTTCATTGCCTGCACATGATCCATATCCCCCCATTCCCTGCATATACCATGTGCCTATCCAAAATTCCATGAAATGCCACTATCATAGCTGCATCCACTGGCAGCATGTTCCAGACACTCACTAACCTCTGTATAGAAGATATTGCACCGTAGATCCCTTTTTAATAACTATGTCCCTCTCACCTCAAAGTTATTCCCGCTAGTATTTGATATTTCCATCTTGGGATAAAGGTTCTGACTATCCATCTATGCCTCTCATAATTTGATATACTTTTATCTGTCTACTCTCAATCTCTGGTATTCCAGAGAAAACAATTCAAGCCTGTCCAACCTCTCCCTGTAACTAATACCCACTAATCCAGCCGTCATTCTGGTAAAGCTCCTCTGCACTCTTTGCAAAGCCTCCACATCCTTCCTGCATTCGGGCGATCAGAACAGCACACAATATTCCAAATGCGGCCAAACCAAAGTCCTTAAAGCTGCATCAAGACTTCTTGACTCTTCTACTCAAAGCCCTGAACAATGAAGGCAAGCATCCCATATGCCTTCTTTACCACTCTCACTACTTGTGTTGCCACTTTCAGTAAGTTATGGACTTTGATCCCAAGGTTCCTCTATACAGCAATGCTGTTAAGAGTCTTGCCATTAATTGTATATTACATTCGATCTCCAAAATTGCAACACCTCACACTTACTTAAACTCCACTTGCCATTCCTCCACTGGTTGTGGGATTATACAGAGAGATGCAGCATGGAAACAGGCGCTTGGCCTACTGAGTCCCTGCTATCAACCAGCTCTCCTTGATTATTCTGGCCTGGTAGGTTCATATTCCATTCACTGATGCTGGGCCAAGACTGAAAGCAAGGCTTCAAGAAATGCCTACACATAACCCATTTCCCTCTGTTCTGACTGGAAAATTGCGTGCAGTTCAAGTCGCCCCATTATAGAAACATAGAAAATAGGTGCAGGAGTAGGCCATTCGGCCCTTCGAGCCTGCACCGCCATTCAATATGATCATGGCTGATCATCCAACTCAGTATCCTGTACCTGCCTTCTCTCCATACCCCCAGATCCCTTTAGCCACAAGGGCCACATCTAACTCCCTCTTAAATATAGCCAATGAACTGGCCTCAACTACCTTCTGTGGCAGAGAATTCCACAGATTCACCACTCTCTGTGTGAAAAATGATTTTCTCATCTCGGTCCTAAAAGACTTCCCCCTTATCCTTAAACTGTGACCCCTTGTTCTGGACTGCCCCAACATTGGGAACAATCTTCCTGCATCTAGCCTGTCCAACCCCTTAAGAATCTTGTAAGTTTCTATAAGATCCCCCCTCAACCAACCTCAATTATAGGAAAGATGTGGAGGCTATGGAAAGTGTGCAGAGGAGTTTTACTGGAATGATGACTGGATTAGTGGGTATTAGTGACAGGGAGAGGTTGGACGGGCTTGGGTTGTTTTCTCTGGAACAACTGAGGTTTCAGGGAAACCTGATAGAAATATATAAAATTATAAGAGGCATAGATAGGGTAAATAGTCAGAACCCTTTTCCCAGGATGAAAAAATCTAATACTGGAGTGCATAGCTTTCAAGTGAGAGGGGCAATGTTTAAAGATATGTGAGGCACCTTTTTTCCAGGGAAGGTGATGGTGCCTGGAACACACTGTCATGGTTGGTGCAGATATGATGGTGGCATTTAAGAGACTTTTGGATAGGCACATGGATATGCAGGGAATGGAGGGATATGGATGGTCTTGGCATTATGTTTGGCACAGACGTTGTGGACTGAAAGGCCTGTAGTTGTGCTGTACTGTTCTATGTTCTATGTTCGAAATATAGAAACAGGGAACTGCAGATGCCAGTTTACAAAAAAAACACACAAAGTGCTGGAATCACACAGGAGGTCCGACTGCCTGATCTGCTGGGTTACGCCAGCACTTTGTGGCTTCAATAAATATCTCCACTGAACTACTCATACATTGATAGAGTTACACAGCGTGGAAACAGGCCCTTCAGCCCAACATGCCCCATCTACACTAGTCTCACATGCCTGTGTTGGCCCATATCCCTCCAAACCTGTTCTACCAATGTACCTATCTAAATGTTTCTTAAACGTTGCAATAGGCCCTGCCTCAACTACCTCCTCCGGAGACTCATTGCATACACCCACCACCCTTTGTGCAAAAAAAGTGACCACTCGGGTTCTTATTAAATCTTTCCCCCTCATCTTAAACCTGTGTTCTCTGGTTCTCGATTCTCCTACTCTCGGCAAGAGACTCTGCACTTACCCAATCTATTTCTCTCATGATTTTGTACACCACTATAAGATCACCCCTCATCCTCCTGCTCTCCAAGGAATAGTATCCTAATCTGCTCAACCTTGCCCTCGAGTCCTGGCAAGATCCTCGTAAATCCTCTTTGCACCCTTCCCAGCTTAGCAACATATTTCTTGTAACGTGGTGAGCAGAACTGAACACAATACTCTAAATGTGGCTTCACCAATGTCTTATACTGAAGAATGTTTTGTTTAGTTTAGTTGAGAGATACGGCGCGGAAACAGTCCCTTCGGCCCACCGAGTCCGTGCCGACCAGCAATCTCCGCACACTAACACCATCCTACAACACACTAGGGACAATTTACAATGATACCAAGCCAATTAACCTACAAACCTGTACGTCTTTGGAGTGTGGGAGGAAACCGGAGATCCTGTACAGGGTGCTGTCTGTACAAATTTCGTACAGACAGCACCCAGAATGGATTGAACTTGGGTCTTTGGCGCTGTAAGACAGCAACTCTACCGCTACGCCATCATGCTGTTATTTGCTATGGCAACCCTGGCCTCAACATATGAAAGGTATTCCTCCCCACCCTGCTCTGCAACTACAGAATTATTATTTTTTTTCTTTTTTCCAGTTCTGTTGAAAGGTCTTCAACCTGAAACATTGGCCCTGTTTCTCCTGCCACAGATGCTGCCTGACCCACTGAGTGTTTCCAGCATTTTTTGTTTTTATTGAAGCACAGCTTGCTTTGCCGATCCCTCGGCGTATTAGCTGATAAAAAAAAGTTTTCCCAAACACTTCCCCCTTCATCCTTTACATTCTGAAGTGGAAAAAAATGTAAACTTAGAATGCAGATACAGGCAACTGCAGATACAGGTTTATACCATAGAGAGACACAAAATGCTGGAGTGAATCCAATGTCCCACTTCCCGAGTTACTCACGAATTCTCCCGAGTTTTCCCCTTAATTCAAACTCGGAGAATGTCCGTAATGAGTCCGTAGGAGGCCATAGGAGTCCGTAGATATTTCGTATGTACTCGGGGCATCAGGTAAGTCGGGACGTTTTTTCAGCATGTTGAAAAATGTCCACGAGTAATAAAAATAGCCCCAAGTACCTCCGGCTGGCATCTCCGAGTTTGAATCAAGGGGAAAACTCGGGAGAATTCGTGAGTAACTCGGGAAAGTGGGACAGGCCCTTAACTCAGCGGATCAGGCAGCGTCTCTACAAAAAAAGGAATAGTGAGGACCACTGTGCCTGTTGAAGTTCGATATAGTATTAGTTGATACATCAAATCTCCTCAATTTTTCAAGGAAGTAGAGGTGTTGATGATCTTTCATCAATGTTCTTTGTCCAGGACAGTTCCTCAGAGATACTGTATGCAACCTCAGTAATTTGAATCTGATGATTCTCTCCACCACCATCCCATCGATGAAGATAGGTTCATGGATCCCTGGCGCTCCCCTCAATCTGCTCCTCGGTCTTGCTAATGTTGAGAGTAAGATTGTTGTTCTAGTATTCCATCAGATTTTAAATTTCCCTCCTGTACTCTGACATCATTACTTGTTATTCAACAATGGGTGGTATTGTCGAAGAACTGTGTCTGGCTGTGCAGTCATTGATTTAGTTTAGTTTATTGTCACGTGTACCGAGTTACAGTGAAAAGCTTTGTTGCATGCTAACCAGTCAGCGGAAAGACGACACATGATTATATTCGAGCGGTCCATAGTACACAGGTACACGATAAAGCAAATAATGTTTAGTGCAAGATAAAGTCCAGTAAAGTCCGATTAAACATAGTCCGAGGGTCTTCTATGAGGTAGATAGCAGCTTAGGACCACTCTCTAGTTGCTGGTAACAATGTTCAGTTGCCTTGTAACAGCTGGGAAGAAACTGTCTCTGAATCTGGAGGTGTGCGTTTTCATACACCTGTACCTCTTGCCTGATGGGAGAGGGGAGAAGAGGGAGTGACCGGGGTGAGACCTGTCCTTGATTATGCTGGTGGCCTTGCCGAGGCAGCGTGAAATGCAGACGGAGATAGGTACAGAGAGAATAGAGCAGGGGACTGAGCACAAATCCTTGAGGTGAACCTGTGTTGATGACTTTCAAGTAGAAAGTGTTGTCAGTTCTACTGTTTGCGGTCTAGGAATTCTCGGATCCGTTTGCATTGGGATGAGCAGCATCACAATTCTCTGAGTTTGATGATAAGTTTGGAGGCGATGATGGTGTTGAACGCCGAGCTGTGGTCAATGAACAATGTTTACATGTAGAACTCAACTTCTGATATTTGATTCCATTGATCTCAGTGCAGCTGAATTTCAGAAGCAGAGTTCAACGTGCAGATGTTAGAATACTGTGGAGAGAGCAAACTACTGTTGCCAATTCGTTTGGTCTACAGTCGAGCCTGCTCCTCCATTGCAATACTAGGAATGAATGATGCTCATTGTTCATCTGAGAGGCTGGCTAAAGGCAAAAGGTCAAACCAGTGCACAACAATCTTTCATGATGTTGTTCTCGCTTTTGGAGCGGGTGCAGGGGAGGTTACCAGAATGTTGCCTGGATTAGAGAGTTTCAGCTGTAGGAAGAGGTTAGATAAAGTTAGATTGTTTTCTCTGGAACGTCAGATATTGATGGGAGACATTTTTAGTTTAGTTTAGAGACATAGCGCAGAAACAGGCCCTTCCTCCCACACTCCAAAGAGTATAGAAGTTGGGAGGTCATGTTGCAGTTGTATAAGACGTTGGTGAGACCGCATTTAGAATATTGCCTTCAGTTCTGGGCACCATGTAAAAAGAAGATATTGTCAAGCTTGAAAGGGTTCAGAAAAGATTTACGAGGATGTTGCCAGGAGTAGAGGGTGTGAGCTACAGGGAGAGGTTGAGTAGGCTGGGTCTCTATTCCATGGAGTGCAGGAGGATATGGGGTGATCTTATAGGGGTGTACAAAATCATGAGAGCAATAGATCGGGTAGATGCACAGAGTCTCTTGCCCAGAGTAGGGGAATCGAGGACCAGTTAGGAACCAAGGTTCACTTTTACGAAAAGATTAATGGGAGTCCAAGGGGAACATCTTTTTCTACTAGATGTAAGGTAGTTAGTTGAGGCTGGGACTACTCCCATCGTTTACGAGACAGTTAGACAGGTGCATGGATAGGACAGGTTTGGAGGGATATGGACCAAGCACAGGCAAATGGGACTAGTGTACCTGGGACATTGTGTGGACAAGTTGGGCCGAAGGGCCTGTTTCCACACTGTATCACTCTATGACTCTATGACGTACAGGTTTGTAGACCAATTGGCTTGGTATAAATGTAATTTGTCCCTTGTGTGTGTAGGATGGCGTTAGTGTGCGGGGATCGCTGGTTGGAGCGGACTCGGTGGACCGAAGGGCCTGTTTCTGCGCAGTTTTGCTAAACAAAACTAAACACTGTGGGCCAAAGGGCCCATTCCTGTTCTGTACTGTTCTATGTTCTATAACCACTAACTTTATTTGTATTTTTTCCAGGGTGACTATATGCTGGAGAGTGCTGTCTTCCACCTTGCTCCTGCTCGAGCCGAATCTCCTGGTGTGCCAAGTTCAATCCCTTGCTGGGACTTTGTCGCTGGTGGTAGTCTGTCAGAGTTGAGCGACCCTTTGCCCCAGAAACATCTCCTGCTTGGTTACTCCTCCCATATTGGCGCAAGCAGCTGTCACAACTGGAGCCTGCCAGCTCTGATTAGGCATGATTTTCCAAGGCAAAGCGTAGCCGTACCTCTTGGGGATTCCAGTGAGAACGGATTTTGTTCCAGGTACAGTTAAAGTAGTTTATTTTAAATGTATTTTTGACATATTCTGGTGTGCAGAATTATTTGACTTCAATGTTGATATTTCTAGAGAAGTAACAAAACGCTCGCTGTTGGGACTTCTCGTAGAGCGTTCATGTCTGATGAAAGAAACTTACTATTTCCGTATGAAGAAGGGTCTCGACCCAAAACTTCATCTGTTCCTTCTCTTCAGAGATGCTGCCTGTCCCGCTGAGTTACTCCGGCATTTTGTGTCTATTTTAGATAGATATATACATATATACTCACGCACAACATAAAACAAACAAACAGCTTATCCATGATATTTAGAGATGCTGCCTGACCCACAAAGAAAATGTACAAGAAATGGAACGAAGAGATTTTGCACAATTGCATCGTCTCTGTGAATGTTAGATCAAAAAATGTAATATTATGAAAGTGCGTACACGATATAAAATGGGATCATTTAGGGGGCTGAATTAATATTCCTCTTTTACTTTCATCTCACCCCTACGATATTCTGTATGACAGTTTTCCCAGTTAAAATTTAGCCTATTGACTCAAAGATTGGTTCTTGGAGATACACCTCTCAGCAATTATAGTAATGAAGGGAGTCTGTTTCCATCAGGTTCATAGCTTGCTCTTCTCTAACTTAATCAGAAAGAAACTCTTAAATCAACAACGCCGAAGTAGGTTTGTTCTGTGCATTCAAGCCTCTTTTTATAACCAAGAATTATGAGTGTTTTTTAAGAATGCAGGGCAAGAACTCATTTTCACTCACCGGGTGGTCAATGACATGGGGACAGAGAGGAAAGTTGGTAGACAGACAATTAAGGGGGGAGTGTGGGGAGTTATGTTGATGCAGCAACAAAACTCCCAACCTGAATGGAATCACATTCAATCGTATCCTTCAGTGGAAAATGGTTAAATAGCTGAAACAAAATGATTTGTTGGGTACAGAGGCACAATGTGGAAACCGGCCCTTTGGCTCAACCTGCCCACACCTAACAACATGTCCCATCTGCATGTCCCACCTGCCTGTGTTTGGCCCAGATCTCTCCAAACCTGTCCTATCCATGAACCTGTCTAGTTAGAAACACAGAAAATAGGTGCAGGAGTAGGCCATTTGGCCTTCGAAGCCAGCACCGCCATTCAATATGATCATGGTTGATCATCCAAAATCAGTACCCTGTTCCTGCTTTCTCCCGATATCCCTTGATTCCATTAGCCCTAAGAGCTATATCTAATGCTCTCTTGAAAACATTCAGTGAATTTGCCTCCACTACCTTCAATGCAGAGAATTCCACAGATTCACAACTCTCTGGGTGAAAATGTTTTTCCTCATCTCAGTCCTAAATGGCCTACCCCTTATTCTTAAACTGTGACCCTTGGTTGTGGACTCCGCCAACATAGTGAACATTTTTCCTGCATCTTGCCTGTCCAATCCCTTAAGAATGTTATATGTTTCTATAAGATCCCCTCTCATCCTTCTAAATTCCAGTGAATTTAAGCCCAGTCGATCCATTCTTTCATCATATGTCTGTCCTGCCATCCTGGGAATTAACCTGGTGAACCTACTCTGTACTTCGTCAATAGCAAGAATGTCCTTCCTCAAATTGGGAGACCAAAATTACACACAATACGCCAGGTCTCACCAGGGCCCTATACAACTGCAGTAGGACCACCTTGCTCCTATACTCAAATCCTCTCGCGATGAAGGCCAACATGCCATTTGCTTTTTTCATTGCCTGCCTGCTATACCTGTTTGCTTACTTTCAGTGACTGATATACAAGAAAGTCTCTTAAATGTTGCAATAGTCCCTGCCTCAGCTACCTTCTCTGGCAGCCACCATCCTTTGTGTGAAAAGGTTACCCTTCAGATTCCTATTAAATTGCTCCCCCTTCATCTTCACCTTAAGGGCGGCATGGTGGTATAGTGGTTGAGTTGCTGCCTTACAGCACAAGAGACCCGGGTTCAATCATGACTACAGGTGCTTCTCTGTACGAAGTTTGTATGTTCTCCCTGTGACCTGCATGGGTTTTCCCCAGGAGCTCTGGTTTCCTCCCACACTCCAAAGACATACAGGTTTGTAGGGTAATTGGCTTGGTAAAATTTGTAAATTGTCCCTAGTGTGTGGAGGATATTGTGTTAATGTGCTGATCGCTGGTAAGCTCGGACTTGGTGGGCCAAAGGGCCTGTTTCCGTACTGTATCACTAAACTAAAACTAAACCTATGTCCTCTGGTTCTCGATTTCGCTACTCTGGGCAAGAGACTCTGTGTGTCTACCCGATCTATTCATCAAATTTATACACTCCTGTAAGATCAATGATCACACGAACCCTAGTTCTGTGTTATCCCAGTTTTGCATTCTACACACTAGGGATAAATTACAGAAGCCAATTAATCTACAAACTTGCACGTCTTTGGGATGTGGGAGGAAACTGGAGCAGCTGGAGAAAATCCACAGAGAGAGCATACAAACTCCATACAGACAGCACCCAAAGTCAGGATTGAACCTGGGTCTCTGGCAGCAACTCTACCAAAGTGCCGCCCTCATTGGGAAGAAATAAACAATAATACGATAATTTATCTGTTATAATATGTCGCCAGACTATACTATTGCAAGCTGAAGTATAAACTGCAGCGTAATACAAAGCTCATACTAATTTGATACCGAGGTAGGGTTGCGGTTGGGGTTGGTTCAAGAGCCTGATGGTGGATGGGAAGAAGCTGTTCTTGCACCAATAGTTTTTATGAAAACTGGCCACTATCCCACCATCCCTCCATCGCATCATATACATCAAATGCTACAAAGATGTCTGCAGGTCAAGCAGATTCCCCAAAACTGTTTTTCTCCAGTGCAATACTTTGTAATAATATCAGGAATTGCTCAAACTAACCCTTCAGGTTGGATCACACATTTGGCATTGAGACAAACACTACATTTATCCATTTTCTTATCTTGCATCTGTTTTTAATGAAGCCTTCAGATCTTCTTTTAGGGAGGGTGAAGCAGCTAAAATGTTTAATACTTTTTTTTAAATCATGGAGCACATAAATCCTGGAACAGTATGGGAGGTGACTGAGGTTGTTGGTGCTATTCCACTGACTTTAAAAATCCTGGCTGTGAATCCTAAACTCCTCTGACAGCTAGTTACTGATTTAATTCGATCCATTGGTAGCACTGTTGACAAATAGCAAGGAAGGGAAAGGGAAAGTTTTGGTTGGGGTCCTGCAACTAGTGAGTCTTGGTACATCCACAAATCTCTCAGCCAGAGAAAGCTCAGAATAAACCATTTTACATTTTACATAACATATGTGGGCCAGGTCCCCCAAAACATAAAATATACACCTGTGCAGCACAGTGGCTAAGCAGTCGAGCTGCTGCCTTGCAGCGTCAGAGTTCTAGGTTCGATCCTGACCATGGGTGCTGTCCATAAACTGTTTGTATGTTCTCCCTGTGACGCCATGGGTTTTCTCTGGGGGCTCCAGTTTCTTCCCACACCCCAAGGACGTGCAGGTCAATTGCCTTCTGTAAATTGTCCTTTGTGTGTGGGATGCGAAACTGGGATTTGTTGGTTTGCGCTGGACTCGGCGGGCCGAAGGGCCTTTTTCCACACCGTATCTCGGAACTAAACTAAAATTAAATTAAAGAGTGTATGGGTTTTTTTTCAAGAAAATAATGATTTTCCTCTTACAATTTGTATGTTCTCACCATTCACTCTCACCAATCAGTCTAAACAGGTATGTGAAGAGTAATAATGCCCCTGTCCCACTTAGGAAACCTGAACGGATATCTCTGGAGACCCAAGGTTTCCGTGCGGTTCCCGGAGGTTTTTGTCAGTCTCCCTAATGGTCGAAAGTGGTTTCCGCTTCTTCTATGTTCCGGCGATTATTTCAAAAACCACTTTCGACCATTAGGGAGACTGACAAAAACCTCTGGGATCCGCACGGAAACCTTGGGTGGGGCGCAAAGTCTCCAGAGGTTTCCGTTCAGGTTTCCTAAGTGGGACTGGGGCATTATTACAGTCTGATTAGAACATAGAACGGTACAGGAGGACACAGAGTGCTGGTGTAACTCAAAGGATCAGACAGCATCTCTGGGGAACAAGGATAGGTGATGTTTCAGTTCGACCCTTTTTCAGATTTTTCTTGCTTTCTACATTTTGACTGCTAAAGCACTTCATATCCTTTTATGTAAGCCAGCATCTACAGTTGCTTATTACTACGTAGACCAGCACAGCACAGGAACAGGCCCTTGAGGTCCACAATGTGTGTGCTAAACATGATTCCAAGACCACCTCTTATCTGCCTATATCCCTGCATTCCCTATCTGGATTCCCATGAAAATAATTCAATAATAGGTGCCCAAAGATACTAATTGTTCTTTGAGACTCCATCTTCTTCAAAGAGCCTGTCTTATTTACAAATTAAATCTGTTATCTGGGATGACAATATTGTAGCCACTTTATTAGCACTGAAAGAAATGTAGATCAGGCAGGGTACAAAGTGAAGTAATTTGGTAGAATCAAAGAACACCAAATGCTGGTTTATACCACAGATGGACGCAATGTGCTGGAGTAACTCAGTGGGTCAGGCAGCATTTCTGGAGGAAAGGGATAGGTGACGTTTCGAGTCGAGACCCTTAATTTGGTCTTGGCTTTGAAAAGGAAAATTGCTTCTTGGGAAATGAAACAAAACTGGTGGCAGGTTCCTGAAATAAATAGAACCGTACAGCGCAGTAACAGGCCCTTCGGCCCATGATGTCCATGCAGAACAAGATGTCAAGATAAACTAATCTCATCTGCCTGCATGTGATCCATATCCCTCATATCCATTTCCTTCATCCATTTGCCCATCTGAAAGCCTCTACAACACCACTATTTTATCTGCCTCCCCCACCACACTCAGTCGCGCTTTCCAGACACCCACCACCCTCTGTGTCAAATACATCTGTACATCTCCATTAAACTTTCCCCCTCTCACCTTAAAACTATGCCATCTAGTCTTTGACATGTTACATTGTTAAAAATACACTTCAACTACATAGGAAAAATTACCATGAAATTGTATTCATGTTATATATATATATATTTTTTTTATTTTTTTATTTTATTTATTAGAAGTACATTACATTACAACCAATTACACTAGTACTCATCACATATATCTTATTACAATTAATGTACTCCGTTTATTTTCTACACTAACAAAGGGAAAGGATAAGATTGAGAGAAAGAAGAAAGTGAAGGAAAAAAGTGAAAGTGTAAAAAACGTGACAACAAAAAGAACAAAAACAAAAGACAAAGACCCTATAAGAAAGAAATTAAACACAAAAGGAAAGAGTTAAGAAATAGACCCTAAAAAAGAAGAAAAAAGAGAAAGAGGGAAAAGAGAAAAACAGATATTTTTTTGTAAGCATCACACAAATGGGACATACCAACTCTCCAGCTTTCATCCCCCCTTACCTGACCTCATTTTTTTCATTTTTTTAATACTTTTGTACCCTATACTTGTAATAATTCTATAAATGCAGACCACGTCAGGTGGAAATGATCTGGTTTACCTGCCAGGAGGAGTCTTATCTCTTCTAGGTGTAATGTTTCGAACATATTTGAAATCCACATGTTTATAGTTGGTATTGGAGCGTTTTTCCAGAATTTTAGGATTAACTTTTTTCCAGTTATTAACCCATAGTCTATTAATTTCTTTTGGAACACATTTAGTTCTGGACTATCTTCCGTTGTTCCGAAGATAATCCATTCTGCTTTGGGTATGTTATATTTTTTGAGATTTCATTTTCCCCTGAAGTGGTTTGCTGTACCTCTAAAATATAGTTCTCGTAATGTAGGAAAAGAGGCAGTTAATTGTGAAAAAGCAGGCTCCTCTAATCAGCAGTGTACCAATGACTACATATTCCTTGCTTACAGTCATTTTAATTGAGGGATAAATGTTGCCCAGGGCACCAAGAAGAGAACTCCCTTTTCTTTGAAATGATGCCAGGACATCTATTATGCCCGTGTGAGAGATTAGATAAGACCTCAGTTTAATATCTCATCTGAAGTAATGTACCTGACTTAATGCCGTGCTTACTCTGAATTGTACGGGGAGTAGGGTTTGAACTCACAACCCAATTGGTCAGGTTAGTTTTCATGAATAACCTGGCCCTGGACTTTAACTTTAGAATTTAGAGATACAGTGTGAAAACAGCCCCTTCGGCCCACCGAGTCCGTGCCGACCAGCGATCACCCTGTACACTAGTGCTATCCTACGCACTAGGAACAATTTACAATGAACAGAGACCAATTAATCCACTAACCCGCATGTC
>CM075977.1:78739582-78784866 GCA_038087875.1 Malacoraja senta | reverse complement strand
TTCCCCAACGCAATATTCCACCACTCACCTGTTCCCCCAACGTTACCTGTTCCCCCAATGCAATATTCCACCATTCACCCATAGCCCCTAACTGCGCAGGCGTGGCTGACGGGTTCCCGTTGTGACGCCCCTGATCCCCCCACCACCCTCCACTCCGCCCCTTGCCCTCCCCCCCCCACACACACTCACCATCCCCCCTCAATACCCCCCATCCTCTCTTAGCGGCTCTCCGGCAGCGCAGCCATTGCCGCCCATTGGGTTCCCATTGTGATGTAGAACACGCAGGTATTACTGCGCAGGCGCAGCTGACGGGCATGGCAAGTGGAAAAGGGATTTATTAAAGCTTAAAATGTGAATAACTCATACAATATAACAACAATTTAAACGTTAAAGATAAGATTTATTCAGTCCATTCTTTCTTGTTGCATCTCTTGTTGCGTCATGCAGCCGGGGGAGGGGGGAGGGGGGAGGGGGGCGGCTTCAGGCGGGGTCTGGTGGGGGTGGAAGTGTACTACAGCTGGGGATGGCTTCATGCTGGGGCCGGCGGGCGCGTTCTGTAGCCGGGGACGAGGACGACTTCAGGCGGGGGCTGGTGGGGAGCGTCCTGCAGTCAGGGGAGGGGAACAGCTTCAGGCGGGGTTGATGGGGGGGGGAAGCGTCCTAGAGCTGGGGAAGGCTTCAGGTGGGGGGGGGGGGAAGCGTCCTACAGCTGGGGACGGGGACGGCTTCAGTCGGGGGCGGCGAGAGCGTTCTGTAGCTGGGGAGGGAGACGGCTTCAGGCAGGGCCTGTCGGGGGCCGATGGGGGGGGGGGGGGGGAGCATTGCCGTGGCCTACCACTGCCGTGGCGGGGTGGGTGTGTGGCGTGGGTGTGTGTGGCGTGGTAAGGTCGTGGGGGGGTGGGCGGGAGTGGTGGGGGGAGTGGGGGTGGGGGATGGGGAGGAGTGGGTTTGTGGGAGAGGTGTGTGTGGGAGGGGAGGAGGAGGGTGTGAGGGAGAGGGTGTGTGGGCGGGGGAGTGTGGGGGAGGGGAGTTGTGGGGGAGAGGGGGTGTTGTGGGGGAGAGCGGGGCGGTTGTGGGGGAGAGGGGTGGTTGTGGAGGAGAGGGGTGTGTGGGTGGGGGGGTTGTGGGGGGAGGAGTGTGTGGGCGGGACGTGTGGTGTTGGGGGGCATTGTGGGGGGGCACATTGTGGGGGTTTTGTGGGCAGGGAGGGGTTGTGGAGGGGAGGGGTTGTTGGAGGGGGGTATGTGTGGGAAGAGGGGTTGTGGGGGAGGGGTGAGGAGTGTGTGGGGGAGGTATGTGTGGGAGAGGGGTGCGTGTGGGCAGGGGGAGGGTTGTGAGGGGTGTGTGGAAGGGAGGGGTGTGGTGGGGGTTTGGGGTGTGGGCGTGGGAGGTGTATGTGGGCAGGGGGGAGAGAGCTCGGAGAAAAGACGGGAAGAGCCTTGAGGAGAGTGCAGTGTTACGGGGAGGGGGGCCGCCTGGGTGAAGACGAGATGGAGAGACCAGTGGAAGTCAGCGGAACCATCTAGGCTACACCATTACATCAATGACCCCATGGACGTCCCTGGCCAGGACCTGCCCCGAAAGCAGTGGACAACCCTCAACCGCTTGAGGACAGGCATCGGACGTTATGGAGTAGCGATGAAGAGGTGGGGCCTCGTGGACAGCGCCTCCTGCGAGTGTGGGGACCCAACACAGACAGTGGAGCACATAGTCATCAGTTGCCCCAAACACCGGCCACCGAATGGTGAACGAGGTCTGATTGACCTGGACGATGACACGTTGCCCTGGTTCGCCTCAACGGAGCTGCAGGTCTAAAAGACACATGACAGAAGAAGTGAGGGGGCAAGGAGCCAGCGAGGGGGACCAGAGGGGAAGGGATTGGGGGTGCGATGGGGGCTCACAGCGTGCGCAGGTCACTCCGCACGGCTTGTGGACTCAGCCCCGCCTCCGGGATTTTATTCTCCTCGACCCGCCCGGTGATTAACAGCAAAGATTAATAGCGGGTGCTGGAAGGGGCATTACCTTCATGGTGACTGACAGGCGAGAAGACCTTTCCGCTGATTTTGTAAAAACCTTCATAACTTTTGTAATCTTCCACCGTCGGAACAAAACTTGGTGGCTTGGAGCAGAGGAGAATGGTGAGTAAGGTGGCGAGTAATCCTAGCGATATAGCGTGGCATTTTTGCGCGAATTCAATTACAACGCAGACCAGAAGTGGTCAAGATGACAGTTTCAGTAATAGTATCTATCTTCTATCTTCTTCTATCTTATTCTATCTATACTATTACTAAAAGTCTCATCTTGACTACTTCCTGTCTACGTTGTAAATTCATTTTAGAAACAATGCTACCCTTTTTTCGCTATGATTTTTTTCGCCATCTTACTCACCGTCCTCCTCTCCTCCAACCACCCCAAGGGTTTTTCCGAACGGTGAAATGATAAAAAAAAGTTATGAATGTTTAAAAAATCATGAGATCGGCAGATTCGTCTTCCAGCCCCTTCCAGCACCCACGGAGAATAAAGTCTCGGAGGCGGGGCTGAGTCTGTGAGCTGCGTGCGGGCAGAGAGCAAGTTGAATCGGAAGCCTCTGAGTGAAGTCGGAGTGGGGACCGGGAGCTGTGCGTGAGGCCGAAAGCTGAAGGTGCGGGGGTTAGCTGCGTCTGCTGCGACCACCCACCGCCCCCCCCCATCCTTCCCATACCCCTTCTGTGTTTGCGGGCTGCTGTGTTCGTGGGCGGGGTTGGTGACCACCACGAGGAGCCAGGTGCCAATGAGTGCAGCTGGGGCTGGGAGCCACTGAGTGCGACAGGCGCTGGGTCTTGGAGCCGATGATTGAGTCCAGAGCTGGGACCTGCAACCGGTGAGTGCGGTCGGAGCCGGAGTTGCTGAGCCTCCCAAATACCCCACTCCCCCACACACACCCGCCTGCCCATACCCCCCCTTCCCTCATACCCCCCTTCCTCCATACCCCCCCTTCCCCCACACCTTCCACCCCCCCTTCCCCTACACCCCCTCGCCAGAGTGGTGGAACATTGCTTTGGGGGAACGGGTTGCGTTGGGGGAACAGGTGAGTGGTGGAATATTGCTTTGGGGAATGGGTTGCGTTGGGGGGGACCAGGCCTCCCGTGTGACTGGGACCCAACGGGTCCCACTTAGTCTAGTAGATAGATAGATTCTTTCACAGCTATTTAGTTTGTTTCCAGTAACTGTGTCAATCCACATTCAAATATATTAATTGCATTTGCTGCTAGAACTCCTGGTCAGGAGATTTTGTTTCAAAGACTACTTTAGAAATTGTGTTCAGTTCAGGGCACCGTGTTACAGGAAAGGTGTTATCAAGTCATCGAGTTATACAGTGTGGAAACAGGCTCTTCGGCCCAACTTGTCCACACCGACCAACATGTCCCAGCTACACTAGTCACACCTGCCCGCGCTTGGTACAAAGGGTACAGAGAAGATTTACAACGATGTTGCTGGGACTCGAGGATCTGAGCTATAGGGAGAGGTTGAGCAGGCTTGGATTCTATTTATTGGTGTACTGGACGATGAGCGGTGATCTGATTGTGTATAAAATCATGAGAGGGATAGATCAGGTAGATGCACAGAATCTCTTGCCTAGAGTAGGGGAATCAAGAACCAGGGGACATAGGTATAAGGTGAAGGTGGGAAGATTTAATAGGAATTTGAGAAATAACTTTATCACACAAAGGGTGGTGGGTGTATGGAACGAGCTGCCAGAGGAGGTAGTTGAGGCAGGAACTATTGCAACATTTAAAAAGCATTTATAGACAGGTACATGGATGTTCTCGATGTTGGGGGAGTCCAGAACCAGGGGCCGCAGTTTAAGAATAAGGGATAAGCCATTTAGAATGGAGATGAGGAAAAACTTTTTCACACAGTTGTGAGTGTGGAATTCTCTGCCTCAGAGGGCAGTGGAGGCTGGTTCTCTGGATACTTTCTAGGGAGAGTTGGATAGAGATAGCAGAGTCAAGGGATATGGGGAGAAAGCAGGAACTGGGTACTGATTGTGGATGATCATCCATGATCAAATTGAATGACGGTGCTGGCTCGAAGGGCCGAATGGCCTACTCCTGCACATATTGTCTATTGTCTATTGACAGGTTTGGAGGGATATGGGCCAAACGCAGGCAGGTCGGACCAGTGTAGATGGGACATGTTGGTTGGTGCGGGCAGGTTGTGCTGAAGGGCTGGATTCCATGCTGTATGCCTCCATGACTCTATGAGATAAAGTCTGGAAACAGGCCATTCGGCCCACCAAGTCCACACTGACTATTGATCACCTGCTCACACTAGTTCTATGTTATCCCACATTCTCATCGGGGTGTTTTACAGACGCCAATTAACCTACAAACCTGCGCACCTCTCTTCTTCCATCTCATCCTCTCCAGCGACCTTCCATCTCCTCTCCCTACTCACTCCCCAACTCCATCTCCTCTCCCTACTCACTCCTCAACGCAGACACAGGCCCTTCGTCTCACTGAGTCTGCGCTGACCAGCGATCACCTCGTACACTTAGCACTATCCTACACATTAGGGACAATTTACAATTTTACCGAAAACAATTAACCCACAAACCTGTGCATCTTTGGAGTGTGGGAGGAAACTGGAGCACCCAGGGGAAACCCATGCGGTCACAGGGCGAATGTACAAACTCCATACAGACAGCACCCGTAGTCAGGATCGAACCCGGGTTTCTGGCGCTATAAGGCAGCAACTCTACCCCTGCGCCACCGTGCTGCCCTTGTTTCTGGGTCACTGCCCAGAAACACCTCCCACCTAACGGCCGTGCAGGACCACATTCGCCGTACGAGCAAGGAAGGCAACTCACTGCCACTTCCCAGTGATGTCCATTTCTCCAACAAAGAAATCCCCCTTAAAGTGTGGCAGTCCTTTGAATAGATCTCCCACACCTGCTGGTTGAACTGTAGCCCGAAGCAATGGCATGTATACAAAGTTCCCCTTGGATCATATTCAATGCTTTCATTTCTGCAGAGTCGATGTTTCCGGATCCTTGAACTATGATTAAAATGCCAGATGGTGACTGGTAGGTAAACTGCAGACTTTTGAGATTACGAACCTGTTAATGAACTGTGTTGACATCTGTTGGCCAAGGTGCAATTTGTGTCTTTTGCAAACACAAAAATGCATGCAAACTCTGAACAAGGGGACTAGTTTTTAGGTAGAAAGTATTAGCGGCAAATTAGTTTCAGGCTGAGAGATTTTATGACCTGGGTGAAGGGGTGTGCTTGTTCTACAGGTTTAATCTCCCGTAAAGTCTATTTTTGAACATGAAAGTGTTCATAAACCTGCCTTTTTGACAAATTGTCACAGTGCAGTCAAAACGTAGAAAGAAGGAAGTGCAGATGGTGGTTTACCAAGGAAAGACACAAAGTGGGTCAAGCAGCATCCCTGGAGAACATGAATATGTGATGTTGTGGGTCGGGAATCTTTAGATTAGCTTAGATATACAATGTGGAAACAGACCCATCAGGAAGCACAGGAGCCTGAGAGCCGTGACCTCCAGGTTCAAGAACAGTTTCTTCCCATCAATGACTTAAAATTGGAGAATTTGGTGTTCCTACCTTTACACTTTTGACTTAAGGGATACAGCGCGGAAACAGACCCTTCGGCCCATCGGGTCCGTACTGACCAGCGATCCCCGTACACTAACACTATCCTACACACTCCAGGGACAATTTACAATTATATCAAGCCAATTAGCCTACAAACCTTCACGTCTTTGGAGTGAGGGAGGAAACCTGAGCTCCCGGAGAAAACCAACGCAGGTCACGGGGAGAACGCACAAACTCCGTACAGACAGCACCCGTAGTCAGGATCGAACCTGGGACTCTGGCGCTGTAAGGCTGTGACTTTACCGCTGCGCCACTGTGCAGCCCAAGGACCTTCCTTCAGATTGATTGTAGTAGGGTGGAGAAACCAGGAAAAGAGATAGGGGCGGGACAAACCTGGCCGGTAAGAAGTTGAAACGGGTGAGGGGGTTTGAGAGGCAGATTGCTGGACAAAGGCTAATTTATCAGGTTCTTGAACCGACCTGCACCTTACAGGCTGACATAATCCCACCTTGGTTTGACTGCCATCGGGATGAAGGTACAGGAGTCTGGAAACCGTGAAGCACAGGTCCAAGAAC
Organism: Malacoraja senta; assembly: GCA_038087875.1. Lineage (NCBI taxonomy): Eukaryota > Metazoa > Chordata > Chondrichthyes > Rajiformes > Rajidae > Malacoraja > Malacoraja senta. The sequence goes on along the minus strand of CM075977.1, from coordinate 78,778,697 downwards.
AGCCTCTTCCCTGCGACCATCAGGCTCTTTGGTTTAGTTTAAGTTTAGAACTACAATACAATAAACAGGTCCTTTGGCCCACCGTGTCCGCGCCGACAAGCAATTACCCATTTGACACACTAGGGCCAATTTACAGAACCTGATCAACCCACAAACCTGCACGACTTTGGAATTTGGGAGGAAACCGGAGCACCCGGAGAAAATCTACGTGGTCACATGGATAACATCTAAACTCCGCACAGACATAGACTCTAGTCAGGATCGAACCCTGGTCTCTGGTGCTGTGAGGCAGCATCTCTACCTCTGTGCCATCGTGCCGCCCTCTTGAACACTATGAAACACTAAGAAACTATGAACTATCCAAAACCCTGCTCACCTATATCCACCTATCACTCCAGGGATGCTGCCTGACCTGCTGAGTTACTCCAGCATTTTGTGTCTCTCCTTGCCACAGATCATGTCAGGATAATATCCAGTGAATAATATTGGTGAATAAACAACTGTACTTGCAGCGTTCCCCGTGACTTTTTTCTGCTGCTTTCTCCCGCACCATGACGCTGGGATAAAGGGAATGTTTTATCCTACAGGATGCACTCTGGTCCAATGTTTCTGACCTACTGAGGCCCCACCTTTCCACTAATGCCCAGCGAACCTCCGGCAATACCTCCACTGGGAGGCCCTGTTGTGACACTGAGCGTGAAGTCTGCACGGATTGTACCAACATTCCAAGTGAAATCGGAGCCAAATGTGTAGCAGATAGGTGTTCCAGAATCGTTCAGAGTTACGGAGAAGGGTATATGGAAGGAGCTGCCTGTGGAGGTAGTTGAGGCGGGTACTGTAACTGCTTATAAAAGACACTTGGACAAGTACATGGATAGGAAAGGTTTAGAGGGACAGGGGCCAAATGTAGGCAAGTGGAATCAGCATATACGGGCATCTTGGTCAGCATGGACGAGTTGGGCCGAAGCGCCTGCTTCAGTGCTGTTTAATCCAAGACTCGGATTCTAGATACAATAATCACTGCCTGACCATTTGGTACATTAATTAATCTCTGTGAATTGTGGAAGTTTTTTTAAATGCTTGACCAAGTGAATATTGAGGGGCTGTTGACTGGAGAGCTGAGAACAAGGAACTATTGCCCCTGAGAAGCAGCTTTTTCTACTCAGATGGACAATAGACAATAGACAATAGACAGGTGCAGGAGTAGGCCATTTGGCCCTTTGAGCCAGCACTGCCATTCAATGTGATCATGGCTGATCATCCCAAATCAGTACCCCGTTCCTGCCTTCTCCCCATATCCCCGCTATTTTTAAGAGCCCTATTTAGCTGTCTCTTGAAAACATCCAGAGAACCTGCCTCCACCGCCCTCTGAGGCAGAGAATTCCACAGACTCACCACTCTCTGTGAGAAAAAGTGTTTCCTCATCTCCGTTCGAAATGGCCTACTCCTTATTCTTAAACTGTGGCCCCTGGTTCTGGACTCCCCCAACATCGGGAACATGTTTCCTGCCTCTAGTGTGTCCAAGCCCTTAACAATTTTATATGTTTCAATGAGATCCCCTCTCATCCTTCTAAACTCCAGAGTGTACAAGCCCAGCTGCTCCATTCTCTTGGAGGTGAGTATATGGAAAGAGCTGCCAGAGGAGGTAGTTGAGGCAGTTTGGCACAGACATTGCGGGCTGAAGGGCCTGTTCCTATGTGCTCTATGTTCTCTGCCAGGTTCTCCTGCTAAGTCGTGGACGATGCAGACTTGATGGCCAAAGGGGGTTGTCTGACTATATGACTCCGATTCCTGTGTGTAGGAATATTTATCCTGACTTGAAAAGATTTCCTGAACCAGCACCTCGACGTTTCCAGGCAGTTAATATTCCAGATTTCCACGACCTTTTGAGTGAGCTAAGACATTTTGGACATGTATGTGGATGGGAAAGGTTTGGAAGGAATGTGGGAACAAAGCACTGCTGATGCTAGTTAATACACAAAAGGGTGTAAAGTACTGGAGTAACTCAACAGATCAGGCCACATCTGGAGAACATGGACAGGTGACGTTTTAGGTCGAGACCCTTCTTCAGACTGAAAGTGGATCTCGTCCCAGAACGTCATCTATCCATGTTATCCAGAGATGCCACCTGACCTGCTGAGTTACTCCAGCACTTTGTGTCCTTCAAGGTCTAGAGGGATGTGTGCTAAACGTGGGCAGGACGGACTAGCATAGAACGGGCATCCTGATCGGTATGGGCAATTTGGGCCGAAGGGCCTGTTTCCGTGCTGTATGACTCTGACTATATAGCTTCTTGATTCCACTGCCTGATGGGTTGGCTCCAGCTTTGACCACATTCTCGTTCTCTGAATCTCACCCCCAAAGGAAACAAGTTTTCTGTGTCCGGCCTACTGCATGTTTGAATTAGCCATGAACGTACTGAATGACAGGACGGGCTTGAAGGGCCGAGTGGGTCGACTGGGTTTGTATTCACTGGAATTTAGGATGAGAGGAGATCTTATAGATACATATAAAATTCTTTAAGGATTGGACAAGCTAGATGCAGGAAAAAATTCCAGATGTTGAGGGGGTCCAGAACCAGGGTCACAGTTTAAGAATAAGGGGTAGGCCATTTAGGACTGAGATGAGGAAAAACTTCTTCACCCAGAGAGTTGTGAATTTGTGGAGTTGAGAAGGCAGTGGAGGCCAATTCACTGGATGTTTTCCAGAGAGAGTTAGATTTAGCTCGAAGGGCCGAATGGCCTACTCCTGCACTTATTTTTCTATGTTTTCTATGTACATGATTAGAATCGAGCCATCCACAGTGTACAGATCCAGGATAAAGGGAATAACATTTAGTGCAAGATAAAGTCCAATGAAGATAGTTCAAAGGTCTCCAGGGAGGTAGATGGGTCAGGACAGCTCTAGTGACAGTTCAGTTGCCTGATAACAGCTGGGAAGAAACTGTCCTTGAATCTGGAGGTGTGTGTTTTTAAACTTCTTTTCCCGTTGCCTGATGGGAGAGGGGAGAAGAGGGAGTGACTGGGCTGAGACTCATCCTTGATTATGCTGCTGGCCTTGCCGAGGCAGCGTGAACAGTAGATGGCGTCAATGGAAAGGAGGTTGTTTTGCGTGAAGGTCTGGGCTGCGTCCACGACTCTCTGCAATCCTCAACAGGTAGGGTCAGTCAAAGACTCTGCACAAGTGAAGAACAACCTAACAACATTCTTTGTAAATGTCACTGATCGTAAATAGAAGAATAGGTCTGAAATTCTGTTTCCATCATTGGTTAATGTAGAACATAGCGCTGTGCAGTAACAGGTCCACAGTGTGCATGCTGAACAATACTTCCACTAATCTCCTCTCCCTTCACATAATCCATATCTTGCTGCAATGTTTTTGCCTTGCCCTCTTGTCTTTGTCATTTCCAGTTATGTAGCGCGTGAGACACGTACACATTCATGCACGTGTGGTTGCAGAGGTGACCGTGATACTAAATCAGAGGCGAATGCCAATGTCCACTTGTTATCATAGAAATTAACATTAATATTGTTCATTATCTTTAGTAAAACACGTGCTAAATATGCATGTTCCGATAACAAATATTTATAGTTTAGTATAGTATAGTATTTATTTATTGACAGCAAGTAACAACATATGTGGATTAGCATGGGGCCCCTATGCTCGTGGGGCCCTGGGCCACTGCCCAGCGTGCCCATGTGTTAAGACAGCCTTGCCCCTGACCAGGCCCTATCAGAGGTGGGGCAGCGAGTGCCATTTGGCATGGGCCTCATGCCTGTCTGCTTCAAAGGGATCTTGATTTGGGGGCCTCTAAAATTGAAATTGGCCTGGGCCTCAGTTCATCTATGAGAGGGCCTGCCCCTGACAGTACATTCCAGCCCCCACCACCCTCTGGGCCCGCAAATTCCCTTTCAAATTTCTTCCTCTGACCTTTCGCTATGCACTCTTTGACATTTCCACTCTGGGAAACAGGTTCTGACCGTCTGGCCTATCTACACCCCTCAACCTCGGATGCTTCAGGCAGAGGAGATTAGTCTATCCTGACATTGTGTTCAGCACAGATACTGCGGGCTGAAGGGCCAGTTCCTGTGCTGTATAACACTCAGTATTGATCGGGGTTTGAGTATTAGCCAGGACGCCAGAGAGAAGTATTCTGTTCTTTGGCAGATTAATTATCATCTCAGTCAAAGCCACCCCCTAACAATGGCATGCTCCCTCAGCATTGTACCAGTGTCAACCTGGAATTTGTCTGAAGAAGGGTCCTGACCCGAAACATCAGTCTGAAGAAGAGTCCCGAACCGAAACACCAATTTGAAGAAGGGTCCTGGCCTTATCACCTGTCCATGTTCTCCAGAGACACTGACTGACCCGTTGAGTTACTCCAGCATTGTGTCTTCGTTTGTGAACCAGCATCTGGAGTCGTTTGTATCCACATCCCGGATTTGGTTATCCCGGTTTTCCCGAGCTGGACTTGAACCATCGACATTCCAGCCCCATTCCCTTTGGAAACGGAAGGTGGTCTTGGAAGGGCCAAAAGCTGCGGAAGGCTGCTGCTAATCGCCAAGTGGGGACCTTGAGGGGTGGTGGCAGATGGACGGATCAAGCTTGTAAATAGTTTGGAAACGTGTGAGTTTACACTGCAGAGCTGAGAGTGGATTTTAATGTAGACTGATTGAAAATACGCCAGCACACCGCGGCCCGGAATCATAAAAGCCCTATCATGTAACGTCTCATGTCAGAGGGCACTGGTGTAATGAAGACATCTTCACCATTGAACAAACTTACTGCCCTCAGCATTGTTAATGAAAATATTTTAAAAATCACTCCTCTAACTAGTGTAAATAACACTGACCGGGTGGGGAGGATTTAAGCAGAAATGCAATCCCGAGCATAAAAGGATCAAGATTTGCTGTCATGTTTTGTCACATCTTCTTGACCTTTGGACTAATTTATGGTCTTGCGTTCACTGCATGGCTAACAGTGCTCCTAGTGCTCAGAGCCTTTAACCACTGAGTCCGTGCCGACCAGCAATCACCCGTACATTGATTCTATCCTACGCACTCGAGGCAATTAACCTACAAACCTGCCCGTCTTTTGGAATGTGGGATGTTTCCAGTAGTGGGAGAGTCTAGGACCAGAGATCATTGAGACCAAAATCTCAGAATAACATAGTTGTGAAGTGCTTTCTAATTCAGTTTAGTTGAGTTTAAAGGCACAGCGTGGAAACAGGCCATTTGACCTACCTCGTCCGTGCCCACCAGCGGCCCCCAAACACTTGCATTATCCTACACACCACGGACAATTTACAATTAAAGCCAAAGCCAATGAACCTACAAAGAACCAACAAAGATTTCCTGCAAAGGTCTGAAGAAGGGTCCCGACGTGAAACGTCACCCATCCTTTTTCTCCAGAGATGCTGCCGGGCCCGCTGAGTTACTCCAGCACTTTGTGCCTATCTTCGGTATAAACCAGCATCTGCAGTTCCTTTCAACGCAGCCTACAAACCTGTACGTCTTTGGGACATGTGGAATGAAACCGGAGCACCCGGAGAAACCAATGCGGTCTCAGGGAGAAAGTACAAACTCCGTACAGACAGCACCCGTGGTCAGGATTGAACCCGGGTCTCTGGCACTGCAAGGCAGCAACTCTGCTGCTGCGCCACTGTGCTGCCCGAAAGTACTGAGACAACGGAAAGGTGCCATAGAAATGCAGTTTAACTATTCCTTTCCCTCCTCATCAATGCATTTGTGTTGCTCACCCCGATCACTTTTCATGAGGTTTCCCCCAAATCTCTCAGGATTTCTTGGTTTTGAGTTTCATATTTACAGCTTTGACAATTGAATTCCAAGTAACTGCTGAATTTTCAAGCAGTTTTGCTGGTCTCCTTGTTGGTTAGTGGACTGTGAGCGCCCTCTACTGGTACGAACTTTGTTACGCTGCACTGAGTCAAACATTAACTCAAACGGGTCAGGCAGCATCTCTGCAGAAAAAGAATAGGTGACATTTTGGGTCGAAACCCTTCTTCTTTTCAGCCCCTTTAATGCTACCGGAAACATCATCTATTCTTTTTCTCCAGAGATGCTATCTGACCCACTGAGTTACTCCAACATTTTGTGTCTATCTTCGGTCTATTTTGTATCTATCTTCGGTGTAAACCAGCATCTACAGTTCCTGCCTGCACATAGAGTTATAAAGTTTAGTTTGGTTCAGTTTAGAGATACCACGTGGAAAGAGGCCATTGGAGCCACTGAGTCCTCACCGACCAGCGATCACCTGTACAGTCGTTCTATCTTACACACTAGGACAATTTACAGAAGGCAGCCACATCTTTGGAATGTGGGAGGAAACCGGAGCACCCAGAGTAACACCCCCCCCTCCCCCCCCCCGGCCTCCCGCAATCACAAGGAGAACGTACAAACTCTGTGCAGACGGCACCCGGAATCAGGATCGAACCTGGGTCTCTGGTGCATTAAGGCAGCAACTCTACCGCTGCGCCACTGTGCCGGCCTTAAGACCGACGAGGAAAATTGCCATAGTGCAGAATATAGTGGTTCAGAAAAAGATAATAGTATATAAGATAGTGGCATACGTATAAAAGAAAGTGCAAGTGGTAAATTGGGAGATCAGGACTACACTCCTATCTAATCTTAGGAGAGGTTCATTCTTTAGTCCGGTACAGCGAAGAAGCTGTTCCTGAATCTGGTGGTTAGGAATCAGGATCGAACCGGGTCTCTGGCACTGTAAACAGCAACTGTACCACTGAACCACCGTGCCACTTGTACAGCACAGAAATGGGCCCTTCAACCCATCACGACCATGCTAAGGTAGACAAAAATGCTGGAGAAACTCAGCGAGTGAGGCAGCATCTATGGAGCGAAGGAAATATGCGACGTTTCGGGTCGAGACCCTTCTTCAGACTGATGTGGGGGTGGGGAGGGAGGGGGGGGACGGGAAGAAGAAAGGAAAAGGCGGGGACAGTGGGCTGTGGGAGAGCTGGGAAGGGGAGGGGAACGAAGGAGAAACCAGGGACTACCTGAAATTGGAGGTCAATGTTCATACCACTCGGGTGTAAACTACCCAAGCGAAATATGAGGTGCTGTTCCTCTACGACCATGCCAATATTTTTTCTCATCTATATTAATCACATTTGCCTGCATTACGCTACACATGCTTCTAAGCTTTGCTTATTCAAGTGACTCTAAATGTCTCTTAAATGTGGTGATTGGATCCGATTCCATCACCACTTCTGGTAGCGAGTTCCTGATATTAATCACACGCTGTGTAGCAAATTTGCCCCTCAGATCCACTTTTAAACTCTTTCCTCTTGCTGCTGGACTGAGTTTCTGAAGGATATGTCCAACATGGGCAAATGGAAGAAGAGAAAATACAAGGAACTGCAAGTGATGGTTAATAAAAGAAGATTAAAGTGCTGGAGTAACTCATTCCTCCTTCAGAAGAAATCTTTAAGTCTGAAGAAGCGTCAACTTGCTCATCTGAAACGTCACCCATCCTTTTTCTCCAGAGATATTGCCTGATCTGCTGAGTTACTCCAGCACTTTGGTATAAACCAGCATCTGCAGTTCTTTGTTTCTACTGCACTGAGAACTTTCCTGAAACTGAGGAACTTTCTCCAAAGTCCGAAGGTTGTGGGTGGAAACTGGAGCACCCGGCGAAAAGCCACGAGGTCACATAGAGAACGTACAAACTCCGTACAGACAGAACCCGTAGTCAGGAGTGAAACCAGGTCTCTGGCGCTGTGAGGCAGCAACTCTACCACTGCACCACTGTGCCGCCCTTGTTGATCAATTGGTTATTACTTTAGATACGTGTTCCGAGATTGTGAAATAAACTTTGTTTTGCATGCTATCCGGGAAACTCTCACCATACTTGAGGACAACTAAACCATACTTAAAAATATTTGAAGCACATTGTAAAGATAGAAATGAAAATATTTTACACCGAATAAGCAAACAAATATATTTTGTTTGTGCAGCTTACAACCCAGCAGTATGATATATTGATTTCTCTAACTTCAAGTAACCCTTGCTTTCCCGCTCTCTCCGTCCCTCCCCCACCCTAGTTCTCCGACTAGTTTCTTTGTCCTCCTGATTAATTTTACTGTTTGTATGCATCGATGTCACCTTCCCCTCAGTCAACAATTTCCTTGTACATTTCCTTGAACATCGTCTGCATTGATCTGTCATTTTCACACCTTACCCTTCCATATCTCTAGTTTCCCTCTTCCCTGACTCTCATAATGAAGAAGGTCTCGACCCAAAACGCCACCCATTCCTTCTCTCCAGAGATGCTGCCTGTCCTGCTGAGTTGCTCCAGCATTTTGTGTCTATCTTTAGTGTAACTAGTATCTGCAGTTCCTTCCAACACAAACGTGTTGCTCGTTAAATAGGGAAGTGAGCATCATTGAAACTCTTTAAATCAGACTGTGGACTTTCGGGGCTTAGGAAGAATCCTATATCAATTTCTGGCCATAATTTCTATATTTTCCCTCCAGCTGCTGTTTAGAGCAAGTAATTACAAAACGTACAATACAAGCAGACATTTTGTCTGTGAGACGAGCTGTGCTTACCTGAGGGGAGGTACATTGATTTGCAAATACATCTTTAACAACCAAACACACAGTTTTCTTTACATAGATAAAGCAACATTAGGCTTAGGTTGAGGCTTATTTTTGTCACGTGTACCGAGGTAGAATGGAAAGCTTTGGTTTTGCATGCTATCCAGTCAGATCAGATAATAGAGTGTTTTATTGTTATATGTCTCAGGTAGAACAATGAAATTCTTACTTGCAGCAGCACAACAGAATATGTAAATATAGTATTCTGTAAATAATATAATAAAAGTTCAGTGTGTGTATATATAAATATATACATATATATATATATATATATATATATATGTATAACACACACACACACACGTAAAAACAAACAATAATAATACAAAAGCACAAAACCAATGTCCCTAAGTCTATGTAGTTAGGAGCACATTTGGAGGTTGTAGTGTTTGATGTAGGGAAGAAGCTGCTCCTGAACCTGGACATTGCTGTTTTCAGGCTCCTATACTTTCCCCCATTGGCAGTAGTGAAATGATTGTGTGGTCAGGGTGGTGTGGGTTTCTGATGGCAGCGACTCCTGTAAGTTCCTTCGACGGTGGGGATGTCAGAGCCCATGATGGAATGGGCATGGACTTTTTGCAGTCTATGCTATACAATACTATACACAACAAATAAATCAAGTACCATAGGTGAGCGAAGAGAAAGATACAGACTGCAGAATACAGTTTCTCAGTATTGTGATGCAATGGTTCCAGAGAAAATGTCCAATCGGTTGGCGAATTGGGACTGTACCCTAGCTTATGGAAGGACCGACCGGTCAGAAGCTTCGGTTGAGTTTAGTTTAGAGATACAGTTAGGAAGCACCTGAGGCCAGGATCGAACCTGCCTCTTTGGTGCTGTAAGGCTGCAACTCTACCCCTCCATCATGTTCGAGCCAGCACCGCCATTCATTGCGATCATGGCTGATCATCCCCAATCAATAACCCGTGCCTGCCTTCTCCCCATATCCCTTGATTCCACTAGCCACCTAGAGCTCTATCTATCTCTCTTAAATCCATCCAGTGATTTGGCTTCAACTGCCCTCTGTGGCAGAGAATTCCACAAATTCACAACTCTCTGGGTGGAAACGTTTTTTCTCACCTCAGTCTTAAGTGGCCTCCCCTTTATTTGAAGACTGTGGCCTCTGGTTCTGGACTCCCCAACATTTGGAACATTTTCCTGCACCTAGCTTGTCCAGTCCTTTTATAATTTTATATGTTTCTATAAGATCCCCCCTCATCCTTCCAAAGTTCCCCCTTTGTTCTTTCCCCCCGCCTCCCTCATGGCGCCCCCCCCCCCCACGCCGGGTCCTCCTTTGTTACTTCCCCCAGCAGTGATGTTCTCACTTCCACGTGTCTGTCCTCGTCCGTCAGTCGGCGTCATCATCGACCGCAACACCGACCTCTTCACTATCGCTGCCAGATCCTCTCCGGGTGCCTCTGTGGAGCCGTAACAGGCCCTCCGTCGTCCCACAAACCTCCACCTCCGACCCGCGAGGCTTCGGCCCTCCATCAACAACTCTTGTCTCCAAGATGCCCCATCTACACTAGTCCCACCTGCACGCCGCTGAAACATAGCCCTCTAAATGTGTTCCTATCCATGTACCTGTCCAAATGTGTTTTAAATGTTTTATAGCAACTATTGTAGAGTTAGTTACAGAATCAGACAGTTATATAGCACAGAAATAGACCGTTGTATTCAAAGCATATAAAACACAAAGACACAAAATGCTGGAGTAACTCAGCGGGACAGGCAGCACCTCTGGGGAGAAGGAATGGGTGACATTTTGGGTTGATTCCCTTTTCAGACACAAAGTGCTTGGTTCTCTCAGAAACCCAACCACCCACATGTATGGTTGTACAGAAATAGAATCAAGGCTCATCTCATCAACAACTCTTGTCTTCAAGAGCCTCTTCATTCAGGTAGACCTCGGTTTACCAGTTCGTTCGCTTGTCTGTCAGATGACGTATAGCTCGCTGTTGGCTCCAAATATACAGTGTGAAACAGGCCCTTCGGCCCACCAAGTCCGTTCCGACAAATGATTTCCACACACTAACAATATCCTGCACACACTAGGAACAATTTACAATTTTACCTAAGTCAATTAACCTCCAAACCTGTGTGGCTTTGGAGTGTGGGAGGAAACCGGAGCTCCCAGAGAAAACTCAGGCGGTCACTGGGAGAACGTACAAACTCCGTTCAGACAACACCTGTACCCAGGATCTACAAATGTATATGTATATACATGTACTATGTATAAACAAAGCTGTAATTTCTACATGGTGAAACCAAAATGTATAAAAATGGCCTTTATTAAAATCTGACAATGTGCACTTTAACCACATGTGATATTTTTCTATTACAAATCACAAATTGTGGAGTACAGAGGCAAATAAATAAATGATGGGTCTTTGTCCAAAACATTATGAAGGGCACTGCACATAAAACATCAGTTTAGTTTTGAGATATGGTGTGTAAACAGGACCTTTCGGCCCACCGAGTCTGCGATCACCAATTCACTAGTTCTATCCTACACACAAAGGACAATTTACGGAAGCCAATTATCTTACAAACCTGCATGTCTTTGGAATGTGTGAGGAAACCGGAGCACCCGCAAAAAACTCACCGGGTTACAGGGAGAACGTACAAACTCTGTACACACAGCACCCGTAGTCAGGCTTGAACCTGGGCCTCTGGCGCAGTAAGGCAGCAACCCTACTGCTATGCCACTGTGCCATTCAACATAGAAGAGTACAGCACAGGAACAGGCCATTCAGCCCACAATGTCTGTGCCAAGATAAACCTATCACATCTTCCTGTACAGGATCTATATTCCTCCATTCACTGACTGCATATCCATGTGACTATCTAAAAGTCTCTTACATGCTTCTCATATTTGCTCTATGGCTCTATCAAACCTCTCTTCAAGGTAGACACAAAATTCTGGAGTAACTCAGTGGATCAGGCAGCATCTCTGGAGAAATGGAACAGGTTACGTTTCGGTTCCAGACCTGAAACCCTTGATCAGACCTTCATGGTGATGTTACAAGCAATTAGTAACAGTTCATCCACCATTTACTCATTTGCAACTTCTTAAGAAATTATGTAATTGGATTAAAATAATGTTTTTAAATGAGAGCAAATCGGGAAGGGAAACACGTGGAAATCTCACCCTTGATGTGGGTTAAAGCAGTGAGACTTGTTTGAGGAGTAGGATTCAAAGTTGTCCACCAGATGGAGCAAGCGATGACACTTTTATCCAGTGCCCTTCACTCTTTAGCACTTTTCTCAGCCTTGTCCAAGCCTGTCAGTATTGACGTTCTACCCACACATGGCTGCTTGGCTATATAATAACAAAGAGAGCCGTTGTCCCTGCACTGACCTCTGGGAGGCGCAATTGCCCCTTTCCCACCAATCTGAAAAGATACAATCGTTTTTTTGGATTTTAGTTTTTAGAGATACAGAGCGGAAACAGGCCCTTCGGCCCGACCAGCGATCCCTGCACACTAGCACTATCCTACACACACTAGGGACAATTTACAATTATACCGAGCCGAATAACCTACAAAATACATCTTTGGATTGTGGGAAGAAACCGGAGATCCTGCAGAAAAATCACGCAGGTCACAGGGAGAACGTACAAACTCCGTTCAGACAGCACCCATAGTCAGGTTCGATCCCAGGTCTCTTTAACATTTACACAAGTACATGGATAGGATAGGTGTAGAGGGATGTGGGCCAAATGCAGGCAAGTAGGGTTAGTGGCACACCGGTAGAGTTGCTGCCTCACAGCACCAGAGACTTGGGTTCGATCCTGACAATGGATGCTGTTGGTACAGAGTTTGTACATTCTCTCCATGACTGCGTGGGTTTTCTCCGGGTACACCGGTTTTCTCCCACACTACAAAGACGTACATGTTTGTAGGTTAATTGACTTTGGTAAAAATTGTAAATTGTCCCTAGTGTGTAGGATAGTGCTATTATACAGGGATCGCTGGTCGGTGTGGACTCGGTGGGCCGAAGGGCCGAAGTATACAGATACTAGCTGTATATCTAAACTCTAATGTAGAAGGGCATGTTGGTCAGCATGGGCAAGTTGGGCCGAAGGGCTTGTTTCCACACTGTATGACTCCAGACCACACCTGGAGTATTGTGTGCAGTTTTGGTCTCCAAATTTGAGGAAGGATATTCTTGCTATTGAGTGAGTGCAGCGTAGGTTCACAAGGTTAATTCCTGGGATGGCGGGACTGTCATATGCTGAGAGAATGGAGCGGCTGGGCTTGTATACTCTGGAATTTAGAAGGATGAGAGGGAATCTTATTAAAACATATAAGATTATTGAGGGTTTGGACACGCTGGAGGCAGGAAACATGTTCCAAATGTTGCGGGAGTCCAGAACCAGGGGCCACAGTTTAAGAATAAGGGGTAACCATTTAGAGCGGACATGAGGAAACACTTTTTCACACAGAGGGTTGTGAGACTGTGTGAAAAAGAGGGCGGTGGAGGCCGGTTCTCTGGATACTTTCACGAGAGAGCTAAATAGGGCTCTTGAAGATAGCGGAGTCAGTGGATATGGGGAGAAGGCAGGAACGGGGTACTGATTGTGCATGATCAGCCATGATCACGTTGAATGGCGATGCTGGCTCGAAGGGCCGAATGGCCTATTCCTGCACCTATTGTCTATTGTCTATTGACGTTAATTTACATGCCGATAAGAAATTTAGCACATTTATGAAAGGCTGTGATCACCCTTCATCATTTAGGGTATTGAGTATAGAATCTGGGATGTTACATTTGTACAAGACATTGGTGAGGGTGCATTTGGACTATTGTGCTCAGTTTTGTTCAACCTGCTATAGGAAGGATGTTGTTAAGCTGGAAAGAGTGCAGGGAAGATTTTCAAGGATGATGCCAGGACTTGCGAACCTGAGCTATAGAGGGAGGTTGTCCTCTGGTTCTTGATTCCCCCACTCTGGGTAAAATTCTCTGTGCATTCATCAGCATTTGACGGCACTGGGCCTGTACTCACCGGAGTTTAGAAGGATGAGAGGGACCTCATTGAAACTTGTCAAACAGTGAAAGGCCTGGATAGAGTGGATGTGGAGAGGATATTTCCACTAGTGGGAGAGTCTTGAATTAGAGGACGCAGCCTCAGAATATAAGGACGTATCTTTAGAAAGTAGATGGGGAAGAATTTATTTAGTCAGAGGGTGTTGAATCTGGAATTCATTGCCACAGACAGCCTTGGCGGCCATCAATGGATATTTTTAACGCAGATTGACAGATTCTTGATTAATAAGGGTGTCAAAGGTTATGGGGAGAAGGGAGGAGAATATAGTTGAGACAGAATGATGGATCTGCCATGAATGAATGATGGAGTAGACTTGGACTGAATGCTCTAATTCTGCCCCTATGAGCTTAGTCTATCTCAATGGATTAATGGGACTTTATTTGTCACATGTACTGAGGTACAGTGAAATTCATTTTTGTGCACAGTTCAGTCGAGGAATCACTGTACATAAGCACTTAGATACATCTCAGATCAGCATCCCAGCTACAGTACACAGGGATGCACGGTGGCGTAGCAGTAGAGGTGTTGCCTTACAACGCCAGAGTTCGATCCTGACCAGGGGTGCTGTATGTATGGAGATTGTACGTTCCCTCTGTGACTGCGTGGGCTTTCTCCGGGTGCTCTGGGTTTCTCCCACACTCCAAAGACATATAGGCTTGTAGGTTAATTGGTTTGGTAAAAAGGTTAGTGTACGGAGATCGCTGGTCGGCGCAGACTCGTGGGCCGAAGGGACTATTTCCACGCTGTGAATCTAAAGTAAATAAACTAAACTGAACTACGTATATAGCAGCAGATCACTGAGACAGTATACAGAGTTGCCAGATTTGGTGAAATGTTCAATTCCCCAGTTGTTTTGTTTAATTTAATTTAGTACAGACAGCACCCGTGTTCAGAATCGAACCCAGGTCTCCGGCGATGTAACGCAGTAACTCTACCGCTGCGCCATCATGCCCTCCCATTGTTATAGGTGTCATAGATGTAGAATTCTTAACTTGACCATGAAGGCCCGTTGTCCTAGCGACCTTGCAGGGGTCGGCCTCGCAGCGTTGCAGGGTCTATTCCCATTATGAGGTGAAAATAAGTTTCAATCCAAAATTGATTTTGAAAAGTAGAGGAAGGAAGAGCTGAGGGTTTCTCAGATCACAGCTGCTGTTATTTTAAAATATTTTTCTTTAAAGAATGTAAAAATACACGAGGAATGAGACACAGGGAGCCCTGTCCATCTGGTCTGGTTGGCAGCCAAAGGCAAATCTCAACTCTGTGGATGCTTCCTCTGACGTTGGCTGCTGGGTGTCGTTGAGACTTTGTACCATTTCACCTGTCCCTAGGAGAATGGCCCCACTCCAGGGCGGTAATCAGCCCTTCCCAAATTCCAGTGCTGATTCCCCAAAGTCAGCCCTTGTCCTAACTTCAGCTCTTAGAAGCCTGGCTCCATTTTGAGATTCTGTTACCATTTTTCAGACTTCCCAAGACAATTGGGAATAGATTGATTCCTTCCATTGACTCCATCTACATTTAGTCTATTGTTTATTGTCACGTGTACAGAGGTACAGTGAAAAGCTTTTGTTGCGTGGTCAGCGGAAAGACTATACATTATTACAATCGAGCCGTAACAATGTACAACAGGTATTCCCTTCCTCTTCAGGGACACGATGAAAGGAATACTGTGAATAATGTTTAGTGCAAGATAAAGCCAGTAAAGTCCGATCAAAAATAGTCCGAGGGTCTCCATTGTGGTAGCTAGTAGCTCAGGACTGCTCTCTAGTTGTTGGTAGGATGGCTCAGTTGCCTGATAACAGCTGGGGCGACACTGTCCCTGAATCTTGAGGTGTGTGTTTTCACACTTCTGTACCTTTTGCCCGATGGGAAAGGGGAGAAGAGGAGTAGGTGAGGTGCGACTCATCCTTAATTATGCTGGTGGCCCTGCCGAAACAGCGTGACGTGTAAATGGAGTCAAATGGAGTAAATGAAGGGTGGGTGATTTGTATACTAATGTGAGCTATTATAAACTAAAACTGAATTAATTTTTTTTTAACATTGAGTTTTCCAGATTATTAAAATAATAGCACAGGAAGATGAGGGGCGATCTTAAGGAGGTAAACAAAATCAGGAGGGGAATAGATAGGGAGGATGGGGGCATCATGAACCCAAGAACATAGGTTTGACGTGAGAGGGGAAAGATTTAGTAGGAACCCGAGAGACAACTTTTTCACTCAAAGGGTGGTGGATATGTGGAACAAGCTGCCAGAGGGGATATTTGAGGCAGGTACTCTAACAACATTTAAAAGACATTTGGACAGTTGCACAGATAGTGTCATAGAGTCAGACTGCATGGAAACAGTCCCTTCGGCCCAACGTGCGCTTGCTGACCAAGGTTCCCCATCTACACTAGTCCTACCTGCCCACTTTTAGCCCATATCCATCTGAACCTTTCCTTTCCATGTATCTGTCTAAATATCTTTTAAATATTGTTATAGTATCATTAAATTTAGTTTTGGTATCACATAGGAATTGTTTAGAAGGATATGGGCCAAATGCGGGCAAATGGGGCATTGATCACATTGACAAATTGGGCCAAATGGCCTTTTTCAGTGTTGTATGACTTTATATCTCCTAACACCTACAATTTGCAGCAATATGTTAATCTGTATTTTGAATGCTACTGATGGAGACTACACAGGTCTCCCGGATAATTCACTGTTGTGACATTCGTTGCGGACAATTCTCCTCATTTTAACCCTGAGCACACTAGCCTTTAATCCAGTTACTGAATTAACTTTTGGAAAGACAAGATGTTGGTTTTAGTAAGCTTGACCAAACAACACCTACCAGATTGCTTTAAAAAATATTTCAGAACATTAGTCATCCACAGTGCTGCAATGGTATGAGTTGCTGCCTTACAACGCCAGAGGCCAAAGTTCGATCCCAACTATGGGTGCTGTCTGGACGTAGTTTGTACATTCTCCCTGTGACCGTGTGGGCTTTCTCCGGGTGCTCCGGTTTTCTCCCATATTCCAAAGACGTGCAGGTTTGTAGGTTAATTGGCTTCATTAAAAATTGTAAATTGTCCCCAGTGTGTTGGATAGTGCTGATGTATGGGGTCAGTGTGTACTCGGTGGGCCGAGGGGCTTGTTTCCACACTGTATCTTTTAGTTTAAAAGTCTAAAGTCAAGCAATGTAGCGTGCATTGAAAGACACAAAAATGCTGGGGTAACTCTGCAGGTCTGCCAGCATCCCTGGAGAAAATGGATAGGTGACCTTTTGTGACGGAACCTTCTTGTACAGAACATAGAACTGCACAAGAACAGGCCCTTTGGCTCGCAATGTCTGTTCTGAACATGATGTCAAGACTAACGCTTATCTGTAGAAACAAAGAACTGCAGTTGCTGGTCACAGCATTGAAGGACACAAAGTGCTGGAGTAACTCAACAAGTCAGGCAGCATCTCTGGAGAACACAGTTAGTTGTCATTTCGCGTCAAAGCCCTTCATGTTTTGACCTGAAATGTCGCCTTTTCATGTTCTCCAGAGATGCTGCCTGACCTCCTGATTTACTCCAGTACTTTGTGACCCACTCTTATCTGCCTGTGCAGAATTTACATCCCTCCATTCCCTGCATTTCCATACATCATCCAAAAGTCTCCAGCATCACAACCACAAAGTTGACTCTTTACCACTTCCGAAATGTCACGGCAATAGTCATTTCAAGAAGAATTTCCGACAGACAAGTAGCCAGTGAGATTGGCATCTATTGAGTTAATAACTGGAGCTCATACGTTTATGTTCATGGGAGCAGAATTAGGCCGTTCAGACAATCTCCACTATTCAATCATGGCTGCTCTATCTTTCCCTCTCAACCCCATTCTCCCCATAACCTTTGAAGTACCAGTTAATGTACGGAGACACTTGTAGTCTCTGATTGTTAGAAGCTGGTTTGTTTGTTCATTTAAATTGTGGATGTTTTGTTTTTTCCATAAATGTATCCTTTCACTTTGTGATTTATTGTATTCATTATTTAGAATTTAGCTTTGCTGGTCCAAATCTTGATTGCGTATATTCAAAGTTCTTTACTTTAATAAAGTAATTAGTAATTGGTGTTATCTGCCTGCATTATTAAGCTCATCAATTGGCTTGGAGCAGTGCAGCTAAAGCTGTGTGGTGTGAAGACAGCGGATATAAATTATCTTCACTCTTCACTATCACCTCGATGCCCTGTGTATTGGGAAGAATTATTTCTTTAATAAGTGGTCATTGAGATATACAAGGTGGAAACTTTAGCCCAACTGGTCCATGCCAATCAAGTTGCTTAAGTGGTGGCACAGTGGCAGAGCGGTAGAGTCGCTGCCTAACAGCGCCTGAGACTCGGGTTCAATCCTGACTCCAGTCAGGGTGCTGTCTGTGTGGAGTCTGCACGTTCTCCCCGTAACCTGCGTGGGTTTTCTCCGGGTTCTCCGGTTTCCTCCTGCACTCCAAAGGCGTACAGGTTTGTAGGTTCATTGGCTTGGTAAAAATTGTAAATTGTCCCCAGTGTGTGTAGGTTAGTGTACATGGTGATTGCTGGTCGGCACAGACTCGTTGGGCCGAACGGCCTGTTACCACGCTGTATCTCTAAACAAAACTAAACTGAGCTAGTCCCACTTGCCCGGCAAGGAATCCGGTGAGCCGCGCGACAGATTGCTCCCGGCAAGCTGTGGCTATACCCCGATATCAGGCCCGGCTCGGAATAGTGCTGGTGTACAGTGATGATTGTAAATTGTCCCCTGGTGTGTAGGATAGTGCTAGTGTATGGGGTGATCACTGGCTGGTGTGGACCAAGTGGGCCAAAGGGCCTGTATCCCCAAAGTCTAAAGTATTGTAATGTCTAAAGAACTCTGGCATTGTGAGGCAACTACCCTACCAATGTGTTGTGCTACTCCTGTGACTCTGCGGCCAAATATAAACATACGGATTTCAGCAGGAAGATTAGTTCTGATACAGTTAGAACATTCGTTTGGATTAGTTTGAGATCAACACAAAGCCAGATGTCTTTCATTGCACTAAGAGCTGGACTGGATCTTATTTGAAGCAATCCCTGGTTGGATAACATAGTTTAAATTCTCCTCTTGATACTGCTTGAGAGGAAACATTTTAAATGTTTCATTCAAAGTCTAGAACAGAAATTACAAAGCAGTAGGTTTGGACAGCAGGCCAGACCCAGAACAGTTAAGATTTACTAGAAGATTGAGGATATTCAATATATGGACAAATACACTCTTGAATTTCTGCAGATGTACAGTAGAGAGCATATTGACTGGTTGCAACTCGAACGCCCAGGAACTAAAAAGGTTGCAAAAAGTGGTGGACACTGCCCAGTCCATCCCGGGCACTGACCTCCCCTCCATCAAAGGGATCTACAGGACGCACAGCCTCAGAAAGGCAGCCAGCATCATCAGAGACGCACACCACCCTGGCCATGCTCTCATTTCACTCCTACCATCGAGAAGAAGGTATAGGAGTCTGATATCTTTAGAATTATCAACAATTCCTATCCCTCCCACTGTGACCACCAGTTCCAAGGATAAGTTCTTTCCAAAAACTATCAGGCTCTTATACAATATACAATATACAACACTAACTTCAGCTATTAATGTCTATGGATTGTCTTTGATTGCACTAACTTTGTTATTCTTGCACTCATTTATTGATTTTATTCATTTATTCATTTATTGAATTTTTAATTATTATTAATCAAGTCGGGGCGGCTCGGCCCGGGGGAGGTTCGGCGCCCATGTCGGAGCGGCCCGGCCCAGGGAAGAAGCGACGCCCAAGTCGGGGCGGCCCGGTTCGGGGGAGAAGCGACGCCCAAATCGGGGCGGCCCGGCCCAGAAGCGACGCCCATGTGGGGGCGGCCCGGCTCGGGGGAGGTTCGGCGCCCATGTTGGGGCGGCCCAGCCCGAGGCTGAAGACGGCACGGTACTCATGTGAGAGTGGCTGGGACGGTGTTCTGGCGGTGGTGGCCTGAGTCCGGGGTTCGGCCGCGGGCCAGTGGCTGCGTCTGCAGGACTGGTGGGCGGCAGCTTCGACCACCCCGGGCCGCGGTGTTTGAGCCGCGGGAAACATCGCCCGGGGGGTATCGCCTCAGCGCAGAGGGAGAAGAGGAGGGAAGAGACTGCAGACCTAAGACTTTTGCCTCCATCACAGTGAGGAGATGTTGGGTGGACTCACTGTGGTGGATGTTAATATGAGTTTATTGTTGTTTTATGTATGACTGTTGCAATTTCGTTCAGACTTCGGTCTGAATGACAATAAAGGGCTATCTAATCTATCTAATCTATCTATCTAATCTAATCATCTATTAGTAGTGTGTTTACCAACCTGTTAGCCATGATTGAATGGCAGAGTAGACTTGATGGACCGAATGGCCTAATTCTGCTCCCATGACATGAAATTATGCTTCTGCAATTAAAAATGTCTTTGTTCCATTGTCGATACCTATAACAACTAAACACTAATATTAAACCCAAAAAGCTGGAGTAACTCAGCGGGACAGGTAGCATCTCTGGAGAGATGGAATGGGTGATGATTTGAGTCGAGACCTTTCTTCAGACTAGTCAGGGGAAAGGGAAACGAGAGATGTAGAGATAAAGAACAATGAACAAAAGATGTGCAAAAAAAGTAACAATGATAAAGGAACAGGCCATTGTCAGCTGTTTGTTGGGTGAAAATGAGAAGCTGATGTGACTTGGGTGGGGGAGGAATAGAGAGAGAGGAAATGCTGGGGTTACTTGAAGTTAGAGAAATCTATATTCATACCAATGGGTTGTAAGCTGCCCTAGCAAAATATGAGATGCTGTTCCTCCAATTTGTATTTAGCCTCACTCTGACAATGGAGGAGACCCAGGACAGAAAGCTCTGTGTGGGAATGGGAAAGAGTATTAAAGTGTTTAGCAACCGGGAGATCAGGTAAGTCCAGGTGGGCTGAGCGAAGGTGTTCAGCGAAACCATCGCCCAGTCTACGTTTCGTCTCGCCGATGTAAAAAAGTCCACATCTTGAACAATGGATACAGTAGATGAGGTTGGAGGAGGTGCAAGTGAGCCTCTGCCTAACCTGAAAGGACAGTCGGGGTCCCTGGACAGAGTCGAGGGAGGAGGTGTAGGGACAGGTGTTGCATCTCCTGCGGTTGCAGGGGAAGGTACCTGGGGAGGGGGTGGTTTGGTTTAAAACAGCATCTGCAGGTTTTTCCTAACAATTAAACACTCTTGACTTGATTTTTCCAAACTGAAATCCAGGCCCTTTTAACCTGCAGGCCTGAAAAACTTCCATGCATAATACATCAGGTTTTTGATGTGCTAAGTATTTCATGTGTGAGAGATATTTTTGTACATGTCTATTCCAGGGGCCTTGATGTCTCACTCACTACTTGCTGAGTCTATTTAAAGTTTCCAGAGATGTACTCTTAAGGGGGCGGCATGGTGGCCCACTGTAGAGTTGCTGCCTTGCAGCGCCACAGCCCTGGGTTCGATCCTGACACGGGTGCTATCTGTACAGAACTTTGTATGCTGTTTGTACGGAGCTTGTATGTTCTCCCTGTGACCGCGTGGATTTTCTTCGGGTGCTCAGCTTTCATCCCTTCTTCTTGCGTATGTCGTGCACAGCCTAAAGTTGTAGATCAACTTGTTCTATTTGATCTATTTGTTTGTGCACATCGGGTTGATTGCAATAGTCGAAACAGGGCGGACCACGTGAAGGCTGCAATCTCCCACCCCAGCTTTCCTCCCACACTCCAAAGATGAACAGGTTTGTAGGTTCATTGGCTTTAGTAAAATGGTAAATTGTCCCCAGTGTGAAGGATAGCGTTCGTGTATGGGATGATCGCTGGCCGGCGCAGACTCGGTGGGCCAAAGGGCCTGTATCTCTAAAGTCTAAAGTCAATGGGTGATCAGCAGTTGGGCCTAATGTTCACGGGAGGTCATGGTTCTTCCCATGGGAGCTCTCGTCTTACTGAAGTGTATTGTTTCAACCTTCACTACGTCAATGCTCTTGAAAGCGTCAGTCAGAAAGTGAGGCATGTCAAGAATGAATTGAAGGGGGGTACTTGATAGCTTAAATTTATTTGCTATTAGTCCCACATTAGTCTGCAATGTTGATTTTCTTTTGGCAATGTTATGCATTATGCATGTCCAAGTAGGTTTAAATAAATAATAATGCAATGGTTCAATGCAATCCTCTCACGTTTCTCAGTAGCGCTGATACTAACTGAAAGTGGCAACATCGAGAGAAAACAGCACGAGGCTGAGTTTTTCCCTGTGGACAAACACATGGAAATATTTTGCAATGACACCTTTGTACAATATGCGCATTGTTTCCCAAGTACTTGTGACTGTCAGCTGCCAGAGATTTTTTCACGGGATGAATTGTTCAAAGTGGATGAATTGTTAAATCAGCAGCAAGAGATGCAAGGGGAAGGGACAGAGTGGGCAGCACAGTGGCGCAGTGGTAGACTTGCTGCCTTACAGCGCCAGAGACCCGGGTTCGATCTTGACTATGGGTCTGTTCGGAGTTTGTACATTCTCCCTGTGACCATGTGGGTTTTTTCGGGTTGCTCTGGTTTCCTCCCACACTCCAAAGATGTTGCAGGTTTGTAGGTTAATTGGCTTTGGTTAATTGTCCCTAGTGTTCAGGTTTCAGTGGGCCAAAGGGCCTCGTTCTGTACGGTATCTCTAAAGTCTGTGTATGTGTGCGCGTGTGAGCATGTGTAAGTAAAGTGAAAGAATGGGGGAATTTACTGCAGAGAAGACATGTTGTTTGTGATGTCTCCAGTTTCTTCCCACATCCCAAAGATGTGCACGATGGCGGATTAATTAACTGCTGTTAATTGCTCTCAGTAGAGGGGAATGTTTCAGAGTGTTGTGGAGCAGAGGGATCTAGGAGTGCAGGTATAAAGTTCCTGAAACTGGCGTCACAGGTGGATAGGGTGGTCAAGAAGATTTGCCGTACATTAGCCTTCATCAGTAATGATACTGAGTGTAGAAGTTGGGATGTTATGTTACAGTTGTTCAAGGCATTGGTGAGGCTGCATTTGGTGCATTATGCTGTGTTTTGTTCACTCTGCTATGAAGGAAGGATGTTGTTGAGCTCGAAAGAGTGCAGAGAAGATTTACGAGGATTTTGCCAGGACTTCAGGGCGAGGTTGGGCAGGCTGGGAGTTTATTCCTTGGAGTGCAGGAGCCTGGGGAGTGGTCTTATAGAGATGTAGAAAATCATGAGGGGAATAGATAGGGTACGTGCACAGAGTCTTTTACCCAGAGTAGGGGAATAAAGAACCAGAGCGCCTCGGTTTACAGTGAGAGGGAAAATATACTGTTCCTGCTTTCTTCGCTTGCTGCTGCTGGCGCCGACGATGGCTGCCACGGTGTACTGCTCCTTGCTGTTTTGTTGTTTGTTCATTTGAGTCGTCTGTGAAAACCCTACAAAGATCACTTTCACGAGAGAGGTACTGATTGGACAAACATCGTTCCGGATTTCTCTCACTCGCTGGATTATTTGGACATAGTCGTCGGCGGGGCTGTGGCTGCGTTCAAGGTCTTGAGACGGAGGAGGACCCGTGGGAAGCGCTCTGGAGCACTCACCGACTCCAGCGACGAAGATCACGCACACCACTCCCGAGCATATTCCTGGCAAACGAACACATTCTCTCAATAACCAATTCTCTCTACAACCAATGACTGCACCTCCACAGCCACCTCTGTCAAGCTTCTCAAGTTTGCGGACGACACAATCCTGATTGGACTGATCCAGGATGGGGAAGAATCTGCCTACAAACAGGAAGTGACACAGCTGGTGTCCTGGTGCCATCGCAACAACCTGGAGATCAATGCTCTTAAGACAGTGGAATTGATCGTAGACTTTAGGAGAGCTCCCCCTCTCCTCACCCCACTCACCATCAACAACACCACATTCACATCTGTGGAGTCTTTTAAGTTCCTGGGAACCATCATCTCCAAGGAACTGAAATGGGGGGGGCTACCATCGACTCCACAGTCAAAAAGGCACAACAGAGAATGTACTTCCTGCGGCAGCTGAGGAAGCACAATCTGCCACAGGCAATAATGGTCCAATTCTTTACGGCCATCGTAGAGTCTGTCCTCACCTTCTCCATCATGGTCTGGTTTGGCTCAGCAACCAAGCACGGCATCCGGAGGCTGCAGCGAATCGTCCGATCAGCTGAGAAGGTTATTGGCTGCAACCTTCCCTCCATTGATTAACTGTACACTGCAAGGGCCAGGAAGCGAGCGGGTAAGATCATCTCTGACCCCTCTCACCCTGGCTACAAACTCTTAGAATCACTTCCCTCTGGAAGGCGACTCCGTACTGTCAAAGCTGCCACAGCCAGACATAAAAACAGCTTTTTTTCCACGAGTAGTAGCCAAAAATCTGTAGCCTTCTTTTGCTCTGGTATTTTATTTCATTCACATGTTTAATCAATAATGTTTTATTATTAATGTTTAATGTTTTATGTGTCATTCCTAACTGTCACTGTACTGTCACTTGCGGGCGGAGCACCAAGGCAAATTCCTTGCATGTGAATACTTGGCCAATAAACGTATTCATTCATTCATTCATTCATTCCCAAGTTCCTTGCCCCCTCACACCCTATGAAAAATATACCACTCCTTGATTATATTTAACGATTTTTCATGGAGTGATAGTCATACAGCATGGAAACAGGTCCTTCAGCAGAACCTGTCCATGCTGACCAAGATGCCCCATCTACACTAGTCTGAACTACCTGTGTTTGGCCTATATCCCTCTTACCCTTTCCTATGTATGTACAAACCCAAATGTCTTTGACATGTTGTTATAGTATCTGCCTCAACTAACTTCCCTGGTAGTTCGTTCCATAAACCCACCATCCTCTCTGTGAAAAAGATGCCCCTCGGGTTCCAATCAGATCTTCCTCCTCTCACCACAAACCTCTGTCCTCTGGTTCTTGATTCCCCTACCCTTTGTGCCTTCACTCAATCTATTCACTTCAGGATTTTGTACACCTATATAAGTTGAAAGGGGGATGGGTGATTTAAAGGTGAAGGGGGGAAATATTTAATAGGAACCTGAGGGATAACTTTCTCACACAAAGGGTGGTGGGTGTATGGAACGAACTGCCAGAGGAGGTAGTTGAGGCACGGTTACTGCAACGTTTAAGAAACATTTAGACAGGTACATAATAGGACATGATTGGAGGGATATGGGCCAAACGCAGGTTGGTGGGACTCGTGTAGATGGGACATGACGGTCGATATGGACAAGTTGGGCCGAAGGGCCTGTTTCCAATCAGTATGACTCTATGACCACATACTGTATAATTGTATGTTGTATCTAGCTCCTGCATAATACTTAAATTGCGCACATGTTTTATAATCCACACATCACCTTAATTAGGATGATTGGTTATTTGTCTTCATAAAGATTTTTAGAAATCTGAAGGGATTAATTAATGAAGATGCAATTTGAGTAGCAAATTGTTCCATGAATTATCAACACTGTCAGAGACACATAAAGCTCGCAGATGAAAATTAAAACATAGCATGTCCCAAAAGAGTGGGTTAACATAAGATAAGCGTTTGAAAGCGTTGGATGTGGAGGGGATATTTCCACTCGTGGGAGAGTCTAGGACCAGAGAGCACAGCCTCAGAATAATATTACCTTTAGAAAGATGAGGAAGAATTTCTTTAGTCAATGGGTGATGAATATGTGGAATTCATTGCCACAGAAGTTTGTGGAGGCCAAGTTAATGGATATTTTTAAGGCAGAATTTGACAGATTCTTGGTGAGTAAGGTTGTCAAGAGTTATGGGGAGAAGGCAGGAGAATGGGGTTGAGAGGGAAAGATAGATTTAATGGCAGAGTAGACTCCATAAGACCACTGAACATGGGAGAAGAATTGGGCCGTTCGGCCCATCGCATCTGCAGGAGCGTTGCTTCGAGCAGGTTGATACGACTGATGAAACACAAAATGTCAGAGGAACTCAAAGGGTCAGTTCACGGCATATTTGATTAATATGGTGTCAAATATATTAATCAAATATGCCGTGAACTGACCCTTTGGGGAGAAGGCAGGAGAATGGGATTTAAGAGGGAAAGATAGATCAGCCATGATTGAATGGCGGAGTAGACTTGATGGGATGAATGGCCTAATTCTGCGCCTATCAAGTTATGAACTTATGAAGAAACTAGTTTGGTTTAAAACGCCTGTAACTTTTCGCTCATGGATCTCTATGTTTTTCTGCAGTGGAGAAAGTTGGAGTCTGCATTCCATCACACAGCAGATCTTCAACTGAGAATGATGCAGAAAACCATGAAGAGGAACACAAGAACAAGGTGGACTGTCGAGAGCGAGGTGGACCATTGAAAACAATGGAGTGACAAGGTGGTTGGGGGGCGAGATCAAAGGGTGTTAGTGTGCGGGGTGAACTCTGGTCGGCACGGATTCAGTGGGACAATGGGCCTGCTTCTGCACTGTATGGGAATCCCCTAGGTCAGATTGCAAACTCCACATTAACACCACCAAAGGCCAGCATCGAACCTGGAGCTGTGCGATAGCTCAATCTTTGCTGCCAACTTGCACGGGAGACCTGGATAGTTCTGGTCTTAATATTTATCCTTCACATTTATTTTAAACAGATTTCAGATCCTATTCACATCATTAATTGTGGGACAGATAAAATGTAAAAACATGGAACTGCAGATGCTGGTTTATACCGAAGATAGACACAAAGTGCTGGTCTAATTCAACGGGTCAGGCAGCATCTGTGGAGAAAAAGGATGAATGACATTTTGGGTCGGGACCCTTCTTCAGACTCTTCTCCAGTCTGAATAAGCACAGAAACAGGCCCTTCAGCCCAACTTATCTATGCCAACCAAGATACCCATATACACGGGTTCTAGTTGAAGAAGGGTCCCGTCCTGAAACGTTACCAATCCTTTTTCTCTAGAGACGCTGCTTGACCCGTTGAGTTACTCCAGCACTTTATGTCGATCTTATTTACGGGATCTGGTTTTGTAATGACCTGGAGTGTGGGCTTGCACTAGTGCTCATTGTCAATGTTTGATGAGTGGAGATTGCGAGGGACAGTACATTTCCCTATTTTACTCTCAGAACTGCAGGATATGTCAGCAATTCAGAAGGTATTACAAGATTTTTTTTATAAACTGTACAAATAGGAATAAAATAATGTGGGTCCTTTTGAGAGGCAGTAGGTTGTTGCAATCTTCTATACCCCAGCAATGGTCCAGTTTATCACAGTGGCGCAACGGTAGAGTTGCTGCCTCACTGCCAGAGACTCGTGTTCTATCCTGACTACAGGTGCTGTCTGTACGGAGTTTGCACGTTCTCCACGTGACCATGTGGGTTTTCTCTGGGTGCTCTGATTTCCTCGCTCATTCCAAAGACATGTGGGTTTGTAGGTAAATTGGCTTTGGTAAATTGCTCCTAGTGTGTATGATACAAAAGTGGCATAACATAAACTAGTGTATGGGTACGCCGAGGACACGTTGAACCAAAGGGCCCATTTCCTCACTGTACCTCTGAAGAATTACCTACATTTCAGGCATGGATCTGATGGGCCAAATGGCCTGCTGCTGTTCAGATCTAAATTCTTCTGCTGGTTTTCCAACCAAACCTAGTGCACTTCTACCGTTAAAGACTTCTCAATGCCACGTGCATCATGCTGTGACAACTCTTTCTGTCTCCAAGCAACAGTCCTTAAACAAAACACCATGTCGTGTGACGTGACAGCCTCTTAAATGAAGAAGGGGCCTCATTTATGTGTGTGAGTGTGTGGGAGTAAGTTTGATTGAAAGCATGTGTGAGTGGGTGAATGTGTTTGTGTGCATATGTGTGCGCGCATGTGTTTGTGAGTGTGTATGTATGTGTGTGTGTGTGTGTGACTGTGTGTGCATGTGTATGTGAGTGTGTTTGTGTGTGTATGTATGTGTTCTTGCACTGAACTATATACAAAAATGGATGTCATTGTACCTCAGTACATGTGACAGTAATGTACCATTGAACCATTGAGTGGCTCGTGTGCAGTTTGGTTCATTATTGTCACGCATACCAAGATACAGTGAAAAACGTTGTTTTGGTGCCCTTGAGGTAAAACATCCACAAATGACTACAGTCATATCAAACATGAGTACAACAGTTGTGAAAAGAGAAAATAAACTGTAGAATGTAGTTTTATAGCTATAGGGAAAGTACAGATTTATAAAAGTGTAAGTGGCGTAATGAGGTAGATTACAAGATCGGGATACAGTAAACCCTTGCTATTACGGACCTCTTTATAACGGATTTTGGTTATAGCAGACAGACCCACTGATCTTCAACGCCAGGCCCGCACCGCCTCCAACACCCCCGGCCCGCACCGCCACCCCGGCTGCTTCCAGGCCGGACCCACTGCCGTCACCGCCGACCCACACAGCTCCCTCGGCCACTACCAGGCCCTACCTGCCTTCACCGACACCACCACAGCTGCCCCTCACCTGCATTCTGAACACCCGCGGGCCACGACCAATGACTCCACGTCTCAACAGCGGGGAAGAAGCTGTTTTTAAATAGGTTACCTCTGGGTGCTCTGGCTTCCTCCCATATCCCAAAGATGTGCGAGTTTGTAATTTAATTGGCCTCTGTGAATTAGTGTGCTGGGAGTGGATATAAAAGTGGATAACACAGAATTAGTGTGAAGGGGTGATCGATGGTCAGCGTGGACTTGGTGGACCAAAGGGCCTGTTTCCAAGCAGAATCTCTAAACTAAATCTGATAGTATGTGCTTTCAACCTTTTGCATC
The DNA here is from genome assembly GCA_038087875.1 of Malacoraja senta. Taxonomy (NCBI): domain Eukaryota; kingdom Metazoa; phylum Chordata; class Chondrichthyes; order Rajiformes; family Rajidae; genus Malacoraja; species Malacoraja senta. Next base: position 78,750,192 of record CM075977.1, on the reverse strand, counting down.
TTCTGCCCAATGGGAGAGCGGAGAAGAGGGAATGACCGGGGTATGAGTGGTCCTTGATTATGTTAATTGCTTGATTAATATTGGATCACTTTGTAAGTGTGTGTGTGTGTGTGTGTGTGTGTGTGTGTGTGTGTGTGTGTGTGTGTGTGTGTGTGTGTGTGTGTGTGTGCGCATGTTTGTGTATGTGTGTGTGTGTGTGTGTGTGTCTGTGTGTGTGTTCGTGTGTGTGTGTGTGTGTGTGTGTGTGTGTGTGTGTGTGTGTGTGTGTGTGCGCATGTTTGTGTATGTATGTGTGTTCGTGTGTGTGTGTGTGTGCGCGCATGTTTGTGTATGTATGTGTGTTCGTGTGTTTGCACGTGTATGTGCATGTGTGTGCACTTACGTGCATGTGTATGTGTGTGCATCTGTAAGCTCTTGTGCATGCCGTGTGGGCATGCATGTGTGTGTTTGCATGCGTGTGCATGTGTGTGCGGTTCACATGAGCATGTGCATGCACATGTGCACGCATGTGTGCTTTCGTGTGCGCTTACCCAAGTGCATGTGTACATGTGTGTTTGTGAGTGTTCGTGCATGCTTGTGTGTGTGTGTGTGTGTGCATTTAATTCACAAAATTGACTCAGGAGGCCATTTATCACCTTCACATGAAGTGCTTAATGCTTTCAGCGATCCCTTCCAATTGCTCCCGATCTTTTCTCTGATCATGTTAATGTTCTGCCCTGATTATCTCATTGTGATTACCTGCAGGTTCTCTTCCACCTAAACTATTCATGATCCAGCCAGCAACATTGGGAATGAACAATTTATTTCCTCATTACCCATTCTGTTCAGGCTGTCTCCATCATCCCCTGTCCCAGTGTTACTTAACCCTATGTGGGGAAACTACCTTGATAACTATTTCCCATTCTGTGAGCCTTTTCAGCTTAGTATGTGTTGTAAAGGATGCCAAGCACATACCCGGCGACCCGGCAACTTCCTGTCCTCTATCATGGAGGTCTTGGAGGACAGCAAGCGGGAGAGTCTGGACCAACCACTGACTCTAGAGGAGCTGACTGGCTCCATCCGTTCCTTTGACTCGAGTAAAACTCCCGGAAGCTATGGCTTACCGGCCGAGTTGTATTCGGCTCTGTGGGACAGGGTGGGCCCAGACCTGCTGGAAGTGTACAACGACATGCTTCTAGCCGGCAGCATGTCAGACTCGATGAGGAAGGGCAGCATCACCCTAATCTACAAGCAGAAGGGGGAGATGAAGGACATAAAGAATTGGAGACCCATAACACTGTTGAATGTAGATTATAAGATCCTGTCTAAGGCCATCGCCAACCGAGTCAAATCTGCTCTGGGACAGGTGATCCACCCGGACCAAACCTGTGCTGTACCTGGCAGGAAAATCTCAGACAGCCTAGCACTGCTGAGAGATACCATCGCCTACATGCAGGACAGACGAGTGGATGCCTGCCTCGTCAGCTTGGACCAGGAGAAGGCCTTCGACAGGATATCGCACACGTACATGAGGGACATGCTCTCCAAAATGTGTTTTGGGGAGGGAATCCGAAATTGGATCAAACTGCTCTACACCAATATCCGTAGTGCAGTCCAAATCAATGGATGGGAATCAGACAGTTTCCCTGTAAGGTCTGGAGTCAGGCAGGGTTGCCCTCTCTCTCCTGTCTTGTTTGTCTGCTGTATTGAACCTTTTGCCAAGTCCATCAGGAAGGATGCGAGTATAAGAGGAGTGACATTGCCAGGCAGTGGGGGCATTCAAGTCAAAACCTCCCTGTACATGGACGATCTCGCTGTCTTCTGCTTGGATCCAGGGTCGGTCCGCAGACTGATTAGTATCTGCGATCAGTCGGCCACGGGAGCCAGGGTGAACCGCAGGAAGAGCGAGGCCATGCTCTTTGGCAACTGGCCCGACCGAACTTCTGTCCCCTTCACCATCAAGCATGACTTCTTGAAGGTGCTGGGGATCTGGTTCGGGGGGGGCTGAGGTGTGTAACAAGAATTGGCTGGAGCGGATAGTCAAGGTGGGGAAGAAGCTGGAGCTGTGGAGGCAACGCTCCCTCTCCATAAACGGAAAACATTTGGTCATCAGGTGTGAGGTGCTCTCGAGGCTGCTGTACTTGGCGCAAGTGTGGCCTGTCCCCCCCTCCTACGCCACAGGGATCACCCGGGCCGCCTTCCAGTTCATCTGGGGGTCGAGGATAGACCGGGTGCGACGGGCCACAATGTACAAGTCAGCAGACAACGGGGGTAAAAGCGTGCCCAACGTCGCCCTCACCCTGATGGCCACCTTCGTGTGTGGCTGCATCAGGCGGAGTGTAGAACCAAGGCACGTGAGCACCAAGTGTCACTACCTGCTGAGGTTCTACCTGTCCCCGGTGTTGCGAAGGATGGGCCTGGCGCAGATGCCACGCAATGTGCCAGTCAGCTGGACATTGCCGCACCATCTGTCGTCTGTGGAAAGGTTCTTCCGGACCAACACCTTTGACCAAATGTCCATTGGGCAGTCGTCAGCACGGAATGTCCTGCAGGCACTGCAGGGAAAGGACTCCATGGATCCTGTGGCGTGGTTCCCAGAGCAGACTGCCCAGCTTGTCTGGCAAAATGCCTCATCGCCAGAACTCACCAACAAGCACCAAGACCTGGCTTGGCTGGCGGTGAGGGGAGCCCTCCCAGTCAGATCCTTCCTGCACCGTCGGAACCTCACTACCAGCGCACGCTGCCCTCGGGACGGCTGCTATGGAGAGGAGACGGTTGCCCACCTCTTTGCAGAGTGTGGATTTGCAAAAAGAGTCTGGAGAAGTATGCAAGGGTCCCTGGACCGCTTTATCCCGAACAGCTCCGTCACAGAGGACTCTGTGAATTACGGACTGTTCCCAGGGACACATTCAGAGACTGACATCGATTGCTGCTGGAAGGTCATCAACTCGGTGAAAGATGCTCTTTGGTCTGCCCGAGCGTTGTTCACCACCCAGCAGAGCGAGATATCCGTCAGGGAATGTTGCCGACTGGCCCGCTGCAGACTGCGGGAGTACGTGCTGAGGGACGAACTGAAGCTTGGTGCAGCCAACGCCAAGGCTCGGTGGGGGAGGGCCACACTCTAGGGTCCTTCCACAGCTGGACATGGGGGGCACGGTATGGTGGAGACGCCCCACGCCAGGGGGCCACATGAGTGGCATGGGTGGGGGAAGGATCTGGGGAATTTGAAAAAATGTATTAACTGCATTGAACAATTTGTATAGCCTCCGAAAATGTCGGATGAATTTTTCACACGGTTCACGTATTGTATATATCTATTACTTGAATAAAGTCTATTTTGAAATAAAAAAATTAAAAAACCACCAACTGTTTCACTGAACACTTGCGCTCGGTTCCCCCGGTTGCGAACCATTTTAACTCTCCTTCCCATTCCCACACTGAGCTTTCTGTCCTGGGCCTCCTCCATTGCCAAAGTGAGGCCACTTGCAAATTGGAGGAACAGCACCTCATATTTTGCTTGGGTAGCTTACACCCCAAGGGTATGAGCATTGAAATCTTTAATTTTTAAATATCTTCTACTAACACTCCCCTACCCCCTCTTCTGCCCCTTTGCCTCCCTTCCACCACCCTAGACGTTTAACTAGTTCCAAAACTTTCACCGTGTATCCCTCGAGATTATACCTTCCCTAGCCAACAATTGGCCTTTCAGGGAACCACGCTGCCTGAGGTCATTTGTTTCTAGCCCAGATTTGTTTTGTTTTTTTCGCGCTTCCATTCCCCCCACCCCTCCCCCACTTTACTTTCAGTCTGAAGAAGGGTCCTGACCTGAAACATCGCCTATCCATGTTCTCTGCCTGACCTGCTGAGATACTCCAGTGTCTATCTATGCCATTTTCAGTGACTATATGAAAACCAGCAACTGTTGTGTGTCCCAGTTCAGTCTAGGAATCAATCGATGGTAACTAGCCAAAATAAATCCCTCAAGAACATAGGCTCCAATAATGTTTATTATTAGTAATTCCTATATTGTAGCTTCGCATCTGTTACTTAACTAACGCTTGCCTAAAGTAGATGATTCAAGTATTTCTGGCACAGATACCTGAAGCAGACTAACTTTGATCGGGTTTTACTGTCTTTATCTTGCACTAAACGTTATTCACGTTATTCCATTTATGATGTATCTATACACTGCGATGGCTCGATTGTAATCATGTATTGTCTTTCCGCTGACTGGTTAGCATCCAACGAAAGCACGGTGACACAGTGGCAGAGTTGCTGCCTTACAACACCAGAGACCTAGGTTCGATCCTGATTATTGGTGCTGTCTGTACAGAGTTTGTACGTTCTCCACATGACCTGCGTGGGTATTCCCCGGGATCTCCACTTTCCTCCCACACTCCAAGCACGTACAGGTTTGTAGGTTAATTTGCCTGGTATAATTGTAAATTGTCCCTAATGTGTGTTGGATGTCGTTAGTGTGCAGGGATCGCTGGTCGGTGCGGACACGGTCGGCCGAAGGGCCTGTTTCCATGCTGTGTCTCTAAACTAAAATAAACTTAATTATACTGAAAGCTTTTCAGTACACGTGACAATAAATTAAACTCAACTCAACTTTTTTTTTTTATTTTTTTTATTTATTTATTCCGAACAAGTAAAGACATTAAAGACATTGATATTAACAAAATCGAAATTATCAAACAATTGAACATTGCAATCAACATTTACAATTGAGAAGAACAAAATCAAGGTTCCAATGTCCAACTCAGAGTCTGTACAAGCTCGAAAAGGAGTGAGAAGATGAATAACTTATTAAATCTCACCCCTTTTCCCCAACACTTCTATCGTATTTAAAAATCAATTCCTTACTAATAATAGTACTGCCCTAGGCAATTTCCCATAATACATACAGACACTTATATACATTCAACTATTATGTACATACAATCTTCATATTTGAAGTACCCAACATCAGTGAACAATAGTAAACAAGATAAACATCAACAATAGTAACAAGATAAACATCAACGATTGTAAACAAGATAAACATCAACCCCCACTTGTCAACCATCCCCTCAAGTTCACCCTTTGCGGTAAAATGGAGATACATGGAACTGTAGATGGTGGAAGCTTGTGTAGAACACAAATTGCTGGAGTAATTCAATGGGTCAGGCAACATCTCTGGAGGACATGATAGGTGATATTTCGAGTTGGAAGCCAATTTCAGACTCTTTGCAGTGTCAAAGGTGAATAACTCTCTGACATTGACATGACATTCCTCATTAATCCTCCCTTGTTACATGAGACCAAATCTAAAATACCCCATGTGTAGGAAGGAACTGCAGATGTTAGTTTAAACGGAAGATAACCATAAAAGGCTGGACTAACTCAGCGGGACAGGCAGCATCTCTGGAGAGAAGGAATGGGTGACGTTTCTTCAGACCATAGCCCATTCCTGACTTGGGTTCCACAATGTATTTAGTTTAGAGATACAGCACGAAAACAGGCCCTTTGGCCCACTGAATCCACACCAACCAGCGATACCCGTACACTAGCATATCCTACACATACTAGGGGAATTTACAATTATAGCAAGCCATTTAGCCTACAAACCTGTATGTCTGGAGTGTGGGAGGAAACCAGTGTATCCAGAGAAAGCCCGAGCGGGTCACAGGGAGAATGTACAAACTCCGTACAGACAGTACCCGTAGTCAGGATCAAACCCGGGTCTCTGATGCTGTAAGGCAGCAACTCTACCGCTGCGCCACTGTGCTGCCCCTCAAGGCTGCTCTAAAAGGTAATCTCTGTTGCACTTCACAAGCACTTCTATGATACACTTGACAGTCTGGTTCAGCCTATCAATAGGGAGGTTAAAATCTCCCATGACAATTGTAGTTTCCATCCAACATTGCTTTGATTTTTTCTCTGAATGAACCCATTCAGAGAGTCGATAGACTTCTCCCACCCACGCCTTACCTTCCATTCTTTTCATGATTTCAACCCAGCAGTTCATTCCACATCCAGGGTGGTGTGGTGACGCAGCGGTAGAGTTGCTGCCTTACAGAGCCAGAAACCAGCTTCCATCCTGACGGTCATTGCCAGAGTGAAGCCACTGCAAATTGGATGAACAGCACCCCATATTTCATTTGGAGAGCTTACAACCCAGCGGCATGAACCTTGAACCCTCTCATTTTAAGCAACTCATGCACATACTTCCTCGATCTCTGCAATTCCCTGGGGTCTTGAGCAAGGTTGGCACGGTGGCGCAGCGGTAGATTCACCAGAGACCCGGGTTCGATCCTGACTACGGGCGCTGTCTGTCCTCCTTGTGACCACAGGGTTTTTTTTCGGCTGCTCCGGTTTCCTCCCATATCCCAAAGACGGACAGGTTTGTAGGTTAATTGGCTTGTAAATTCTCCCTAGTGTGTAGGATAGTATGGGGTGATCGCTCGTAGTACCGCTGCACCATCATTCCGCCCCAAATATGACCTATGACAATACAACATGTTTGCCTCTTGACACTCATGACTCTCTTATCTTGGCCTTAAAGGCCTATTGTCCTGGCAACGGCAAGGGATCAATGATGGACGGGTCATTCAGTCACGGCAATGCTGTCGGTGCCCTACACCACCGCTCTGTGGCACTGCAGGGCCGCCAGTGGTTTGGAATAGGGGAAAGTTTAGGTTGGGGTCCTGCAACTGGTGAATTTGGTGCATCCACAAATCTCACGACCAGAGAAAGCTCATAATAAACCGTTTTACACTTTAGATAACATATTTGGGCCATGTCCTCAAAAACACAATATACACATATGTCGCACAGTGGCGCAGCGGTAGAGTTGCTGCCTTACAGCGCCAGAGACCCAGGTTTGATCCTGTCTGTAGAGAGTTCGTAGGTTCTCCCTATGCCCGCATAGGCTTTCTCCGTGAGCTCTGGTTCCCTACCACACCAAAAACATACAAGTTTGAAGGCCAATTGGCTTCTGTAAATTGTCCTAGTGTGTCGGATAGAACTAGTGTGAATGGGTGATTGTGGTTGGTATGGATTTGGTGGGCTGAAGGGCCTGCTCCAGTGCCTTCCTTGATTAACAACACCATCTCCTCTCCCCTTTGTCCTGCTCTTTTGGAATAATTCATAACCTGGAACATGGAGCACTCATTCCTTGCACCCCGCACGCACATTTCTGTACTTCTACAGATGCACCGTAGAAAGCATACTGTCAGGTTGCATCATAGTTTGGTTTGGGAATGGCTATGCCCAAAACCGCAGGAAATGGAAGAGTTGTGGATGTGGCCCAGTGCATCACGCCGACTAGACTCCCCACTCTTGACACCATCTGCACTTCACGCTGCCTCAAAAAAACAGTGAGCATAATTAAAGACTTGTCCCACCCCGGTCATTCCTTCTTCTCCCCGCTCCCGTCTGGCAGAAGGTACAGAAGCTTGAAAGCGGGCACCACTAGACTCAGGAACAGCTTCTTCCCCTCTGTTATCAGGTTTCTGAACGGTCCTTCCATAAGTTAGGGTACTGCCCGATTCACATTGGACATTGGACTTTGTCTATCCCCTTTGCTCTATCTATTGTACTTGAGTTTGGCTTGATTGTATTTATGTATAGCATTATCTGGCCACGTTTGCCCCCTATCCCTTTAAATCTTTCCTATCAATGTACCTGTCCAAATGTCCTTTAAATGTTGTAATACCTGCCTCAACTACTTCTGGCAGCTTGTTCCATAAACCTACCACCCTCACACGTGAGTGTGAAAATGTTGGCCCTCACGTTCCCATTAAATCATTCTCCTCTCACCTTAAACCCATGGCCTCTAGTTCTTGATTCCCTTACCCTACAAATAAGGCACTGGTCATTCACTCTATTCTGTTTATTCACCATTCACCTATATATTTTTGCCCATGTCGACCAAGATGTACCATCTACACTAGTCCCACCAGCCTGCGTTTGGCTCAGACCCCTCTAAACCTTTCTGATCCACGTTCCTGTCCAAATGTCATTATGGTGCCTGCCTTGACGGGTCTTAGTTTAGTTTAGATTTGAGATACAGCGCGGAAACAGGCCCCTTGGCCCACCGAGTCCGCGTCGACCAGCAATCACCCAGTGCACAAGCACTATCCTATACATCAGCGTCAATTTACAATTTTACCAAAGCCAATTAGCCTGCAAACCTGCACGTCTTTGGAGTGTGGGAGGAAATTGGAGCACCTGGAGATGACCCACTGTGGCCACAGGGAGAACGTACAAACTCCGTACAGACAGCACCCATGGTCAGGATCGAACCCGGGTCTCTGGCGCTGTAAGACAGTAACTATTCCACTGTGCCACCGTGCCACCGACTAGTCAGGCGAAGGGCCTGTTTCTGTACGTCCATCCAATTTTATGACCATGTCAATGGCTATCTTAGACCCTCTGGGTGGTGGAATGCTGTATAGAACAGGCATCCTTCAGAACAGGCACAGTCAGTTTGGAGTTATGTCTTTAGGTTACTGAAATGTGGATTAAAGCCACAGGGGAAGATGTTTACATATTCATGTGTGTATAAGGCTGCTGAGTTTAAAACTAGTGAACACTCACCTCTCCAAGGTCATGGAAGACGAGCAAGATTACAAATCAGGTACCAGTACATCACTGCTGTCACATTCTTACCAAAACACAGAGGCTGAGTGCCTGAGTGTTTAATGGTACTGTGCCTGTACTCGCTGGAGTTTAGAAGCATGAGGGGGGACCTCATTAAAACCTACCGAATAGTGAAAGGCCTGGATAGAGTGGATGTGGAGAGGAATTTCCCACTAGTGGGAGAGTCTAGGACCAGAGGCCACAGCCTAAGAATAAAAGGACATACCTTTAGAAAGGAGATGAGGAGGATTTTTTTAAATCAGAGGGTGTTGAATCTGTGGAATTCATTGCCACAGAATTCACCGGGGCAGCAGGGTGACGCAGTGGTAGAGTTACTGCCTTACAGCGTAAGAGACCCGGATTTGATCCTGGCTACGGGTGCTGTCTGGACAAAGTTTGTATGTTCTCCCCATGACCCGCTTTGGTTTGTTCCAGTTGCTCGGGTTTCCTCCCATATCCCAAAGACGGACAGGTTTGTAGGTTAATTGGCTTGTAAATTCTCCCTAGTGCGTAGGATAGTATGGGGTGATCGCTCGTAGTATCGCTGCACCATCATTCCGCCGCAAATATGACCTATGACAATAAAACATGTTTGCCTCTTGACACTCATGACTCTCTTATCTTGGCCTTAAAGGCCTATTGTCCTGGCAACGGCAAGGGATCAATGATGAATGGGTCATTCAGTCACGGCAATGCTGTCGGTGCCCTCCACCACTGCTCTGTGGCACTGCAGGGCCGCCCGTGGTTTGGAATAGGGGAAAGTTTAGGTTGGGGTCCTGCAACTGGTGAATTTGGTGCATCCACAAATCTCACAACCAGAGAAAGCTCATAATAAACTGTTTCACACTTTAGATAACATATTTGGGCCATGTCCTCAAAAACACAAAATACTCGGAAATTAGCATCTTGTTCCCTATTGCTTTTCCATTAACTTAACTCAAAAGCTGTGATCAAGGACAGTCAAAAGCCCATAACTTTGTTAAAAATTAAGAGAACTGAATCCAAACAATCTTACTTGGATGACCTGAAATTAAAGCATATAATTAGTTAGTTACCTAATTGTAGCTAATTACAAAATTCAATTACTAGATCTAAACATCTATCAATTTCTTAAGAAAAGGTTAACATTTTTAAATAGCCTAAGTGTCCAAATAACATTCAGACAAGAATTCACAATATAACATGATTTTTAAATATCATTGTCATGTATTTATAGGCCAAATGGAAGGAATTTAGTGTTTAATTCCCGTAAATTAATGGCCATTTTAATCATCTTGCGAGTAGGATTTTGTGGAACGCGATCGTTTGGAACGTTGCGGTTGCGGTGAATTTAAATCCCATATCGGCAGGAAAAACACTGCTGGTTCGTATGGGTCCTAAGTCACCTTTTCACAACGTAAAATTTTGATTAAAGGCATCATAAGAAGCACGTTTATATGTAAAATAAACGTCTTTCCTTTACCTGTCCCGTGCGTGAAATCTGTCCCCATTGTCGGTGTTGACGGCTTTAGAAGCAGATTTTTAAATTACTCCTGCTATTAAAATATCCAGTGCAGTTTAAAAAAAAAATTAATAAAACCGATGTCCGAGCGATTATTCTTCAGCAGATAAACAGCCTGACAAAAATCGATTTCAACAGGCTGGCAAAAAACGGCATTTTAAACCCGCCCCCCTCTCAAGGGCGCCAAAGTCGCGCACACGGCCAGTGACAGAGCTGCAGCGCCGCTGAAGGTAAGTTTTGTAACATACCTACTTGCAGCAGCACAACAGGATATTTTAGCCATAAATACAGATCAGATCAATGTGACCATATACCATAGAATATATATATACACACACGTAAATAAGCAGATAAAGTGCAATAGGCTGTTATAGTTCATAGTTTGTTTGATGTTGTGTTTAATAGCCTGATGGCTGTGGGGAAGTAGCTGTTCCTGAACCTGGATGTTGCAGATTTCAGGCTCCTGTACATTCTACCTGATGGTAGCGGAGAGATAAGTGGTGGG
>CM075977.1:78708752-78739382 GCA_038087875.1 Malacoraja senta | reverse complement strand
ACGTGTCTCAGCTCTGATAACTCACTGTACCTTGGTACACATAACAATAAACTAAACTAAACTAAACTAATATTCCGATAAAAATAAATTTATTTCTGACGATTACTAATTGCTGAGCACTGATAAAGCAGCAATTCAATTTCATGATAGAACAATGGAATTGGCAACCTCCCTTCCATTGACTCCATTTCACGCTGCCTCAGCAAGGCCGCCAACATAATGATGGATTGGCCAAGCTGGTCATCTGCGAGTCACGGCGCCAGGCGGAAGAGGGCTTTGCCCGAGCCAGATGCTTGCCCTTTTTTCGGGGTTACGTCCGCGCCCACGTGGTGTTATGGGCCTGTCCCACTTAGGCGATTTTTCAGGCGACTGTCAAGTTGTCGGCAGTCGCCTGACAAACCGGCAACTGGAATGGCGACTGTCAGAGTGGAACACAAACACACCCAAACACATCGCAGGCGGGGGACAGGGCAAGTGGGGGGAGCGCTGCCTGAAATTCACATGGTGCAAAGCCAAGGTGATACAGACACAGACGGCGATGAACAGGAAGGTTGGCGCTGTAATTAAGATGGCTAAAGCACAGTGTATAGTAAGTCCTTTAAAAGAGGAGGGGAGAAGGAGGGAGAAGGAGTGGAGACAACTTTTAAGAAGCCAGAGATACACGGCTGTGAAGCTCGGCGGACATTTAACATTACCGGTCGGTTATCCTTGGTTCTGAAAACTACTGCTTACGTTTTTTTCCCCCAATGAGCCAATGGTCAGCACCGGCTACAACCTACAAGAATCTACGCGAACCTTCGACCTCCTGACAACCCACTAGGACCTCCTGGCGACCCACCTACGGCTCGAGAATTCTTGCTACTCTCCATGGCGGCTTCATTTTAGTCGCCGCTAATTTTTCAACATGTTGAAAAATTTGCGGTGACGATAATGAGGCCGCGACTAGTTCCCAGAATGCGGGAACTCCTCACGACCATGAAGGCGACTCCCCGGTAACCACACGCGAACATGTAGCAACCATTTGGCGACTGCATAGTCTTCTGCAGTCGCCTAAAAGGTTGCCTAAGTGGGACAGGCCCATTAGAGAGGGGCATAGTTGTATAGTAATTATTTCGTATATTTGTAAGGATTGTAACACAGTTGTTTGAAAATGTAGTGTCTAGATAATTTGTTGATGGTGGTGGGTGTGTTACCACGGTTTGGTTTTGTATCATGATCGTAATTAAATAAATTATTTTGAGACTAAAAAAATAAATTAAAAAAAAACATATTCAAGGATGAGTCTCACCCAGGCCACTCCCATCAGGCAAGAGGTATAGAAATCCGAAAACGACCACCTCCAGATTCACTGACAGTTTCTTCCCAGCTGTTATCAGGCAACTGAACCATCCTATCAACAACTAGAGAGCGGTCCTGGGCTACTATCTACCTCATTGGAGACCCTCAGACTCTCTTTTATATCAGATTTCGCTGGATTTTATCAAGCACTAAACATTATTCCCTTTATCCTGGGTCAACAACTAGAGAGGAGTCATGACCCCCCATCTATCTCATTGGAGACCTTTGATCTATCTTTAATCAGACTTTATCTTGCACTAAATGTAGCAATGTTACTAAATTTTGAGATTTTATAAATCAAGTCTGTAATTTATCCCATCAGATAAAGCATAAAAAGAAGTTTAATTTGACACCTAATTCACTTTCGTATCTTCAGTATTAAAAAAGTTATGACAATTTTCATACTCGGAAATTAGCATCTTGTTCCCTATTGCTTTTCCATTGACTTAACACAAAAGCTGTGATCGAGGACAGTCAAAAGCCCATAACTTTCTTAAAAATTAAGAGAACTGAAAGAAATTTTCAGTTATTATAGATTAAAGCATTCTGAAACAAATATGAAACAATCTTACTTAGACGACATGAAATTAAAGCATATAATTAGTTAGTTACCTAATTGTAGCTAATTACAAAATTCAATTACAAGATCTAAACATCTATCAATTTCTTAAGAATAGATTAACATTTTTAAATAGCCTAAGTGTCCAAATAACATTCACACAAGAATTCATAATATAACATAATTTTTAAATCTCATTGTCATGGATTTATAGGCCAAATGGAAGGAATTTAATGTTTAATACCTGTAAATTAATGGCCATTTAAATCATCTTGCGAGTGGGTTTTTCTGGAACGCGATCATTTGGAACGTTGCGGTTGCGGTGAATTTAAACCTGTATTGGTATGAAAAATACTTCCGGTTCGTACGGGGAAAAAAATCACCGTTTCGCAACTTAAAATGTGAATTAAAGGCATCTTAAGGAGCACTTTTATACATAAAATAAACGGCTTTCGTTTACCTGTCCCGTGCGTGAAATCCGTCCCCTTTGTCGGCGTTGATGGCTTTAGAAGCTGATTTTAAAATTACTCCAGCGCTGAACTTGTCGGGTGATTTTTAAAACAAAATACACAGAACGCCCGTCGGAACGATTCTTCAGCAAAAGCTTGCACTCCAATGAAATATAATCCAGGACAAGGTAGGAGAAACCCGCGTTTTAACCCCGCCCCCCCCCCTCAAAGGCGCCAAAATCACGCACACGGCCAGTGGCAGAATTGCAGCGCTGCTGAAGATAAGTATTGTAACATACCTACTAAATGTTATACCCTTTATCCTATATCTGTACACTGTGGATGGTTTGATTGTAATCATGTATAGTCTTCTTTGACTGGATAGCACACGACAAAAAGCTTTCTCACTGTACCATGGTCCACAGGACAATAATAAACTAAACTAAACTTTATATTTATTTAGATGCCTATAAGAGATGCAAACGTTATAGTTGTGCACGTTTGCTAATTTGCTTTAAGTTTGGCCTTTTTGAGGGGAGAGCGTTTTAGTTTTAGATTTAGAGATACAACATGAAAATTGGCGCGGACTCGCAGGGCTGAAGGGCCTGTTTCCGCGCTGCATCTCTAAACTAAACTAAACTGAAAATCAGACTTTTGAACCACACTGTACAACTCTAACCATAACCCTATCTCAGCGCCTGACTGTTATGGACTTCATATATGAGGTTTCACTGCATAGTTTGGCTTGTACTATTATGGTCTGGTTACCTAGTAAAATTGTTATTTTACCAAAGCCATTTAACCTACAAACCTGTACGTCTTTGGAGTGTGGGAAGAAACCGGAGCACCCGGAGAAAACCCGGAGAAAACCCACGTGGGCACAGGGAGAACATGCAAACTCTGTACAGACAGCACCCGTAGTCGAACCTGGATCGAACCTGGTCTCTGACGCTGTAAGGAAGCAACTCTACCGCTGCGCCACGGTGCCGCTCAACATAGAACAGTACAGCACAGGAACAGGCCCTCCAGCCTACAATTTGCCAGACATGATGCCAAGATAAACTAATCATATCTGCCTAGCAAACTCCTCCCCCCCTCACCTGTATCCACCTATCACTTGCCAAGTGTTGCCCTGCTCCCCCCTCTTGTTCAGTTTTCTCGCCCCCCCCTCCCCATCAGGCCCCCACCACCACAATCAGTCTGAGGAAGGTTTCTGACTCGAAACGTCACCTATCCTTGTTTTCCAAAGATGCTGCCTGACCTGCTGAGATACTCCAAGCTTTGTGTCTTTTGTTTTGTAGTATGTCTGCACGTCTTTCTGGCAGTTACACAAAGAAAGAGCTCACTCAACCTGTGTACCAGATCACAAGCATGATTGTTTCTTTATTTTATTTAGTTTACACAGACTGAAGTTCCTATCTGTGATCTATGTATTCCTCTGTTGATTAGCATTTTGGACGGAATGAAGAGCAGATTCATCTCAGTTCACGCTGTTTTTGGATGGGAAGCATGCAAAATGTGACATTTGCAAACAAGAGCTGTCAGCCTGAATCAACTGCAAAGGGCTAGAAATAAACAAGCCTAATAAAATAAAAGGAGCTTCAACACGACCGTGAACAGCCGATTACTGGCTATGGAACAAACCGAGCAATATTCACAACATGGAAAGAAGTTCCAGGATGGCATGTTGGTGCAGTGGTAGAATTACTGCCTTACAGCGCCAGAGACCCGGGTTCCATCCTGACCACGAGTGCTGTCTGTACGGAGTTTGTATGTTCTCCCCGTGACCGCGTGGGTTTTCTCCAGGTGCTCCAGTTTCCTCCCACACTCCAAAGATGGACAGATTTGGAGGTTAATTGGCTTCGGTAAAAATTGTAAAATGTCCCTAAGGTGCAGTATGTGCTAGTATAACAGGGATCGCTGGTCGGCGCGGACTCGGTGTATCTCTAAACTAAACTAAACTAAACTAAACTAAACAAAACTAAACTAAACTAAAGTAATTTGGCCCATCAATTTCACACCAGTTTTATCAGGCAACTGAACCATTCTATCAACAACTGGAGAACGGTCCTGAGCCACTATCTACCTCATTAGAGACCTTTGGACTATCTTTGATCGGATTTTACTGGACTTTTTCTTGCACTGAACATTCAAGTTATCCCCTTTATCCTGCATCTGCACAGTGTGGATGGCTTGATTGTAATCATATATTGCCTTTCTGCTGACTGGTTAGCATGCAACAAAAGCTTTTCAGTGTACCTCGGTACACATGACAATACACTAATTTCAAATTCAATCTCAAACTCATGATACGAAAGGCTGGGGTGACACAGTGCCTCAGCAGGTAGAGCTGCTGCCTCACAGCGCCAAAGACCCGGGTTCGATCCTGGCCTCGGGTGCTGTCTGTGTGGAGCTCCTCCATCAGACTGGTTGAAGCTGATCGATCTCACTTCCAGCTTTGTAGACTCTTGTGCCTCCATGTTTTTTTCATGTCAGTTGTGATTCTTTTGCCAATCTATCTCTATTCTATCTCCCCTGACTCAAGAGGCCTCTGCCAGCAGAAATAAATCTCTGCTATTGACATTGGTATTGGTTTCTTGTTGCCACATGTACAGAGACACAGTGAAAAACTATTTTACATGGCTGTCAGTTATCGGCATTGATGTTGGTTTATTGCTATCACAAAAGTCGGAGATATTGTGAAAAGCTTTGTTTGCCAACGTGCGTGCTATTCAGTCAATTCATGCCGCACATGAATACAATCGAGCCTTACACAGGTAGAGCATCTATTGAGTGTACACCTGTCAGATCACTGTCAAACCTTCATCCAACCAAGAAAAGTAATTCCTCCACTCCCCCCCCCCCCCCCCCCACCCTCCCCACCCCCAAACCATCCTCCCTTTGGTGCTCGGGTTTCCTCCCATATCCCAAAGACGTGCGGATTTGTCGGTTAATTGGCGCTCTGTAAATCTCCCCCCGGAGCGGATGAGAAAGTGGGATAACATAGAATTAGTGAGAACGGGTGATCGATGGTCGGTGTGGTCTCGGTGGGCCGAAAGGCCTGTTTCCGTGCTATATTTCAAAATTAAACTAAATTAAATATTGCAGCGGCGGTTCATACAAGTGTTCCGCTACTCTTTGCATACATCATAGAGTCAAAGAGTCACACAGCACAGAAACAGGCGCTTCGACCCAACTCGTCTATACTGACCAAGATGCCCCATCTAAGCTGGTTCCACCTGCCTGTGTTTAGCCCACTTCCCACTAAACCGTTCCTATCCATGCACCTGTCCATATGTTTTTTTAAATGCTGTAATAGTACCTGCCTCACCTACCTCCTCTGGCAACTTGTTCCATACACCCACCACCCACCTTCATTCTTGTGTGTTCAAGTTATTAAACCAGGCCACACCAGGATTAGAAAATAAGCCAACCAAATGTTGCTATTGGGTTCCTATTAAATCTTTCCCCTCTCACCTTAAACCTATGTCCTCTGATTATTGATTCCCTTACCCTGGGTAAAAGACTGTGCATTCACTCTATCTATCTATCTATCTATCTATCAATGATTCTAGAACCCTATCTGTCCCCTCATGATTTTATACATCTCTATAAGATCACTCCTCAGTCTGCTGCGCACCAAGGAATAAAATCCTAGCCTGCCCAACCTCTCGCTCCAGTTTCAGGGACAGTTTCTTCCCAGTTGTCATCCGGCAACTGAACCATTTTACCAACAACGAGGGAGGGTTTCGGCCCGAAACGTTGCCTATTTCCTTCGCTCCATAGATGCTGCCTCACCCGCTGAGTTTCTCCAGCATTTTTGTTTATCTTAGAGAGCAGTACTGAACTACTATCTATCTCAAGTGGGGACCATCAGACTATCTTTGATCGGACTTTGCTGTCTTTATCTTGTACTGAATGTTATTCATGTTATTCCCCTTTCATCATGTATCTGTACACTGTGAATGGCTCGATTGTAATCATGTATTGTCTTTCCACTGACTGGTTAGCGTGCAACAAAAGCTTTTTACTGTACCTCGGTACACGTGACAATAAACTAAACTCAAAATAGTATAGCTCAGCCCCTTGATTCCCGGTAGTAAATCTGCTCTGCGCTCTTTGCAGCTTAAAATATCAGATGTCCGAGGGGTGCTTGTTAAGGTAATAGTGTAGCAAATAAAACATAACTCTCAACGTCCATTTGAGACCCTCTTACAGTGAGCAATCATACTTAGGGAGCCACACAACATCGGTACAAAAGCTTTATTGCTGTAAACATAACCTCCTCTGTAACAGCAAACTCCTCCGGGTAAATCAGCCTTGCTGGAGTACTATTAGAGCACTGCTCGAATACCCAGCAGCTTGATATTTCCACGGATTTAATGAGTGTATGAGAAATCCCAGGGCCAAATCTTTCCTTTTCTTTTGTTTATTGTATATGTCTCAGAATGGAAAGAGTGCTGCAGTGGTTGAAAAACAATTTCCTGAGGAAATTGAACATTTCCACTTTTCTTTATTGCGGACATGTCCAAACATTGGTTGTCATGGTTTATAGGCAGCTCTTCATTTCAGTCAGGCTAATACGCTGTCAGGCTGTGGGGATTTTCCAACACTTAAACTACCCCCAACTACTTAGACGCTAGGGGTGGCACGGTGGCGCAGGGGTAGAGTTGCTGCCTCACAGCGCCAGAGGCCCGGGTTTAATCCTGACTGTGGGTGCTGTCTGTGCGGAGTTTGTACGTTCTACCTGTGACTGCATGGGTTTCTCTGGGTGTCCAGTCAGTTTCCTCCCGCACTCCAAAGTTTTGTAGGTTAATTGGCTTCGGTAAATATTGTAAATTGTCCCTAGTGTGTACAATAGTGTTAGTGTTCAGGGTGATCACTGGTCAGTGCGGACTCGGTGGGCTGAAGAGTCTGTTCCCACACTCTAACACTAAACTGAAAAGTCGTGTACAGAATCATGAGAGGAATTGATAGGGTAAACACATCGTCTTTTCCCCAGAGTAGGGGAATTGAGAACCAAAGGACATAAGTTTAAGGTGAGGGGCGATAGTTTGAATGGGAAGCCGAGGGGTAACTTTTTGACACAAAGGGTTGTGGTATGGACAAGCTGCCGGAGGAGGTAGTTGAGGCAGGTACCATCGCAACGTTTAAGAAACATTTTGACAGGTACATTTTATAGGATAGATTTAGAGAGATATGGGCCAAAAGTAGGCAGGTGGGACTAGTGTAGATGGGACATGTTGGTCAGCGTGGGTAAGTTGGGCCGAGGTTCTTGTTACCACGCTGTAAGACTCTGTGACTCTATGATTACAGAACCTCACCGCTACAGTTTGATCCTGCCTACGGGTGCTTGTCTGTGCGGAATATGGACCTTCTGCCCGTGACCTGTGTGGGTTTTCTCCGGGAGCTCCGGTTTCCTTCGACACTTCAAAGATGTGCAGGTCTGTAGGTTAATTGGCTTCGGTAAAACTGTAAATTGTCCCTCGCGTTTGTAGGATATTGCTATTGCGCGGGGATTGCTGTCCGGCACGGACTCGATGGGCTGAAGGCCTGTTTCTGCACCGTATCTCTGCACTAAAAACTAAACTAAACTCTCAGCATCATAAGATTTATTCTGCTAAATTGTTCTTCCAGTCATTTGCCCAGTAGTAACCTAGTAGTTAATGAATAGATTTTCAGCACAGTCCCCGCTGTTCTGATCAGCCTGAGCATGGAAATGCTGCCTCCTTCTTCCTGTTCTAATCTTACAAAAGCACACCTCAGCAGTTACTAAACGCTTATTGAGGGCTGAGCGTTCATGCCTGCAGCCTCCCCAATCAGTTTGATGGAGTTATGGAGTGAATTACAAGAGCATACGGATCCGAGAGGTCCCAGGTTATATCTGCCCACTGTGCTGAGTCAGCCCATAAGATCCGCTGAAAATGTGGAACTGGATTTCTCACAGAAAGACCTGCGTCGACCGTGTTAAAGGTTTGCCGGGCAGAAACAGGAGAGTCATGGTGTCATAGGGTCAATCAGCACGGAAATAGGCTCTTCGGCCCGACTTGTCCATCCCTACCACGATGCCCCATCTAAGCCAATCTCATTTATCCATGTTTGGCCCATATCCCTCTAAACATTTCCTATCCTGTGGCCAGCTCGATTGTAATTATGTATAGCCTCTCCTCTGACTGGATAGCATGCAACAAAAACTTGTCACTGTAACTGGTACGTGACAATAAACGAAACTAAATTAAACTACACTATCCATGTACCCGTCCAATTGTCTATAAAATGCTGTTATAGTACCTACCTCACCTACAGTTTCACTTCTGGCACCCTCTGAGTGAAAATGATGCTCTCAGGTCCCTTTTAATTCTTTCTCTTCTTATTTTCAAACTATGCTCTCTGGTTCTTCATCCACTTGCAATTGGAAAAATACTGCATTAACCCTATCTATTCACCTCATGATTTTACACACCCATATAAAATCACCTCTCAGCCTCCTGCGCTTCAAGGAATAAAGTCTTAGTCTCCCCATCTTCTCCCCATAGTTCAGGCCATTGAGTCCTGGCAACATCCTTGTTAATCTTCTCTGCACCCTTTCCAGCTTTATGGAATGTTTCCTTTATCAGGGTGACCGAAACTGAACACAATACTCCAAGAGAGAAAGAAACAGCATAGTCAGAGACCTAAATACCATGGAAAAGGCTTTGTCCCAACTCATCTATGCTGACCAAAATGTCCATCTGAGAGTACCATTTACCCGTGTTTGGTCCATTACTAAAGGCAGGTATAGGCACAGTGCCGCCATCGTATGCCCTGCTGAGCCAGAGTCCGCCCAGGAGACACGGTAGCTGGATGAAGAAAGACCCAGCTGGCTGCGCCCTGCAGTGGGGGAGGGGTGGGTGGGGACGTTCGGAAGCCGAGGAGGAGGAGGGGGTCGTTGGTGACGACAGACACGAGGAGCAAGGACTTGTGGGCGAGGGACCAGCGAGATGCCTCCAGTGCCTTCAAAGTCGGCTCCAGGAGGTGCTCCAGAGACACAGAGGCGGTCGGGCGAGGAGATGGATGTCGGTTCACGGGTCGAAGGTGATGGAGGAGACACTGCAGCAGCCTGGGGCTTACCCGGATCAGTACATCGCTCCAGTACATTGCACGCATGGACCGCACTTTGGACTTTCCGTAAATGTTTAGTTTTGTTTTGTTTAGTTCAGTTTATTGTCACATGTACCGAGGTACAGTGAAAAGCTTTTGTTGTGTGCTAGCCAGTCAGCGGAAAGAAAATATATGTTTACAATCGAGCCATCCACGGTGTACTGATACATTTTAAAGGGAATAACGTGAATAATGTTTGGTGCAAGGTAAAGGGCCTGTCCCACGGGCATGCGACTCCATGCAGCAAGCGCGACCTAACCGCAAGCGGGGGCCGCGCGGAGGTCGAGTGATCCCCGTATAGGGCCGGTCCCACCAGCATGCGGCTGGTCGAGTGCCGTCAAGACGGTGCGTACGGTGGCGAGGTGGTGCGCACGGCCTCGATGCGGCAGGCCGTTGCCGCATAGATTTTTTTAACAGTGTCAGTTTTTCGGAGCCGATCGAAGTGGGACCGGCCCCGCGACCTCCGCGCGGCCCCCGCACGGCACCCGCTTGCGGTTAGGTCGCGCTTGCCGCATGGAGTCGCATGCCCGTGGGACAGGCCCTTTAAGCTAGTGAAGTCTGATAAAAGATAGTCCGAGGGTCTCCAATGAGGTAGATAGTAGCTCAGGACTGCTCTCTGGTTGTAGCCAAAATATGGTGACCGTGACAAATTCTTTGCCACAGAAGGCTGTGGAGGCCAAGTCAATGGATATTTTTAAGGCAGAGATAGATAGATTCTTGATTAGTGCTGGTGTTAGGCGTTGTGGGGATATGGCAAGACAATGGGGTTAGGAGGGAAAGATAGATCAGCCATGATTGAATGGCAGAGTAGACTTGATGGGCTGAATGGCCTAATTCTGCTTGTTTTACTTTTGACCTTATGATTGGTGCTAGTGTGATCTGTGCACAAACAATTTCACTGTGCAGTGCACAGGTGACAATAAAACACCACTGAACCATATTGATCCAAGGCTAACTAACATCCAAGGCTACTGTGACAGATGACATCCTTCCACTGACCTCCAGCTCAAAATAAAGATAGAATGTCTACAAATGTGCTATCATACTCTCACAGTACATGGGCAGAATGGCCTCTCTCCTTCGTGGATCAATCCGTGAGTCTGTGAATATACAATTGATCTGCCAAAGATATAAATGAATTCCCATATTTCTTTGGACTTTTGACTTTCGAGACACAGCGTGGTAACAGACTCTTCGGCTCACTGAGTCCACACCAACCAGCGATCACCCCGTACACTGGCACCATCCTACCCACTGGGGACATATTACAATTCACAGAAACCAATTAACCTACAAGTCTGTACATCTTTGGAACATGGGAGGAAACCGGAGCACCCGGAGAAAATAGGTGCTGTCTGTACTGAGTTTGTAAGTTCTTCCTGTAACCACATGGGGTTTCTCCGGGTGCTCCGGTTTCCTCCACCGTTCCAAAGACGAGCAGGTTTGCAGGTTAATCGGCTCCATTTGTGAATTGTCACTAGTGTGTAGGATAGTGCTAGTGTATCCAGGGATCGCTGGTCAACTCAGCGGTTTATAACTGGACTAAACTAACACCTACGCGATCACAGTGAGAACATACAAACTCTGTTATGACAGCACCTGTGGTCAGCAACTCTACCACTGTGCTACTGTGCCACCCTTGTACTGTTGCATTGTCAATCACATGGTTCTTGTTTGGTGCTCCAAGAGAAACATTGTTCTTATTGGTGCATGTGGATTTTGCAATTACTCAGATAAAGTGTGTTATTCCTGAGTCCCATTGTTATTAAATACGTCCTTAACTACAGTATCATTATTGTGTTACCAATGCCAAATATTCTCTCTGTCTTAGATAATTGTATCTTTATTCTGCCATCCCAGTTGATTGCTTACAGTTGCCTTATCCATTCTCGGTGGACATTTCATTTGCAGGCAGTCATTGCTTAAGATCTGGCATGATTTCAATGTCTAAATCACATTGAGCTAATGCCATAACTATTTTGCGCACACTCCTCTGGATTCTGCAAGGTTAACCCTCCCAACCCTGAACATGAAAATGTCTAGCTATCAAACTTCGGTCCTCAATGTCCAACAGTCGCGGTGGCTCAGCGGTAGGATCGCTGCCTTACAGAGCAGAAGATGGGTGCTTTCTGTGCGGAGTTTGTACATTTTCCCTGTGACCGTGTGGGTTTTCTCCAGGTGCCCCGATTTCCTCCCACACGCCAAAGTTGTACAGGTTTGTACGTTAATTGGCTTCAGTACGAAATGTCCAATTGTCCCTAGTGTGTCCCTAGTGTGTACCTGTTTCAGCGCTGTATCTCTAAAGATAATGTTCTTCAGCCCAAAGAGTCCACGCTGACAAAAGACAAAGTGCTGGAGTAACTCAGAGGGTCAGGCAGCATCTCTGGAGAACATAAATAGATGATGTTTCAGGTCTGTTCCAACCTGAAGCATTCATGTTGAGTAGCAAAGCTGCTTGACCCTGAGTTATTCCAGCACTTTGTGCCTTTTTTTCACAATGGCTCTATGTTATTCCACTTTCATTTCCACTCCCTACACACAAGGTGCAATTTGCAGAGGCTAATTAACCCACAGCCCCAATGGCTTTTGTGAGGAAACGGGGGCACCTGGAGGAAACCCACACAGCCATAGAGAGAACACGCAAACTCCACACAGACAGACGGCACCCGAGGTCAGGATTGAACCCGGGTCTCTGGCGCTGTGAAGCAGCAGTCCACCAGCTGAACCACTGTGCTGCATGTTAACCTCTCTAGTCAGGCTCCTGATGATCAATCTGACCATTATCACACAGTTAGTGAAAACCCAAAGACATACAGGTATGTAGGTAAACTGGCTTGGTAAATGTAAAAAATGGTCCCTAGTGTGTGTAGGATAGTGTTAATATGCGGGGATTGCCGGTTGGCGCGGACCCGGAGGGCCGAGGGGCCTGTTTCCGCGCTGTATCTCTAAACTAAACTAATCTGTGCTCTTAAAGCTGAATGTCATTCATTGACTACATTGCAACTCTTAATTAGTTGTAAACAGCTTTTAGACAGCTCAAGGCCATGATTGAAAAGCAATACTTTATTTTAATCTTAAATCTATCCCAGACTTTCAGTTCCGACAGTTCGGGGATGGGATAGATGATTAATGCTGTGTATTCTAATACTGAATTGTTGTAATTTCTCCTCTAGTTTGGGTGCATGAATGCAGCCCAGCACCGGGACGGTGGACAGTGAAAATAATAACAGGTCGTTTCCAGTTTCCTGTGTGATCTAGCTGTGCATTTTGAGGGATTTGCAGCAATACTCAACACAGATGCCTCAACATCGGCAGCCACAATGCATCTCCCTGTCACCATACACTGTACATTCGCCCCGTGCATCTGCTGCAGAATTAATATCACTGCAGTCCCACATGCGCAGTCCCAATCAGTGTTTCAATGGTTATTTCCTCATTCATTAAGTGGATATAGACTTCAATGACCAGGTTAGTAATTATTGTCCAGGATACACACAGAATGCTGACGTAACTCAGCGGGTCAGGCACCATCTTTGGAGTAAACGTTTAATTTAGTTTAGTTTAGTTATTGTCAAGTGTACTGAGGTACAACTTTTTTTGTTACTGCTATCCAGTAGTGTGAAAAGACTATACATTGTGTACAAAACTTCACCCGTTCCTTCTCTCCAGAGATGCTGCTTGTCCCGCTAAGTTACTCCAGCTCTTTGTGTCTATATGAGAGGAATAGATCAGGTAGATGCACAGTCACATGCCCAGAGTAGGGGAATCGAGAACCAGAGAACGGAGGTTTAAGGTGAGGGGTGCAAGATTTAATCAGAACCTGAGGGATAACAATTTCACACAAAGAACAGTTAAACGAACAAAGAACAGTAAACCAAAGAACAGTTTTTCACTCAGAACAGTTAAATGAGTACTTTGGTTCTGTCTTCAATAAGGAAGACACAAACAATCTCCCAGAAATACTAGGGGACTGAGGATCTAGAGGGAGAGAGGAACTGAAGGGAATCCACATTAGTCAGAAAATGGTGTCAGGTAAATTGTTGGGACTGAAGGCAGAAAAATCCCCAGGGCCTGTTGGTCTGCATCTCAAAGTACTCAGGGAGGCGGCCCTAGAAATTGTGGTTGCATTGGTGATCATTTTGCAATGTTCCAGACTCCAGATCAGTTCCTGTGGACTGGAGGGTAGCTAATGTAACTCCACTTTTTAAGAAAGGAGAGAGAAAATGGCGAATTATAGACCAGTTAGCCTTACATTGGTAGTGGGGAAGATGCTAGAGTCGATTATTAAAGATGTTATAGCAGGGCATTTGGAAAGCAGTGACAGGATCAGTCAGAGTCAGCATGGATTTATGAAGGGGAAATCAGGCTTGACTAATCTTCTGGAATGTTTTGAGGATGTAACAAGTAGAATGGATAAGGGAAAGTCAGTGGATGTGGTGTGTCTGGACTTTCAAAAAGCCTTTGACAAGGTCCCACACAAGAGATTTGTGTAAAATAAGAGCACATTGTATTGGGGAGTAGGTTATTGCTATGGATAGAGAACTGGTTGGCAGACAGGAAGCAAAGAGTAGGAATTAACAGGTCCTTTTCAGAATGGCAGGCAGTGACTAGTGGGTGCTGGGACCCCAGTTATTTACAACATATATTAACGATTTAGACAAGGGAATTAAATGTAAGATCTCCAAGCAGATGGCACAAAGCTGGGTGGCAGTGTGAGCTGCGAGGAGGATGCTATGAGGCTGCAGGGTTACTTGGATAGGTTGGGTGAATGGGCAGTTGCATGGCAGATGTAGTATAATGCAGATAAATGTGAGGTTACCAATTTGGTGGCAAGAACAAGAAGACAGATTATTATCTGAATGGTGTCAGATTAAGAAAAGGGGAGGTGCAATGAGACCTGGGTGTGCTTGTACATCAGTCACTGAAAGTAAGCATGCAGGTACAGCAGGTAGTGAAGAAAACTAATGGCATGTTGGCCTTCATAGCATGAGGCTTTGAGTTTAGGAGCAAGGAGGTCCTACTGCAGTTGTACAGGGCCCTGGTGAGACCTCACCTGGAATAGTGTGTGCATTTTTGGTCTTCTAATTTGAGGAAGGACATTATTGCTATTGAGGGAGTGCCGCATAGGTTCACCAGGTTAATTCCCGGGATGACGGGACTGACATATGATGAAAGAATCTGTCGACTGGGCTTATATTCACTGGAATTTAGAAGGGTGAGAGGGGATCATATAGAAATATTAAATTCTTAAAGGATTGGATAGGCTAGATGAGAGAAAAATGTCCCGATGTTGGGGGAGTCCAGAACCAGGGGTCACAGTTTAAGAATAAAGGGTTGGCCATTTAGGACTGAGATGAGGAAAAGCCTTTTCACCCAGAGAGTTGTGAATCTGTGGAATTCTCTGCCATAGAAGGCAGTGGAGGCCAATTCACTGGATGTTTTCAAGAGAGAGTTTGATTAATCTCTTTGGGCTAAAGGAATCAAGGGATATGGGGAAAAAGCAGGAACGAGGTACTGATTTTAGATGATCAGCCATGGTCATATAGAATGGCGTTGCTGGCTCAAAGGACCAATGACCTACTCCTGCACCTATTTCTATGTTTCTATAGGGTGGTAGGAGTATGGAACGAACTGCTGGAGGAGAGGAGGCAGGATCCATCGCAATGATTTAGAAACATTGAGATAGTTACATGGATACGATAGATTTAGAGGAATATATGGGCCAAACGCAGGCAGTTGTGACAAGTGTAGATGGGACATGTTGGTCAGTGTGGGCAAGTTGGGCTGAGGTTCTTGTTACCACGCTGTAAGACGCTATGACGCTATGATTACAATCATGCCACCCCTCTATGACTATGATTACAATCACCCCAAGATAAAGTCCAGTACAATCCCATTGAAGATAGTTCAAGGGTCTCCAATGAGGAAGGTCAGGACTCCTCTCTAGTTGTTGATAGGATGTCAAGTCAAGTCAAGTCACATTTATTTATATAGCACATTTAAAAAAAACTCTCGCTGGCCAAAGTGCTTTACATTTGTTATAAGAATAGTACAAACAAACAAACTACATACATATATACATATAGCCCTCGCTCAGAGGACGTCAGGAAAAGCTTGGGAGTATAGATAAGTCTTTAGTCGACTTAAAAGAGTCGATGGAGGGGGCAGTTCTGATGGGAAAGGGGATGCTGTTCCACAGTCTAGGGGCTGCAACCGCAAAGGCGCGGTCGCCCCTGAGCTTATGCCTAGACCGTGGGTTATTCAGCAACCCCAAGTCGGCCGATCTGAGGGGCCTGGAGGTGGAGTGGTGGGTAAGAAGACTTTTTATGTAGGTGGGGGCAAGCCCATTGAGGGCTTTGTAGACATGGAGGAGGATCTTGAAGTTTATATGGAACCGCACAGGGAGCCAGTGGAGAGAGGCCAGGATCGGGGTGATGTGGTCCCTTTTTCGGGTGCCCGTCAGGAGTCTCGCTGCGGCGTTTTGGACCAGTTGCAGGCGGGACAGGGAAGATTGGCTGATGCCAGTGTAAAGGGAGTTGCAGTAATCTAGGCGGGAGGAGATGAATGTGTGGATGATCTTTTCGAGATCATCAAACTGGAGGAATTGTTTTATTTTAGCTATCGTCCGAAGCTGAAAGATGGTTGTTGGAGACGTGCTTTTACCACGGCATTGACTTGTTTGTCAATTTTCAGTGCTGAGTCAAATATCACGCCAAGGTTTTTGACGTGAGGTTTGAGTAGTGGGGTAAGGCTTCCAAGGATGGTTCACTTGCCTGATAACAGCTGGGAAGAAACTGTCCCTGAATCTGGAGGTGTGCATTTCCACACTTCTGTACCTCTTGCCTGATGGGAGAGGGGAGAAGAGGGAGTGACCGGGATGAGACTCGTCCTTGATTATGCTGGTGGCCTTGCCGAGGCAGCGGGAAGTGTAGGTGGAGTCAATGGAAGAGAGGTTGGTTTTCTTGATAGTCTGGGCTGCGTCCACATTTCCCTGTAATATCTTGCGGTCTTGGAAGGAGCTGATCCCAACCCGTGCTCCGATGCATCCCAATGCATTCGACTGCGCATCTGTAGAAGTTGGTGATGGTTGTTGGAGACATGCGTTTTCACATTCTGTACCTCTTGCCTGATAGGAGGAGGGAGAAGAGGGAGTGACTCCAGCACTTTGTGTCTATCTTTGGCATAAACCAGCATCTTTGTTTCTACTTTCTAGAAATTATTGTCCATCCCTAATTGTCCGTGAACAAAATTGCTTGCTTACACTTAAGACTCATTGCTTAGTTTAGTTTAGAAATGCAGCACTGAGACAGGCCCTTCTACCTATCGAGACCATACCAACCATCGATATCCCATTCACACAAGTTCTATGTCATCACGCTTTCTGGGTGGCACAGTAACGCGGTGGTAGAGCTGCTGCCTTACAGCGCCAGGGACCTGAGTTCGATCCTGACCATGGGTGCTGCCTGTACAGAGTTTGTACATTCTCCCTGTGACCACATGGGTTTCTCTGAGTGTTCTGGTTCCCTCCTACATTCCAAAGACATGCAGTTTATTGGTTACACAAAAATGCTGGAGAAACTCAGCGGGTGCAGCAGCATCTATGGAGCGAAGGAAATAGGTAACGTTTCGGGCCGAAACCCTTCTTCAGACTGGTTTATTGGTTAATTGACTTCTGTAAATGGCCCCGAGATGGAAACATGGGATAACATAGAACTAGTGTACAGGTGACCCATGATCAACATGGACTCAGTGGGCCGAAGGGCCTGTTTCTGCAATGTATTTCTAAACTAAACATGAAGGTCTTACCCATACTGTAACTTAGATGCTGAGGTGGAATTGAACACGTCATGAGTAATTCCAGGACCTATGGTAGATTGAAGGTCATTCCCAATCAGACGGCAGAGACAAAATTACACCTTTCCCAAGAGTTCGCTACAGGCTGAGTTGCAATCTATATTCAAGACAATGATTGATATCAATGGCTTTAGGTTTAATGTAGGAAAGTAGCTCTGTTAATAGACCATTGTGATGTTAATGAATGGCGGGGATAAAGCATGGGGCTGACTCGCCTATTCTTGCATCTCTTATCTATGTTATAGTTTGTAGCCCAGAAAAGGTGCCTTTGGCCTCGTACCCATGCTGTTTTGTGTTACATAGTCAGGGAGTCATACAGTGTGGAAACAGTCCTTTCAGCTCAGCTTGCTATTGTGAGAAGTTTTGGGCCCCATATCTGAGGAAGGATGTGCTGGCATTGAAGGGGGTCCAGAGGAGGTTTACGAGTATGATCCCAGGAATGATTGAGTTAATATATGATGAGCATCTGAAGGCACTGGGCCTGTACTCGCTGGAGTTTAGAAAGATGAGGGGGGCCCTCATTGAAACTTACCAAATAGTGAAAGGCTTGGAAAGAGTGAATGTGGAGAGGATGTTTCCACTAGTGGGAGAGTCTAGGACTAGAGGCCATAGCCTCAGAATAAAATGAGGTACCTTTAGAAAGGAGATGAGGAAGAATTTCTTTAGTCAAGAGGGTGATAGGATGTAGTTGAGGCAGGTTTAAGAAACATTTAGACAGGATAGGATAGGTTAAGAGGGATGTGGAGCAAATGCAGGCAGATGGGATGAGTGTAGATGGGGCATGTTGGTCAGCGTGGGCAAGTTGGGCCAAAGGACCTGTTTCCACACTGTATGACTCTATACATATACAGTTAATCCATGCACAGTGCACAGATAAAGATAAATCAGAATCAGAATCACACTTTATTCGCCAAGTATGTTTTGCATCATACGAGGAATTTCATTGGCCAGGTCAGTCATACAATTAAAAGCAACAGATCTCTAAAAAAAAACACTTTTTAACATGAACATCCACCACAGTGACTCCTACACATTCCTCACTGTGATGGAAGGCGAAATAAAGTTCAAGTCCTTCCTTAGTTCTTCCTCGTCGTGGGCCTCGAGCCCCCGTTGACGGGATGATCATGAATCGCTTAGCCAGCGGCGTTCGGGGCCCCCGCGTCGAGGCGATCTGCTCCTGCATCGGGGGGATGTCAGCTCCTTCGCGCCGGACGATCAAACCTCGCGTCAGGGCTGGTCGAACCTTCCGCGACGTTGGAGCTCCCGACTCGGCCTCACCCGAGACTGCAAGCCCTTGGTGTTGGTTCCATGGTGGTCGCGGTGGGAGCGATCCCAGGCAAGGGATCAGCTCCGATGTTAAGTCCACGCCCCTCGGTGGGGCTCACGACAGTCCGAGGAGGTCTCCAGCTCCATCGATGGTAGGCTGCAGAGCCTGGAGAATGTGATCCGAAAATTGATCTCATCTCCGGGAAGGTAAGAACCTGAAAAAAAGTTTCCCCAGATCCCCTCCCCTCTCCCCCCACATAAAACAAACCGAAGAACATTAAAACAAACTTTCAACGCACTAAAAAATAACAAAAAGAAAGAAAATACGAACAGACTGCCGGCAGGGCAGCCATCTCCCCAGCGCCCCTGGTGGTCACAACATTTAGTGCGAGATAAAGTATGAAAAAGTCTGATTAAACATAGTTTAACGGTCTCCAGGGAGGTAGATGGGAGGTCAGGACAGCTCTCTAGCTGGTGAGAGGAGTGTTCAGTTGCCTGACAGCAGCTGGGAAGAAACTGTCCCTGAATCTGGAGGTGTACGGATTCAAACTTCAGTGTCTCTTGCCTGATGGGAGAGGGGAGAAGAGGGAGTGACCGGGGTGAGACTGGTCCTTGTTATGCTGCTGGCCTTACTGAGGCAGCGGTAGGTGTAAATGGAGTCAATGGAAGAGAGGTTAGTTTGTGTGATGGTCTGGGCTGCATCCACAATTCTCTGCCATTTCTCACGGTATTGGATGGAGCTGTTCAGACAGTCTCGAAACGAATCACCACCCATACTTTTTCTCCAGGGATTCTGCCTGTCCCGCTGAGTTATTTCTGCACTTTGCGTCTACATTTAGTAAAAAACCAGCGTCTGCAGCTCTTCGTTTCCACATTCTAGAAATTATTGTCCATCCCTAATTGTTCATGAACAATTGCTTACACTTAAGATTCATTGCTTAGAAATGCAGCACTGAAACAGGCCCTTCTGCCTATCAAGTCCACACTGACAATCGGTCTCCCATTCACACTAGTTCTATGTCATCACACTTTCTCCTCCACTCTACAAAGAGGGGAAATTTTACAGAGGCTAATTAACCTTGAGTTAATTGTGATAACCGTGAGCCAGGTCCTGGATTATGCTGGCGGCCTTGCTGAGACAGCGTGAAGGGTAGACGTGTGCCAATTCCATGATGAAATATGACAAATCGTCCGGCAGGAAATCTCTGGGTATTGCGAGGAATGAATCAGGTCACCACTTATCTGGAGGACCCATGGTTAGCACAGTTTTTGATGCATTTTGCACCTCATGGGACGTGTGTTTTTGGACTGTACTTCTGGCACACTCACTGATTCCCCTCTGTCTCAATTGTCCCCCCCACTTGGGAATGAGTGTTTTACAGAAAGCCAACTTCAAATAACGTCTATAGACACAAAGTAACTCAGCGGTCAGGTAGCATCTCTGTAGAAAATTAATGTCTGCACAGTGGCGGTAGAGTGGCCCAGCGGTAGAGTTGCTGTCTTGCAGCGCCAGAGAGCTGAGTTCGATCCTGACTACACGCGCTGGTCTCAAACCCGGGTCGCTGGTGCTGTAAGGCAGCAACTCTGCCAATGTGGCACCAGGCCACTGTGAATGTGGAGGAATTAGAGGGCATAGCTTTGAGGTAAGAAGGGCAAAGTTTACAGGAGAAGTGCAGGGCATTTACACAAAGGGCGGTGCATGCCTGCAAGGCGCTTGCTGGGATGGTGGCGGTGGTGGAGGCAGATATGATAGTGGCATTTAAGAGACTTTTGGACAGGCAACTGGATATGCAGAGAATGGAGAGATATGGATTATGTGCAGGCAGATAAGAGTTGGTCTTGGCATCATGCTTGGCACAGAGATTGTGGGCCGAAGGGCCTGTCCCTGTGCGGTACTGTTCTATTTTCGATGATTCTCAGAGAGTTGAATCGAATTGCTCCCAGCATCTTTCTGCTCGTAAATGTCACTGCCATCATTATCAAAATCTTTAGTTGTGTCATAATGATAAGTATGTGGATGTCAAGCAAATTAACCTGATCCTCAGCCATCCCGCTGATCAATGTGCTTTCAATTATCCCCATAGCAACAGGTCTGACCCTTGCTGTGAGTAGTAGCTCAGTGATATTTCAGTGTGTGCCCACCATCAGTGCCGTGAGGCTCCATTATCAGAGTCAATTGACTGAAAGCTTGACCCCCGTGGGAGTAATAACATGCTCAGAGGTGGTTTCTGCTTTACTGAAAAGAAAAAAAGACCCAGCTCCACAATGAAATATCAAAGCAAGGCCTTAAAGACAAAATCCATACTCTGAATTGATCCAGATATGCAAAAGCGGCAACATTTGACTGCATCTGTCAGACATTATTAGTACTGTACATCGGTTGAAATGGGTTGGCGTAGCATTGCGGTTACATTGCTGGAAGAGTCAGAGAACTATAGAAAGGGTCTCGACCCGAAACATCACCTATTCCTTTTCCCCAGGGATGCTGCCTGACCTGCTGAACATTTTGTGTCTATCTTTAGCTGTAGAATGACTCTGGAGTAACTCAGCAGGTCAGGCAGCATCTCTGGAGAACATGTATAGATGACGTTTCGGGTTGGGACCCTTCTTCAGACATGGTCTCCAGAAATGTTGTCAGGGTGACAGAGTATCAACACAGTGGCGCAGCAGTAGAGTTGCTGCCTCACAGTGCCAGAATCCGGGTTCAATCCTGACTACAGGTGCTGTCTGCATGGAGTTTGTATGTTCTCCCTGTGACTGTGTGGGTTTTCTCTGGGTGCTCTGGTTTACTCCCACATTCCAAAGACGTGCAGATGTGTAGGTTAATTGGGTTCTGTAAATTGTCCCTAGGGTGTAGGATAGTGCTAGTGTATGGGTAATCGCTGATTGGGGCGGACTCGGTGGGCCGATGGGCCTGTTTTCGTGCTGTATCTCAAACCTAAACGTGTGAAAAAGATACATCGTCTAGATGCGCTGGGACGCATCCTCAGTGATGTGATCCGGGGTCATCGGGTGTTTCGGGTCTCACAACATCAGACACCCTCACCCAGGCGACCCAGCCGGGGTTGATCAGGCCCCGACTTGCGTTCCAGCAGCAACCGCCCACAGATCAACCATCATAATAACTACTCTGCAGGGGTTGGGAGATTGTAGTGCGTGGAGGGACTGGGCTCTGTGGGGTGAGTCCTGGCCGGGCTCCTCCTGTGTCTCACCAGGTTCAAGGCCAGTTCAAGGCCTCTTGCTCCTTCTCCGAGCAGCTAAATTAAACGCCCTCTCTCCCGCTGAGTTACTCCAGCACTTTGTGCCTTTTTGTGTAAACTAGCATCTGCATTTCCTTGTTTCACATAGAGCCATAGAGGTGTAGAGTTTATAAACAGGTTCTCTGGCCCAGTTTGTCCATGACTACTGAGTTGGCCTTTTGTGTTTGTCCTATTTGGCCCATATCCCTCTAAGGCCTTCCTATCCATATGTCTGTCCAATTGCCTTTTAAAAATTGTAATTGTATCGGCTTCAATAGCTTCCTGTGGCAACTCATTTCAGATAGGGACTGCCCTCTGAGTGAAAAAGTTGCCCCTGAGTTTCCTCTAAAATCTCCCCTCTCCCCTTAAGCCTATAGATTGGTAGGGAATGGAGCGATATGGAACATTGGCCGGCAGGTAAGAGTTGGTCTTAGCATCACGATCGGTATAGACATTGTGGGCCGAAGGGCCTTTTCTTGTGCTGTACTGATTTACGTTTTATGTCCTATATGCCCTCTAGTTTAGGATTAATGATGCTGCCTCTCAGCTCTAGCGATCTAGGTTCGATCCTGACCTCGGGCGCTGTCTGTATGGAGTTTGCATGTTCTCCCTGGAGGGGCCGCTGAGAAGGAAGGGGGATCCGCCAGGGCGGGGAGGGGTTGCTGATATAGGGGGCAATAGATAGGTCTGTTCAATGAACTTCTGTGACTTTGTTGGCGTCAAAACGTACAGTGTACTGCCTAGGTGAGGGGTGCTACAATGATTCTTTATTGTCACATATACCTAGGTACAGTGCAATGCTTTGTTTTTCTAATTTCAAGTAACCCTTGTATTCCCTCCCTCTCCTCCCTTCCCCACCCTAGATGTCCTACTAGTTCCGCTGTTCGCATCCTTGTATCCCTTCATTATCATCTCTACCCCAGCCAGCAATGGGCCATTGTGGGCTCCACCCTTCCTTGGTCATCTGTTGCCGGCCCTGATTTGTTCTGGGCCTTTTCTAACCTCCAAGTCCCTCCCCTCTACTTTCCGTCTGAAGAAGTATCCTGATCCGAAACGTCACTCATCCTTTTTCTCCAGAGATGCTGCCTGACCCGCTGAGTTACTCCAGCACTTTCTGCCCATCTTCAGTATTTTGGTTTTGTTTAGTTTATAGTTCATCACTTTGCCATTGTTTCTGCGTCAAATGCCCTCAAGTGTCTGGACCAGGAAGCCTCAATAGGGAAATGGAGCAAATATCATTAAATACCATTCACTAGATTGCATTTGCGCAGCGAAATGATGGACGTTTTTTTATATCCTTGATAGATTTGGTCCTGTGGGCTTTGAAAGACGAGTGCAAACAGGAATCGAAATGTCAATGTATTCCAGGAAATGCTTGGTTGGCAAGCAGAGCCGAGAGAAAGGAAAGTACAAATTTGGCCAAAATCGTTGGAAGGAAATTGTTGCCATCTGGAAGTGAGAATAGATTATGGCAGAACATTAAGAACTAATAAATCATAATGGTCTGAGGGGAAGAATAGAACAATGTGTTTTAAGAAGCCATAAATGCAATTGAGTATTCTAGATATATTCAAAACATTGCAATATTAGCATGAATATGCCTGAAATTAGTCATAGTCATAGTCTTACAGCATAAGAAGAGGCCCTTTGGCCCAACTTGCCCATACCGACCAACATGCCTCATCTCCACTAGTCCCACCTGCCTGCATTTAACCCATATCCCCCTCAACCTGTCCTATCCACGCACGTGTCCACTGTAAAGGTTTTTTAAACCTTGCGATAGTACCTGCCTTATCTATCTCCTCCGGCAGCTCGTTCCTTAAGGGCCTGTCCCACTGCGGCGACCTAATCTGTGAGTTTAGAAGAGTTTGCTCTCGACTCAAACTCGCAGCATGGTCGACACGTGGCCCTAGGAGGTCCTATGAGGTCACTGGAACTCTCCTTCATGCTCGAGGGAAGCTCCCGCATATTCGCGGCCTCAGCTAGGTCGCGGAAAAGTTTTCAGCATGTTGAAAAATTTTCCGCGAGGAAAATTTGGTCGGCGTGGTTCTTTTTAACTCGTAGTGCAGTGGAGTGGGGTCGCTATTTAGTTACAGGCAGTCGAGGGCAGCCGTAGGCAATCTCCTTCGCTGACCGGGCATTTTGATTGGCTCATTGGAGTTTTCAGGACCAGGAAAACCGACCGATAGGTAAAATGCCTGCTAAACTATATTATACTTCTTAAAAGTGTCTCCACTCCTCCCCCCCCCTTCTCTCCCCTTCTCTCCCCCTCTCTGCTCCCCCCTTCTCTCCCCCCCACTCCGCGCTCTCTAAAGGACTTACCGTACACTGTGGCAGCCATCTTTTACCTTCCTCTTCATCACCCCTCATCCTCCTGCGCTCCAAGGAATAGTGTCCTAGCCTGCTCCATCTCTCCTTATAGCTTCAAGATGGAATTCAAGGTGAAAAATCATTTAAAACATTAAAAAAAAATGTAAGCAAGCAATACTTTTCTCCTGTGTTACCTGTAAAACCATGGTTTCATTTCAAGATGCTGTTGATGAATGAGAAGTTGTCATTCTTTTCTCGCTTGTGACGAATTAATTCATCCATATTTTAGAAATCTCTGCATTATACTAAAGGAATACATGAGAAGAATAGAAATAACATTTCCTTCTCGAGATTATTGCTTCCCTGGAAATAAAGTGAGTCTTTGTATGTGGCAGTTGGCTTAAAAGTTTGATTGGAAACAAATTGTGTGTATTTTTTCCTGCGATTTTATGGAAGGAAACGGGGGGTGGTGTCAACAGTCCAGTCTGGCGGTGACGATCAGTGGTTCCGTCCGCTATAAATGAATTCCGTCATTAGGGGGTCCGTGATATTGAGGATTTACCATATGTATGTACAAATTCTCTGAGGAAAATCCACTGAGAAAATTTTGCCCACTGCCATGGTACAGCAGTAGAGTTGCTGCCGTACAGCGCCAGGGACCTGGGTTCAATCCTGACTACGGGTGCTGTCTGAATGGAGTTTGCATGTTCTCCCCGTGACCTGCGTGGGTTTTCTCCGGGTGCTCCTGTTTCCTCCCACATTCCAAAGACACTCCAAAGGTTTGTAGGTTAATTGGCTGGGTAAAATTATAAATTGTTCCCAGTGTGTGTGGGATAATGTTGGTGTGCGGCATTGCTGGTCGGTGTGGACTTGGTGGGCCGAAGGGCCTGTTTCTGCGCTGTATTTCCAAACTAAAATTAATGTAATTCAGTCAGGACTCTTTTAATTCAGCCTTTAAAGGACTGCAGCAAATGGTTGAAACAAATCCACTCAATACCCTAAGCTGGTCATTTCAGTGGCCTGTGTGAATTTTACATGAGTATTGATGTTGCAGGGATGCATTTATGTACAGGCTGGTCACAGAGATGTGGGTGGTAGCCAGGGGTGCAGGCAGATCGATGGAGATAAGCTTTGTGCCGTCAGCTGTTTTTCCAGGATTGAGAAAACAATCATCAAATTGCAGCCAAAACTGCATTTCGTTGTCCACTGCTTTTCGTTGTCTCTGTACTGTACATTGCACAATGACAATAAAGTTGAATCTGAATCTGAATCTGAAAACAGAAACTACTGGAGCAACTCAGCGGGTCAGGCAGCAGCTGTGGACAAGTTGGTCAGGACCCTTCTTCAGACTGATTGTAGAAGGGGGGGGGGGGAGAGAGAGAAAGCTGGAAAAGAGAGTTGAGGGGTGGGACAAACCAAGCCCTGGCAAGTGATAGGTGGATACAGGTGATGAAAATTTGATTGAAGAATGGGTGGACAAAGGCCAGAGCTCCCAGAGAAAGTCCACCCAGTCACAGGGAGAATGTGCAAACTCCATACAGACATCATCCATAGTCAGGATCGAACCCGGGTCTCTGATGCTGTAAGGCAGCAATTTTACCGCTGCGCCACTGTGCCACCCAATGTTAGATGCCAATTGTAGTCCATCGCGATTCAATAGCTTCCTTGACCCTTTCAGAGGGCAGTTGAGTCAACTTGCATTGCTGTGAGTCTGGAGTCACATGCCGGCCTGACCAAGGACAGGAGATTCCTGCCCTGAAGTATGATCATACTCATAAAATCATAAGACACACGAACAGAATTAGGCCATTCGCACTATTCAAACATTTCGCCATTCAATCATGGTTGATCTATTCTTCCCTCTCAACCCCATTCTCCTGCTTTCCTCCCGTAACCTTTGAAACTCCTGCTAATCAAGAACCTATCAATCTCCGCTTTAAAAACACCCATTGTCTTGGCCTCCACAGCCCTCTGTGGCAAATTCCACAGATTCACCACCCTCTCCTCCTCATCTCCATTCTAAGGCAGGTCCTTTTATTCTGAGGCTTTGTCCTCTGGTCCTGGACTCTTCCACTAGTGGAAACATCCTCTTTATGTCCACTCAATCCAGGCCTTTCACGATTTGGTAGGTAGATTGAACTACTTGATAGGAGCCCTGTGGTCCTTTTACTGATATCCTAGTTTCAGGGTCACCTGGGCTAATGGGGTGGGAGATTGCAACCTTCATGTGGTCCGCCCCGTATCGACGAATGCAATCAACCTGGCGTGCACAATCAAATAAGATCAAATAGAACAAGTTGTCCTACAACTTTAGGCTGTGCACACCATACGCAAGAAGAAGTAAAAGACATGAGCTAATAATGACTTTTAGATTCATTTAATTAATAAATGAAATTGAATAATTCAGTCTTCTGGCTGCTGTGCTGGAATTCAAACATGCCGGCAGATCGATAGTCTGGGCCTTGGTATATCCGAGCTACGCTACGCTAGCTCATCAGTGTGCCTTGTTCAAAGGTAAGTGCATGGTGTCTCAGGTATACAAGACAGAACATGGGACAGTACAGGACCGGAACAGGCCTTTCGACCCGCAATGTCTGTGCCGAATAAGATACCAAATTAAGTTAATCTCCTCTGCCTGCATGTGATCCATATCTCTCCATCCCTTGTATGCCTTATTGATCTAAAAGCATCTTAAATGTTTGTAGGACTCAGTAGGAGCAGAATTAGGCCATTCAGACCATCAAGTCTACTCCACCATTCAATCATGGCTGATCTATCTTTCCTCTCAACCCCATTCTCCTGCCTTCTCCTCATAACTTTTGACACCCTTTCCAATCAAGAACAGCACAACGGCGGCGACACAGTGACGCAGTCTGAAGAAGGGTCTCGACCCGAAACTATTCTTTCGCCAGAGATGCTGCCTGACCCGTTGAGTTACTCCAGCACTTTGTGTCTACAGATAAGCGTTGGTCTTGGCATCGTATTCGGCAGAGACATTGTGGGCTGAAGGGTCTGTTCCCGTGCTACACTGTTCTATTAAAGTTGTTTCCCACCCCACAGGTGTTGCCTAACCAGCATTTTCTGCTTTATTTCAGGTTTCTATCACCTGTGGTTATTTTGCTTTCCAGGGTCTATTGAACACATCTCAATGTGTTCAGCAACTTCAAAGAGAGCAGAAAGCACATAGAATCATTAAAAAAACCCAGCAGGTATCAATCAGCAACAAATTAGTGGGAGAGTCTAGGACAAGAGACCACGGCATAAAAGGACGTACCTTTACAAAGGAAATTCTTCAGTCAGTGGGTGGTGAATCTGTGGAATTCATTGCAACAGAAGCTATGGAGGCCATCACTGGATATTTTTAAGGTGGAGATTAATAGATTCTTGATTATTAAGTGTGTTAGGGGTATTGGGCGAAGGCAGGAGATTGTGGTTGAGAGGGAAAGATAGATCAGCCACGATTGAATGGTGGAGTAGACTTGATGGGCCGAGTGGCCTAATTCTGCTCCTGGAACTAATAAATTTATGACATTTGACAGCCATTGATAATCTTTTAACGATCCCTATTTTTGGTCTCCTTCCCGTTACTTATCTCCAACAGTGAGAAATAAATGATGCATTAGCAGCAGGACAGAGGTCCAAAATATCGGTGCTGACATCAAATCAGCCTTGTATTCTGAATGACATTGTGAACAGCCATCTTTAGCCAGAGGGTGGTGAATCTGTGAAATTCCTTGCCACAGATGGCTGTGGAGGCCAAGTCAATGTGTATTTTTAAGGCAAAGTTAGATAGATTCATGATTAGTACGGGTGGCAGGGGTTATGGGGAGAAGGCAGGAGAATGGGATTAGGAGGGAGAGCTAGATCAGCCATGATTGAATGGCGGAGTAGACTTGATGTACCAAATGGCCTAATTCTGCTCCTAGAATTTATGAACTTTATGAACTTTACAGCCAACTCTGCCTATGCACTGACCAGCACCTTTACTGATACAGTGTCAGACGTGATTTAGACTTTAGACATTAGAGATGCAGTGTGGAAATAGGACCTTTGGCCCACCGAGTCTGTGCTGACCAGCGATCACCCCGTACACAATAGGGATAATTTTACCAAAGCCAATTAACCTGCAAACCTATACGTCTTTGTAGTGTGAGAGGAAATTGGAGCTCCCGGAGAAAACCTAAGCAGATCACAGCAAGAACGTAAAAACATCATACAGGCAGCACCCGTGGTCAGGATTGAACCTGGATCTCTGTTGCCATAAGGCAGCAACTCTACCCCTGCACCATTGTGCCGCCCAGTGTCAGATGCCACTGGCAAAGTTGCCAATTGTAGTCCATCGCTGATTGTAGATAATCAGCCATGATCACATTGAATGACGGTGCTGGCTCGAAGGGCTGAATGGCCTACTCCTGCACCTATTGTCTATTGTCTATCAGTGGCTTCCTAGAACCATTTCAGAGGGCAGTTGAGTCAACTTGCATTGCTGTGAGTCTGGAGTCACATGCCGGCCTGACCAAGGACGGGAGATTCCCAGCCCAGAAGTGAGATCATGAGACCATAACACATAGGAGCAGAATTAGGCCATTCGGCCCATTGACAGTAACCGTGACAGGCCCATTGACAGTGGCTCTACCACTGCCATTATGCCACTGTACCACGATTTACGGGCTCACAGCAGTCACTTAATGTGGTCCAGCCTACACTGCAGTACACAATCTAAATCCATGACCAAGCAGATTGTCCTTCTTACTGCAGTACTATGAGGATCTTTTATGATGCACTGCAGGTCCACCACTGTTGGTCTGGCATCTCCTTCAATCTGGACAAAATTACGAGAACGCAATTCAAATTCCCCCCATAATGTGGATAAGGCGGCCGATCTCGACTACATCGGGACTTCCGCGGCCAATCAGCGTATCGAATTTGCCCCCCTGTTGCCGGGGCACTGGAACTCTGGCCTGGCAGATCCGTTCCCATAGCCGAATTCCGAGGCCGACTTTGTGGTCCAGTATCTCGGCCCAGGCCGACCGTTCCGGTACGGTTGGACTCCTCAGAGGCCGTGACCTCTGTTGGTCCGGCAAAAGGGATAATCCGGAAGGGCTCTGGAACCAAGGGTTCCGGAAAATTGGTGGTGGACGTACAGTATATAGTCACCAAATCCTCCCCTTAGCTTGCTCTGACCTATTCCTACTGGATTATGTGAGGGGATTTTCAATATATACTGCTACTTGCAAAGACAGACCTGTCTCAATAACCTCTGTCTCTATGTTACATTGGAGACTAATAGCTACCGATTTAGTTGCAATCTGAATCCCCCAAACCATTTATTATTAATAGTAAGGATTTTTGCCAGGACTTTGAAAGTCACAAATGATTGATAAGCTTGCCCTCAGCTACTGCAGTGTAATATACCATGACTTCTGATACACTGTGTTCTGGTTTGGGAGGGATACCCAGGTTTTACTGCATCAAAGGTCCTCAACGCCAAATTTTGGGGACATTCTGATATTAAAGGCAGAGAAAAGGTCTTGTTTTCTTGTGGAACAGCACTCATTTCACTTTCAGGATGGCACAGTGGCGCAGCTGGTAAGCTGCCATCTCGCAGCCCCAGCGACCTGGGTTCAATACTGACCTCGGGTGCTGTCTGTATGGAGTTTGCACATTCTCCCTGTGACCGCGTGGGTTTTCCTCCGTGGGCTCTGATTTCTTCCCACATCCCAAAGTGCTGTCTCTCTAAAGTCTAAAAGTGTAGGAGAATTGGCCTCTGTAAATTGCCCCTAGTGTGTAGGGAGTAAATGAGAAAGTGGGATAACATAGAACTAGTGTGAATGGGTGATCGATAATCAATGGTGGACAAAAGAGCCTGTTTCCATGCTCTATCTCTAAACTAAACTAAATTAAATGATATCCCAGAGTGCTTGAGAACCTATGAGGTGCATATAGAGTGGCATCACATTTGGTGTGTGGTAAATGGGGAACATAGCAAGCTCCCATAAACAGACAAACATTCAACAGAACTCCTGTAATTACTCATAAAGCCATACAGCATGGAAACAGGCCCTTCAGCCCAACTCTCCCATGCCAACCAAGCTGCCCATTTACGCTAGTCCCCACCAGCTTATGTTTTTTTAAATTAAAAAAATATATATATATTTATTAGAAGTACATTACATTACAACCAATTACATTAGTACTCGTCACATATATCTCATTACAATTAATGTACTCCGTTTATTTTTACACTAATAAAGGGAAAGGATGAGATTAAGAGAAAGAAGAAAGTGAAGGAAAAAAGTGAAAGTGTAAAAAACGGACAACAAAAAAAAACAAAGACCCTATAAGAAAGAAATTTAAAAAAAAAGAGTTAAGAAATAGACCCTAAAACAGAAGAAAAAAGAGAAAGAGGAAAAGAGAAAAACAAATACTTTTTTGTAAGCATCACGCAAATGGGACATACCAACTCTCCAGCTTT
>CM075977.1:78661230-78708552 GCA_038087875.1 Malacoraja senta | reverse complement strand
AAGCGCCATCGCTTCCTGAATGTCAAATGAAAAATACTCTTCTGGCAAGAAATTATATCAGGGATGATTTTATTTTTAAAACGATGAGCAGCAGCGTTGAATAAAAACCTGGGTTTTAGGTTGCAGGAATTGTGTTCTGCAATATTCAGCCACGAGATTCTCCCTGTGTCTGCCTGGGTTTCCTCAAAGTGATGCAGTTTCCTCCCCTATTCCCAAAGAGGCGGCACAGTGGCGCAGTGGTGGAGTTTGCTGCCTTACAGCGCCAGAGACCCGGGTTAGATCCTGACCTCGGTGCTGTCTGTGCGGAGTTTATACATTCTCCTGTGAACGCATGGGTTTTCCTTCAGGTGCTCCAGTTTCCTCCCACATTCCAAAGACGCATAGGTTTGTAGGTTGATTGGCTTCTGTAAATTGTCCCCAGTGTTTAGGATGGAACTAATATGTTGGTGATCGCTTGTCTGCGCGGACTCGGTGGGCCGAAGGGCCTGGTTCCACACTGTATCTCTATACTCTAAACTAAACTCTAAACTCAAGGCAGCTATGCTCATCACTCATAGATAGACACAAAATGTGGAGTAACTCAGCGGGTCAGGCAGCATCTCTAGAGTAAAAGAACGTAAACTAAACATGCGGTTTTCTGGGATAAATGACTGCTGTAAATTGTTCTTGTGCACAGATGGGTGGTGGAATCTGGAGGGAGTTGATGGGATTGAGGATTGAATGGAATGCGTTCATGAGGATTGTCGTTAATGGGCTCTTGTTGGTCAGGATGGAGTTGATGGGTTGAATGTTCTCTTTCCATGCTGTTCTTTTCTTTGAGTCAATGACGAACATACATAAAATCAGTCTGAAGAAGGACTCAGACACGCCATGTTGCCTACCCATATCCCCCAGGGATGCTGCCTGATCCGCTGAGTTACTCCAGCGCATGATGTCTTTTTTTAGGCTTTAGACTTTAGAGACACAGCACGGAAACAGGCCCCAACGGTCCACCGAGTCCACGCCGACCAGCATTCACCCCGTACACGAACGCTATCCGACACACTAGGGACAATTTACAATGTTACCAAAGCCAATTAACTTACAAACCTGTACGTCTTTGGAATGTGGGAGGAAAACCGGAGCACCTGGCTGGAGAAAACACAGGCAGTCAATAATTCAATAATTCAATTATTCAATTATTCAATGATACTTTATTCAGGGTCACAGGGAGAACGTACAAACTCCGCACAGAAGGCACCCGCCGAGTCTCTGGCACAAATCTACCGCTGCGCCATTCTGCCGCCCCATATACATACAGTATATATACATATAAATCTACACTCTCTCTTGTCCTTTTACACCTATTGTGTTAGGTGGTGACCAGAACTGATTGTGATATTCAAGCTATGTTTAACTAGTTCTTTCTACAGTTCCAGCAGAAACTCCCTGCTCTTATATTCTATGCCTCAGTTAATAAAGGAAATCATCCCAAGCACCTTCTCAGACTCCACATCGATCGATTCTGTTATCTTTAAGAATCTGCAGGCACTCTCTTCACAGCCCCCTCTGTTCCTGTAAACAAATCAATATTTGTTATTTATTCTATGTTTGCTTGCATTGTCGTTTCCAGATTATGGAGTAAGTGCACAGCAGCAAATCTTCTTAGTTTAGAGATACAGTGCGGAAGCAAGCCCTTCGGCCCACTGAGTTCACGCTGACGAGCGATCGCGGCACACTAACACTATCCTGCGCACGAGGGACAAGTTACAATTTTTACCAAAGCCAATTAAACCTACAAACCTGTACATCTTTGGAGTGTGGGAGGAAACCGGAGCACCCAGAGAAAACCCACGCGATCTCAGGGAGAACGTACAAACTCCGTACAGGCAGCACCCGTAGTCAGGATCAAACCTGGGTCTCTGGCGCTGTCAGGCTGCAACTCTACCACTGCGTCACCATGCCGCTCCCCTGACAATGTAGTAACAATGTTTATCAACCTGAAAGTTTCTCTCTGTTTCTCTCTCCACAATCGCTGCTCGGCCTGCTGCGTGTTTCCAGCGCGGTGTGTTTTTATTCCCGATACTCCACGATGTGTGATGAGTCACTGTGCGTGACTGACAAGAACTTGCATTAAAAGGCACAAAGTAATGAATTCAGTGGGTCAGTTTGTGTCTCTTTTTGTCAACCAGCATCTCAGTTCCTGCATATAGGGAATCTACTG
This sequence comes from Malacoraja senta, assembly GCA_038087875.1. Lineage (NCBI taxonomy): Eukaryota > Metazoa > Chordata > Chondrichthyes > Rajiformes > Rajidae > Malacoraja > Malacoraja senta. The sequence goes on along the minus strand of CM075977.1, from coordinate 78,706,349 downwards.
TGCTGCGGACGCCTGCGGGAAATCGGCCGTTCCAGCCGTAGTTACGGCCCTCGGTGAGGGATGCGGCCGTTCCATGTGGCCCAGCTGCTGGAGGACTCTCCCGATGCCGGGGCTACATCACCCGGCGAGAACGGCCAGGATCATCGGGCCTCCGTAGAGGCAATAGCGGGGGCTTCATTGGCCTGACTTTTTTGGGTGAACTGGGGCTGGGGACTGGACATTGTGCCTTCCCCCACAGTGGAAATCATTGTGGGGGGATGATTTTTGTATGTAATTGTTTGTAATTGTATTTGTTAGTCTGTGTTCAAGATGGCGGTCGGAGGGGAGAGTGGACGCTGGCGTTAAATTGCCGCTGCTCTCTCCTCAAAATTGTGCTTCTGATTTTCTTTTTTTTGTGTTTTTGGAAGGAATTCTGTCCCTGATTTATGTATTGGTCTTTATAACCTATTTTTTTTTAAATTCTGATTATATGTTTTCTATAAATCTCTGTACGGTGTCCTTGAGACCTCGGTATAAGGCGCCCGTAAATAAAATCCATTATTATTATTATTACTGTACATGCACGACCCGAAACATCGCCTATCCATGTTTTCCAGGGACTATGCCTGGCCCGCTGAGTTACTCCAGCATTTTGTGTCTTCCTTGGTTGTAAATCAGCATCTGCAGTTCCTTCCAACAACATTCACCAGGGATGCTGCCTGATCCATTGAGTTACTCTGCAGTTCCTTTTTCAGTACATTGTAACTTTGAGGGGTTGTTCCTGCGCTTGGCGGGACATGCTTTTCCTCCCAAGTCTGTCCAATATTCTGAAGCACTCCTGACGGACATGGGTTCTCGGCAGATTCCACGGGCAGGGACATTTAGCGGAACTGACAGCATAATGAATGAGTTCAATGCTGTGGCATCCCAGACTAATCGAGATGGACAGGACTGTAATCACAGTTACAATGGTTGGGTCACCCCAAGGAACTCCGATCTTGGTTTGTTGGACAAGAAGGCTGACAATAACTACAGCTTAGTTTTAGTTTAGTTTAGAGATACAACGTAGAAACAGGCCCTTCAGCCCACCGAGTCCGCGCCATCACCCATATGCTAGCATATCCTATACACTAAGGACAATTTACAATTTACAGAAGCCAATTAACCTACAAACCTGTACGTCTTTGAACTGTGGGTGGAAACTGAAACACCCGAAGAAAACCCACATGGTCACAGGGAGAACGGACAAACTCCGTACAGACAGCACCCATAGTCAGGATCAAACCCGGGCCACTGATGCTGTAAGGCAACAACTCTACCGCTTTGCCACTGTGCTGCCCTAAATATCTCCAGACTAAACTAAACTAAGAAAAACAGTCCAGTAGAATGCACCTTCAATAAAATGGGGGCAGATATACTGTCAGTATATAAGTCTGAAGAAGAGTCTCGACCCGAAACGTCATCCATTCCTTCTCTTCAGAGATGTGGCCTGTCCTGCTGAATTACTCCAGCATTTTGTGTCTATCTTCAGTATATACTTTAGCAGTTCATCATTTATGCAGGGACACTCCTCAAGAAACACTTGCCTTTTTGTGCTGACACCAGATTAATTGTGCTCTCAGATTTGTAAAGGAGACCAATCTTCACACTTAAGCAGACGTGTTTCTTGGTATTGATTGCAGGAAGATGCTTGAGCCTGAAATGTAATGACATGGAGCCGACTCTCAAACCAGTTACCATGGCATTTCACGTCATTGTACAGACAACTGAAATGGTTCACGTATCGACTGGGGACAAAAGAAAGCTATCCTTGCATCAGCTTTAGTAAATGAAGTGTGAAATGTTAATGAATAATTCCAGATTTACAAATTAATTTTTAGGAATTAAGTTTTAAGTTAAATTAATTTCCATTCCATTGAATTAACAAGAAGAAGAGAAAATACCGCAGATGCTGCAAGTTAGAAAATGACAAGATTCACCAGAATGCTACAAGGACTGCGGGCCTAAGTTTACTTTCGACTTTAGAAATAAAGCACAGACACAGGCTCTTCGGTCCATTGAGTCCTTGCCAACCAGAGTCACTACCCTACCACTATCCTTACTGAAGCCGATTAAACTACAAACCTGCACGTCTTAGGAGTGTGGGAGGAAACTGGTGCACCTGGAGAAAACCACGCAGTCACAGGGCGATCGTACAAACTCTGTACAGACAGTACCGTAGTCTGGCATTGTAAGGCAGCGGCTTTATTGCTGTGCCACTGTGCCGCCCCTAATATAGGGAGAGGGAGTGGCTGGGGAGGCTCGGATTTCTTTTCTTTGAGCGTAGAAGGCTGAGGGTGACCTTATTGAAGAGTACAAGATCACGAGGGAAATAGATCATTTGGGAAATGGATGAAAGTGAACGCTTACAGTCTTTTTCCAAGGGGAGAGGATTCTAAAACTGGAAAGCATGGGCTTAAAATGAGAGGGAAGATACTGAAGAGAAACTTCAATGGCAACACTTTCACTCAGAGGGTAGTCCATATCTGGAATGACTTGCCAGAGGAAGCTATAAAAGCAGGTACAACTATGACCTTGAAAGGACATTTGTACAGATAAATAGATAGAAAGGTTTAGAGGGCTAAAGGAAGGAATGTAAATAGAAAGGGAGGGAAAGGGGAAGGGAAATGATAGGGGGATACAGGTGAGGAGGGGTTAGAGTCGTAGCTAATAAAGTCATATAGTGTGGAAACAGGCCCTTCAGCCCAACTTGCCCACGCCGACTAACATGCCCATCTCCACTAGTCCTACCTGCCTGTACTTGGTCCATACTCCACTAAACCCATCCTATCCAAGTACCTGTCCAAATGTCTCTTAAATGTTGCGATAGTACCTGCCTCATCTAACTCCTCCAGCAGCTCAACCCATACACCCACCACCCTTTGTGTCAAAAGGTTACCCCTCAGGTGCCTAGTAAATGTTTCACCCCTCACTTTAAACCAATGTCCTCTTGTTCTTGATTCCCCTACTCTCGGCTAAGGAATCTGCGCATATACTGTACCCTATCTATTCCTCTCATGACCTTATACTCTATAAGATCATCCATCATCCTCTTGTGCTCCAAGGAATAAAGTTCAACCCTGCTCAAACTTCAATGATTCAATGATACTTCATCATCACATGGTACAGTGAAATTCTTTGTTTTTGCGTACAATACACAAAGTACACAAAGAGTCGCCACGCTTCTGGCAGCGACAAAGTTACAAAAGTACTCATTGGAATCGTGTTGGTTCCTCTTTGTTCTCTGCGTCCTCTCCCCACCTCCACCCCCACCCCCACCCTCACCCCCACCCCCACCCCAACCCCTACCCCCACCCCCACCCCCACCCCCACCCTCACCCTCACCCCCACCCCCACCCTCACCCCTACCCCCACCGCTACCCCCACCCCCACCCCCACCCCCACCCTCACCCCCAACCCCACCCCATCCTCACCCCCACCCCCACCCTTACCCCCACCCCCACCCCCACCCCTACCCCCACCCTCACCCTCACCCCCACCCCCACCCCCACCCCCACCCCCACCCCTACCCCCGCCCCCACCCCCACCCCTACCCCCACCCCCACCCTCACCCCCACTCCCACCCCCACCCCCACCCCCACCCCCACCCCCACCCCCAACCCCCACCCCCAACTCCACCCCACCCCCACCCTCACGCTCAGCACCACCCCCACCCCCACCCCCAACCCCCTCCCACCCCCACCCTCACCCTCAGCACCACCCCCACCCCACCCCCACCCCCACCCCCACCCCCAGGTATCTCTTTGTTCTTCTCCCCACAGCTCAGGCTCTCGACACCTGGCAACATCCTCGTAATAGGTAGTGGAGGGAACTACAGCATTTTCAGTTCCCCGTCTCCCTCTGTCTTCTTGTTGAAAGAAAGTCACACTGAATAGATGTCTGGAGAAGGTGGATAATTTCTAGTTACTGAGGCAGAGTTTGAATGAAATAAAGGTAACACCTGTTGTAGGCAGAGATTAAACCCCCAGTTTGAATAATTTCCCATACGTCTATTAGAAAACACTAGTTGAATTCACCGCATGAAATATTGTTATTCGTGTAGTGTTGTTCCTGTGGAAATTATTATATATTGTATCGAGAGTGATTTAGAAATAAAATTGTATTCAATGGACCGTGAGGAAGGTATAGAATTCAGACACAACTTTGAAATTATTTCTTACAATATCAAATAGTACTTTCATTTTCTGGTTAAATGTGACATTATTAGTTGATTTCTAATTAGATTACATGGTTGAATGATGACCAGCGAGCTCCATTTCTCTCAGCTGTTCCTATGGCATGATTCTTCACTGAAGAATTCACTGAGATGAATGTTTCTCATGTAATGAAATGAGATGAGGGTTAGGATTTTGAGAAACGGGGGAAAATTTTACACGACAGTGTATTTCAAAATCAATTACTGTGAAAGTAACACTATGACTTCATTTCTGATGAAGGGATAGCAAGGCATGAGATGTAAACTTGGGCTTTAAGGAGAGAGTTTAGTCCGTGCGTTATTCTTGGGCAGTCCTTTGCACCGTGCTCAGAAATCCCTATGTTTTTCCACTTCTGGCCTCTTCTGCACGTTTTGCTTTTCAACGCCCCACTTCTCCCTTCCTACCTAAATCACTTCTTCATAGTCATAGAATCATACAACGTGGAAATAGGCCCTTTGGTCCAACTTGCCCACACCGACCAACATGCTCCGTCTACACTAGTCCCACCTGCCTGCGTTTTGGTCCTTATCCCTCTATCTCTGTCCTATCCGTGTGCCTGTCTGAATGTTTCTTAAATATTCTGATAGTCCCAGCCTTAACTCCCTTCTCTGTCAGCTCGATCCACACACCCATTTCCCTTTGTGTAAAAAAGTTATGCCTCAGGTTCCTATTAAATCTTTCCACCCTCACCTTAAACCCATGTCCTCTGGTTCTCGATTCTCCTATTCTGGTAAAGCGACTCTGCACATTTACTAGATCTATTCCTCTCATGATTTTGTACACCTCTATAAGATCACTCCTCATCCTCCTGCACTCCAAGGAATAAAGTCCCAGCCTGCTCATCCTCACCCGATAACTCAGGCCCTCGAGTCCTCGCTACATCCTTGTAAATCTTCCCTGCACCCTTTCCAGCTTGACAACATCTTTCCTATAACATGGTGCCCAAAACTGACCAAGTCTATCCAACCTCCCTGTTGACACCCTATAATCCAGGAAGTGTTCTGGTAAACCTCTATTACACCCTCATGGTGACCCGAAACGTCACCTATACATGTTCTCCAGAGATGCTCCCTGATCCGCTGAGTTATTCCAGACTTTGAGTCTTTTTGTTGCTCTCTTTGATTACAGTAAGGACTTCAGGCTTTTTATTTGATTAATTTATTGAACTTCTGCTTATTATATATTATCTATGTGTATTGTGTTTACAGGCCTGTTGTGATAAGTAAGTGCGGCACAGTGGCGCAGTTCTGGAGTTTTTGCCTTACAGAAACCTGGGTCCGATCCTGACTATGGATGCTGTCTGTACGGAGTTTGTACGTTCTCCCCGTGACCGCGTGGGTTTTCTCTGAGTGCTCTGGTTTCCTCCCACACTCCAAAGACATACAGGTATGTAGGTTAATTGGCTTTGGTAAAAATTGTAAATTGTCCTAGTCTGTAGGATAGTGCTAGTGTAAGAGGTGATCGCTGGTCAGTGCGGAGGACCTGTTTCCGCCCTGTATCTCTAAAACTAAAACTAATTGCATTGTTCGTCATCGGTACATATGCCAATTAAACGTTCTTGACCCTTGACTCTTCCTCTCTGAACAAGTTGGTTGACATGTTTTGTAACATTCCTGTGAAGAGGTACATTAAAGGAAGCAAATCAATGAAAACCATTGGTGTGTTGTTCTTGAAGGTCCCCTGAGGAGATGAACCAATTGTAATGAATTAGCAGAAAGTCCAATATCTTCCAATTAGATACAGATTCAATTGAGAATACAATGGTGGCAGTGTAACCCTGAAGCCAATTAGAGTTAGAAACAAAGAACAGCAAAATGCTGGTTTATACCAAAGATAGACACAAAGTGCTGGAGTAACCCAACGGGTCAGGCAGCATCTCTGGAGGAAAAGGATGGGTGACGTTTCGGGTCGGGATCGAAAATAGGGGTTGGGGGTGGGGGGAGATGAAGAGCTGCAGGTGAGAAAAGACCAGAACCAATCAAGGCCAGCAACAAATGACCTCAGGCAGGGCGGTGCCCTGGTAGACCCATTGTTGGCCAGGGAAGGTGTGACCACAAGAGGGTGTGGACCTGTAATGACCAGTTAACCTGATTTTTCATTTAGGCATAATAATAATAATAATAATAATAATAAAAATGATAATAATAATAATAATAATAATAATAATAATAATAATACACTTTATTGTCATTGTAAATACATACAACATAATTTCAGGCGCACTGCCCGAGCGGAGCTCCAACGTATCAGATAAATATTAACGACATTGAAAACAGCCAAAACGGCAAGACAAACGTCATCAAGCCAGAATGTGCAATATTTCACAGTATAGTGTTGTAGCAGTACAAAATATTGGCTATGGAGGGTGTGCGTTCAGTGCAGAATTCAGAGTGATGGCCTTGGGGTAGAAACTGTTTGTTAATCTTGTGGTGTGTGATTTGATGGACCTGTAACGCTTTCCTGAGGGCAGAAGAGCAAACAAGCGATGTGCGGGATGAGACGAGTCCTTTAGGATGCGTGATGCCTTCCGCAGGCAACGAGAGGTATAGATCTCTTCCAGGGCAGGCAGATGTGTGTTGGTGATCTTCTGGGCTGTGTTGATGCCTCTCTGCAGAGCCTTCTTGTCAGCCGCAGAACTGTCGCCATACCACACCAGGATGCTCTCTATGGAGAGTCCCCAAGATCCCCAAGATCTTCGTTAAAGTGTTGCACATGGCATCATTTCACTCTGACTGAGGGAGCAATCTGCCTCAACCACTTCTTCTGCCAGCTCATACCAATATACCCACCACCCTCTGTGTGATAAACATGTCCCTCAAGTCCCTTTTAAACCTTTCTCCTCTCACCTTAAACCCATATCTACGAGTTCTATTTTCCCCTGCCCTGGGAAAAAAGACTGTGACTAACTGTCCTATTGATGACCCTCATGATTTTATAAACCTCTACAAGGTCATCTCACAGCCTCCTTTGTTCCAGGGAAAATAGTCACAACCTATCCAGTCTCTCTTTTAAATTCAAGTCCTCTAGTCCAGGCGATATGTATACTTGTGAACGTTTCCTACACCCTTTCGACTTTAGCCTTTAGAGATACAGTGTGGAAACAGGTTCTTGGGCCCACCAAGTCCTCAGCAATGATCATAGGATACATAGGATCCAAAGGACCTTTATTATCACATACACCAAATGGTGTAGTGACATTTGACTTGCCAATGCAGCACACGAATAAAGTTAAGACACAACATTAAAGAATTTAACAACATAAAAGCATCCCCCCACAATGGTTCCCATTGTGGGGGAAGGTAGCAAAGTCCAGTCCCATCCCCTGTTCACCCATAGTCGGGCCTATTGTGGCCTCCGCAGCCAGTCTGATGTTTTCAGGCCCTCTTGCCGGAAAGCTGGAACTCCGGCGTCGGGTGAACACTCCTCAGTGGCTTGGAAATGTCTGGAGCGGCCACTTTCTCCCCGGAGACTGCAGCACCCGTAGTCCTCATGCCGCGCTGGCTGGAGCTCCGACTCTGGCGATCTCGGATCCCAGGCTCTGCGGTGTTTTAAATCCGGCGCCGCCCTCGGCCGGATGCCCGCTGCCACAGCTCCTTGGATGTTAAAGTCGGCGGCCACAGCACTCCGGAGCCCACCGCACGGCGACCCGGTAAGGCATCGCCTGCTCCGTGATGGCGTCCCTGCGCTGCGCCGCCGCCGAAGCTGCAGTCCCGGCCGGTCCCGACAGGAAAGGCCGCTCCAGTCCGATGGTAGGCCGCGAGGAGGGGGGCGAAGAAGCTGCTCAGAGGGAAGCTGCCTCTCCGACCAGGTAGGCACTAGGAAATAAAGTTTCCCCCTTCCCCTCCCCCCACCCACCACATAAAAGACTAGTAGACCTCACTAACTTTAACTCACTAAAAATAAAAAAAAAGGGTGAAAGGACTAACAGCTGCTGGCAGGGCAGCCATACTCGACGGCGCGCCCCTACGACGCACCCCGTATACGATACACCCCATATACTAGCGCTAGCCTACACAATCGGGATAATTTACAGAAGCCAATTAACCTACAAACCTGCACATCTTTTGAGTGTTGGAGGAAACTGGAGTTGGAGGAAACTCAGAGAAAACCCATGCAGTCGCCAGGAGAACGTACAGACTCCACACAGACAGCACCCGCAGTCAGGATCAAACACGGGTCTCTGGCATTGTAAGGCAGCAACTCTGTAACTTAATGACACCTTCCTATAGTATAGTGATCAAAACTGCAAATAATGTAGTACTCCGCGTGGTCTCGGCAATGTCTTTTACAGCTGTAACATGACTTTCCAATTCTTGTCCTTAATGGAGACGCAAGAGACTGCAGATATTGGAATCTTGAGCCAATGCTCAATTGCACTCAATGCCCTGACCGATAAAGGCAAGTATGCCACGTACCTTTTTTTAACCCTATTTCACTGCTGTCAGGGAAGTATGTACTTGTACCCCTCGGTCTCTCTGTTTTATAATACTTCCCAGGGCCGTTATTCACTGTGTATGTTCCGCCCTGGTTTAACTTCATATTGTGGATCAGTTGGCGCTTAAATTGGGGGATCTTGGGCATCACGGACGAATTGGGCCGAAGGGATCTGTTTCTGTGCTGGTTGATTGGATGACTATAACTAACCTCTCACTCCCTTGCTTATTAAGAATTAATTTGTGTCAAAATAAGTTAAAGTCTCTGCTTCCATTATCATTTGTGAAAGATGTTGTGGGGGAAAGAATAGTGTGGGCTACTAACTGATAAATGGGGTTGTGGATTGTGCTAATGTGGTGACAGGGAACTGCAGACAAAGCCTATATGTAGAGACATGGATATAATCTTAATTGATTATGTTGTAGTGTGCACCCATCATTGTAACAGAAAATTAGATCTACTGTTAACTAAGTTAGACTTGTAGATAATCATTTTATTCTGAAATCAAGAGCTAGTTTGTTACCTGATTAAGTATTTCTGTAACCTCCAATCTGTATACAAACCTAGTTTAAAGGGCCTGTCCCACTGTACGAGGTAATTCAAGAGTTCTCCCGAGTTCTCCCCTGATTCGAACTCGTGTAATGTACGTAGCGGGTACGTAGGAGCTCGTGGATGTCACGTAGCGGCTCGTACAAGTAACGGTAGGCACTCGGGAAATCCAGTAAACTCGTGAAGTCTGTGAAAAATGTCCACGAGTAAAAAAATACCCGTGATGAAAAAAATTGTTACTTTTTACTCATACGAGCCCCTACGTACCCGCTACGTACATTACACGAGCTCGAATCAGGGGAGAACTCGGGAGAACTCTTGAACTACCTCGTACAGTGGGACAGGCCCTTTACTGTTAATCAAGAGTCTGTGTAATCTTGTCACCTGAGCATGTAAAAGCTGCACCAAAGTCGTGCTCAGGAGATCAGCTTTGACTGGTCTCCTGGTGCGCACCAGTTTTAATAAATCGCCCGTTACTTCGAACACCAACTTCGCATGGCTTTTCCATTTGGTTCTACGAATGAAAATTGCAAAGATTCACAATTCTTTGAGGGATTTATTTTTTCCTCATTGCTGTTTTAACTGGGTGATCGTTTATTTTTGAAAGATGCTCCAAATTCTTCCTCGTGAGGAAAAATCCTCTCCATATTCACCCTGTAAAGATCGCTTGGTGGAAAGCACTACCATTATAAAAAGGTGTAGAGCACGACATATCCCAATGCGTAAGTGTTTGACACAGTTTTTTGAATGCAAGCGCGAAGCTATTTTTAATCCTAATCTGCCATAGTTTTTGACTTGCGGCAGGGATTATGTGCATTTGTCCGGTCCACAGCTGGCTTGTATATCCTGATTATTTCAATGAAATCAGAAATAAACTGTGTCAGCAACGATGTTTGGGAACTGGCTAATTAATATATTTACTGTAATGTCTGTAGATTTGCATGCTTCCCTAATCTTCTCTACCCATTGTGTTTCACAGTGACATCCACAACACAATGTGTAGGAAGGGACTGCAAATGCTGGTTTAAACCGAAGGTAGACACAAAAAGCTGGAGTAACTCAGCGGGACTGGCAGCATTTCTGGAGAGAATGAATGTTTTGGGTCGAGACCCTTCTTCACACTCAATTGATGTGTTTGCATTCAAACTTCATTGATTGATTGAATTGATTGAAAGATACAGCATGGAAACAGGCCATTCGGCCCACCGAGACCACACCGACCATCGATCACCCGTTCTCAATACTTCAAACCCACTTTTTCATCCACTCTCTACACACTAGCGGAAACTTATAGAGACCAATTAACCTACAAATCCACACATTCTCCCTGTGTCCGTGTGCGTTTTCACCGGGTCCTCCAGTTTCCTCCCACACTCTAAAGATGAACAGGTTTGTAGATTAATTGGTTTCTGTGAATGATAAATTCTTCCTAGTGTGTAGGGTAGTGCTAGTGTATGGGGTGATCGCTGGTCGGCGCTGACTCCGTGGGCCAAAGTGCCTGTTTCCGCGCTGTATCTCTATAGTGTGAAGTCTAAAGTAGAGTTTAGAAGGATATGGGCCAAATGTGGCCAAATGGGACTAGCATAGATGGGGCATCTTGATCGGCGTGGGCCGAAAGGCCTGTTTTCATGCTGTTTGACTCCATGACTATGACTCTCACTCACTTACCACAACAAGGCTACCGAAAACCTCCACCAGTGAAGTGAATTTAGGTTAAATTGCTCATGACAATCTCCGGTTTATTGCAAAAATTCTACTACTTTCAACAAAGCAAGCAACTTAAAGCTTTTAAACTACAGATAAAATAATGAAATTATGCAGAACACGCAATGCTTGTGTTTACTTCACAACATGAACATTTATTATTTCATGCTTTCATTTCTGTTCTGTCTGGGCTCATTGTTAGTGAATTTCATATTTTCCCAGTACCATTTATCAGGGCAACAGACTGTTATTAGAGCATTTGATTATAGCAGCAGTATTATGGACTCATGCTGAAACCTCTACACAGATGACATGAATCTAATCCTTCTATGTTCTTGTGTAAGAAGGAACTGCAAATGCTGGTTTAAACCGAAGATAGACATGATCAGCCATGATCACATTGAATGGCGGTGCTGGCTCGAAGGGCCGAATGGCCTACTCCTGCACATATTGTCTATTGTCTATTGACATAAAAAGCTGGAGTAACTCAGCGGGACAGGCAGCATCTCTGGAGAGGAGGAATGGGTGACATTTCGGGTCGAGTCTGAAGAAGGGTCTTGACCCGAAAGGTCACCCATTCCTTCTCTCCAGAGATGCTGCCTGTCCCGCTGAATTACTCCAACATTTTGTATCTACCTGCCAGGTATAATCATGGTTTTTGTGAACACTACCAAATATAACGCTGATTAATGTATGAACAGCCGCAAATAATTTTCCACAGTTCTTGTTTTGTATACAAATTTTATTCTGAATAAATTGATTAAAAAATATGTTTTGCCGAACCGGGCACAGTCATAGTCACTGAGTCAGCAGCATGAAACAGGCCCTTCAGCCCCACTTGCCCATGCTAACCAAGGTGCACCATCTATGCTAGTAACATCTGCCAGTATTTGGCCCGTGTCCCTCTGAACCCTTTCTATTCATGTACCTGTCCAAGTGTCTTTTAAATGTTGTTATAGTATCTGTCTCAACTACCTCCTCCTCATTCCATATACCCACCTCCCTTTGTATAATAAAGCTGCTCCTCAGGTTCCTATTAAAAAATGTCCCCCTCATCTTAAACCTATGTCCACTATGGGACTTGGTTCTTGATTCCACTACTCTAGGTAAAAGACAGTGCATTTACCCTATCAAATCCTTTCATGATCTTATACACATCTATAAGATATCCCCTCATCCTCCAGCACTCTAGGAATAAGGTCCTAGCCGGTTCAACCTCTCCCTATAGCTCAAGCCCTGGCAACATCCTCGTAAATCTTCTCTGCACCCTTTTCAGCTTATCAACATCTATCCTATCACAGGGTGACCAAAACCAAACAGAACACTGTAAATGTGGCCTCACTATTGTCCTGTACAACTATAGCATGACCTCCCAACTTCTATGTGTGTGAAAGAACTGCAGATGCTGGTTTACACCGATGATAGACACAGCATGTTGGAGTAACTCAGCGGGACTGGCAGCGTCTCTGGAGAGAAGGAATATGTGACGTATCTGGTCGAAACCCTTGTTCACACTGAGAGCTTGGGGAGAGGGAAATTGGAGATATGGAAGGATACATAGAGTGTAAGGTGTGAAAACATCAGATCAAAGCAGACGATGATCAAGGAAATGTAGAATGGTTAAATGTTGTCGGTTGAGGGGAAGGTCACAACAAGGCAAACAAACAGTAACAATAATCAGGAGGACAGTGAAACTAGTCAGAGAATTAGGGTGGGGAGGGACAGAGAGAGAGGGAAAGCAAGGATTACTTGAAGTTAGAGAGAATATAGTCATTACTCTGACTGATGAAGGCCAACGTGCCGAAAACATTCTATCTACCTGTGATGCCACTTAAACTTCACTTTTTGCTCAACCCAGCACAGACATGATGGGCTGAATGGCCTAATAGTGAGCCATGAATTTCTATTGTTCTATAAATATCTCCTCACTCACTAATAATTGTCAGATCTCCCCGTGTTTTAATTATGCTTGACGATATATTTCTATGAATCCGCTTTGCTTAAAATCTGCAAACCTGCGCTGATGATTAGAGTCAGGTTTAAGAGGCTTGTGGAGGATGTAATAAATCCTGCTTTCCATTTCCCTCTCTGTTCCAACTGTCATATAATATTCAGTCAGCGTTACATTGTCAAAGAGCACCCTGCATCACCTATCAGGTGACTGGCTGTTTGAGTCAGAGAGAGCAAGGGAATTACTGCAGTACAGTTGTGTAACAAGGGAGCTCATCTGTAGCTTCTGGAAGAGCAATTTTGTAAATTGGCGGTAGAATGCCGAATGCTGTTGTGTTTGCTGAAGAAAAAAAATTGTTAACCTTGCTTCAGAACTGGGCTATTTGCAAAAGATTGCATTTTCAATCATAGGGTTTCGTAATTGTTCTTCTCAAATAGCAATTATTGAAGAGTATAGCCGTGCAAAGTGAAAGACCAGAGCCGTTATATTGCTCTTCCATAGGATGTTGGAGCAGCGTGTTTAGATATAGACACACAGTGCTGGAGTGCAGTGCAGTGTAGGAAGGAACTGCGGATGCTGGGTTACAACGAAAATAGACACAAAATGCTGGTGTAACTCAGCAGGTCAGGTAGCATCTCTGGAGAAAATTGATGGATGGCGTTTTGGGTCAGAACCCTTCTTCAGACTGAAAGTAGAAGTGGTGGGGAGGGGGGGGGGGAAGGAGGGGGTGGAGTGGAACAAGAGGTAGGAAAAGGCCAGAACTCACTTAGAGCATGTCCACTAGCATAGACCAGTTGGGCTGAATGGCCTTTTCTGTTAAATCTGGGCCACATTGGCAACACCAGCATTTATTCATAGGAGCAGAATTAGACCTTTCGGCCCATCGAGTCTACTTTTCCATGGCTGATCTATCATTCCCTCTCAACTCCTTTCTCCTGCCTTCTCCCTGTAACCTTTGACACCCTTAAGGGGCTGTCCCACTGCGGCGACCTACTCTGCGAGTTTAGAAGAGTTTGCCCTCGACTCAAACTCGCAGCATGGTAGACACCTGGTCCTAGGAGGTCCTATGAGGTCACTGGATCTCTCCTTCATGCTCGAGGGAAGTTTCCGCATACTCGCGGCCTCAGTTTGGTCGAGGAAACATTTTCAGCATGTTGATCGGCGTGGTTCTTTTGAGTGGGTTCGCTATTTAGTTATAGGCAGTCGAGGGCAGCCGTAGGCAATCTGCTTCGCTGACCGGGCATCTTAATTGGCTCGTCGGAATTTTCAGGACCAAGGAAAACCGACTGGTAATGTAAAATGTCCGCTAAACTTTAGTATAAGTTGTCTGGCTTCTTAAAAGTGTCTCCACTCCTTCTCCCCCCCTTCTCTCCTCCTTCTCTCCTCCTTCTCTCCCCTTCTCTTCCCTTCTCTCCACTAAAGGGCCTGTCCCACTGACGCGACTTTTCAGCGACTGTCTTCGACCTTCAAGTGCGAGGGCACTCGCCTGAAAAACCTCGAGCTGGATCGACCGTCAGCGATGAAACCGCGAGCTGGATCGACCGACCGCACACACACACACACACACACACACAAACACATCGCAAAGGCGGGGGCCAGGGAAAGCGGGGGAGCGCTGTCTGAAATTTACACCGGCGATGAACAGGAAGGTAAAAGACGGCTGCACTCCCCTTCTCTCTCCCCCTCTCCACGCTCTCTAAAGGACTTACCGTAACTGTGCCAGCCATCTTTTACCGACGATCGATTCAGCTCGAGGTTTTTCAGGCGACTGCCCTCGAGCTTGAAGGTCGAAGACAGTCACTGAAAAGTTGCGTTAGTGGGACAGGCCCTTCATTAATCAGGAACCAGACAATCTCCGGTGCCTTCTTCTTCTTCTTCTTCTTCTTCTTCTTCTTCTTTTTCTTCTTCTTCTTGTGAATGAAACATAAACCAAAGGAATAGTTAGATCTCATGCTGGGTGTTGAGCAGCCAGGTTGTTGTCTCTGCCTCAATGTCTGCCAGGCCCTGAGCTCCATTTGGTGGGTAGTAGAGCGGGCACAAGAGATAACATGGTTGGCTGTCTGTTGTTCTGCTCTGCATTCACAGGATGGGCTCTGGCGGAGTCCCCATCTCCACATGCTGGCACTGAAACGCCCAACTCCAGTACGAAGTCTATTGAGCTTCACCCATGCTCCTCTGGGGAGGTCAGACTCTGGACAGCTTTTATCTGGTGAAGAGATGTAGCTGTGTAATGGAGATGAGGTTGCCTTCCACTCCTGTGACCACTTGGTGGCTATCCAGTGTGCTTTTGTCTCAGTTGGCTGGATGGATGCTAGGAGTTGTTTTCCATGTGGATCTCTGCTGATACCTGATGGAGGAGGTGATCTGGGTCCATGGCACGACGAGATAGTGCCAGAGTTGCTGCTTGCCTTCGGATCCCTGCAGGCGGAATGCCTGCAAGTATAGGGAGCTGCTCGACTGGAGTAGGTTGAAGGCACCCAGTGATGGTTCACAAGGTGCTGTTCAGGCTCGTGTCTACCAGGTTAGTATGTCTACTTCGACTCCATACGGGTGCGCAGTACTCAGCTGGAGCATACACAAGAGCTAAGGCAGAGGTGCGAAGAGTTGATGGACTGGCTCCCCAACTTGTTCCTGCCAGGCCTCGGATGAGGCCGCTACGTGCCATGACCTTGTCGCGGAGACCAGCCAGGTGTTGACGAAATGTAAGCGACCTTTCCAACTTTATGCTGAGGTAAGTGGGTGTTTGTTGGAAGTCCAAGACCTATAGGCCCCTGAGATATTGTTGAGCCATCTTCTTGTAGGTGGGTTTATGGCACGAGCTGCCAGAGGAGGTAGTTGAAGCAGGTACTATAACAGCATTTAAAAGATGTGAACAGGTCCATGGATAGGAAGGGTTCAGAGGGATATGAGCCAGATGTAACAAATGGGACTAGTTTGATTCGGTATATTGATCGGCATGGACGAGTTGGGCCGAAGGGCTTCATGCTGTGCTGTATTATTCTATGGTAGTCTTTCCAGTGGAGGTACACCCAATGACAACAGTCAAGAGTCAAGGGTGTTTAATTGTCATGTACAACGGGAGTAGAACGATGAAATTCTATCTTGCTGCATCTTTACCGGCATATAAATACAATAACATAACAAATAAGTATACAATAAACAACAATGCATAATATAATTTGAAAGGTACATGGATAGGACACGTTTAGAGGGCAGGTGGAACTAGTGTAGCTGGGACATGTTGGCTGATGTTGGCAAGTTGGACCGAAGGGCCTGTTTTTATGCTGTATGATTCTATCACTCTAATAAATTATTAGTTATACTAGATAACCAGATTCTAATTGTACAAACAGAAGTGCGTCTTGCAAGCTAATACAAAATCCCTTGTGGTTTGGAGCTGAGGTAGGGTTGTGGTTCGGGTTGTGCAGGATGGTTCAAGAGCCTATGGTAGATGAGACCACGCCATTCTTGAATCTGGAAGTAATGGCTCTCAGGCTCCTGTACCTTCTTCCTCATTGTAGCAGTGAGATGAGTGTGTGGCCAGGCTGGGATGGTTCCTTGATGATATATGAAGGGTCCCGACCCGAATCGTCACCGATCCCTTTTCTCCAGAGATGCTGCCTGATCCGCAGAGTTACTCCTGTATTTTGTGTCTATCAATATATGATAAACCCATTGTTGATCTGTGGCAAGTACGGACATGATAGGGTGAGTGGCCACCTCCAGAAGCATAGATTTCTGTGATATCCCTGGAGATGGGCTCATCATAGGGCCACCATAATCTGAAATAACCAAATACCGGTTGTATAGACTATGATCGTATCCTTCAAGTAAAGGCAGATCTAATTGTGGTGATTAAAGTGATTGAAGGATTAGATACAGCAGGAACAAAACTATTTCTTTGATTTTTTTTTGTTTAGTTTAGAGATACAGCACGGAAACAGGCCCCTCAGCACAGTGAGTCCGCACCGACCTGCGATCCCCGCACATTAACATTATCCTACACACACTAGGGACAATTTACAATTAAACCAAGCCAATTAACCTAGAAACCCGTACGTCTTTGGAGAGTGGGAGGTAACCGGAGATCCTGGTGAAAAATCACGCAGGCCACGTGGAGAACGTAAATCTCCGTACAATATCCCCCCTGGTCAGGATCGAACCCTGGTCTCTGGCGCTGTAAGGCAGCAACACTAACGCTGCGCCACCGTGACGCCCAATGGGGCAGTCAATAGCAGTTGGACGTAAAGTCGGAGCCAGAAGTTTACAGAACGTGGAACATAGAACTGTATAGCATTGGAAGAGGCCTTTCAGTCCACAATGTCTGTTCCCAATGTGATTCCAAGATAACTAATCTCATCTCCCTGCACATGATCCATACCGCTCCATTCCCTGCAGATCCATAGAGTCATAGAGTCATACAGCGTGAAAACAGGCCTTTCAGCCCAACATGCCCACGCCGAGCAACATGTCCCATCTACACAAGTCCCACCTGCCTGCGCTTAGCCCATAATCCTCGGAACCTATCCTATCCATGTAGCTGTCCCAATGTCTTTTAAACGTTGCAATAGTACCTGCCTCAACTACCTCATCTTGCAGCTTGTTCCATACACCCACTACCCTTTGTGTGAAAAAGCTATGCCATAAGTTCCTATTAAATCTTTCCCCCTTCACCTTAAACCTATGTCCTCTGGCTCTCGATTCCCCAAGTTTGGGCAAGAGAATCAGTGCGTACACTTGATCTATTCTTCTCATGATTTTGCACAACTCTATATGATCACCCCTCATCGTCCTGCGCTCCAAGGAATAGAGTCCTTACAATGTGAGTTATACAGTGTGGGAAGCAGGCCCTTCGGCCCAACTTGCCCACACTGACCAATCTACACTTGTCCCATCGACCTGTGCTTGGCCCATAACCCTCTAAACCTGTCCTATCCATGCACCCGTTCAAAAGTCTCTTCATCGTCATGATAGAACCTGCCTCAACTACCTCCTCCGTCCGGCACCTCGTTCCATACACCCACCATCTCTGGAGCTGTGAGGCAGCAGCTCTACCAGCTGCTCTAAACACCTTCTCTTTTGCAAGATTCAATTCCTCTTGGAAGTAATCTGACTCAATGACCTACGAGACCTGGACTATCATTGATACTGGGAGGAACAAAATGCACACAGCCTGGAGTGAAAAGAACTAATACCAACAGCCTAGAAAAGCTTGCCTGCATAATGTCGGTGCCTAATGAAACAGTTAGTTATTATGAGGTGCTGGCTGAACGAACCATTTCAAGAAACTATTACCTAATTAGGGAATAGCCTGTGGCATTCCAATTGTTGCAAGTTAGGTGCTGGACTCAATCATTAAAAATTACATAAGCGCCTCATCATCGCTACATTCTGCTGCCTATCTCCTGGGAACATAAGGTTCTAATAGCCATTTTTTATGTTACTGCAAATATTCTTGAGTGCTGAAATATTCTTGAGGCAAAAAAAATAAAATAATTTTGAAGGCAGACAATAGAAGTCTACTTTTCAAAAAAGCTGTTGAAAGTGAAGGAAATGCCTGAAGAAGGGTCTCGACCCCAAACCTCTCCTATCCTTTTTCTCCAGAGATGCTGCCCGACCCGCTGAGTGACGGCAGGATTTTGTGTCCATCTTCCAGGAAATATGAAACCTTCCATAGATTTAAAGCGCCTCTGATTGAGTCATCAAGCACAGAAACAGGCCCTTCGGCCCAACTTATCCATGCTGATTAAGATGCTCCATCTAAGCTGGGCAGGTACATACATAGGAAAGGTTTAGAGTGATATGGGCCAAATGTAGGCAGGTTGGGCTACTGTAGGGAGGGCTGTTTAGTCAGAATGGGCAAGTTGGGCCGAAGGCACTGTTTCTGTGCTTTATGACTATGACTCCATGACTAAACTAGTCCCATTTGTTTGGATTTTTTCTGTATCTCTCTGAACCTTTCCGATCCACGTACTTATGCAAAATCTTCTAAATGTTGTTACCGTAGCTACCTCAACTACTTTTTATGGTCACTCATTCCACATATGTATGAGCACCATCTATGTGTAGTTTAGTTTAGTTTCGAGATAGAGCACAGAAACAGGCCCTTGGACGCACTGAGTCTGCACCAACCAGCGATCCCCGCTCATTAACACAACCCTACACAAACTAGGGACAATTTTTAACATTTACACCAAGCCAATAAACCTACAATTCAGTAAGTTTTTGTAATGTGCGAGGAAACCGAAGATCTCGGAGAAATCCCACCCAGGTCACGGGGAGAACGGAGAAACTCCGTACAGACAAGCAGGATCGAACCCGGGTCTCTGGCTCTGTGAGGCAGTAGCTCTACCGCTATGGCACTGTGCCACCCAAAATGTGAAAAAGATGCACCTCAGGTTCCTGGTCAATCTTTCCCCTCTCACCTTAAACCTTAACCCTATGCCCTCTAATTAATTCCCCAACCCTGGGAAAAAAGACTGAATGCATTCATCCTATCTATGCTCTGAACGATTCTATGCACATATAATTTCACCCCTCAGCCTCCCGCTGTCCAAGGAATAATGTCAGCCTGCCAAACCTCTCCATATAACTCAGTCTGCCAAGTCTTGGAAACATCCTTGTAAATGTCATCTGCATTCTTTGAAGCTTAATGCATTAGCAGTTAGAAGCTTCTATCATTTACATTATCAATCCACAAGACAAGGTATTTACGAGGGGAAAAGACATATTGAATCTACAGAGTAATTTCCTGTGTATTCCAGTTTCATCCAGGGCAGGAAAATCAAGGGGCAACTTTTTCACTCAGAGGGTGGTGGGTATATTGAACAAGCTGCCAGAAGAGGTAGTTGAGGCAGGTACTATAACAGGCAATAGGATAGGTGAGTCGGGACAGGCAGATTGGCGTTATGGGGAGAAGGCAGATGAATGGGGTTGAGAGGGAAAGAAAGATCAACCATGATCGAATGACAGACTTGATGGGCCAAATAGCCTACCTCTGGTCCTACAACTTGTGAACTTATGCCAAACATGCTAAGAGGGCATTTGCATTTGGCCCATATCCCTCTGAACCTGTTCTGTCCATGTACCTGTCTAAATGTTTCTTAATCGTTGCGATAGTGTCTGCCTCACGTACGACAGCTCATATACTGCAACCACCCTTTGCGTGAAAAACATATCCCTCAGGTTCCTATTAAATCTTTCCCCCCTCATCTTAAACCTATGCCCTGTGATTCTCGATTCCCCTACTCTGGGCAAGAGACTCTGTGTGTCTATCCGATCTATTCCTCTCAAGATTTTGTACACCTGTATAAGATCACCCCTCATCCTTCCACGCTCTAAGGAATAGAGTCCAAGCCTGCACAACCTCTCCCTATAGCTCAGGCCCTCGAGCCCTGGCAACATCCTCATAAATCTTCTCTGCACCCTTTCTAGCTTGTCAACATCTTTCCTGTAACAGTGCCCAAAATTGAACATAATATATATAATCTTATACAACTGTAACATAACCTCCCTAATTCTAGACTCAATACCTTGACAGATGAAGGCCAATGTTAAAATATTTGCCTTTTCAACATTGGCCTGAGAATGAGCAGATGAATAACTTTCCCAAGAAAACACTAAGTTAGAAATTAAAAGAAAACAAGTAGCTGCTGATTGATGGTTCAGCAAAATGACACATCTTCTGAGAGAGCAGAGCTAAATGCTTATCTGTGGGTGTACAATTCCAATTGATGAACTGTGTCACTGGCTCATTGCAGTCAAACTAAGGGAAAAATAAAGAGCTTGTGTGGCACGGTGGAGCAGCGGTAGAGTTGCTGCCTTACAGCGCTAGAGACCTGGGTTCGATCCTGACATGGGTGCTGTCAGTACGGAGTTTATCAATCAATCAATCAGATCATTCAATCAGATTTATTCATCACATACACAATAAAATGCAGTGAAATGAACTTGCCACCAGTGGTAAATTAAAAAAAGAACACACAATCTATATACCTTTAAAACTGTGTGTGTGTGTGTGTGTGCGTGTGTTTGTGTGTGAGTGTGTGTGTGTGTGTGTGTGTGTGTGTGTGTGTGTGTGTGTGTGTGTGTGTGTGTGTGTGTGTGTGTGTGTGTGTGTGTGTGCGTGTGTGTGTCATATTTTTGGCCTTTGATTCGTTACTCTGCCAAAACCAGACGATAAAACGCCGAGATTTTTACCATTTCGCTAGCAATTTCACTTTTACATTCGTTCATCCACTCCTCATTAAATTTCGTTATTTTTCTGTACACATTTTTAATGAACTCCTTCCCCCCCCCCCCCCCCACTCACTCACTTTTTCGCCTCCTGCTGGCCAGCGACCATAACGTCTGCTGCCGCCCGGCTCTCCTAAAAAACGCCGCGATTTTACTTCCTTCACTTCCCCCCCCCGGCCCGGCTCTGTCATGCTGGCCGAAGCCAAAGATCGCCTGCTCCCCCCGCTGCTTTTCGCTGTCCTCGCTGGCTTGCACTGTCCAAAAATCCCGGTTGTCAACAGCCTGTCGGCCCGCAGGCACATTGACGGCGTACGCAGCGTCTCGACGGGCGTACGCAGTGTCTCGACGTCGTATGCAGCGTCTTGATGTCGTACGCCTAGCGCGTGGCGTTGCACGATGATGTCAGGCCGCCCCCTCCCCTTGCAACCGCGCGTTGCGGGAACAGACCCGACGGGTCTGCACTTGGTCTAGTACACAATAAAAATTTAACACAAACATCCACCACAGCATTCTTCACTGTGGTGGAAGGCACAAAGTAGTCAGTCCTCCCCCATTGTTCCCCCGTGGTCGGGGCCATACATGACCTGCGTGGGTTTTCTCCGGGTGTTATGGCTTCTTCCCACAGGTTTGTAGGCTAATTGGCATGTTGTAATTGTAAATTGTCTTTAGTTGTTTGTAGGATAGTGCCTGTGTGCGGGAATCGCTGGTCGGCACGGACTCAGTCGGCCGAAGGGCCTGTTTCCGCACTGTATCTCTAAACTGAACTAATCCAAGTAGCTGCTGACTGACGGCTCAGCATACTGATACATCTTCCAAGACAGAGCAGAGCTAAGTGCTTATCTGTGAGTGAGTGTGTGAACGATTCCAATCGATGAACAGTTCCACTGGCTCATTGTAGCCAAACTAAGGGAAAAATAAAGAGCTTAAAGTGGCTGCTTGGTTTTGTTAGAGAACGCTACTCCCATGTGGCTGATGTGAACTACATAGCTTTGGGATTGGATTAATTCTCATAGTCATAGAGCTTGGAAACAGACCCTTCAGCCCAACTCGTCTATGCCGACCAAGATGCCCCATCTATGCTAGTGCCACCTGCCCGTGTTTGGCCCATATCCCACTAAACCTTTCCAAATCATGACCATCCAAAGGGCCTGTCTCACTTGCCGATTTTTTCGGTGACTGCCAGCGTCATTGCCTTGGATGGAGCTGTTTCCAAACCATGCTGTGATGTATCACGATAAAATACTTTCTATGATGCACCTGTAGATGTTGGTGAGAGTTGTTTGAGACCTGCCAAACCTCCTAAATCTTTTAAGGAATTAGAGGTGTTGGTGGAATTTCTTGGCCATTGCTTCGATGTGGTTAGTCCAGGACACGTTGCTGGTGGTATTTACTCCTAGCAACTCCTAGGACATTCTCTTTGATGGGAAGGATGGGAAGGATGGGAATACTGGGTGGTGGGAGACAGGGGAATGTAGGTAATCAGAGGTACTTGAGTATCCTTGCTTGCGAACCACAAAACTCTCCCAGGAGGCCGCGGCCCTTGCTCTGCTGAACGGAAGACCCGGCGGATCGCAGCCCGCAGGAGGAAGTCGCATAGCGGGGTCCGCTGAGCCGTCAGTCAGCAGCTACTTGGATTAGTTTAGTTTAGAGATACAGTGCGGAAGACCCGGCGGATCGCAGCCCCTGCTCGGACCAGAGACCAGAGACCGGGAGGATGGAGCCAGCGATGACGGACGTGACGGGCGAGGAGCAAGGCCAGTAGAGGAGGAGAGGAAACCGGGGCCTGGCCTACTGTTCCCTTAAGGTCAGTTGCAGGAGGCATCTCCAGGGGACAAAGATGGACGTGCGAGGAGAGGGACATGGCGTCCAAGGGAGGAGATGGCTGGAGGCCAGCAACAGTCTGGAACAGGCACTGCTCGTA
Source organism: Malacoraja senta (assembly GCA_038087875.1). Lineage (NCBI taxonomy): Eukaryota > Metazoa > Chordata > Chondrichthyes > Rajiformes > Rajidae > Malacoraja > Malacoraja senta. Next base: position 78,683,320 of record CM075977.1, on the reverse strand, counting down.
AGAACTGGAGCGTGGTCTTCGAAAATGGTGCCAAAACATGTTGCCTCTTGCATGCAGCCTCAGTAGACCATTTCTGTACACTTGTTAATTGGGGATTGGGGGTACAATGGCAACCCTCTGCTGGACTGTTTGTAAGATAAAGAATGTCACTGTGTTAGCACTATGCACATGTAACAATAAAAGCACCATTGAACCATTGAAAAATGTCAATAAAACAAAACAGAGAAAGTAGATCAGGCAACACCTACTGAATGAGAAGCAGTTAACCTTTCTTGTTGATGACCTTAATGATTATTGGCAGAAAGCATTCAGGTTGAACAAAACAAGTAAGAGAGGTAGATAAAAGTTTGACTTTTATTACAGTGGATCGAAATGCAAGTGTCAGGAAGTCCTGGTGAAAAAAAGAACGGGCTTTGTCAAACCCACACCTGGGGTGGTACATGTAGTTTTGGTCTTCTTGTTAAATAAAGGGTGCAGTAGGCCAGACCCCAGTTCCCCCTCCTCTTCCTCCGGCCTTGTTCCTCACCCACCATCACTGGCTCCATCCTCCTTGTCTCTGGTCTTCGGGGGGACGAGCAGGGGCCGGCTTCCAGAGGATACACAGTTCATTTTCAAGTGGGGATGAGAAGGTGACCTTAGTTAGTTATTTAGTTTATTTATTGTCACGTGTACAGAAATATAGTAAAATGCTTAAATGTAGAAACAAGGAAGTGCAAATGCACTTCACAAAAGGACACAGAGTGCTGGTCAGGCAGCATCTCTGGAGAACGTAGATAGGCGACGTAGCATGTCGACACCTGTGTCCTTTTAATCAGCACCTGCAGTTCCTTGTTTCTATATTTTGACTGCTCCACTGTGGAAGAACGATCTTGACCCAAAACGTCACTTATCCATGTTCTCCAGAGATTAGTCATTAGTTTATTGTCATGTGTACCAAGGTACAGTAAAAAGCTTTTGTTGCGCGCTAACCAGTTAGCGGAAAGACAATACATGATTACAATTAAGCCATCCACAGCGTACAGATAAAGGGGATACTGTGAATAACATTTAGTGCAAGATAATGCCAGTTAAGTCCGATAAAAGACAGTACGAGGGTCTCCGACAAGGTGGATGGTAGTTCAGGACCACTCTCTAATTGTTGGTTCGATGGTTCAGTTGCCTGGTAACAGCTGGGAAGAAACTGTCGCTGAATGTGGAAGTGTGCGTTTTTAGACATCTATACCTTTTGCTTGATGGGAGAGGAGAGAAGAGGGAGTGGCCATGTTCTATCTACACTAGTCCCACCTGCTGTGTTTGGCCCATATTCCTCCTGCGTTAGGACCATATCCCTCCATAAATTAAACTAAACAACTAAACTAAACTTAAACTAAGTGATAGGTGAATACAGGTGAAGGTTTTTTTTATTGGCAGATGGATGGACAAACGTTAGAGATGAAATGGTGACAAATTGAGACAAATGGTAGACAAGGAGACAAAAGAGTGTTGATAAGGAGAGGAGAGAGAGAGATGTGTCGGCTGAGGGAGGGATGTGGAGGCATAATGGTTAAATGTTTCACCATGTATGTTGTGGTGGATCATTTACAAACATCAGCCTTGCAGTGGGGCTTTGCAGCAAGTAGAGTTTGAATCCCATGGTGGTTGTCAGTGCATTTTAATCCAGTTAGTAAACACTGAATTAATAAGCTAAAATCAGTATCCATAAAATTCGATTTTTGCCAAATACCTACCTGGAGACTTGAAAGTCCTAAAAAATTGACGCAGCTGTTAGAGCTGCTGCCTCACAACATCAGAGTCCCAGTTTCGATCTTGAACTCGGGTGCTGTCTGTGCGGAGTTTGCACGTTCTCCATGTGACTTTCAATGATTCAACGGTTCTTTATTATCAAGTAAGCACAGCACAGTGAAATTCTTTTGCACAACCCACAAATGCACAGTCACCCTATTTTGGCGCCGTTTACAAAGAAAAAGTTCAAAGATCAAAGTCCAAAGCCCGGTCGACATGCTGGAAGTACTGGAGTGCCCCTGATCCAGGTAAGGCCAGGTAAGCCCCAGGCTGCTACAGGCCCGGCAGGATCTGGCAGATCCATTCTAACAGCCGACTTCTACACCCAATCTATGGGTCGAATTTGCCCCCTACGGCTGGGGCTCTGGAACTCCGGCCCAGCAGATCAGTTCCCATAGCCGACTTACTTTGTTAGTACGCCCTTCCACCCACTGACCCCGTGCGTACTAACTCCGTACAGACAGCACTCGTAGTCAGGATCAAACCTGGAACTCTGGCGCTCTAAAGCAGCGACTCTATTGCTGCACCACCATGCTGTTCAACTGAATGACAGAAAATAAAGACAAAATTTGACCCAAGGCCGGATTATGAGCCGAACGTCTGCTTCTTTGTTATAGGGGCCAGAGATCAGAAAATCCTGGAAAAAAACTTTCTGATTAAGAATTCAGAACTTTTGCCACAGCTCCAAAGCTCATTAGAACCTGCCCTTTATTCTCCGATTAATAAGATCTTGATGAAAAGGGCAGTATTTTAATTGCACAGCATTTCTTTGGCAGGAGGTAGAGGATGACAACTGACAAGGATAGACAGCCAATACCGAACCATGAGAAATGCTAAATCGTGCCCTAAATCTCACAAATGGCCTGCCTCAAATTGATTTTTCTAGCAGAACATTAGTCAAGAACATCCCACCAAATCACTCCCTCCTGTTAGTGCAAGCTTGCGAAAAATTTACTGTTTGGTATCTGTCGACACGTTATGGATCATCAATAAGCTCTGAACCATAAAATACACATCTGTTCATATTTGTCGCAATCCACCTGAGCTGTAGAACATTACATAAATCCAACAAGCCAATAATTAATAATTTGTTGTTTAGCAATACAGTTCAGCACTCAGCAATGTCAATGTAAAGATGCAGGTATGAAATGAAGCAACAGGAACAACTAGGGAGCGGTCCTAAGCTACCATCTACCCCATTGGAGACCCTTGTGCTATGTTAACTGGACTTTATCTTGCACTAAATTTCATTCCATTTAAGGGCCTGTCCCACTTGGGCGACCTAATCTGCGAGTTTAGAAGAGTTTGCCCTTGACTCAAACTCTCAGCATGGTCGACACAAGGTCTATGAGGTCGCTGGAACTCTCCTTCATGCTCGAGGGAAGTTCCCGCATACTCTCGGCCTCAGCTAGGTCGCGGAAAAATTTTCAGCATATTGAAAAAACTTTTGCGAGTAAAATTTGGTCGGCATGGGTCTTTTTAACTCGTAGTGCAGTGGAGTGGGGTCGCTATTTACTTACAGGCAGTTGAGGGTAGCTGTAGGCAATCTCCTTCGCTGACCGGGCATTTTGATTGGCTCATTGGAGTTTTAGGACCAAGGAAGACCTACCAGTAGGTAAAATGCCTGCTAAACTATATTATACTTCTTAAAAGTGTCTCCACTCCTTCTCCCTCCCTTCTACCCCCCTTCTCCCCCCCCTTCTCTCTCCTTCTCTCCCATTCTCCTCCCCTTCTCCCCCTGAACTGAACTTTATTTATAGAGCAGTTTAAAAACAACCACTGTTGCAACAAAGTGCTGTACATGACTAATCATAAACATAAAACAAAACAATAAAAACATTAAAAGACAGTAAAAACAATTAAAAACAATAGAAACACTAGAACAGGAGCAAAGTCTCATGCAGGGTCAAAAGCCAAGGAATAGAAAAGGGTTTTAAGACTAGTTTTGAAAATGGACAGTGAAGGGGCCTGTCTAATGTGCAAAGGTAGAGTGTTCCATAATGTCGGAGCAGCAACAGAGAAGGCTCTATCCCCTCTGAGCTTCCACTTAGACCTCGGTACCTCCCCCCCCCCCTTCTCTCTCCTTCTCCCCCCGTTCTCTCCCCTTCCCTCCCCCCCCTGCGCTCTCTAAAGGATTTACCGTTACTGTGCCGCCGTTTTACCTTCATCTTCATCGCGCAGACACGCTCCTCCGCATTCCCTGGCCCCCGCCTCCACGATGTGTGTGTGTGTGTGTGTGTGTGTGTGTGTGTGTGTGTGTGTGTGTGTGTGTGTGTGTGTGTGTGTGTGTGTGTGTGTGTGCGCGCTTGCGGTCGGTCGATGCAGCTTGCGGTTTCAACGCGGACGGTCGATCCAGCTCGAGGCTTTCCAGGCGAGTGCCCTCGAGCTGGAAGGTCGAAGACACTCTTTTTAACTCGTGGATTAGGTCGCCCAAGTGGGACAGGCCCTTTACCCTCCATCTGTACACTGTGCTCGACTTGATTGTAATCATGTACACGTCCACCACCAATTTTCTGGCAACTGGTGGGCTGGCCGCTCCTTTAATCTGAACAAAATCCCACCCCCCCCCCCTCCTCCCCGCTCCCTCTGAAAATGTGGCACCTAGGCCAGGTGAGACAGGTGATGATTGAATGGTGGAGTAGACTCGTTAGGCTGAATGGCCTACTTCTACTCCTGTTACTTACCAACTTGTGAACTTATGGAAGATGAGTGTATGAAAGGAGGGAGGAGAAAGGAGCAGGGTGATTTGGGCGGGTTGGTGGAAAAATGCGTGCACAGCAGGGTGGGCGGGGGAACGGAGTTGGCAAAGGAAAAGGCAAATCTTATTGGAGAAGTATTCAATGGAGACCTAACCTCGATGGATAGTTGTGGGAGAGATTCTGAAATTCCTGCTCCCAGTTGTTGAGGGAAGTGATGAACACACCATACTCCACAAGGAACAAATTCCATCTGCTGGATATCTGTCTTCAGGCCACGTTGAATCATTATCCCCACCTCAAAATTAATAGGTCAAAGAGCGTGGTTGCCTCATTCAAAATCAGAATCTCGCCTGAACAATGGATTCATTCATTCAACTTCTGCATAATGTAATCTCAGTGGTTCTCAATCAACTTCCACAGAACACTCTTGTCAAATACTCCCAGAACCGCTCTCAAATATGTGCATCTATTTGAGTTGTATTTTCATTTTGTCTTTCTTTGGAGATTATATGCATATATATATATTTATATATAATGTGTGTTTCCATAAATACAGCATTCAGTAGTGAAACTGAAGGTCTCCAATCTTCCAGGTTATTTTCCTGTTTTTTATGTAATATTCCCATTGTTTCATATTCTGTATTTTAAGTAGTATAAATCGTGGTGTGTAGCCAAAATAATGAGATGAAGCAAAAATAAATAAACTTGTATAAACTTGCATTTTTGGGACATTTTTCAAGCAGGATTTCATCAAATCCTTAGGCTAATTTATACCAGAAAGATTACATTAATGTTGTAATTAAATAACTCTATATAAGCCAAATTCTGATTATGCTTATGATTTTTATGATTTTTCACCCGATTAGATGGTTTTCTGATGTCCCAAATTTTTGCAGCACAACGTGAGTAGCAGTGTCCGTTTGGTCATGTGTGAAATGTGCGAATTAAATGCAGTGTAACCGGTTTTATATTTATTGTTTCTTTTTTATTGTTTTTATTTTGTGTTTAAGCTTTCCATTGAAATACTTAATAATGAAAGAACTTAAAATCAAGAACTAAAAATCTAGTTTGCTCACCTATCTTATCGATGTCTCATTCTCTAGTCCCTCCCATTGTCTAACATTGTCAATGCTATAACTTTTTTGTTTTGCACTCGTCACGATTTAAAAGAATAAATTCAAACAACATGACTATAATGACCCTGGCATGAACTACGGGCCTCGTGGTGGGTTACGTGCCGACATTTTGTAAGGGAGCTTAGAAATTAGTTTAAAAAATCTATTTTTTTTCAAATTTTGAAAGAATAAAATGTTGGTCACATTTTGGTCGATTTTGATCACAAATTAGCTCAAAAGGATCATAGGTAGCCCCATTTTTTAATGCTGCAGTATTTCATTATCTATATCCATATTACTAAAAGTAAGATCTTGACCACTTCCTGTTTTTCTGTTTCATGATTTTAGAAAAAACGCTGCCACTGAAGAAAAATCATTGCAAATGGTTGGGTGGGGTTTTGGGTTGAAATAAAAAGCATTGCAAATGGTTGGTTAGTGGTTTTGGGTTGAAGTAAAATGCCCTGCAAATGGTTGGGTGGGGTTTTGGGTTGAAGTAAAATGCCCTGCAAATGGTTGGTTTGGGGTTTTGGGTTGAAGTAAAAAGTACTGCAAATGGTCGGTTTGGGGTTTTGGGTTGAAGTAAAAAGTACTGCAAATGGTCGGTTTGGGGTTTGGGGTTGAAGGTAAAAGCACTGCTAATGGTTGGTTTGGGGTTTTGGGTTGAAGGTAAGAGCACTGCAAATGGTTGGTGGTCTAAACTTGACAATTTCCTGCTTGCACTGTATATTGAATTTAGATAAAATGCTACCACGTACGGCTGTGATTTTTGGCCATCTTAGGGAGAGGTCACGACTGTCTGAGCTGTGAATCAACTGAACACACTGAATGTCTACTGAACTGTGAGTGTGGTGTTTTGTGTGGTTTTATGGTGGTTTTATGGTGGTTTCACCCTGCATGAAATGGTATGAAACTGCATTTGAATGTGGTGGCCTTGCACCCTGCATGAAATGGTATGAAACTGCTTTTGAATTTGGTGGCCTTGCATCCTGCTTGAAATGGTATGAAACTGCACTTGAATTTGGTGGCCTTGCACCCTGCTTGAAGTGGTAAGAAGCTGCACTTGAATTTGGTGGCCTTGCACCCTGCTTGAAGTGGTAAGAAACTGCACTTGAATTTGGTGGCCTTGCACCCTGCTTGAAATGGTAGGAAAATGGATTTGAATTTGGTGGCCTTGCACCCGGCTTGAAATGGAATTTCAAGGAATAGCCGTGAGTCAACTGCCAGCCCACCAGCCGTGAGGGACTGAGCTGCCACCCCAAGAAACCATTTGGCCCACAATGTCCATACTAGACCTCTGGAGAACAGTCCCTTCAGCCCACAACCCCCATACCAGCGCTCCAGAAAGCCCCCCCCCCACTGGCCACCAATATTGGAATTGGTGGAGAGGTGGAATATTGCGTTGGGGGACCAGCCCTCCCTTGTGAACATGGGACCCAATGGGTCCCAGTTAGTCTAGTATATTACTAAAACTCTCATCTTGTTTGTTTGTTTGTACATATGCTTGCGTGCGTATTCTGGAAACTCTGCCAAAATGGTACATGATAGCGCTACAATTTTTGGCCCAACTTACTTACCATTGTCCTATGGTGTGCATTAGACAACTTTCGTTCAGATTGATGTTATATTTTACAAGTCATTGACATTTTAAACTTTAAAAAATCACTTTTCCACTTGCCCTGCCCATCAGCCACGTTTGATGTCACCGAAACTCTGCCAAAATGGTATACAATAGCGCTACAATTTTTGGCCCACCTTACTCACCATTGTCCTGTGATGAGACTACCAAGTTTTGTTCAGATTGATGTTATATTTTACAAGTTATTGACATTTTAAACTTTACATAAAACACTTTTCCACTTGCCCTGCCCGTCAGCCACGTTCGACATCACAACAACATCATAATGGGATCTTAAACTTTAAAAAATCACTTTTACACTTGCCCTGCCCGTCAGCTGTGTGCGGGATTTGAAATGACAGCTCGTGCGCAGTGGGCCTGGGATCTGTGCGTGAGGATTTAAAAATAACTGAAAGTCTCCCCGTGGGTGCGCAGAGGGCCCGGTATCCGAGCGTGTAGAATTTGAAATGACCACGGCGCTGAGGCTGGGGCTAGGTCTGGGGGGCGGCGGCGCTGCTGCTCCAGGCCCACGGAGAGGGAGAGGAGCGGGACCCAGGGCAAGGACTAGGCGGGAATGAGGGAGAGGGGTTAGGGACAGAGAGGGAGTTGAAAGTGGGGGAGGTGAGGAGGGAGAGTGGGGGTGGAGGGGAGATAGAGGGAGAGGAGGGGGGTGAGGGGGAGGTAGTTAGTGGGGGATAGAGGGAGAGGAGGACAGTAGGGGAGGTGAGGAGGGAGAGTGGGGGTCTGGGATAGGGAGGAGGTGAGGAGTGGGGGGAGGAGGGGTTAGAGGGAGAGGAGGGGGTAGGGAGGGTAGAGGGTAGAGGGGTTCTGGAGGGAGGGACGGAGTGATTGAGGGTAGGGGAAAGGAGAGGGAGGGAGAGGCGAGAGAGGGAGAGGGGAGGAGGAGAGGGGAAAGAAGAGGGAGGATGAAGAGGGAGGGGGAGGGAGTGCTGTAGGATGAGAGGGAATGGAGGAGGATAGGGGTAGGAAGAGGGATGGTGAAATAATGGAGAAGGGGAGGGGGAAGAGAGAGGAGGGGAGGGAGGGGGTGAGGGGAGGAAGCAGAGGAGGGTTGGCGGAGGGTGGGTAGAGGGGGGATAATGGAGGAGGGGAATAGGGGACTAAAGAGGGAAAGTGAGAAGTCGTACAAGTTAATGCCATTTTATACTTAAAAAACATTGCAGTCGCATTCCGATTGCCAGCCGCGCCAGTGCAGTTGGGGGACGGTTGCCGTCACTTGCCTCACAACGGGAACCGGTCAGCCTCGCCTGCACAGTTGGGGGCTATGGGTGAGTGGTGAAATATTGCGTTGGGGGACGGGCCCAACGGGTCCGCACTTGGTCTAGTGATTTGTTTAAGAAGGAACTGCAGATGCTGCAAAATCGAAGGGAGACAAAAATGCTGGAGAAACTCAACGGGTGAGGCAGCACCTATGGAGCGAAGGAAATAGGCAACGTTTTGGGTCAAGACCCTTGTTCAGATCTAGTGATTTAATAACTTTCAAATTTGGCCATCCATGTCACAGGCTGATATCCTTTTTTACGGAAACATCCATTATATATATATATATATATATATATATATATATATATATATATATATATATATGTGTATTATATATATATATATATATATATATATATATATATGTGTATTATATATATATATATATGTGTATTATTATATATATATATATATACATCCTAAAGCCTTTCAGCCACATACAAGGCACAAACGTTAAAAAAAAACCATCCCCTTTGCCGGAATGAGTGCATCTCCAACAACAAAAAGCTTAACACCATTCAAGTCAAGTCAAGTCAAGTCGAATTCTTATACCTCCTCCCCTGACTCCATCCAGGGACCCCCGACAGTCCTTTCAGGTGAAGCAGAGGTTTACCTGCATCTATGTCGGCGAGACCAAGCGTAGACTTGGCGATCGTTTTGCTGAACACTTACGTCCCCATTAGCCTATGCGATCTCTCTGTTGTCAAACATTTTAACTCCCCTTCCCATTCAAATGCTGACTTTTCTGCCTTGGGCCTTCTCCACTGTCAGAGTGAGGCCAAACACAAATTGGAGGAACCGCACTTCATAGTTCGCTTGGGCAGCTTACAACCCAGTTGTATGAAGGTTGATTGTTGTACCGTTAAATGTTGTACCCCTTATCCTTCATCTGTACACTGTGGGGCGGCTTCATCATATGTATTCCTGTATAGGTTTTTCTTTGACTGGGTAGCACACAAACAAAAACGTTTCACTGCACCTCAGTATACAGCACATGACAATAATAAGCTAAAGTATAACTAAACCAAACTTCTTGCCAATGGTAGCAGCGAGAAAAGGGCATGGTCCAGATGGTGAATAAGATCAGGTGAGGAAATGTGGCTGACAGTCTTCTTCCATTGCTTATAATCCTCACCCAGATGCTCCCAGTCACATTCAAAGCAAGCAGACATACGGACTCTGCGTTCATCCCTCGAGTCTGCTCTGACATTTAATAATGTCATGGCTGATCTGTTTCCAACGTCAGCTCTGTATTCTCACATTCCCGTGGTAACCTTTCACTCTTTTGCCTTTCAAGTAGCTATCTCCCTCCGCCGTAAAAATATTCAAAGATTGTTTCCAACGCCTCTTTGAGGAAGGGAGTTCCAAAGATAGATGAGCTTCTGAGGGGAAAAAAAGATTCATCTTATCTCACTTAAATGGATGATCTCTCATCTCAAAAATAGGGGCTGTACTTCTTAAAATGTATGAATTTGGGATTTTCGGTCCAAAGGTTTAAAAATTGTGGAAACACAATCAGGATTCAAGCAGCAATTTTTTTTTTCCGCTCGAGATTCCAGCATCTTCACTCTCGAAGATGCTGGAATCTCGAGCAAAAAAAAAGGATTGCTGCTTGAATCCTGATACCAGGTTTCAACCAAAAATATTAATCATCCCTTTGCCTCCTTAGACGTTGCTTGCATTAGTTTTGGTTGTACGACGGACCTCGGTTTTGCACTGTTGTGGTCTGGTCACCTGGTGTTATTAAAGATAGACACAAAGTGCTGGAATAACTCAGCGGGTCAGGCAGCATCTCTGGAGGAAAAGGGTGTGTGATGTGTCGGGTCAGGGCCCTTCATCAGACTGAAGAAGTCAGCCTGAAGAAGGGTCCCGATCCGAAACATCACCCATCCTTTTTTTCCAGAGATGCTGCCTGACCCGCTGAGTTATTTTAGCACTTTGTGTCTATCTTTGGTATAAACCAGTATCTGCAGTTCTTTGTTTCTATACCTGCTATTAAGGTTTAGTTTAGTTCAGAGATACAGCATGGAAACAGGCCCTTCGGCCCACCGAGTCCGTACCGATCAGTGATCACCCGTACACTAGATCCATCCTACACACTGAGGAGGATTTACAGAAGCCCATTAAACTACACACCTGCACATCTTTGGAATGTGAGAGGAAACCGGAGCACCCGGAGAAACCCCACGCAGTCACTGGGAGAACGTACAAACTCTGTACAGACAGCACCCGTAGTCAGGATCGAACCCGGGTCTCTGGCGCTGTAAGGCAGCAACTCTACCACTCTGCCACTGTGCCGCCCTACTGGATAGGAAAGGATTAGTGGAATATAGGCCAAAGCTTTGGAACTCTGGCCCGGCCGGAACTGGCAGATCCGTTCCCATAGTCGACTTTCGCAGCTGACTTTGCTGGCTGATATCTCGGCCCCTCGGTGGCCTAGGCTCCTCCCAGTTGGCCCGGCAAAACGGATAATCCAGAAAGGTTCTGGAACCAAGGATGCCGGAAAATTGGTGGTGGACCTATATAATTAGGTGTGTTATTTTGTTAACAGGCCTGCAAAACTGTAACAAGTGAGAATCTCTTTGTTCCATTGTCGGTACATAAGACAATTATACACTCTTGACTCTTGACTCCTGGCCATCCATCAGTTTGTTTCTTTGTTTAAAATTTTTGGCTTGGACTGATGTGCAAATATAAACCCGTCCATAACATGTTCTTTTTATTGCTGCCATTAAAAATTAATTTGGCGAAGTGTTTAGTAACTGATTTGAAGCCGCAACAAAGAATTAACTTAATGTCGTAGTGTATTTGGTGTGGTTCCAATATGCCCATCAGTCTAATTACTTGTGTGGTGGTTAGTCCATCATCCAGGGAAGGTGGAAAGGTTACACTTTGAATGTTTTTTAAGGGAACTTCACCCAAGTAATAAGAATGTAATGTACACTAAATATAAATATTAAATATAAATGGTAATGGAATTCTCATGCCATTAGTGTAGGCAAAATCGCTTTTCTTCTCATCGTTACTTGTCATCCCAAGGTTATCCCTTGTGGTTTAAGTTATATGGTGATTACATTTGAGGTGGCACGGTCGTGCCGCCTCACAGCGCCAGAGACCCGGGTTCAATCCTGAATACATGTACTGTCTGTACGGAGTTTGTACGTTCTCCCTGTGACTGTGTGGATTTATTCCGGGTGCTCCGTTTCCCCCCCGCACTCCAAAGACGTGCAGGTCTGTAGGTTAATTTGTTTTTGTAAAAATTGTCCCTGTGTGTAGGATAGAATTAGTGTATGGGTGATCGATGGTCATTGTGAATTTGGTGGGCCAAAGGGCCTGTTTACATGCTGTGTCTCTAAAAAAAAACACAGTTCCAGTAATAGTTTCTGACATCTCAACAGGAAGGGAAATTTGACGCATTGGTTAGATCGCCTGTTACAATTTAGCTAAACATTGAGGAGATTTTCATCTGTCTTAAGTTAGTTTAGATTAATGGCTATCACACAAGACTTGAAAGAGAAACGCTGATCCCAAATTGAAACCGATCTCCAATTATCCTGTAGGTTTACCAGAATGCTGCCAGGATTAGGAGGTATTAGCTACAAGGAGAGTTTGGACAGACTTAGATTGTTTTCTCTGGACTGCCTGAGGTTGAGGGGAGACCTGATAGAAGTATGTAAGATTATGAGAGGCATAGAAATGGTGGACAGTCAGATCATTTTCCCAGGGTGGAAATGTCAAAGACTAGAGGGAATAGCTTTAAGGTGAGAGGGGCACAATTTAAAAGAGATGTGCAGGGAAGGTTATTTCGCACAGAGGCTGGTGGGGCCCTGTTATGTACAGTACAGAGCCACAGTCATTTTCCTAGGGCAGGGGACTCTAACACCAGAGGGCATACAAGTTTAGGCTGAGAGGGGAAGGATTTAAACGGGACCCGAGGGGCAACTTCTCACACAGAGAGTTGTGCATACATGGAAAAAAAGACACAAAGTGCTGGAGTACCTCAGCAGATCAGGCAGTATAAAAGATAGACACAAAAGGCTGGAACTCAGCAGGACAGGCAGCATCTCTGGAGAGAAGAAATGGGATGCTGCCTATCCCGCTGAGTAAATCCAGCATTTTGTGCCCATCTTCGGTGTAAACCAGCATCTGCACTTCCTTCCTAGACAGGGCAGACAGCATCTCTGGAGAATGTGGATAGGAGAAGTTTTGGGTCCCAACCCAAAATGTCTGAAGAAGGGTTCTGACCTGAAACGTCACCAATCCATGTTCTCCAGAGATGCTGCCTGACCTAGCTGAGTTACTCCAGCACTTTGTGTCAACTTTTGTAAACCAGCACCTGCAGTTTGACTTGGAGCACAGGACGATGAGCGGTGATCTTATAGATGTTTATAAGATCATGAGGAGAATTGAAAGGGTAAATGCACAGTCTTTTACCAAGAGTAGGAGAATCAAGAACCAGAGGTCATAAGCTTAATGTGAGAGAGGGATGATTTAATAGGGTTTAATAATAGTCTGAAGAAGGGTTTCGGCCCGAAACATTACCTATTTCCTTCGCTCCATAGATGCTGCTGCACCCGCTGAGTTTCTCCAGCATTTTTGTGTACCTATGATTTAATAGGAACCTGAGGGGCAACTTTTTCACGGAGATGGTGGAGGGTATATGGAATCAGCTGCCAGAGGGCATAGTTGAGGCAGGTACTATAACAACATTTAAAAGACCTTTGGACAGGTGCATGGATGGGAAATGTTTATAGAGATATGGGACAAATGCAGCCGGGCAGGACTAGTTCAGATGGGGGATCTCGATCGGCATGGGCAAGTTGGGTGGATGGGCCTGTTTCCATACTGTGACTCAGTGATAGTCAGCATGGACATTATGGGCCGATCGATGTTTCTGTGCTCAAAGACTAACAAATGTTGAATCTTAGGTTGCATATTGCCCAGAATACCTGAAGATAATTCTTACTTTGTGATTCTGACATTCATTATTATTTTTCCACTTGTTTCTCGTAATATGAAATTGAAGCATACAAATTAGCCAGAAAAAGCAGCCTACCAGAGGACTGGGAGAAATTCTGAGCAGCAGAGGAGGACAAAGGGCTTAATTAGGAAAGGGAAAATAGATTATGAAAGAAAACTGGCAGGGAACATAAAAACTGACTGCAAAAGCTTTTATAGATATGTGAAGAGAAAAAGATTAGTCAAAATGTAGGTCCCTTGCAGTCAGAAACAGATGAATTGATCATGGGGAACAAGGACATGGCAGACCAATTGAATAACTATGGTTCACTGAGGAAGACATAAATAATCTGCCGGAAATAGCAGGGGACCGGGGGTCAAATGAGATGGAGGAACGGAGTTAAATCCAGGTTAGCCGGGAAGTGGTGTTAGGTAAATTGAATGGATTAAAGGCCGATAAATCCCCAGGGCCAGATAGGCTGCATCCCAGAGTACTTAAGGAAGTAGCCCCAGAAATAGTGGATGCATTAGTGACCATTTTTCAAAACTCTTTAGATTCTGGAGTAGTTCCTGAGGATTGGAGGGTAGCTAATGTAACCCCACTTTTTAAAAAGGGAGGGAGAGAGAAAACGGGGAATTACAGACAAGTTAGTCTAACATGTGGGGAAACTGCTAGAGTCAGTTATTCAAGATGGGATAGCAGCACATTTGGAAAGTGGTGAAATCATTGGACAAAGTAAGCATGGATTTATGAAAGGTAAATCATGTCTGATGAATCTTATAGAATTTTTTGAGGATGTAACTAGTAGAGTGGATAAGGGAGAACCAGTGGATGTGGTATATCTGGACTTTCAGAAGGCTTTCGACAAGGTCCCACATAAGAGATTAGTATGCAAATTTAAAGCACACGGTATTGGGGGTTCAGTATTGATGTGGATAGAGAACTGGCTGGCAGACAGGAAGCAAAGAGTAGGAGTAAACGGGTCCTTTTCAGAATGGCAGGCAGTGACTAGTGGGGTACCGCAAGGCTCGGTGCTGGGACCCCAGCTATTTACAATATATATTAATGATTTGGACGAGGGAATTGAATGTAACATCTCCAAGTTTGCGGATGACACGAAGCTGGGGGGCAGTGTTAGCTGTGAGGTGGCAAAAACAGGAAAGTAGACTATTATCTAAATGGTGGCCGAATAGGAAAAGGGGAGATGCAACGAGACCTGGGTGTCATTGTACACCAGTCATTGAAAGTAGGCATGCAGGTGCAGCAAGCAGTGAAGAAAGCGAATGGTATGTTAGCATTCATAGCCAAAGGATTTGAGTATAGGAGCAGGGAGGTTCTACTGCAGTTGTACAGGGTCTTGGTGAGACCACACCTGGAGTATTGCATACAGTTTTGGTCTCCAAATCTGAGGAAAGACATTCTTGCCATAGAGGGAGTACAGAGAAGGTTCACCAGACTGATTCCTGGGATGTCAGGACTTTCATATGAAGAAAGACTGGATGGACTCGGCTTGTACTCGCTAGAATTTAGAAGATTGAGGGGGGATCTTATAGAAACGTACAAAATTTTTAAGGGGTTGGACAGGCTAGATGCAGGAAGATTGTTCCCGATTTTGGGGAAGTCCAGAACAAGGGGTCACAGTTTAAGGATAAGGGGGAAGTTTTTTAGGACCGAGATGAGAAAAAAATGTTTTCACACAGAGAGTGGTGAATCTCTTGAATTCTCTGCCACATAAGGTAGTTGAGGCCAGTTCATTGGCTATATTTAAGAGGGAGTTAGATGTGGCCCTTGTGGCTCAGGGGATCAGGGGGTATGGAGAGAAGGCAGGTACGGGATACTGAGTTGGATGATCAGCCATGATCATATTGAATGGCGGTGCAGGCTCGAAGGGCCGAATGGCCTACTCCTGCACCTATTTTCTACGTTTCTATGTTTCTATGTTATCCCAGTTCCCTAGCATTCCCGTGTCTCCAGACAATCTTGTAATCTCGAGCAGCACATTGCTCCAGTGGTAGCATTGCTGCCTTACGGAGCCAGAGACCCGGGTTCTATCCTGACTATGGGTGCTGTCTGTAAGGAGTTTATACATTCTCCTTATGACCGCGTGGGTTTTCTCTGCGTGCTCCGGTTTCCTTCCACACTCCAAAAGACCTACAGGTTTGTAGGTTAATTGGTTTCAATAAATTGTAAATTGTCCCTAGTATGTTGTATAGTGCTAGTGTGTGGGGTGATCGCTGGTCTGTGCAGACTCGGTGGGCCAACGGACCTGTTTCCATCCTGTATCACTCTCTCTCTCTCTCTTTGTAAGAATGGCAGGTTAATCTTCTGCACCATTGTAAATAGTAAGATTAAACAAGAACTTACCAGTTTGAAGTTTGATCTTTATTTTATGAGGAGTTACGTTGGTGATTACGTGAAGAACCCCGCCAGTGCGCCTGCGCGTCAATCTTCGAAGCAGCGGTGTGAAATCACAAAAACAACAAACGAAGTAATATAGTAACATAATAAAACGAGTAATTCAAGAACTTCCATCTGACCTTTATGATAGAGGGTTGGGTCGTGGTGGGCACGTAATCACCAACGTAACTCCTCATAAAATAAAGATCAAACTTCAAACTGGTAAGTTCTCGTTTAATCTTACTATTTTACTTCGGAGTCACGTGAGTGACTACGTGAAGATTTTAAAGCTTTGTGATTTCATGCCGCAGACAAATCCCGGCTTCTCACTGCATTGATTGACTCGGAACGAGAAATAATCAATAATGCATTACTAATACCATTTGCCTGACAAATGCAGTAATTCATTTATTTGAATAAAATAATTAACAGTATCCACTTTAACCCAGGTAAATTTAAGCAGAACTTAATATAGTATCTGCAAACAGCCCCGTATTGGCAATAGGCCGATGGTAAAAGTGTTGAAACACCAACTTATTGGATCACCCGGCGGCTGTGAAAATATGGTCGAGGGGACGTCCTTCGCCCTGGTCGTCAATGTTGCTGCTAAACTGAATGGAATGTAAAACCATCAATGTTCACACCTGCAGCAACCAAAACTTGTTTTTAACCATCGTAAAATAGTCTGAACTGACAGTATCTTGTATGGTTTTTCGTGAATGATAAACAATCTTGTTTTCATATTTCATAAGACCTTTGTAGCCTCAATGTATTGCAACAAATATGTCTTAACATATAGACATGGATCCATAGAATATGCTAATAAAACACTCTTGAATCCTATCACACTTGATCCTACTTCATTTGAGTAGGTCATAAAATGTAAAACATAACATAATCCTGAGGTACTTCCATCCTGTGTATCTGTAACTTTTGTAATGTTACAAGTGCCATAAGCATGACTACCTTCATGCTGAACTTGGCCAAATCAGAATCGTACCAAGACTCCATTGATGAAGTAGCTTAAAACAACTCTATATTCCAGATTCCCTCCTAAGTTTAGAAGGTCTGGAATTAAAATTCCTTTCATTAATCTGGAAATAAAAGAACAAAACTCAACAGGATGTCTTTCCAACCTCATCAATAAAAACAAGGAATAATATACTTCTGTCTGAATAAATCGCACTAACTCAACCCCTTAAATAGAGGTAAATCCAAGACATTTGAGACATGTGCCATACAACATTCCATATTCTTTTATACACAGAAATTTTTTCCCCTCATTCTTTACATAATGGGAAAGCAGCATTTACAGAGTCACAACTCAGATTCACAAATGTACTGCTTTTGAGTACTCTTCCACCAGACTGCTGTAAGCATGGTCACAGCATGCCCAGACAATCCTCTTTTTTTAAACCTGCATCCATACAGGCATATGACGGATGTTACTCTCCAATTATCGAATACACCAACTTCCTTCTTTTGGGAACATTTATCAGAAACTGTGTCATAAATTCCAATATCAAAGGGAACCATGGCTGCGTAGACCAGTCTGGTACCACGAATACCCCAGAGGCAGCATACTGCTTCATTTTAAGCAGACACCGATTTATGAGACAGGATGAAGTAAAATGCCTATAACAACATACCATCCTAATATAGCAAGAAACATCCATCGCTACTGTCTCCCGATGTAGTCCCATAACACATATCTCTGTAACTGGTGATTGAGTCTGGATGGAAACAAGTCATATCTGGCTTCCCAAATCTGACTACTATATCATTAAAATCTTAAGGTTCAACATCCATTCTTTGTTATCATGGAAATTCCACCCATACAATTAATACATGCCATTGCTGTAGTGTTGTTAATTTGAAACTGAACATGCAGATTAGTTGTATTAAACAACAAGTTTGTAGCTCATAAGCCTTCCAATAGGCTTTAAAACGTCGATTCTCCATGTCTGTGAAATAATACTTCATCCATATTCCATCTGTCCACAGATGGATACCTTTTCAGTGGCCCCAATCCTAGTACACTGATATCAGTCTGTTAAGACCATGGAAGGCTGTTCAATCAGTATCTTGCTTGAACTACTGAAGACATGTTAAATCCACTACTGCAATCAGAAGCAGCATTTGTTGCTTAATTGCATGGCCTATCAAAAAATGGCCATCATGCACCTTAGTGTTTTTTCTTTTTGCAGTCTGCAGCTGCTGGTAGTACAATGGCCCATATTGTATTGCTGGAAATAACACTAATTCTCCTAACAAGCTGGCCACCTGTCTTAATTGAAGATTGTTGCTTTTCCAACTGCTTAATACAACCATCAATTAGCTTTACCCTTTACCCTGGGTAAATTACTACCCTTTCAATTGAATCAAATAATCAATTGTTGTAAGTATCGTTAAACTTAATTTCTCTCTGGATGAATTAAACCCAACTTTCAAAAGTGGTTTGAATAATTTGAGAGAGATAACTCACTAATTCTCTTGTTCGTCCTAATTAGGACATCATCCAGTTAAGCCATCCACATCTGTCCTTGGACTCTAATTAGCCCCAAAATTGGTTTTACCAATTTAGTGAAATTCTAGGAACTGAAGTTAACCCGTTAGACAGAACTTTGAATTGCCATAATTGTTCCTTCAGATAATTTTATCTTATAAATGAACAAACACTAAGTAATATACATCCTTTTTTGAAATAAATTGTTTGGCAGTCTCAAAGTCTCCATTTTGAAGTGTCTATACTTCACAAAATTTTAAAGACTTGTCAGATCTAAAATACTCCTCACCTTTTTAGGTTGAGAAATTTTAAACACAATTTGGTGGTTTTGATAAACCGACCTTTCAATTACTTGTTTCTAAACAAGTTTTCAATTCAGCTTGAACCTCCATCAATTATTTTTATGTGAAATTGGAGTGTTCTGCTTGGAACATGCTGGATGGCAAACCAGTATTTGAATTGAATCAATTCGAAACCTTTCTATAATACTCAGAATAATAATTGAAGTAATTTGCTTCCAATATTTGGCTTTTTTACCTTAATATGTTCCCATAAGAACCAGGTCCACCTAACTCCTTTGTCATCTGAGTGACCTGTGGTCTCTGGCTCCTGGCAGGCAAAACCCACGCTTTTTCATTTTCCTGCTGCAGGACATCAACTGTGCACCTGCTTCAATGGTCGATTTGATCCTGATGTCGGCCTAGGATTTTGTATGATCTCTGAAAGGGTACGTCCTCTTTGCAGACTTGGCGACCATTAATGTTGTGATCAACTTTGCCGTTTTTGCCTCATTATCCAACTCTTTCCCACGATTCATGAGGTTTTTTCTCTGAAGAATAAGTTGAATGACTGCACATTGCTGGGCTTTACAGAGTTGCTGCAACTTTGGGTTGATGGTGGCATACTTCCTGAAACAATTCATCTTGAAGTGGGCGCTACATAGCAACCTTAGTGCCACTTGATGCATCTCCATCCATGGCCTCCATCCATTGTTTTGCAAATTGCAGTTGTTCATCAACCCAGCAGCTTCAATATTCTCTGCAGTTTACTTTCCTTAGGCTTACATGCCTTCGCCCATTTGACCCCTTATATCTTGGTTCACTGCTAGTACTTTCAGCAATACGCAGTTCCTTGGGATCTCATGCTTTTTTTTGGCATTTTCATCCATCGTAAGCTACTAGAGCTGATGGAAGAAACAATAGTTGATCACAGAGGCCACTTCCTTTCCAAGTGGCTCTCCTGACTCTGACGGGGCAGCGAATCGTACTGCCAGGAGTAAAACATCTGGCAGCTGCCGTCTTCGCTTGTATCGGCCTCACCGTCAGACTCAGGGTCAGAACTCTCACAGAGCAGCAAATTGTACTGCCAGGAATAGCCCATCTGGCAGCTGCCGTCTTCGCTTGTTTTGGAAACTATGCTGACCTTGTGCATGCGCCTCATCAATGAGGGTGCTATCAAGCAGCCCTTTACTAGGTGCTGCTGACCTGGCTTCTGAAGCCTGGTTCTGACATCACTCCTCCTGGAGTATGTTTTGTTGGAGCAACCTGTGTGCAGGTTCTCCATTTGGAATATCCACTCAGAAAGTGGTATCCAGCCTTGGAGGTGAATCCCAAACGGAGTCTTGCTCCATGGCCCTGACTTGTATGTTGCCTAGGACCCAACTGCCGCTGGCTCCGTTCTTTTCTTTAATACACAAGTCCACAGTTCGCCCCGCTCCCAGCCGGCGACTGTTGTAGGGTATGAGGCAGCCCTTCACCAACCGCATTCCTGCAGCTTTTTATCGGCTTTGCCTTGCCCCACTGGTGCTGACTAAATTCACTTCAGCCCCAATATCCACAGTCGCTATGCTGTCTGCTGGCGACTGTACCGTGGTCAGAAGCGGCTGGTCGCCGACCGCAATCTCGCGGCGTGCCTCCTCCCCTTGCCCGTTTTTTCCATGATGCCTGTGGAAAAAATCCCCACGGACCCACAGTAAACGGACACGGAAATACTTCCAAAAAAGTTTATACTTATCTTGTAGTTGAAAACTACAATTCCACGAGAGGAGCTCTGCTCCTCGCGTCCGTTTGCGCCAATGCGTCTGACGTAATGACGCGCAGGCGCACTGGCGGGGTTCTTCACGTAGTCACTCACGTGACTCCGAAGTAAAATAGAGCATCACAGGAGTTTTTAAATGATGATGTGTTTCCTTTTCAGCTTCTTCAAACATTTCCTTTATTGATTGCGAGAACATTACCGGCAATGGAAAAGATGGATAGTTTGGCAGACAGACAAGAGCTAGGCGGTTGGGTTGTGCAGAGTTAGATTGTGTCTAATAAGCAAGGGTGTAGAACCCAATACCAGAGGACATACTGGATGACCAGTGTGAGGGAAGCTTGTGTATGTGTTGATTGCAAGTGGAAAGCCCTTAATGAAGTTCTATGAGCTCTATCACTGCAAAACTGTGATTTTCTCAATTACGCTTACATCCATTTCCCTAACCTCCTGGAACCCCGAAAGATTGATAGTTCAGGGTCTGAATTTTTAAACCCTGAGTTGCAACAATTTTCCACTTACTTTAACTCTTTAGACTTTAGAGATACAGCGTGGCAACAAGCCCCTCGGCCCATCGAATACACAAAGACCAGTGAGCACACTAACACTGTCCTACACCCTCGGGGACATTTTACAATTTTACCGAAGCCAATTAACATACAAACCTGTCCATCTTTGGCGTGTGGGAGGAAACCAGAGCACCCGGAGAAAATGCATGCGGTCACAAGGGGAACGTACAGACAGCATTCGAGGTCAGGATTGAACCTGGGTCTCTGGTGCAGTAACGCCCCTGTCCCACTTAGGAGACCTAAACAGCAACCTCTGGTGACCTTGCCCGCCACCCAAAAAAAAATCAAGGTCGAGTTGACCTGCAACCTCCTACCACCTCCCACGCATATGTTGAAAACCTTCCTCGACTATGAAGAAAACCGGCTTCGACTAGACCTGCGACAAAAAAATTATCGATTTTTAAAACGGCAACCTATTTTTAGTCGAGGCCGGTTTTAATCATGATGAAAAAATAGCAGCAACCTAGATGAAGCCTCGACCACGCAGAAACCACTTTCGACCATTAGAGAAAGTGACCAAAACCTCCGGTGACCTCATGGAAACCTTGGGTGGCAGGCAAGCTAAGGCAAGGGCAAGGCAAGGCAACCTCTGCACCACTATGCTGCTTAAATTCCTTTCAGTTTCTCTGCATTGTTAAACTGTAACAATGCTCTGCTTTGTTAAAACTGTAGCACAAGGTTACATTTCATGGGTTAAATCGTACTGATGTAAACGTTTATCCTCGCCACAATGTGTTACACACATGACAGTAGTAACGTGTGAGTACTGAACTCTGTATCTGAAATTTGATTCTGTTACTTTAACATAACTGAGATTCAAAAGCAGAGCCTGCAGAAAGCTGTTTCAACATTCATTGCATGTTTAATGCATTCGGCAGAAGATGAATTGCTACCTCATTGTCGTTTGATCAACCGCACAGCTTAAATCAGATTGGAATCTCTTTTACAGCAAGTGGCTTAGTTCTTTAAGGTATCCTGCCTTTCTCAGAAAAACACACAAAGAGCCAAAGTGCTAAACAGCACGGAAAAAGGCCTTTTGGCCCATCTTTGTCCATGCTGACACATCAGAGATTTTTTTCAATACTCTAAATGTATGTTTGCAACTCGGCAGAGGTGAATGCAAACATCC